>CAMZMU010000052.1:7119740-8319740 GCA_947311845.1 Poa pratensis
TGCGGAAGCGGCCAACAGGATGCAGCCACCGGATGGTAAATACCCACCGAGAAGTCGCGCATCAGCAAGATAATGCCCCAGAGGTCGCCTTGATACAAAAAGAAGAAAGATGGCGCATGTGCATAGACCCAGCCTCGATCAACAACCCCAGCCAAAGGGGCTCAGTTATCGTGAGACCTTACAAAGCAAACTCAACTCAACATAAGTCGCAGCTCAGTGCGGCTAATCGCTAACAAAGTTGCTCTCTGCTTCAACATGAGATATACATCGGAGCTATCATGCTCGACCCGAGTCGCTTCTAGCGACTCAAAATTGAACCAATCAGGTGTTCAACCCACTCCGTTAGGAGTATTAATTCGCAACTAAGTGCGATGAGTATCAAGTATGCATGGCCTGCGGGGAATAGAAAACCCGCATTAAAGGGCCTGCATCCTGTAACACCCTGTAAAACATCGAGTGATTATGAAATAAAGCCGGCACCCTTGACATTCAAGGGTTTGTCGTTTCGCCTCAACTATCATTGAGTCGCTGAGTCTTTTGAATTTCATATATCACTGACCCTTGAGGGCTCCTTACGAGCATCGCGAGTACCAATCGCACCTCAAATTTTGCCAAACTAGTGGCAATCCTTAAGCTAGAAGCGTCTTGCATTATGCGACCAAAGTACTGGGGTGTGGCGTCAATCGAGCTTGATTGCCTATCATGGCCGCTCTCGACCCTGAACACACATGTTCCTAGGAAATACTGAGCCGCGCGAGCGTCTACTTAATGGAATTATCAAGAAAAGAACCTGCTTATAGGTCACAAAAATACTGTTTATAATACATGAATATCTTACAGACTAACGGGCATGTCCCACATTATTTATTTTTCCTCTTCCGAGCAACAGGAGTGGGAATTGGCGCGGCTTGTCTCGCAGTTGCAGTCGCAGGTGTCCTAATAATCAGGGCGCCGCCAGACGAGGCAGAAGGGCCACCAGATACTGTTGCTGGAGTGCAGCCCGAGATGACTCAGCTCCTGAGGACTTTTCCTTGACACCTTGCTCCCATCAAGATTGAATTTATCAAGATAAGTGCCCAAGTCTAAGTTATCAACAAATTTTGTGGCATACCCGCGCATCCCTTTCCAGATATCGAAGTACTCGCTTATTGGCAGTTCAGTATCATCTGCGCTCATCGCCAGGCCGTGGCGAGCAACCTTGCCAACATCTATCTCTGGATAATATGCTCGAAGCAATGTCAAGACATGCGCGGCTCCGGCGCGAGCAGAGGATCGTTTCCAATCAGAGACATAATGTGGAGCCTTGAGCAGTTTATTTATCCAATACTCGCAAGATGTTGGGCCATCAGTCGCAGAGTGATTACCGTCATAACTTCCTTGGTAACCTTTAAGAAGCGCTGGCTGAGGTCAGACAGATATACCAGTTGATCCTTCAAATTGGAGCGGGACACTGGGGCCTCAGGTCCTATGTCAAAGAAAGAAAAGGCAAGAAACAAGTCAGAGACTAACGTTGGTTACCCAAAATATGTATGATTAAAGGAATAAAGACCAACCAGCAAGCTGCAGGACGGCTGATTTGACCATGGAGCCAAAACCCTCAAAGGCTTTGAGCAGCGAGTTATATTTTTCATCTCGCGCGGCGAGTTCCTTTGCGTGGTCCTTCAGGCGATCAATCAATTCAGATTTAAGAGTCAGCCCTTCTCGCAAAGATCTAATGACCTCGTCTTTCTCCATGAGTCGCTGCTGCATATCAGCTTCAAGTTCTTTAAATTGCTCTTCGCAGGAGTCGAGTTGACCTTTGAGAGATTTTATTTCCTGATCTTGGTCCCTAATGACCTCATTATGCTGCTCCAGGCGAGACTGCATCATTTCAGGATGGTCTATGGAAATGCCTTTACCCTTTATTGAGCCAGAAGCATCAAGCAAGGACAGTTCACGCTGAAAACAAACAGAGCAAAACATAGGTAAATTATCCAGGAATTTGGGGGCTCGAGATTTGAAGCAGGAAAAGAATCACACCCCGTGCGATGACACAAGGTTTTGATCCTTGGGGGCTACGGTATATGTACCTGGCGACTTGAAGAAAATTGCTCAACTAAGCCGCGCAGCAGAGCAGCATGCTTGTCTCCAGCAGAAATTATGGCATCTGCGATTGACTTAGAACTATTTCCTGGAGCTGGAATTCTATTTTCAGTAGATACCCTACCAGCAGCAGGAGTTGTGGATGGAGCTGCGACTGGAGTCGCGGCAGGAGCCGCGTCTGCAATACCTTCCTCCAGGGAGGGCCTTGGTTGAGTCGCACCATTACTGTTTCCCACGTTTTCATCAGCACCATCCTCGCTCATAGCTTGCTGAGAAGAAGTGGGATGGGAATTAGACTTGGTCCTCTTCAGACATAGCCCTGCAAAACATTGATGGGTTAATAAGCTGACCTAGCAGAGCCGCAACATTGAAAAGAAGGCGAACCATACCCAGAGGCGACACGGATACTCTTCATCAGGCAACCAGAGAAGGAGAAGATAAACCTTGCAAATCTGAACCTACAGAGTATGAAAAGAAGTAGTGATCAGCAATTCCTTGCCAGAAATACGTAAACACAAAAGAAAAGGAGAGAGTCGCAAACAATTACCCGAGCTTATTGAGAAGCAATCCTTTGCAACAGCCTCGGAAGAAAAAGTAGCCTTGTTGGGATCAGCGAGTTTTAAAGATTTGGCAGCTCTTGTTTCTGCTAGTAACGCCAAGGCTTTGCGACGTTTCTCAGGCTGCGTGAGGACCTGCGAGGCACTTCAGGAAGTTCCAGGAAAGGTATTTGGAGTCGAGGACAAAAGAGCGTCGGCCATTTGTTGTTCCTCTTCAGAAGCACTACCCTCGTGCATAACTGTATCTTCGCCAAAGGCTGCGGCTTGCCCTGACGACTCAGCCGCGGTTCCTTGGTTCAAGTCGACGTCCTCTGAAGGAAGAACCCAGAAATAGGGATCGATCTGAAAAGGAGCTCAGGTAAAAAATAATCAATTTTGGAGAAGGAATTTCCGAGGAAACATGTGACAAGTAAATATTAGCACAAAAGGCTTGTGCTCAGCCCAGAAGGGAGCAAGTCCGACGTTGTCATACGAGTCAATATCCTCGTCCGTCACTCGGCGAATGAAATTTATCCACTCCCCTTTGTCCCAATCTTCAGGGCAAGTGCGATCGACATCATTTGTATGGCAAGTGAAATCCACCATGAGCCGCGAGCGGCGACTCACAGGCTGAACTCGCCATTTAGTCCAGCAAGATATGAGATCTAATCCAGTGAGACCATGGAGTGTCAACGCTCTCACCTTGTCTAGAAGGGATTCGATAAAGGGCAACGAAGAAGGATCAGGTTTAGAAGACAGAGCATCGGTAGCCTCGAAGGGAAAAGGAGACCAAAGAGGAAGAGGAATTTCGTCCTTAGGAGAAGTGTTTTTACAATAGAATAATGTCCTTTGCCGCTCCTTGATTTTCTTGGCAAGAGTTAGTTTTGTGAAGATACTACCCCTACGACATTGGAAGGAAATGGCGCCGCATTGGAGAAAAGGACCATCTGTGGTTTCCCTTTGACTATCTATTATATTATTAAAACAATAAAGAATCAACGGTGGAGATTTATCACGCTAAATTTACAGATCTGAACGGTTCAGATCATAGACCAGAGAATAAAACAACACGCGGCCGAGACTAGCGATAAACGTAGCATGCCAGGAGATTAGCCGACCAGACGTACGTAATAAAAAAGAATAGTTGAGACGTACACAAGCGGGACGCTTAGGAAAATTGGATAGGTATCCATGAGATCCGGATGCAACTAAAGCTACCATAACCTAATCTACTCAATGCTTTAATGGGACCGTATCTGCTGGAAGCGGGAGCAAAGCGATACGAGAGGGATTCCGTCGTGTATCGCTGCGGCGGCGAGGGCAAACAATGGACAAGGCGAGTTCTCTGTGCGAGTCGCCGGCCGCTGGTCCCGATACCAGGTCGTCGTCCATGCTAGACGTGCACCGTGAAGTAGTGCATGCAAGCCTAGAAGAGGAGCAGACGATTGCCGGGTAGAACTGCACCTGCACCCATGGCAGTATTTTATACGATCCATGCGTGGGAGTACAAGATTGATCGTTCCATGGAGTAGACTAATTCTGCCGGTTCTAGCTTACAGGTGCACAAAAAGGATGAGCTAAGTGGCCCAATATGCAAGTAGATCGAGGACGTTTCTTTGAAGCCGCGCATACGAGGCGGAGATGTGATTGCTCTCTGATGTAATCTTTTCTGACCGCAAGAGAGGCACAGCTGGGTGGCTGGCAGCGGGCGGCCTCGCTCCGTTACATCCAGCACCAGCCAGACCTTCACGAAAAATCTATCAAACCTGCGATCAGAACCTTTTGGCATCTGATTTAAATCGACGAACTAGATTGGACTGCAACTCTGGCGTGTATGAACTATGACTACAAGTTTGGGGCACCATGTATGATTTATTCAGAGGTAATAAGTTGTGCCAATTTCAATCGGCTATCATACATGCATGGTCATGTTATGAGAAGAACTGTAAAGGGCGTTGTTTATTTATTTATTTTGCTTTTTTTACAGGGACAACTACGTATCTGTATGAAAGTGAAATTATAATTGAAGGTACATGTTTATTATTTATTTCTCCCTATATGTGTGTTGTTCTGTTACTGGCAAAAATATATTATGTGAGCTAAGTTTGGTTAATGTAAATAAAATGGATGTTATTTTAAAATTACTCCACTATTGATGCCAACAAATTTCCTAACGATGGTATTTTTTTATTTGTATGCTGCACCAAAGCATATCCGTGTGCAGGAAAATACCTTCCGTGAAGTTTGGCTGAAGGTACATGTTTATTATTTATTTCTCCCGATATGTGTGTTGTTCTGTTACTGGCAAAAATATATTATGTGAGCTAAGTTTGGTTAATGTAAATAAATTGGATGTTATTTTAAAATTACTCCACTATTGATGCCAACAAATTTCCTAACGATGGTATTTTTTTTCTTTGTATGCTGCACCGAAGCATATCCGTGTGCAGGAAAATACCTTCCGTGAAGTTTGGCTGAAAGTCCACTACAGCCGATATTTTGGCGAGAGAGTATAAAATTGTTGCTGTGTCTTCCTTGCCATCTATTAAAAGCTGACAGCCTTGGTTCATTTTAAAACATTCCAACCTTTTGTTTAGATAGTTTATCAGTTCTTTTATTTTGGAGGTGTTATGCCATTTTGGTTAATGGTTTGTAGAATACATGACAGTAGGATACTGTAAAATCTTCAGCGAATATCAGGTAGCTTTTACGTCTTCCATGTTTTTGTTTTCTCATTAAAATAATTCATATGTTCGTAAATCAGTTCATATGTTCATAAATCAGTAGTTAACCAATAATATGCATGATTATTGGTACTCAGCTCTCATGTAAACACTAGAAATGGGTCAGAGTGAAAAAAATGTTGAGACTTTTCTTAATAAAATAACAGAAGTGCATTATTGGACAAATATACCATTATAAAATGCTTATATCTCTTAAAAATATGTGTGGTTATCTTATCTCTTAACAACAAGTGTGGTATATGATGGAATGGGAAAATGTTAGTGTAGATACTCATTTGAAATAATTTTATAAGCTTTCAACTTTAACCTTTAGGGATGCGCAAATTTCACGACATGATGTAACCAAAAAAGGATACTGAAGCTATTGATAAGTATGGCATAAGAGAGATACATTTTCGATAACACTTGCAAGGTTATGATGCCTACGTAAGATTTGAAGTGCTTCAAATTTCATATTAGTAGGTATATGCTATGATTTGAAGTGCGTTCACTGAGGTAGAACTTAATTATATGAGCATAAGAGAAGGATGCAGTTTGTACATTTAAGCTTATAAACTTTATTCATTACTTCACGCGATCGAATGATCAAGAATGAGCGACTGAATCCTTATTTGTGTTATTAAACATGGCAATATCTCACCACGGGCAATTATACACACATGGCTGCTAGAGTAGTGGATTAGAATACAAGAGTTAATTTAATGCTACAGTTTGACCACTTCAATAATTAATAGAGCTTTAAATCATAAACAATGAGGTTACTTGGAATTTTCATTTCAACATGTGATTTGTCAACGTGGAAGTATAGAGAAAGCTCTACAAATTCGATTTCATAATTTTCTTATATATTTTCACTTATTAATTCCCTTATATTGCTCAAAATGAAATTAATTAGAAAACATTTTAGTATTAGATATTGAGATTCAAAATATGTATGTACTAGCCGCGCAACTGCGCGGGCCACCCAGCTAGTTGCAATTGAAAAGAGCAAGCCAGAAATCTATTGAAGGCGGGATACCCAGATAATCTTCGCAGAGGACGTGGAAGTTGCTCACTTGCAACATCGAATTAGGGCCAATATCATGGAAGTGGAGACCTAACCGCTGCATCAAGGAGCGGAAGAAGAGAGAGCCCGGGGGCTTGAACCCGCGCTCAACATGCTCCGCAAAAATCACTACTTCTCCTGATTGAGGATTGGGGATTACCTCCTCACCGGCCGCCCGCCATTCGCATTGATCTTTTGGCGGAAGAAGGCCCCGTGCGGACAGGGATTCCAGGAAATCTTCGTCGACCCACGAGCCTTCCCAGTTGCACTTGCGGCGAGACATTTTTCTTAGATCGATAGAGATCTCCGCTGAAGGATTGTGAGTACGAGAAGCGAAATTGGAGGCGGCGGAAAGAAGCAGCGGATGCGTGATGCGGAACGCTGGGAAAAACGATGAGCCAAGATAAATAGCCCAGATGCGGAAGACGTTTAGATCTGAAAATCAACCGTCAAGGCAGGATTAAGTCGCGTTCTTGAGCCGCCAAGAAGAATTATAAATCGCAGATTGGAAATAAAAAAGTTGGAGTTCAGCTGGGATAATTCATGTATGCGGCTCAGGGGTTTGTTAAGACAAAGGAGCCTTCACTCGAAATCCAAGCTAAACTTGGGGGCTAATGTCGGCTGGATTAACCCGCGGCCCAGTGCGACTTAACTTACTCGCACGGACAAAGGCCCACTTGGGAACAAGCCCAATATTGAACCGCCATAAGGGGAAAGATCTAGAAGACATATCCCGGAGGACGTGAAGACCAAGTAGTATCCGAGTAGGCCTCTATGGACGTATTCCTTATGGGGAAATTTCCTTTTGTAACCTAGCGAGCCTCTGTGTATATAAAGAGGACTCGCATGACTTAGAGCGGGTCAAGCTATCAAGCCCTAAACCCTAGCTCATACGGTGAGTACCAGATCGGATCGCCTCCATCGTAACACCTCGATTATCATATCAATACCAATCTAGGGTAGGCAGGAAGTAGGTCTTTTACCTCACATTGAGGGGCCGAACCTGGGTAAATCTGTGTTGATCTTTGTTCCTGCGATCCCAAGCTCGGAGATGCTTGACTCGCGTAATCCCACACCTACGAAGTCATCTATGACACCTGACGTGTCAAACCCACGACACTCCCGGCACCCTGCCGGAGGAGAAATCATCACCGGAGGGCTCTACATCAACCATGCCTACCTCCGGTGAGATGTGTGAGTAGTTCATCCTTGGACTACGGGTCCATAGCAGTAGCTAGATGGTTGTCTTCTCCTCTTGTACCTCCATGTTTAGATCTTGTGTGCTGGCTTACATGATCAAGATCATCTATTTGTAACGCTACATGTTGTGTTTGCTGGGATCTGATGGATATTGAGTACTATGTCAAGTTGATTATAGATCTGTCTTTATTATGATATTTGTGATCTTGCATGCTCTCCGTTTCTAGTGTAGGCTCTGGCCAAGTTTATGCATTTAACACCAAGAGGGAGTATTTCTGCTAGATAGTGGGTTCAATCTCTATTTAATCTGGAGCAGTGACAGAAAGCTCTAAGGTTGTAGATGTGTTGTTGCTACTAGGGGTAAAACATCAATGCTTTGTCTAAGGATATTTTTGTTTATTACATTATGCACTTTACTTAATGCAATTGTCTGTTGCTTGCAACTTAATACTAGAAGGGGTGCGGATGCTAACCTGAAGGTGGACTATTTAGGCACAGATGCATGATAGATAGCGGTCTGTGTACCTTGTTGTAATGCCCAAGTGAATCTCATATGGATCATCATTGTCATGTACAAGCATTGTTATGCATTCTCTATCGGTCAATTGCCCAGCTGTAACTTGTTTACCCAGCATGTTAGTTATCTTTTATGGAGAGACACCTCTAGTGAACTGTGGACCCCGGTCCTTTCTTTTACATCTGAAATACAATCAGCTGCAATTACTGTCTTCTTTTACTCTTTGCAATCAATCATCATCTTCCACACTATACGTCTAATCCTTTGTTTTCAGCAAGCCAGTTAGATTGACACCCTCACTGCTAGTTGGGGCAAAGTATCTTGGTTGTGTTGTGTGCAGGTTCCACGTTGCTGCTGGATCCCTGGTGGTGCGCCCACCACATTCATCATCAACAACCTTCAGAAGTCTCCCAGATCTCCTACTGGATTGATAACCTTGGTTTCATACTGCGGGAAAACTAGCTGCTGTACTCATCATACCTTCCTCTTGGGGTTCCCAACGAACGTGTGCCTTTCACGTCATCAGCCGCTCCAAGGGGTTCACCATCATCAACGGAGAGCTATTCAAGCGGAGCTTCTCAGGTTTCCTCCAGAGGTGCATCGACCTAGTCGACGGTCAAGCCATCTTACTCGAAATCCATGCTGGCATCTGCGGACATCACGCCAGCAGTCGAGCCCTGGTGGCCAAAGCTTTGCGTGCCGGGTTCTACTGGCCCACGGCAATGCAAGACGCAGAAGATCTCGTGAGGAAGTGCCTAGGCTGCCAGGAGTTCGCCAACAAGCCGCATGCACCGGCAACAGAACTGAAGACTATACCACTCGCTTCGCCCTTCGCTCAATGGGGACTCGACATGGTGGGTCCACTCAAGAAGTCCTCGGCGGTTGGACACACGCATCTTTTGGTGGCTCGACAAGTTCACGAAGTGGATCGAAGTCGTCCCTATCACAAGTTCGACTGCCTCCTCGGCAGTTAACTTCATCAGGTCGATCATCTTCAGATTCGGAGTGCCGCACAGTTTCATCACCGACAACGGCACGAACTTCACAGCCGAAGAGTTCAAAGACTTCTGCTCCGAGCAAGGCATCAAGCTCAACTATGCATCTGTTTCGCACCCGCAGTCCAACGGACAGTCCAACGCACTCGGGGGCTGTGCCGTACAGGTCTCACTCGAACAAACCTAGGCCGCACCCGAAGCACTCGGGGGCTACGCCATACAGGTTCAACTCGAAAAATCCTTGGCCGCACCCGACGCACTCGGGGGCTGCGCCGCACAGGTCTAAGTCAAAACCTAGGCCGCACCCGACGCACTCGGGGGCTGCGCCATACGGGTTCAACTCAAAAAAAAAATCCTTGGCCACCACCCGAAGCACTCGGGGGCTGAGGCGCACAGGTCTCGCTCAAAATCCTAGGCCACACTCGATACACTCGGGGGCTGCGCCGTACAGGTTTACAAGACAAAGTCATCAAGACACATTTTACTCGCTCGGGGGCTACCCCCCGCCTCAGCATACACATACATATATTTCCACTCGGAAAAACTTCTTTTACAAGTTAACACTGTACAAACAGCCGCCTACTCTTACTCTACAGGCTCCCCCTTTGGCGCGTCGAGTGGCCCTACAAGACGCTCGCTGTAGCGCTGGATCTGCTGAATCATCTATCGCGCAGGCGCAAGAGACTCGGCGTAGTCATCCTCTCCAGGCAGGCCATCCTATCCAGTCGAAAATGAGGCCGATGCTTTCAGAAGTACGCCAGCGCCACGTTCGCCCCGGCAACGAGTTGAGCGTGTACGACTTCCTTCAAAGCACTACCCTCACGGTACCTCTCCAGTAGCGCAGCCAGGACATCAGGCTGCTCATTATGAGGAAAATACACCCGGTTAACCTGCCAGAGGGTTTTCCTGCAACCCTCTAGGAGCAGAGCAGCCCGCCAGGTACGATCCAACATACACGCCAGTATCCTGCCTCTGGGTCTGTTCGACCAAAACTGGCGCGCAGCGGGTGAGTCGCCGGCAGCCTCCTTCTCCACTCGCTCGTCCACTCGAGCCTGCTCGGCCTTCCAGTCAGGGTTCACGTCTGCACCAAGGCTCAGCAGTCAGCACACTAAGAGGAAAAAGAAGTCGAAGTAAAAAGCTAGAAGACCAACCTTGCAGTTGTCGACAAATCAAGTCCATCTGATTCAGCAGAAACTCTTTGCGCTGGGAAAAAGGAGCAACAGGCCACAACCTCAAGCGCTCCAACTCCAGCTCGGTGCTCCTCAGCTTCGACTCAAGATCAACAATCTTATTCCTCATGAAGGTGATCACTCGCTGGTCGTTAGCACTGTGCGCAGGAACTGGAGGAGCTCGACGACGAACAGGTGCAGCAGAAGAAGTGTCCTGCTCGTCATCTACCTCCATTCTTCTAGCAGCCCCTGGAGCTTCCCCCATCTCAGACTGCCCAGAATCGAGAGTGTCAAGCCAGGAAAAGCATCATCACATCCATTCAAACAAGCAATGAAAAAAGACTCGGGCGCTACACCCCCGAAGGCACAAATAACATTCATCATCAGCATGTTAGCAGCCAGAGGACTCGCAATACAGAATTCATTACAAGACCAAAATCCAAAAGCAAGAAGACCCCTAAAAAGAAAAGAGTCTACAACACAGACTCCGACTGAGACCTGCTCTTCCGAGCAGCCAACTCTGCAGCCTTGACAATCCTCTTTTCGAAGGTGGCGACCAACTTCAACGCCAGTTGACTCGCCTGCGCCTTCACCCCACTAAGAGACGCGGTTTTGCCATCAGGCCTCCGAGGGAAGTCGCTGACAACCTTCTCAAAGTCACCTACAACTTGGTGACCAAGCAGCAGTTGAAAGGTGAGCTCTGAGCCGCGTACCGTCTGAGCGCGGGTGTAGTCTGCCAAGGTGGTCGCGTTGGCCTCAAACGGAGCAGCAAGGGCGTCGACAGCATCCGGCGACGGCTTTTTGGGGAAGATGCTCCGGTGGACAGTCGCCAGCGCGCCTGTCGACTTCGCTAAAGCCGCCGAGGCATAAGCGCAGACCCTGTCGACGAAGCGAACAGCCTGCGCCAAGCCCACGCTGTCGCTGGACGTCCCTTCCGGAGGAGCGCCACCGCAAGTCTCTGAGCAAAACAAAAAGCCAAGCAAACCCATGAGATGCCATCAGTCGAAGATACACATAGTAAGCAGTGAGTCGGAGCACTTACTGCCGATAACATCTGCGAGCCGAGCAAGCGATCGACCTGGGTCTTCTCAAGTTCATCCCGGGCATGCTCACGCTCTTGGGCCTCACCTAGCGCCTTCTCCATTTCGGCGTGAGACTGAAGCTTCTGCTCCAACTCCGCCACTCGTTCGGTCGCGGCCTCCTTCTCACCTGCGATGATCAACAATGGAGTAAATCAGACACGAAGCAGCCGAAATACTCTACTCGTACAAGATGTCAACTTACGATTCGCCCGCTCATGGTCAGTAAGGAGCTGGTCTCTCTCCTGCTCCATGCGGACAAAGGCCGCGGCTCCCTCCACCTGCTGGCGATAGTATGGCTGCAAAAAGACAAAAGATATAAACCTGCGCCCGACTATTCTAGTCACGCGCAGCCTCGGGGGCTACTCCTATCGGGAGCGCTGCCCGCGCACCCGACAAAAACTCTATAGACGGAGTCGGAAGACGCTTACATGTTCTAGCAGGGAAGCAGCGGCCGGAGTCGCGTCAGCAGCCTTCTCCGGCGCGGTGGATGTCGAAGCCTTGAAAACCAAGGAGCCACCCGCTTGAGCATGCTCTCCAGTCAACTTCACGGTCTCCTCAGCAAAAGGAGCAGACGTGTGCTCCACCTCACGAGACGGAGAAGCAGCTGCGCCAGTACGCTCGCTGTTACAAGAAACCAAAAACAAGTCAACTCAGAGACTCAAAAAATCAGAAGTAACTCGGCACGGTCAGAACAAAGGTTACATGACTCACCTGGCATCTACTTCATCTTCACTGCATAAGGAGCAGAGGCCATCCTCGCGAACTCGAGCGGCGGCGCAGAGTTGAGGGGATCCACAATCAAAGGGTCAGCCAAGTCGCCCGAATGCCTGGCACTCGGAGACGACTCGGCGGCCTCCTCCTCATTTTCGACAGCCGCCTCCTTGACAGGCGACGTCCCTGAAGCAGAGTCACCGCTGTTCCGCCTCGAACGCTTGCACGGCAGCTGCTCCTCTTCGTCGACACCAGCGTCTCTTCCAAATCACCATCCGGAGTGATGGCGGAGGGAACCTCATCATCGTCGACTTCGTCCTCCTCAGGAAACGCCGCCTCTTCATGCGGACCATTCTCCATCAGCGGAGGAAGGCTGACATAGCTCGAGCGACCCTGTCAATCAGAAAGGCAGATGAGTTAAGAAACGCAAGTCGACAAAATGCAAAACAGGACAAGTAACAAGCCATCAAGCACTCACCTCAGGCACAGGGTTGTTCGGCCCATACAACTCGACCGGGCACTTGACGTTGCAGGGATCAGCTGGGCGGAGGCTGGTGATGCCCTTCACCTTCGCCACGACTCCTTGTCCTCCTT
The DNA here is from genome assembly GCA_947311845.1 of Poa pratensis. Classification (NCBI taxonomy): domain Eukaryota; kingdom Viridiplantae; phylum Streptophyta; class Magnoliopsida; order Poales; family Poaceae; genus Poa; species Poa pratensis. Next base: position 7,132,416 of record CAMZMU010000052.1, read on the forward strand.
CGACAACGGGTACGACCACGCGTTCGACTTCCGTAGCTCTTGGTCGGCCATGAAGTCCGGAAGCCCCGCCTGGTCGCAGCCTATGTAAAACCACTTCTTCCGCCAGCCTTGGACGGAGTCGGATTTCTTCATCTGTAAGAAAGTAGTGTCCCCGCGCACCTGAATGCCGAAGCCGCCAACCGGGTACACGAGTCCGTTCTTCCCGACATTGCGCTTGACGAGGAAGATAGACTTCCACAGCAGCCAGTTAGGTGCGATGCCGAGGAAGCACTCGCACAGAACAATGAAGCTGGCAATACTAAGGATGCTATTGGGAGTCAGATCATGGATCTGAATCCCATATGCGTAGAGAAGGCCACGAACGAAATCGTGGAGGGGGAACCCGAATCCCCGTGGCAAAAAATCGACGAAACATACGCGCTCCGCTCTGCGAGGTGCCGGAAATACCTCTTTTCCGGGAGCGCGAACCTTCGCCTGGTTCGCCGGCGGCAGGAGCCCCTGCACGCGGAGGGCGTCGAGCCCCTGCACCCAGTCGCCCTCTGGTTTCTTCATCATGCTCGCCTCGGCGGCGGCGGTCCAGCGACGGCCTTCCCCCTCTTCATAGCGGTGCTCTTGCTCATGGTGGGAGGAGAACAAAGAAAGGGGAGAAGAAACGGCAATGGCGAGGAGATGAGAGGAAGAAGAAGACGATGGACTGAGGACGGAATGGAACCCTCAGCCGCCGCGGTGAAAATAAATACACCGCGCAGCCAAGCAATCAAGACCGTCCGCAACGGAACCGCTCTCCACCATCATCATCTGGCCGTACACGTGTCGCGCGGAGAGAGCAACCGTCGCCGGCCGCACCGCCCACTACGCACGGGAATCAAGGAGCCATCATCACGTCACGAAAATTTCGCGCCGAACGGTCAGTCAAAAGCTGCAACCGCTGTCTCCAGTCAACACTGACAGTGGGACCGCACTGTTACGTCCCATCGTTCGCAGAGTGTGCAAGATACGTCATGCCTGACGTCAACGACGCAAAATGAAGGAAGTAAGCCAGCGTGCTGAAGAGGAACTCGAATAGATCTTTCGAGTGCCACCAGAGCAGTAAGTCAGCAGACTGAATATTCACTCGAGAAGAATTTGCGACTGGAAGGCAATCAGTAAGCTCCAAGAGCTGAATACACTCACACAGAGTAAGCCAAGTCGGCTGAACAGAAAAAGCAGTAAGTCAAACAAAGCTAAGCGCGACTCCACTTCGTCGAGTCCCTTTCTTACTCCCATCGGGAGCGTGCTTTTCGACTGAAGAATACCTGAGTTTAACCTCAATTGCAAGCAATTCAGCTTAATCTCGGGGGCTACTCCCATCGGGAGCGCTGTTCGCGCTCCCGAGTGCATGAGATCAATAACAGTCGAAAAATCACCGACTAAGGCTGTCCTTACAGTGTTGTAACCAGCAGTCGACATTTCGACTAAGGTATCCTCTATAAGCCCTAAACGGCCAGAGTCGATCAATTTTACTTGTCCCTTTCAGGAACCGGACGGCGTGCCCAGGAAGAAATAGTCCTTACCCGACTCTTCGATTCGACCAAGCACTCGAGGGCTCCTGACGTGGGGCTACCTTTTGACTACCCCACGGTGAAGGTACCTAGGTCAGGCCAAGCCCATCAACCCTCATGACGAAGGCCCAAGGAAGGCCCAAGGAGGACGACGTGCGGCCCAAGGTAGTCGACGATTAGGTCATTCGACACATACCATACCTGTAAGTGCCATCGGCACCATTCACCCGAGACCTAGCCTATCATATAAAGGCTAGGAGGGTCCTTCGTCTAGGGTTAAGCTCAGAGCCACCGCCACCAACCCTAGCGAGATTGCCATCTCGCCATTGTAGCCACACCGTGATAATCAATACCAGACAAGCAGGAAGTAGGGTGTTATCCTCCAGGAGCCTGAACCTGGGTAAACGCCTCGCTTGTCAGCCGTCGTGACCACCAGTACTCATCTCTCTCCCCTTCAATCAACCCGGGGTACTTGACCCTGGGATTTACCGAGTCCACCCCTCGTCAATACTCAAATATCACATTTGAAATTTGAATATTTTAAACTTAGTCAAAACAGAGAACTAATGATTCTAAAAGATTCTACAAGTCCAGAGCTTTTCAAAAATATAAAATTTGTTAAATTTGGCCAAACCAATAAAAAGTTGTGAGGGTTTGAAGTTGCAGGGACTTTTCTGCAAAACTGCCAAATTAAATCTATTCAGGATTAAATCCAGAAAAAGCTGGGCGACGTGGCAGCACGGGATTGGCTAATACCGACTCGGTGCTGGATCTAAGCCTGGCCGTCGGTGGGCGATCGGACGGACGAGGAGGGATGGCTCACCGGGCGGCGGAGATGGTCGCCGGAAAATGGCGTCGCGGCGGCGTGGCGCACGGGCGTTCACGGCGGTGGCGGTCCGGTGGATCCCCGAGCGTGGAGAGGCGGCTACGGGGTGCGCGGCGTCTTGCCGGAGGAGATGGGCGCGACGGCGTCGTGTCGGACGCCCTGGAACCGCGTGGAGGCGTGGCCAGAGTGCGTCGGGCGCCGACGAAATTCCGTCGAGCTCGTGCTCGACGTTTGGCTACGGAAAAAAATGAAGAAGGGGTCAGCAGGTCGCGCCATGGCACTGTGAGGAGGATGGGGAGGGCCTCAAGCTCCGGGGCTGGCTCACCTCGCCGGAAAGGAGGAAGACGGCGGTGACGATGCGGAGCTTCGGCGAGCAATAGCAGCGGCCTGGCGGCGTGATTCGGAGGGGCGCGAGAGGGAAAAGGATGAGGGGGCTGCGGGAGTCGGGGGCGCCGTTAGAGACCGGGAGGAGTGGGGCGCGTCGCGGCGTCGTGGGCGAGGTGGTGGGTGGGCGCGGCGGTTGCCGAGGAAGGGGATGACAGGTGGGCCACCCATGTCAGCGAGAGAGGGAGGATGACAGGCGAGCCCCAACGGTCAGCGAGACAGGGCACGCGCACGGGCCGGGCTGGGCAGTTGTCGTGCGCGCGGTAGATAGGGTCTAGGCTCGGCCCAGTAACCTTTTTTGTTTCTTTTTCTGTTTTCTGAATACTTTTATACTTTTGTTTTATAAATCCAAATTGATTCAAACTTCTTTCTAAAATTTTGTAAAATCAAAACCTTTCTTTTAAACTTGCAAACAACCTTTTTCAAAGACTTTTCAAATTTGGAAATTTCAAATAATGTAATAAGGTTTTATAAACATCTTTGTGACATTTTCAAAAATAGGATTTTACAAATTCCTTTTGAACTTAGATAAAGTCCAAAAACAAAATATGAGTAATACCACACCAAATGATAAATCCAATAAAATAATTTGGTTCAAAACATTTTATTTTAAAAAGGGTTTAGTAAATCACTATAGAATTAAATATCCATTTAAAATATGGTCTTTAATAAATCACAAAATAAAACTACAAATACAATTTTGAAAAGGAGTTACTAAACTCATTTCAAAAGTATATGAATGAATAAAACCAATTTTGAAAATAAAGTATGTTTAACATAATTCAAAACAATTTGTAAATAGGGTTTATTAAGAAATTGAAAGTAATATATTAGATTCCACTTCAAAACGAGTGATTTCTTTTATTCAAACAAAAGTTTTAAATTTTTGTGATTTTTAAAACGATGTAATTGTGGTGGTGGTTACAATGTCGGAATGCGATCGATAATTGTGATGAATATAAAATGTTTGTAGGTACCCATGAGTCCCTTGAGATTGGCGAAACATTGATTAGCTTCCGTTTTGGTAAATTCGGGTACTCCATATGTCCTAATTTTAGCAAAGGTCATGCCGAAAAATTTCGTGAATTTTGGCATGACTTTGCTAAAAAAGACATATGGAGTACCCGAATTTGACTCATGGTATCATAGTACTTAATTAAATGAATTTTCCCTGTTATACTAAGTTCGACTTTTCTAGCTAGTGTGAACATGGCTGACAACGACGAGGCCAAGGGTTCTCATATAGGAGGCGAGGAACCGATGAAGGCATTCATCGAGAACGAACTCACAAATACCTTCAAATCCATGTTTCCTACCGTCTCTGAGTTTGTTGGGACTTGGATAAAGGGAGGCAGAGTAGGGCTCCTCCCATGATCGGGTACGGCTACGGCAACTCTATCACCAATTTGGTGCCAATTCTGACGTCAGAATATGCGCCGGTGAACAAGCCTAAGAAGGCACAGAAAAGATACAACTAGAAAGAAAGATTGGACGACTCCACCAGCCAGCGAAGCAGGAGATTGATTTCATATTTGTGGACAGGATACCCATCAAGGGCTGGCATAAGACGCATCACTTGGGTAAATCAATCCTGCCATCAGACCAAGTAGCAAAGTTGTCTAGACATTTGTTGGACCTACATGAGCTTATTCTTGTTGTGGAGCCGACACTTCTCAGTAAAGACCATCCAACATATCCGGTTTTTATTGCAAAGGAACTAAGACGGCTTGGCTTTGTCACGGAAGATGGCGCCGACCTCCTCTTTTTGAGATTTGATGATCTCTTCGCAATATTCCATATGCTTCCGCTCCACCCATTCATAGTTCGTCTTGCTACGCTCGAAATGGCGTACCAAATCAAAATGGAGAATACCCCCGACATCGTGATGGTTGACCCCTACTACATGTAAGAAATGTTCTTGAACAACCCTGAGGGTAAGAAATGCGCGAAGCGTTATCTAAAAAATCTCTTTCTCAACAATGCTCCGACAAGCACATTTCTCTTGCCTTGTTTTCCTGAGTAAGTCATTCCTAGCTACCTGTCATAACATGCTTCCACAGATTTCCATCGTTGAATTTCCATCTACAATAGTGATTTTAATTTTGTGCAGAGGCAAACACGACACCCTCATCTGCTTGGACATGGTAGACTTGACTGCCTTGTATCTCAATAGCGGGGATCATTTTTAAGATAGGGCTAACAGGGACTACACCAAAATCAAGATTGTCACGAATAATGCTCTCAATGGCTACGCCTTGAAGGATGGAACGGTTTCAAAAACAAAAATGTCAAATGATAGAAGGTGTAAATTCAACCACCAACCGTATTTCCCCTGCATCATGCAAGATTCAACTAGTTTATGGAGTCATAGTACCTCCTCTATCAAATGTTGTGGTTTTTAAAGTATCAACGACGAGGCCAATTTATTCGTCATGATTTGCAAAAATGGGTCCACACACTTAAGGACCCCGCTGATTATGTTATCAGAGCTGAGTTCCTCTACATCCAGAACATGATCACACGAATCATCATGTGTGACGTCCTAGATCAAGATGGACAGTTCTACTATGGCTCTCAACCACCAGCTAATGACGAGCTAAAAAGGGCAATAGAATGTTCGAGCGATTACAGGCTATTCAACTCGTTAGATGGCTTTTCCCTGTTCTCGTAGATACCAAAGAGAAGGTTAGTAACAATCAACATTCTTGATGACGTGGAAGACACACGTTCGTCGGGAACCCAAAGAGGAAGGTATGATGAGTGCAGCAGCAAGCTTTCCTCAATATGAAACGAAGGTTTAATCGGACCAGTAGGAGATCTGTGAATCTTCTGAAGATTGTTGATGGCTGAATATGGCAGGGCGCACTACCAGGGACTCAGCAGCAACATGGAACCTGCACACAACACAACCAAAGTAATTTTGCCCCAACTTACAGTGAGGATGTCCATCTCACTGGCTTGCTGAAAACAAAGAATTAGACATATAGTGTGGAAATGATGTTGGTTTGCAGAGAATGAAAGAGAACAATGATTGCAGTAGATTGTATTTCAGATGTAAAAGAATGGACCGGGGTTCACAGTTCACTAGTGTTGTCTCTCCATAAAAGATAAATAACATGCTGGGTAAACAAATTACAGCTGGGCAATTGACAGATAGAGAATGCATAACAATGCATGTACATGACATGATGACTAATATGAGATTCATTTTGGCATTACAACAAGGTACACATACCGCTATCCAGCATGCATCTGTGCCTAAATAGTCCACTTTCAGGTTAGCATCCGCACCCCTTCCAGTATTAAGTTGCAAGCAACAGACAATTGCATTAAGTATTGTGCATAATATAATCAACACTAATATCGTTAGACAAAGCATTGATATTTTACCCCTAGTAGTAACAGCACATCCATAACCATAGAACTTTCTGTCACTGTCCCAGATTCAATGGAGACTGAACCCACTATCTAGCATAAATACTCTCTCTTGAAGTTAAAAACATAAACTTGGACAAAGCCTACAATAGTAACGGAGAGCATGCAAGATCATAAATAGCATATAATAGATAGATAATTAATCAACTTGACATAGTACTCAATATTCATCGGATCCCAGCAAACACAACATGTAGCATTACAAATAGATGATCTTGATCATGATAGGCAGCTCACAAGATGTAAACATGATAGCACAATAGGAGAAGACAACCATCTAGCTACTGCTATGGACCCGTAGTCCAAGGATGAACTACTCACACATCACTCCGGAGGCAGGCATGGTGATGTAGAGCCCTCGGGGTGATGATCTCCCCTCCGGCAGGGTGCCGGGAAGAGCTCCAGAACCCTCCTGAACTAGGGTTGACGGTGGCGGCGGCGACGGAACTTTTCGTGGATATCTGCTCGGGTATTTAGGGTTTTCCCGATTATTGTAATATATAGGCGAAGAGGCAACGTTGGTGGAGACCCGAGGGGCCCACACCATAGCACGACGCGAACTAAGGGTGGGGGGGCGCCGCCAGGTGGTGTGGCCGCCTCCTCGGTCGTTTTCGTGTCTCTTTCGGACTCCGTCTTCGTGACAGGAAAATAGGACCTTGGGCTTTCGTTCCGTCCAATTCCGAGAATATTTCTGTAAGAGATTATCTTGAATAGAAAAACAGCAGAAAACAGGAACTGACACTATGGCATCTTGTTAATAGGTTAGTCCCAGAAAATACATAAAAATGATATAAAGTGTATATAAAACATGTAGATATTTGTGTAATATAAGCATGGAATACGTTGGAGACGTATCAATTCTCCACTGACCGATGCTATATATTCAGGGTTTTGAATAATGCATGCATGCTTAGTTAATATTTTGTTTGCTTTAGTCTTTTTCTCTCTTATGTATACGAATCTTTTTTCTTACAACTCTTATTTGACTTATGTTTTTATGCGTCTTGTGTATAGAGAAATGAAGAAGTGGTATGTGGTGTACAAAGGTCATGTTCTAGGAGTCTATGAAGAGTGGGAAGACTGTAAAAATCAAGTGAACAATTTCAAAGGCAATGACCACAAAAGCTACAAGCCTAAAGTGGAGGCGGAAGCTAGCTACTTCAACCACCTTCTTGCAGAAGAGATGAAGAACCAGATGAAGTCCAACATCATCGTGAACCACCACAATGATTACAACTATAAAGCGGAGACAGAAGCTAGAAGCTTGAATCGCCTGTTTGCGGAAGAAAGGAAGAAACGGATGAAGTCCAACTTCATCGTGATCCCCTTCTTACTCATCGTCATTGTCGTTCTCTTGTGTGTGATTGTGGTTTAGATGACATTAGTTCATTTGGAAAACTTCCGTGTATGAATCTATCCACATGTATTCGTGTATGACAACTTTTATCATCTTGACTATTATTATGTGGTTTCTATGTGGATTTGTTTTTATTCCAGTTGATTGTTTGCTGTACACCTAAATATACTGTATTTATATTTGATATACTGCTGGAATACGATTTTTCAGAAGAAAAAAATACCACGGAATGGTAGCGCTGGCGGACACATAAGCGTACCGCTGGCAGACAGAGCACCAGGTACACTAACCAGCGACTAGAACCGCAGGGGAATCATGATGCATTACCACTGGCGGACACGCGCCCGCCAACGCTGTGTCATATACCGCTGGCGGGCTCTATCCAGTGCCCGCCAGCGGTAACTACCCTTACCGCTGGCGGGAGGCTGCCAGCCAGCGGTATACATTACCGCTGGCGTAGTGATCGCTGGCGGGCGCCCGCCCGCCGGCGGTAGGCTTTTTTCGTCCGCCGGCGGTAGGCCTTTTCCTACTAGTGTACACTCCAGTTCATTTATTTTCGTTTGTCATTTCCTTTAAATACCTTTGTTCTTTACAAACATTGATGGCCCATGTGCGGTTACTAGCTTACTACTTCGGATTAAGGCTATGGATATGAGTTGATTAAGACTATGTTGGCTGAGAGGATTGCTATATAGCTTTATTCTTTCGTAAATTCATTAAACTGATATTTTTGATCATTATCATGCTTGTACGCGCATCGAATCAAAAAATCTGAGTAAGAGGAAAACTTCAATCTACGGATATCAGTTTGAACGGATCTCAAATATTAATTGAGAAGAAAGGACGAGTTGGAACATGAAGGTAGCCACACCTTTGATTGCACCATTACAAAGAAGAGATCTTGGGCAGGGATCGAGAAAATAAACAACACCATATATACCTACGTACAGTTGCATATTGCTCTATTGTTTCTTCCAAGAAATCATCTAAGGCCGCATACATGTTCCCACCACCGTACGTATGCTACAAGAATATGCCCTGTACCCTCTTTTCCTACAGTCTAATACTTCATATTCCTGTACAAGATAATTAGCATCCGCCACATATATATATTCTGACTCTAATACTAGTAGGTTGGATGCTGATTGATTAGCATCCGCCGCATCTGTCACCACCAACGAGAGATTGATACAACATATTCCGAGTCCTAATGAACAACTACATTTCCAGAAACAATACATGTACCAAATGAGTATATTCTGAATCCTAAACGAACAATGCAATTTCCATGAGTTCATAAACAAGTATGTGTGGTATAAAGACACGATTAAGCTAGCCAAAAAATAATACAAATATGTGACGTGTGGCCATTATGCTCAAATAAACACTTGATATTATTTTGAAATGCAAGTATCAGCTAGGAAACTGTTTTCTTTTTCCTATTTTTTCCATTTGATTTTGTTACTTGGTTCATGATGACATCTTGGTGTTGGACCCAGATGGAGTAGAAATATGGTTAATTTGAAATATATATAGGTTTGAAAAATAATAGCAACGTTTTGAATCAAATTTCTTTAACCTCTCGAGGGCTCCTACCTAAATGCCAATGAGAAAATGAGAGTACAAGATACAACATATTCCAAGTCCTAATGAACAAAGACATTTCCAGAAACAAATACATGTACAAAATGAGTATACTCTGAGTACTAAATGAACAATGCAATTTCCAAGAGTTCAGAAACAAGTACAAAAAAATATACAAATATGTGACGTGTGGCAAATGTGCTCCGATAAACACTTGATATTCTTTTGATATGCAAGTATGAGCTAGGAATATGATATTTTTCCATTTGATTTTGTTACTTGGTCCCTGACAATTCGTATGTATTTATTGATCTATTTAAGTTAATTTTAAGCCACCAGATGTGTAATCCACGGATTCCGTTTGTCCCTGACAATAGGATTGGCATCACTGTGCATCTCCATAAGACTACCCATAGTGCGAGTAACGTAGATAGTAACATCAGTGCCATGTAGGCAAAAATGATGACGTGGTATACAATTAATGAGGAGAGAGGCAAATGAAGTAACTAGCTATGTTACCGTAACATCACACAAACCAATGCAATATGAGTCTACAAACTAATTAATAGAGAGTTGCATGACACCATACACATGTTACTACCCACTATAGATATGGTAACATAGCCTAGTAACATGTGTATGTTACTCCTCACTATGACTAGTCTAACCCCGTTTGTCCTCTCCAAATCCTCACGGGTCTAGGGTTTCGGCACCGAGCTCGATTCCGGCGGCGGGATGGGCGGTGGCGCGGCGGACGAGCATCAGAAGCGTGTGGTCCCTCGCCTGGAAGTCGTCCTCGACCACCGACGCCATGGGCTGCCGATCCCTGACGAACTCCTGTGGGAAATCTTCCTCCGGCTGCCCGTCCCAGCCGACCTCGTCCGCGCCGCCGGCGCCTGTGTCTCCTTCCGCCACGTCGCCTCCGACCGCGCCTTCCTCCGGCGGTACCGCAAGCTCCACGCCCCGCCCTTCATCAGCTTCCTCGACGAGCGCCTCGCCTTCCTCCCCGTCGTCGCCACTCACCCCTGTGCGCCCGCAGCCAGCGCCGCCGCCCTCGCCGCTGACTTCTCCTTTTCCCCTTCATCGGCTTCCTCGACGAGGCAGTGGCTCCGGAAGAGACATCGTTTAGAGTCATGTGCACGGTGGAGTGCGAATCCAAGCTGTTCGCCTATGTCTTGTCTTCTAGCACCAGACAATGGCGAACTGCTCCATCCCGGAGTTGGAGTGATTTACTCCCTGGCTTGTCATGGCCGGTAAGGATGACAGACTGGAGCAAGCCAAGGCCGGTAAGGTTGATAGACTCGAGCCGTTATGCCTATGACTGCTTTTATTTGATGACAAAATCAGTGGAAAAGATAATGCTGGTGCTCGATATCCAAAGGATGGAGTTCTCCGTTGCGGAACTCCCACCTGAAGCTAAAGATTCAGAGTTTCTAGATATGACCATGGTGGAGGTGGAGGATGGCATTCCTGAGATGTTTGTGCTTGCACGTGATACAACCAACTTCATTTGTACCATTGAGCGATACAGTGGTGGTAGTTCCAGCCAGTGGAAGAGTGACAAGACAATATCGCTGGGTTGTGGGTATGTGTTGGGAGGTTCAGTGGGAAGGTCCTGCTCCTGTATTGGTTTGCAAGCCCAGTCATCGAGCCATGCCATTTCACGCTGGACATCAAAACATTCAAGCTTGAGAAGGTGTGCGCTTCTGCCTCCCCCAATCTCTACACATATAGCAACTTCGCACCAGTGTTTTCTTCACCGACAATATCAAGCGGTAAACTTTCTGCCTTGTCTTAATTATCTCCTTTCTTTCATAGTTGTCACAGAGCTTGTCTGGTGCTTTATAGTTCATTACTGTCGTTGGTGTTTCTGTATTACATAGTTTTGTTGTTGCTGCTTTGTTTGCATTTCTTGCCATTCTAAGGTATTCACACAAGTAAAAGAAATGATCCTGCACTACACAGTATTACAATTTTTGAGTAATGATTGTTGTGGTTAAGCTAATGGAGAAAAGAATACAAGTTTAAATCGGGGCATTGCCGCGAGTTCATCTTAGAACTGTTTCACCTTGGAAATATTTATTTCAATCAGTTAGGACTTGTCCACATTTCTTTTGATAGATATAAGGAGGTAGAAAATTCTTATTTCTTAATCGTTAACTCATAGATTTATCTCATTATGTTTATTTTAGATAGATGTAAGGATGCCCAGTTGCTATGGTTGTGAATAGTTTCCTGACCCGCTGCTACCACCGTGACCCATTTTCCCTTCTTTAGACAGTACAGATGGTCAATGTAAAACATTGCCAAATGTCAACACCTCTTATTTTCTATTTGGATAGAAATGAAACAGAAGTTTTTCACCATAACGGTTCATCAAATTGTAGCATGACCAGAATACTATTGAGTAGAGTTAAAGTAAAGATTTCTGCAAAACACAGGTTCAAAACAATTAGAACATTGTTGACCTATAGTTCAAGAATAAATATCAAATTTCAGAATATGGCAAGGTGTGAGCTACAACAGAGTTCTACGGAAAGCTATCTCCTTACACATGCTCGATGACGCCATCTCTTTGTTAGAAGTAATCTTGTCATATTCTATGCATGAAGTTTCTAGCTTAGTCACGAAGTATCTAGAGTATGTAGGAGTCCTAGTAGAAGTAAAAGTCAGAAGGTTTTGTTCAAGCAGTTTTTAATAGGAGTTCTGTAGTAGCTTCTGGAGTACTGTACCGACCTACTGTTCAGTGAACGGTAGCCGACCTAGGTAGGCTATATAAGGAGATGTACCCCATTGTAAGATAACATAAGAGGAGAAGCTTGTAAGCCAAGATGTAGCTTCAAGCATATCTATGAAATATAGAGCATATATGTGTATGTCATATATGCATATGTGTTAGTGTGTGTGAAGCACAACCATATTATAAAGGAAGCTAAGTTATTTAGCTTCCAACACTCTTGTTCTCTTAATACTTCCCTTTATGTTATCGTGCAAACAAAATTGATTAGTATCATAATATAATTTATAGTTATATTAGGATATGCGATTAAGAAGTGCATATTTGGAAATCTGAAGTATACAAGGTATATTTCTACACAGTAGAAAACACAAGTCACTCGAATACATACACAGCAGCAAGATCTCAGAATTGTAACAAATAGTGAAGTCATAACAGTAACAAAGGCAGTTTGACAAGACAATATCATAGAGGAATGTCCTACCCTAGATAGCAGCAGTGCAGTTTTTCCAGGCAGGCTAAATATTCACATTAGATGGATACTAGCAGAAGAACAAAAAAAGGTTACCAAAAAAGGAGAAGGCGACCTCAATGATGTCTGCTGAAAACCGAAAAGCCTTCTTCCGGCAGTAGTAGCACAAGATACACATATATTAGTTCAAGATTCATATGTTTATAAAATAATGTCAGAGCAGAGCAGCATATGATTTGCTTTCTAAATAACAAAGCACAGAGATTTTAAGCAGTTCACACACACTCTTTTTTATGGAGGTCTTCCACTTGACCTCATTTCAGTTATCAGAGGCAATAAGATTCATGTGCGACACAACCGACCTATCTCGGTCTCCCAGTTCCTATCTACCTGAAGTAGCATTGACAACATGAGCCAACAAATTAAACTTCAGCGATGTGAAAGAAACAGTGGGATTGATGCGTACTTAGGGAGTGTGAAATTCTCTCGAGCATAGAGATCTTACAAGAACCTTCATCACTAGTAACAAGAACGAGGACATGATCAAGCTAGGTTTTTAATCAAAGCTATTCAAACAATAAGGGCGATGGTGTGCACTCTCAGAGGACACACATTTTGTTGATTGTTGCAACTGAGACCCTGAATTGTTTACTTTCAGTGACCTAAGTTAGATTTTTTTTATAGTACTAGGTACATCCTGCAGCATGAAGCTTCTATTCAAGATTGATTTCTTTATGTTTGCGTGGCTATTTGGCGGTGTGTTCCAACTTGCATTGCAAATTACAATCCAAAAACGGTTTAAGCAAGTGTTTGAGGTTACACATCTCAAATCTTGTTGATGTCAATATGACGAATGTGACAATGGGTTAAAAAGAGATGTGAAGGTTGATTTTGCATGTATTGTGTGTGGTTTGTTTTAAGTCTTAATGTTTCATCTTGGTTATTATGCTTCTTCCCATGTTTTTTCCATAAGAAATTTATGAGTGTTACGGATACTACGACGTATCATGTACTCTTCTTCGATCACAAGCTCTTGAATATCTACAGCTTGAACACACAGTAATTTTAAGATATTGGGCAGGTAATCCAAAAGGTGCTGAGAAGGCCGTGCTCGAACAAGACACAGGGGTGCTGTAAGCTGAAGCACATAGTCGACATGATCAGTGTACTGCTGATGTGAGGGCTGGAGCCTGGAGGTCAGGCTGATGTGTCTGAGGATTGGAGATGGTGTTGATTGAGGTCATTCTGCTGCTGTGGCGGCATTTAAAGCGTTTGCTGGCGTTTAAGAGAATAGTGCTGCTGCTCCTCTTCACCACGTGCGAGGATGAGCTCCGATGAACGGCGATTAGAGCAGCAGAGTTGGTACCTAAGGACTGCGCTGTTCCTTTTCTGTTTTCATTTCTAAATTCCTATGAATGATGGATCTATGTTCTTATCTACTCTGTTATTTCCCTTACCAGGGAATAGATTAACCGTGTGCATGGGGTCGTTTCCTCTTAGGTATGCACATTTTTTGCTAAATTAATACAGGTACTTGCCGACTTCACTGTCCTTGATGGATCAGTTGCTTCATATTGGTTCTCTATAGGATATGTACGGTGAACCTGACTTAGGCACAACGAACCTGTTAATCAGTACTCCCTCCGTTCGTGTGTAGTACTCCCTCCGTTTCTATGAATAAGTAAGGTGCACGTGCAGTTCGAGACAAACTTTGACTAACACAATTGCGCAACAATATCAAGATTGTGTAGTGCATAATCGACATTTTAGATTCATATTGACAAACACTTCCTAACGATACCAATTCTATATCAAATAGTCCTTATATATTAATTCTTGTTAAAAAAATCTTGAAAAACTCTTGTGCGCCTTAATTCATTGGAATCAAGGTAGTGATAAAGAACTAAGAAAAGGTGCGGCGCTTGAATTTTCTGCTTTGCTAGATTAGGTCCATTTTTCTTGTATCGATTGAGGCTATTTTTATGTCTGTCTCCTGCTTAACCTGAGATTCCCATTCAGCTGGATCTTTCAAAAAACAAATTAGGATGCTCTCTAGATTAACATTTTTGGTCCATTTTGTTTAGAAGGGAAGATACGTTGGAGACTATTTTTATGTCCGTCTCCTCTGGTTCTTCAAAAAAAAAATGTCAGTACCCACAACGGACCGATGGGGCTTCACAACGAAATACTCTTATTGAAACTCTGACATATCCTGCAAAAGAGTCAAAAATGTAAAACAACCGTTTATTCGTGTGGCCTGATTGGATCATGCATCATGTCGAACCTTATTATTTTTGTGGTAAACTATAAAATGAGGCACTCGTAGTCTGGTACCCCGTAGTTCCAGTAACAAGCTCATTTATATGGTACACTAAAAACTCGTTGGCACTTCGCGGGACGAAAACTTCAAGTCAACCACCATCGAACCCATCCCAATTATGGACAAATTCCTCCACACAGTCACGTTTGTTACCGCATTCCGCCAAGGCATCCTGGTTCGTTCGGCCAGCCGAATTTTTGTCAAAATCGTGGACAAGTTCCGACAAGTTTCGAGCTGCTGGTCGGCCACGACAAAACCTCTATAACTGAGCAGGAGGAGACCGTGGCGATGGCACTTTTGTGCCTCCGGTGAGTGGTTCGTATCTAGGTCGCTCGATCTAGATGTTCAAACGAAGACAACGAAGAAAAAAAAGAAACAGATTGGCCCAGGGACAGTTTTGTTGCGTACCTATCCAGCATATGACGAGTCATACCGAAAAAACCACTTGCAGTGTACCGCAAACAGCTTTGCCGGTAGGGGATTTTCGAGCTTTGCGGTTTACCTCCGTGTACCATTTTCAGTGAAGCTCCATCGAAACGACCGAAGGGAATCTCGCAATGGAAAATGGCGGGAAGACGAGCGAACGGCCGGTCGTACAAACTCGTGTGGGCCTTTCTGTTATATGCACAGCGGGCCCAATAACTAGCTTTGAGCCCAAGCGCCGCTCCACACTCCTCGTCTTTCCCAAATCCATCGCCGCCGTAGAGATCGCCGGAATCCTCCACCCTACGCCGCCCTCTCCGTCCCAGCCAGCGGGTTAGCCGTCCCCAATTTTCTTGCCGTCACGCCAAGCCGGAGTAGCCAATCAGGCGAGCTCCGGGATGGTGGGAGAGGAGACCGCCGACGACCCGAGAGGAGGAGGAGGTCAGGCGCGCATCGCCGGGACGCCGGCAGGGTTGCCTGGTCACTGGTACGCTGCTAGCTGCAGGTTTCAAGTCTTCAGATACTTCAGCATAATTTTCTATTGTCGATCTGCAAACTTTGTACTACTTCAGTTCATACTTAATCTATACTACTAATAAAAGAGCAAACTTGTGTTGTCCTGTGTTGATACATTAAATCTAAACCGTTCAATTTGAACAACGATGCAGATCGCATACCTTTTCAATTTCGTGTTAATTACTGGGTTGCCACCGGATAAAGAACTCTCCTTCCTCGCCCCAACGCTCGCTCTGCCGGAAAATCAAGGCCGTCGCCAGCTCGTATTCCTCGCCAGATCGGTTTCAGCCACTTCGCCGAAATCCTTGCGCCGTGGACGAAGACAATGGGGCCGGCTGTGGGCCACACTCCCCGCTGTGCTGGGTTATCCGTTTCCATCACGAGGGGTCGCTGGAATCCCAGTTATCTCCATCGAGCCGGCAAGCCGAGTGGCCGGTCGCCGGTGGTGGTGCTCCATGGCGGCAGATCAACGAGACATCGACCAAGGGGATGCGATGGGTGTGGCGCGATGCCCTGCAGCTGCTCTCCGCCTGCATTCATCTGCTCTCGGTGGATGGGATTTGCATGCTCCCCTGCCTATCCCGCGTCTTGATGTGACATTTTTTACCCTTTCTTCGTTGGTTTGTTCGTGGGTGAGACGAGCTACTGCAGCTAGCAATATCATGTTTGGTTCGATTGTCTGTTCCAGACACAAATCTTGATTATTGTTTATTCGTTTAGCACTTGTGCCCACCTCGAAGCTCCTATATTTTCGGCTTGTGAACCAAACATGATGTTTTCCACATTGATTCTATTAGTTTGGATATTGTTTAAGTGGATATTAGTACAGGAGCTCATCCAATCGAACGAGCTGATTATTTCTAAATTCCAGGTTCTACTAGCGCGTTTCGTCTCCGCTGCCCAGGTTCCCCTTTGTATTTCAAGTTATAAATAGGAAACTGTAATAGTGTGTAACCGATTCTGCAACTTCAATATGGATGGTCGTCAATTTCAGTTCATTTACCGAATTGGAGTAGGAACTTTGCTGATTATGCAGTGTATATGGAGGAATTTGTATGGAATTTGTTCTTAACAGGAATAGTCAGAGGGGCAACACTTAAAAGGACAGATCATATTGGAATGTATCGTACCCATCTGATTTGCACCAGTTTTGCCCGTTGCAAGACGTGGCAAATATGGCAGCAGGCAAAACGTGCCCATAGCTTTCATGGTTTTCAATCTGAACCATTTACGCAAAAAACAAATATGTAACCATTCAGCTTCGTCTGTGCTTGCTCTAAAAACGTGCGTTGCACGTACATGTCAACTAGTAAAGAAAGATAGAGAAATTAGAGTGCTGGATTGTCAGATACCTGACCCAGCACCAACAGAAGCCCAACAAGGCCAAGTCATGAAGACGGCCTTGTCGTCGGCCCAAGTCGGCCCAAGCCCAGAGAACACAATGCGGTGGTGACAACGGCGTGAGAACATCGTCTATGTAATGGGTTAGGGAAAGAGTAGTTGGTATGGATGATCATTATTGTAGTAAGCTACTGTAAGCTTCTCTCTTCCTCTCGGATCTCACGAGTTCATACGAACCTCTGAGATAATCATGTATCCGATGAATTCCGGCTATCTGGTGTGTTGCCATTAGCTAGGGTCATCACAATTGGGATCAAGAGCCTTTGGATCGGAGGGAATTCCAGAGAAAAGTCACACAATTTTTTTTTTCCAGTGAGTTCGAGGTGATTGGGCGGCGAATCGGGATCGGCGAACTTGGGTTGGGATCTCCCGTAGAATCCCCAAGCTAGTTGGATCTCGCGGTGGCGGAGTGCGACGGCTTCTCAATAGGCTGTGCGGGCGGCGATTTCCTTGGTGGAGTGAGTAATTCGGCCACGGATTCGGTTGAGATTGAAGGTTGCTCGCTAACCCTTAGCGAGTTGTAAAATTCCTGTCGATCGACTGTTTCGGCGTGGTACAGGAGGCGAATTGATAGATTGCAGAGGAAAGCTCTGCGAGTACTCGTCGATCCGGAGGGGTAGAGTCGGAAATTTGGCACGACGGCGTGTCCTAATCTCACTAATAGGATGGTGCTGGTGGAGAGTGGAGTTGCGGCGGCTACGGCGGCGGCGCATGAGTTGGATGTGCAACTTCGTCAAGCGGTGATGGGGCTGACGAAGGCAGCGGAGACGGCGGAGAAAAACTCTGAAGCGTGCAAGGTGTTGTCAGTCACCACTGAAAGGCTGCTGAAGAATCAGGATGTTGTTCTCACCAAGGTTTCGACGATTGAATCTAATATGGAAGGCCTCATCTCTCTAGTCCAGTCTATTGAGGGGACATTATCAACTGTGACACAGCAACATCCTCAAGGCCCAAATGGGCACCGTGAAGAACTTCGGAACCAGGGCATGGCTCAACAGTGTGCTCTAGACAATGGTGCGTGTCATACACCTCGTAATCAGTTTGAATCTAGTAGTTCTCATGATAATGGCACTAGATAGGATAGGACAGTGCCAGGCACAACCAATTAAGGCCAGACCTTGGGTTTTCACCCTGAAGATAATCCTCGCTCTCAAAAACAATGTCTCCAACAAGACCATTGCCAGGCACAACCAATTAAGGCCAGACCTTGGGTTTTCACCCTGAAAGGTAGGACTTTGGACTTCACGTATGCTGTCGCCCCCTCTTGTCATGAAACACCAAGCCAGTTCTTCCTCGATGCAAATACTCCGAACGCCAATGCTAGTCCTCCAAATCTCAGCTTCGATGACCTTCTCCGCCTCTGACTTCCCCATGGATTTGCCCATGGTGGCAACTGAAGCAGAGCTTCGCGCGCGCTCCGTGCGTTGCGACCGAATACCATCCGATCCAGCAATCTCTAGGCATAACGTCCATGCGAGATCGCCAGCGGAGCCTTCCGAAACCCGCCACTCCGGCCAGATCGAAGAGGACCGGCGTCAAGCAGATCTTCGTCCTCGCGCGAGTTGGAACCCTAGGACCGCCGCCATTATTGAGCATACCGGCAGGCCCCCACGCCGCCGGTCGGAACAGCAAAGGAGTCGGTCGAAGAAGCAACTCTGTGAGCCAGCCTCTCTTCCACCTCCAACTCGCCACCCCGGCTACGACCTCTGGCGGGATGGCATCGGAGAAGATAGCAGCACGGTTGGGTCTGTCCAGATCGGATCCCAAAGGCCCAGATTGGATCCCCAACTGCCACCACCGTCCAGGCGGCTGTCGGCGGCACGCCGCCGTCTCCTCACCGCCCTCCGCCTCGCTGCCGCAAAGGACTCGGCCGACCACCTCCGACGAAGAAGGAGGCCACCACCACCGCACCTCGTGTTGCAGAACCAGCCCAGGAGGCCGTGCATTGATCGTCCTCCGCCGCGTGCACCACGGCCCCGTTCGCCGCCGGCCCGCGATACCGCCACCGATCCGACCGGGTGGATGCGCCGCCGCCCCCATCGAATCGTGAGCCGAGGAGGGCCGCCGCCGCCGCCACGCCACGAGGGCCTTGCCCTGCGACGCCTCCGGCGACGGCAGCGGGAGGGAGAGCACGACGAGGGAAGGCTGGAGACGACCGGCGGGGGCACCTGTATATAGAGGATTGAGGGATCCCGGAGTCAGACTCCTGCTAGGTAGTCGAGTCCATCTTGGATTTCTTGGAGCTAGGATGACGCGTACAAATACTGGTGCGGCTGTAAATTGATTTGTTTCCTATACGACTTCAATCAGCACAACATAAGGACCAATTTTTGTCTAAAAAAGAATCGCAAAAAAAGGAAGTATTTTTGTCTAAATAATCTTTAGTATGTTGAATGAACCAAGTAATTAAATCGTATTTTCATTGATATCACATTATGTAATAAGAAATAATACGGCTCTGCCATCATAAACTTAAATATGACATATAAAGATATCTATATGATCAAACACTATTAATTTCCAGCCGAAGGATTATTACGTCACTTCTATAAACGCCCATGTGTGCTATTATATTAGTAAATATATCTGTATTTTCTGTATGATGTTAGATTAGTAGGCGAGGTTAATGTCTGTATTATATATTTTTACAAAAAAATAGTCTTTTGGTTGAAATAACAATGAGAGTTTTGATTTGTCTAACACCAACAAAAATGATATAGTAAATAATATATGACATATGTTGGCAATATCTTTAATTTCTGAGCCACAAATTATTGTGATTTGGGGTATACTCAATATTCACCATTCATATGTTGTTGTATATTTTGAAATGATAATTATAAATCCATATATCTAAGAGAACTAATGTGTGGTTCTATACTTGTATGGTTAGAAGGGAGCTTGTATCTTTAATTACCATATGTCAACACCCTCGATAATAAATGAAACATAATATCTGTGAGATTTATTAGGATTCCACGTCAGACATATATTAACAGTAGATCCTATCTAGCCTCTTACTATAGCTCCTCTTCATACCTTTTTGTCACTTTGCATGCGGAACCATCGCATTTTCCATGATCGCTATCGGTTCTAGGATTATATACTATATGACCACAACTTTGTGCATGTCTCTATTTTTAATATTATTTTTTCAATATTTTGATTGCACATGAGTGGTGATACTAATGAATATATATTACTTGGGGTCCAACTTTTTAATAAAAAGGGGTCAAACAAATCGGCTGGCGGTTTATAGGAATAGAATGTTTTTCATGAGTTGCTCTTCTATGTTTTAAACTCGAAATTAAAATGTGGATGTTATAGAGAATCAACGCCTGGTTGATAGCTAGAAGGTGCTTGTAATTCTAATCACCACATATAAAAACCCTAATTTTTACTATGTGTGTCTCATTAAAGGCGACTATCTTTTAAATGAAAAGTGATGTTCTTATCGATAGCTTAGTGGTTGATTCGTCAATGTTGAAACTTCCGGACTTTGGTCTTTAGTATAACTTGTGTGGATTTCGTGCCGCGATACTACGGTTCATTGAGCATAATGTTTTCACTAAATTTATTGTCAAATTTAATTATGTATGTTTGTGTTTTGTGCTCCATACATTATAAGCGTAATTATTTGTTGGAGAACCGATGTGTTAGATGGGTATGAAGGTGCTAGTTTCCGACTCAGCACCAGGGATGAAACATATGTTTCTACGATATACAACTCTAAGGCAAATTATATTTTAAACGGCAAACGACATTACCGTCAATTGTACTGACTTCAGAAATATTGAAGCTCCACAATTCCAGTGGTCAGCAGACTATATGTGAGTGTGTATGTGCACATATGGCAGCAGTGTACTCGTGTATATGCTGATATCGCACCGTAATCTTAGAAAAAACCTGTAGTAATCTTAACATTTTGGGCCTCCTCAAGTACAAACATATTACATATATATTCCATCCGTCCAAAAGTATAAGGACATTTTTTTGGGTCTTTGTTGCTTGTCTTATATACAATTTTTTTGGTCAAAATTGTACATCGTTTGATTAGTGAAATTTAAATGTGCCTTATATTTTAAAATGGAGGGATAATATATTAGAAACTCAACTACTATGAGGTAAGCATTTTTATTTTCTCAAAAAAATAAAGATGGTATTTTTTTTCTGTTCTACGTGTACTACCATATTTTGGGGCTGTAGTTGTTTTTTCGATCGTGATATGTCAAGTTTACTTTTGAGGAGAAATTGACATGATGCTTTGAATTGTCAAGTAAACAAATGATACGTCCAGTTTTATTCTCTTGAGATTCGACATACGAAGCCAATCGGTAGGTAGTATCTAGCTATGTGGTTAAACTTTTTTCTTGGAACGTGACACACAGTTAGTTGTTTTTGTAGTGCTATCAGCTTGGGTGTACGTACCTGATTTTTATTGGGCAACGTGACACAGCTAACGTACCTGCTCGGGTCTCTTTTTTCTTTTCATATCCACGTACCTGCTCGGTTTTTTTTTTTTTTTTTTTTTTTGCATATCCACGTTTTGCGTAGATCTAGATTAAACGTGTCAGACTAAATTTTACGTTACGTAACTAAAAATCTATTGTTAGATCTCAGCAATATATTTTAGATCTAACAACCCAAATTAATCTAGGTGATGTGGCTTAACGTGGTGGCTCTATTAGCTAACTCATTTTTCTTTTAGTATATAATAGATTTAGTTCCTTTTGAATTTCGTATAGATCTAATACGAAAGTTTCAGATAATTATATTTTGGAACCATCCATTTTTTTCACATTTTTTGTTAAAAAATTTGAGCCCTTTAAATTGGGAAGACATGTGTGCAAGAACACAATGTTGCCGCCGATTGCCGCCTCCCGGAGTGGTGGACTGCGAACTTCGTCCTCATTCCGCTGGCGTCGTCGCTCACCTCTGAGGTGTGTTTCCCCTTCATCAAAAGGACGTGGCAGGCCATGCCATGGGAGTATGTGCTTTTATTTAAGTTTTAATTTATTTCATGTCTAAGTATGCGCACCTGTAAAATAATTTAAGTTTAAATTATCTTTAATTTGAATGAAACTTGTATGGTTTCATTTCATTTCCTAAATTAGTTCTATTTGAATAAAACCTATTAGGGTACTCGCTTAGGGCATCCGATCCCAATAGGGTGGCAACTTGTGTCTCATTACCATGTATACCGCAGAGTTATTATACCATCTATTGGGAGCGTCATCGGAGATGCGCTAACAGCTCTAGTGTATTGTTGGAATTGGAGTTCTCATTGTGTAGCTTAAGTTGGACATAAAGATGGCATACTGGTATCATTGTTTATCAGTACTAATTGTTTATCAGCTCGCACGGTCTGAATCTTGTAATTTTGCTGTTCCGTTTACTTTAGGTTTTGTCAAAGTTGGGATGGATTCATGGGAGGAGCATTTCGATAAAGTTGCAAATGAGGAGAGGAATAAATTTGACAAACAAACACTTTGCAACTTGAACGGGTCAAAAGGAAGAAAGAATACTGTAAAAAACAGATGGCTTCAAAACCAATATATAGTGTGCTATGTTAACTTTATTCACAGCAAAAATGTTTTGTGCTGTGTGAGTGCATGTGTGCGCGCTTGTGGCGATACGATTAACCATTTCCCCAAGAACAAGATAACTTTACAGGGCCTCTGGGAAAGTATCTTTACATCATATTCTTCTGCTTCAGCTATTAACATCCGGGCTCCAGGAAATGGGTTTTCCTTGCACCACTTCCCGTTTGTGTACAACTTTACAAGATATCTTGACATGCCTTACGGTGAGCTGGTCACCAAGCATATCCTATTATACACGGCAGCTTAACACGATACATGCAGCCGACTGATTCATCTGCACATACATCGGATCTCGTAGTCTGTATCTGTTGCTGCAGAAGTTAAGGTTAAATCTTTATTGCAACCTGTCACCTTGTATGCCTCACGTGGTGATATCGTCTTCTGCTGAATCGTCGTCATCGCTCTCTTCGAGAGCCGGGTTTTGGTTCATCACAAACCTCAGACTGTCACCCTCTTCGAGCTCCCACTGCTTTCTGAGTTCATCGATGGCTCTTGATGCAGATCTAGATACAGCGTAATTGGAATCTTGAGCCAACCTCTGCAATTAAAACAAGGGGCAACCTTACTTTCCCAAGTAGACAGAAAAGACTTCCGTTTTAATGCCTTGGAGCTTTTGGTGGTGGAGAACTAGTACTATCTCTGTCAAAAAATATGACATCTTAAAAACATGAAGTCTAAGTTCCCTTGTTGTTTCATAATATAAGAAAACATGTTTAGTATCATTAGATTTATTGTGACAAATATTTTAAATAGTCATTTGTAATTTTACACTAGCATGTTCATATGAAATTTCATAGTCAAAGTTGCTTGCCCATGATTTGAGGCAGTAAGAGAGTGGTTAACAGACATGCAGAATTTTCACCCTAATCACCCGTTTTCCACATATGAGAAATTCATATATAAAGTACTCAGCAGTTCTATGGTTCTCTATTTTGGAAATATATTTGTGCTTTATGTTAACCTGTAACGCGCCCATCCCAGCATTTCCTAGGGTCCACATGGACGGAGCTGCAGCCAATGCATTAGCCAAAGCTTTCCTGCAAGGAGTAGAAATATATAATGCTCACTAAAAATGAAAGACAGTAGCAGCAAAAACATCCTATAGAAACATATCATTGCCATAAATAAATTTAGATACATGCTCTATTAATCTAGGGGTTACAGGGTAGCTAATAGATGAACATCCTATTTCTATCTCTAAAAAAGCAAGCCCTATTTATTTGTACAAAAACAAAAGAGGTCATTTCCTTTTACAGTAAGAAGAAAAATAACGCGAGTTGGATATGGTAAAGTACAATAGAGAAGGTGGACATAAACCAGTAGACATATATGGTAAAGTACAATAGAGAAGGTGGACATAAACCAGCAGACAAGTATAACCAACTTGAGGGTAAGAACCCCAGTTGAGGGGCTGCCAGCCAGGGCTCAATCCCTGGTTCTCGCACAAAAGAACCCTGCTTAGAGTTTGGATACGTTAATTGATGACCATAAAGCAGCTTAAAGAACTGGTTTTGGCCGCCATTTTTCTGAAGAGTAAAGCCCCCTACGTGTGCATCTTTTGTGTGGTGCCCATGATGGAAAGCATATGGTTTGATGTATGGATAAGTTTGTGTTTCTATGAAATCCTGTAATATCTTAGTAGTAATACAACTAATTATGAGAGGATAAACATCATACGAACTGCATGTGGTTGTGAGAAGGATTACGAGTCGCTCGACTTGTCGCGACATGTCGCACGACTTGTCTACCTGTCGCAACTTGACTGTCGACAACCTGGAGCGACACGACAAGTTGAACTTGTCGATCGACAAGTTGACTAGTCGATGACAAGTCACGACTTGTCGCTGTGCACGAGTCGAGCGACAAGAAAAAAGCCCTCCCCGTGCCCAGAAATAGATAGATCGAGGAAACAGATCGACGGAAACCAAATCAAAGATCGAAGAAACAGATCGAGGAAACAGATCGAAGAAAAAAGCCGCCTCTTCCTGGGCACCTCTCCCTTGGCCGCCGCCGCCTCTCAGCTGGCTTCTGTGCTCCTCCCCCTGCTCTCCTTCACCGCTGCTGGCTTGCTATACCTGAGCTCCTCCGAAGACAACAGGAAGGCCAAGGCTGCACAAAGCTAAATCCACCACCTACCACCCAAGAGTGAGCTGCCGCCGCCGCCGCCTAGGGCACTGACTCGGGACGGGAGTATGAGAGAGAGGAGGGGCATCGAGGCAGTCTGGTCAGGTAGGGTTACTTATACCTCCCTGTCTGGGCTGGGCCGTGTTTTAGCTGGGCCGTGTTTTAGCTACAGTTGCATGTCTCTGTTCTGCACCCTGAAAACTGGAATCCTCACATGGCTCTTCTAATATTCATGGTACTGTAATCAACTGACCAAAGCTAAAAAATTGCTCCTGATTACACATCGACAAGTCTATGACTAGTCGCGACTAGTCACGACTTGTCTACTTGTCGGTACCCCAGCGACAAGTTGCGACAGGTCGACTCGTAATCCTTGGTTGTGACTTTCAGTTGTTTTCTTCATTGCATGTTTAGCTATGAGAAACGGATATGCGTGAAATTAGGTCACAAATGCTGCTATGCACCTGGTGTTAACATCTGGAGAGCTTGAACATTCAGCTATCAAGGAAACACTCTTTTTCCCATCCATGGCATCCAGGTCAATAAGAGCCGCCACCAATAATTCCAGCTTCATAAACAGAAAAGAGGTGATTGGAAAATGAATATAGCAAGGTTTTGTTTCATAGATAAGCTAAAACACGGCTCACCTCATCAGGATCTGTGTAGTCGATACCGTCAGCCTCTGACAAGGCAGATGCCATACTAAGGTATGCCTCCTGTGATAAATAGTTAAATAAAAATTAGCAAAGCAATGAAACTGTGCTGCCAAAGAATTGATATAGATACAACCTCTATGGCAGCAATTTGATCAGTAGAAACGTCATGAGGGAATAGCTCCAGATTCTTCCCATTTTTTTCCAATGTGATGAACCTTGTTGAATTAGTAGGAGAAAATGAACCATCTAGTGGAAGCCTGCGAGTAAACTTCCATCCACAGTGAATATGCAGCAGGAAAAGCGTAATCAGTTTGCTCCTTAATTTTCAATTTACTTTTTTGGAACTTCACATTTGGAATTCATATGAAAAACTTACTGATCTTGTAATTTGGTTGCCATCATGTCATGGATATCCCGAACAAACTGCACCAAATAAAATTATAATGTTGCATGCCAGTATGAGAATTCATAATCAGGATGTAATTGAATAATAGGCGCATGATAGTTGGCAAGTAAGGATCAAAATTGATTAAACCAGCTAGTATAATCTATATAAAAACTTTAAGTGAAAGTGATTGTGTTACACAACAAATGTCAAATGCTTTCATTACGAAGATTAGTCATTGTGAGGACATGTAGACTAGAAATATATGGACTTGGATTACCAGGCACCCATGCATATACTAATATGTCCAAGGGTGGTCTTGGTATACTTGAATTCAAATTTAAGATATTGCCCTTGTGACCAAATGGATTTGGCGCCTTTTCAATGAGGAAGATACAGAACAATGCCTCTGGTTGTGACTGACTCGAGGTACTCTGGCTCTTATAACATCTTTGCTTCTATTCCCTAGGTGGATCCCAAATTTTGGCATAGTATCCACAAGATAACATGACACTTTAAGCTGGGTGCCATATGTTCCATCTGGGTGATGGAACTGCTGTTGTGTTCTGACATGACTGGTGGACTGGTGATGATCCTCTCAAAGACAGATTTCCTCGGCGTTTTGACATCTGCGCTGCTCCGAACATGTTGGCAACTAGGGCCACCGCGGCGATGTCTGGGCTGTCTTTCCGTCAGGTTTTTGGCCCTGAGGAATTGGCCCAATGACATTGTCTTTCAGCAGAGATTGAGGAACTGGAGCCCAGCTTGGAGCGGGATAGGGTCTCTTGGGCCTTTGTGCCCTCGGTCTTATTCTCTACCAAGTCTCTGTACCTTAAATTGTGCCAGAGTGCGGGGATTGCCCACGCCAAAGACATTTGCTAGAGGGGAAGTGTGCCCTTTGTGGTCAACTAGAGGATGTTGACCATATCTTTTTCATGTGTGCCCTATCCCAATTTGTATGGAGTTGAGTAGGATCGATGTTGGCTGTCGGTTGGAACCCATCCAAGCTTGCTGTTTTTATTTTCTATATCCACTGGGCTTTCAGATAAACTTTGGCATTTCTTGTAGATCTTCTTAGCGGCACATTTTTGTTCTTTATGGCTTATCCGTAACAAGTTTATGATTGAATCTGAATTTCTGAGGCAACCTGCAGACTGTGTGTTCTGCTCAAGCAAAAACTGTTGAACCTGCAGACTGTGTGTTCTGCAGACTGTGGTGCTCCTTAAACACCTGTACTCCGACACCTTCTCGCCACCAACAAGATGTGGAGGACTGGAGCCTCTATGCAAGCTAGCCTTTAGTTTCTTTTGCATCCGTTTGTGTTTCTCGAACTGCTTATCCTTGCCCAGTGTGGTGGTCTGCTGGTTTGCCACCAATACCTTGTTTCCAAGGCCTTATGGGGCTTTGTGTGCCTTCTGTCTAAAAAAGCTACTCACAGCTAGGTGCAGGATTGTCTATTTTCCTTTAAGCCAAGAAAACTACCGTTCGTAGAGCATGGAGGTCAATGTTCCATCATTAAAGCAGGCTCACAAGATCATGCACTCAAAATATTGCACCATGATGGATAGAGCATTGTAATATAATGTCAGAATGCCATATTTAATTGATTAAAAGCAACAAGTTTGCATACAGTAAGGGGAAAGAATACACAGGCACAGAGCCTACTTGCAAAACTGAAGATAATTAATTCAATGTTATGTGTTCTAACTTCTACATGATTGTCCTAAACACAGGCTTTGCGTATAAACCGTCGCCAAATATACTTTATTTAACTTGTAACTGTGTCACATATCTAATTGGATGCTGCATTAGATAATTATGATTTTTAAGTAAACTGTCATTAGTAAATCAAACAATGACTAATGAGAAAATAAGAAGTTCAAGGAAGTTTAAGTCGGCACTAACGGATTGCCTGACTATTTCAGATATTACACATATGTGTGATGAAACACGCAGATTTTAAAGACATTAGAGCTATATGAACAACTAGTAAAGCTACCTTTAAAGCCATGAAAGCGTCCTCCATGGCACGTCGTCGAACAACCATGTCAGCTCGTCGCAGATCTGCCTGGGTTGCAAATAACTGTGGTATTAGATCAGGCATGAAACCATGGATTAAACAGTAACATACAAATAGCATGTTGCCCTGGTTTTTAAACTGGGTACTCCGATAACATAGGAATATGCGGGCAACTTTCTCAATAATATGAGTGAGAACTATACATTACTTAAATCTTTAATTTACTTCCTACAAACTGAAGTGAAGGAAGAACTTGTATAGACCTCTAAAGCACCATCACTCCAATGTTGATCTGCGGCTTTCTTCAAGTCCGACTGAGCCCGCTCCTTCAGTATCTGTGGATGTCAGATTGAAGTATAATCAAACAAATAATAGATAAATGGCATATGAAGTAATCTGTATATATAATTAACATAACTAATACATACTCGAGCAAAATTAGTCAGGTGGGCAGCTCGCTCCTTCACACTGTTGTCAATTTTTGGGTATCCTTCCTTGCACGAGCTTTTGGGCAAACATACAATTAGATGAGAAATTAAA
Organism: Poa pratensis; assembly: GCA_947311845.1. Lineage (NCBI taxonomy): Eukaryota > Viridiplantae > Streptophyta > Magnoliopsida > Poales > Poaceae > Poa > Poa pratensis. Next base: position 7,160,740 of record CAMZMU010000052.1, read on the forward strand.
TCATATGGAAGAAAAATCCAAGAGCTTGTTATGAGAAAGAGAATGTACCATCAAGCTTGAGAAACCCTAACCCTAACACAGCAACATCCTGAGATGCACGTTTGTTCAACCTTGTGATGCCACTAAGATTAAGGGAGAGCAGATATCAGAATAGCAACACAACGACACATTTTGTTTTTACCAGGGAAAGTAAATTCTGAAGAGAATATAAACAATTATGCACACTGGTACCGTGAAAGCAAAATAATGTCACTTTGAGCTCTCTCATTCACAAACTTCGCATCATTGTAGGCAAATTGGAAAGCTTTAGACAGCCCGTTACTGGAATAGAGAGTTTTTTTCTGTCCTGCACCTTGATTATCTGAAAATTGTGATTTTCCTCTTTGATGCTCTTCAAAATCCCTGCAATAGAAGGTTCAGAATAAAACTAAGAATAATGAATAGTCTATATCCACTTAGTGACCATGTGCAGCTTAACACATACTGTACAATCATGGTATAGCACTTCTGCACTTCATTTTATGTCGGAAGAAACTAGATATCTATGAAGAGCTCACGGGCCAATAGGTGTGGTCCAAAGGTTACCTGTAAGGATCGTTGCCATTTTCAGAACTTTTGCACTCTTTAGTTTCACTGGTATTACGGGAACCATAAGAACGGCACTGAACATTCCGACCTTGTCGAAGAAGGGAACCGTTGGACTTCAGATTGGTTTTCCCATGTCTATCATTTGGAGAGAACCTGACAATTAAATGGTAATGCTAAATGCTAATGCCATCGTCGACAAAAATGGGAAGTGTGAGTAGCTACTGGATGACAGATCAACTTGCCAATTACCTTACGGACACCAAACGTTGGGGATTCAGTGACCCTGTTAACTGACCAATGGAAGCTTCATTTGCGGTATCTGTCCCTTTAGCAACGCAGCACTTGATTGACTTCTGAACCTTGCCAAATGACACGGCTTTACTAGAGTGTACTTTGACGAACCTGCTATAATAGTAAAGCATTTTTTTATTTGCTCAAAACCAAAAGATATAAAAAGATTGAGAGGAACTGCACACAAAATAAGAGTGCATGATCTAAGGAATTTTACCTAGGCACCACTTCGACACTCTAAAATATAGGCATGCAGGAACAGGATTACTGCATGTTTGCTCAAATGTAATCTAAGTCAAATGAACTAAAATGGGAAAACGTATTGAGCATGAGCAAAAAATGCGTGTTAAAAGCTGGAAAAAGAAGTTTTGTATTCGTTGTATTCATTGAATAGGCAACGAGTGATCCAAGTTCAGATGGATCTAAAACACATGTGCATTCATTGGGAGAAGGAAGCATTAATAATAGATAATATACACTGGTTGCCTATTGTGCGTGTTGCAGAAGCAGTGTGAAAATGAATGGATGCGATCCATGTGCGAGGAGATGGTATAGATGAAACAGAATGCCCAACACAAGTACTGATGAATGCAGTTAAACAATTTAAGCAAAAATAGTAAAAACATTGGCACATGAATTTCTTATGAAACATTCTGGAGCTTTAAAGGTAGTTAGAAAAGCTAGAAAGACCCAATATCTTGTTCCAACAAGATATTGGGCATTTATTTGTTTATTCGGAATCTTTCTGTTCCGAATTCAGTCACGTTAAATGAACAGAAGATTGAGCTAGTACTGCTGAACGACAGCGCCAAATAATAAATTTTTCAATGATGACACGAGAAAGGCACATGGAAAGAAAAATACTGACCTGGCTGCGGCCTCCACAGGCTCGCGGTTCTTCGTGAGGCTGAGGCGACGGAAGGCGAAGAGGAGGTGCGAGGCGCGGGGCCGGGACGGCGAGGAGGCGACCGGCGACGCGGCCGCGGCGGCGCAGCACGCGGTCGGCAGCGGCATTCTCGTCTGTGTCGAGGAGGTTGTTTACTTGTTTTCTTCTTATCCCGTCGAGAGCTAACCGCCGCCGCCCGTTCCTTATCTCAGCTCAACTGGCCTCGAATAAAGTTTGGTTTTTTTTCCCCTTTTTTTTCTGCCACTCGACCGTCGTCGAGTCAACGCCGTACCATGGTTACAGAAATCCGGCCATCTTCCGCCGGGCACGTCACCGCCGGCCGCGACGGCGCCATCCTCGATTCCTCGCCCCTCCCAAAGTTTCCTTTTCCTTCTCTTCGGAGACAGCGTGGACGAGGAAGAAGAGGAGCATGCATGCTCGCATTCGCATCATCGAAAAAATAGCACGCTATTTCCTCGTTAATAACACGATATAGCATATTTAGAGTGGCTACGCTATATTTAGCCTAAAGTTACCGCTACGGCGCTATTTGTCTTTTATACGCGTCAAACCACACTAAACGTGATAATGTTATAACTATACTAACAAAATGACTAGAAATAACGTGAGGTGATGATGATGGCGGACAATCTGGTGGTTCTTCTAGTTATTCTGAAGACGATATTAATGATTCTGATTAAAGTTTAAAACTATTTATCTTTTAGTTTATTACTTTTTCATGGTTTAAGCCTCATATTTGTATTTGTGCTATGGATTTATTCTTGCCATTTGAATAGACTTACCTAGTTATGCATGTATTGCTTTATGACAAATTTTTATTGCTGAAATCCTTAATATTTGGGCTATTTCTTACATTTTTTTCATCATGCTATTTTACATGTTAACTTCGCTATATCACGCTATATCTTGTATAGCTTTTGAAGGAGTGCCACGATATTTTTGATAGCACGCTATTTTTTCCTTGATTCGCATCCGTTGCGCCTCGCGTACTACTTTCATTCATTGATTCAAGTGCTTTTTTACATGTTTCATTCAAGAGAAGATGTCAATCTTTTGATCCAATCATGAATCATCGGCGGGATCCTTCATACCATCCCGTTTCTAATTTTTTTGCAATTTTAATTTTGAAATTTCAAAAAACATTCATGGTACAATCGCGTTCGGATCCCACCATTCAACCAAGGAGCATGACAAAAGAAATCTAAAGCCATCATCAATAGTAATTGTCGCCATGGAGTGCAAAGATTCATGTCCACCTCGTCACAATGATTTAGTCTCGAGAATGGGTCCCTTGGTTCAAGGTATGCTCACTCAGTGTTCTTGAGAATTTATGAAGGTCAAGGATTCGCAATGCTCCAAGATTTCCGGTCTACACACTATCTCCCATGCCCTCCTCCCCCTTCCCCCCATGGAGAAGTGCGTCGTCGCTAATCGGAAGTTCTGCGGTCTTCCTTGAAATTTAATCCGAGATGTCCAATAGAAGTTCTTTTCCGTATTTTTTGTAAGACGAGTAGAACCTCGCCAAGACCACTGAACTGGACGCCGTGTTCTTAATTGATAGGTGACAAAAAAATGCGTAATCATGTGCATAAAAGGGAGGTTCGAAGGCAGTACCCTTGTCCTTTGGCCTCAGGTCGCCATTTGAATTTTCCAAGTAAAAGGTTAAGACAAACAACAAAGGCAGGTCCCTTGGCCTCCATTTAATTAGTAGCTCAAACTTTATCCAGCTATAATATGCAATTGTATATATTTTTTTACTTCGGTGTCTCCCAGTTGACTATGTTTGAATGAAGTTTGAGAGAGGAAGACAAGATGAGAAATGTGATTGCTTGACCAGTTGATTGTGAAGCGGAACAACGCGACAAGTGAGAGAATAAGGGGGAATCACAGAGAAAGATGTAATTGAAGAGTTGTGTGAGTAATGGTAGCGGAGCTGGCACCAGAACAACAGTTCTAGGAGAAGAAAATGGAGGAGAAACATGTACACGGTGATCTTCTAATTTCATCCCTTTTGTTTGATTAGTTCAAAAGAAATATCGCTTCAGTGCAAATTTGTGTATACTCGTGTTGTCAAAGAGGTGTCAATTTTTTGAGGGATATGCTCTATGCTAAACTATTATTGCATGGAAAGGGAATGAGGGATTTAGGCAGTGTTTATTGTAGAAATATGTTCGAGACTTTTGATAAAATGTATAGTATAACAATATTATTTTGGATTAAGAATGAAGAAACATGAGGCTAAATGAAAATTAGCCAGGTTGTGGATTTGGATAATTTGGATTGAGATTGTACACATATACTAGCGCGTTTTTTTACAACACTTTTTCTTTTCTTATGAAAAGCCTTTTTATGATCGGACCGTTCAGATGCAGCCACGTGTCAAGCATCCGTCCACTCACGCAGGAGAGAAGAAGGGCCCAAGGCCACAGGTTTATCCGCTTCTCCTCCATTCTAAACCTCTCCGGCCGGCCATGGAAGCCTTCGCCGCCGCCCCCGCGGCCGGCGTCTTCGCGGCCGCGCGGCCCTCCTTCACGCTCCGCCGCCGTTCCTCCTCCTCCTCGCGCGCTGGCGGCGCGGGAAGGGTGCGCCTCGTCCGCGCGCCGCGCGCCGGCGGGAGCGGGGACGACCTGCCGCCGCTGGACAAGTGGGACATGATGGAGCTCGAGTTCGGGCGGTTCCTCGGGGAGGACCCCAAGCTCACCCTCGCCAAGGTCCCTCCTCCCATCACTTTCTCACCCCTAGAAACCGTGGATAAGGTTTTAGAAAGCGTCGTTCTTGTCCGAACACTGGCAATGCAAAATTAATTTGTGGTTCGAGATGCGGTGTGACGTTGGTCCTATCTGTAGCTGTATGATCGCCGCGAGTACGGCACGTGTAAACGCTTTGCGCTTAATGTAGTCTTCCAACTGTTTTGAACCACTGCAACATCCAGTAAAAGATACATACTGTCCCATGGTTAAATATTTTATATATCAGTCATGCTAAACTAGCTGGTTGGGATATTTCACTTCTACTGGTTGGTAAGTCTCTAGCAACACAGTGTTACTTGTCACGGACTCAAGAGTTATAATAAGCAGTAGACTATGTAAGTTGGTGTATTACTGTTATTTACAAGTACATAAGAACGAGTCCCAGTATATTGCTTAGCTCTTAGGATCTGTTAACCACGAACCTGTTTGGCACACAATATGAAAAATTGGCATTACTCATTGGTGTTGTGGTGTGGAAACATGGTCTATTTAGTTTTATTCTTCTCAGCAGTCACAAACCCTTAGCTTACGTGCTGTTGAATTACGCTTTCAGATATTGCTCAAGAAGTCGGACCCAGATGCGTCATCCCTCGATGTAGATAAACTAGTTGCCAGCAAAAAGGACAGGCTGGATGTTATTCTGAAGGAGTTCATGGAAGCTAATAAGCAGGAAAAGGCTTCCACCACAGGAGAGGCAATAAGCATGCCAACGAAAGACCAACAACCTTTGGCTGTTTCAAGGCCTGCACTGAGCAAACCAAAGCTAGACGAGGCTGCTTTGAGTTCGATGCGACCAGTAGGAAGCAAACCGAAGCGAGTTGAGCCACCATTGACTTTGCTAAGGCCAACAGCGAGCAAACCGAAGGTAAATAAGCCTTCTTTGACCTTGATGCGGCCAATGGGAAGCAAACCGAAAGTGCAAGCAAATCTGGTGCAAGATAGTTGGCCTAGCAAGGAGAGTTTAGCCGCAGGAACAGAGTCAAGTGAGGTTGGAAGCTCCTCAATAGATGATAATGTGGATGTCACCTTGCGTAAACCCACTGTGCATCAGATTGAAGATGATGAACCAGAGCTGAAGATGAAACCAGATGTCAACTTGAAAATGAGGAAGGATATGGATGAGGATTTATCCAACATTTCTCTTATTCAAAAGCCAGAGCCCACTGTGCATCAGAGTGAAGACGATGAACCGGAGCTGACGATGAAACCAGATGTCAACTTGAAAATGAGGAAGGATATGGATGAGGATATATCCAACATTTCTCTTCTTCAAAAGCCAGAGGCCACACAGGATAATACTGCTGCACTTGCCTCTGCTTGTTCGGCGTCATTTGCTGCTGCAGAGGGTACCAATGAACTTGAGGCAGGTAAGTAGAGCATAACAAATCTACAATTAGTTTTCTATCATCCATGGTGTTAACGTTATGTTAGTATTCTCAAGGACTACAACCATCTGAGGAAAGTTTAGTTCAACAAGTAGACTCTTCTCCTCTGGAGAAGCAATCTGAGACGGACAGCAGTTTCTCTATGCAAGCTTTCTTGCAAGGAAGACCAAGGTAGAATTCTGCAGTTATGTTTATCAGACATTTTCATCACTTGATTACAGTGATCTATTGAAGCTCTAGTTGCACTAGCTCATATTTGATTCATCCCTTTTCTCCTTGCTCTTTTGTTTGCAAAGTACTATTTTTGTCTTGGTTTTCCTCCACCTGGCGAGCTAATACGTCATTTATTACATTGTAGGAAAGACCTATCTGTTGAAACATCGCCGTCTCAAGTGGATGCTGAGAAGAAAGCTGATAGTGACGGAAAAAAAAGTTATGTTGACGATGGGGGGAATGTGTTAGCATCAACATTGGAGGTAATATGAATCTCCTGATATTTGAGCTTCGGCATCTTATAGTCTGTTAAGCATGAACAAAGGCTACTAGAAATTAACCACCAAATTGACTGGAGCGAATGCAGCTTTTGTGGGAGGAGATGGCCCCTCTAGTAGCCTTTTAGTTCTCGCAAATATGAATACTGAACTACTTGAATCACTAACACAGGACATCACTGAGAGTGACTGGACAAGGCTAGAGCACTATGCAAGCACTGGCGAAAGAGTCGAGGTGGAGCTGATTAACTGCAGTGCGAAGGGATTTGTTGTATGTACTTAGTCCTTTCGAATCAACAATTGTTATTATCAAATAGATCCCTGTTTAATGTTTATCTGAGTTTCGTTTTGAATTCGTACCAGGTGTCACTCGACTCAATGATAGGTTTCTTACCCTATCGTAATCTTGCTACAAAATGGAAATTCTTAGCTTTTGAGACTTGGTTAAGAAGGAAGGGTGGTGATCCTTCATTGTACAAGCAGAGTATGATCATGGAGGAAGGTTCTGAATCTAGCTCAGTTTCAGAAGTAGCTCATCAGGACCAAGGAACTCTGCAGTCTAGGCTGAAGTTTGAAGAACTTCTCCGAACATATGACGAAGAGAAATCCAAGTTCTTATCATCATTCATTGGTCAAGTATGACTCTGGTGCTTGTGTCCTAGCATTCAATCTTGTTTGTACTCTTTCCATAACATGTCATTATTTTGCAGAGGCTCCGAGTATCAGTTGTCCTGGCTGACAGGAATTCCAAGCGACTATTTTTCTCTATGAGGCCAAAAGAAAGTGACGAGTTGATTCAGAAAAGGAAAAGTCTTATGGTACTTTTTCTCTCGTTAATATTCCTGATGTTTTATGGTAAAATTGTAGAAACCTAGTGAGCATGTCAGGATCAGTTGTCTTGGTTGTTTGAGTCAAGTTTTACACATGGATATGTATTGAATCTCCTGTATTCGCATCCTAATTCTTTAGTCCTTCTCTTTAGAACAATCAAGGATTTTTTTACTAAGTGTTGCCAATAGAATCATTCCTTGATACGAAATAAATAGATCTTTGTCTCGTCAGCATTTACTATCCTACTGGAGTAAAGGCAGTGTGTTTTTCTAAGTTTGTTTACACACAACCATAAATATTAATTTCTTGTTTTGCAGGCTAGGCTTAATGTTGGAGATATTGTCACATGCACCATCAAGCGATTTGTTTACTTTGGGATATTTGTTGAGGTAGACCCCGTCGTCTCTTCCTTGTGTTGGATGATTTTTCTTCAAGTTCGGCAGCTAACTGTTTTTTCAAAGGTTGAAGGAGTTCCTGCACTGATTCAGCAGTGGGAAGTGTCCTGGGATGAAACCTTAGATCCATCAGTTTCTTACAGAATTGGTCAGGTAATAATTCAGCCATTGCAATTAGTTCTGTTATTTAACTTCTTGCTCTTGTAAGTTTTCTGTTGAAGCTGGCTCTGGGTGTTGAAGCTACGTTTTCCTTGGAAAAGAACCATGTGTTTTCCTCATTTGTTACATGGGTCGCTCTATATTTAACAACTCAATTCAGTAGCGCTAAAATGCTCATAATGTCATACAAGTTTTTGTATGCTAATACTATTTTCACTTCCAGGTTGTTGATGCTAAAGTTATTCAACTAGATTTCAACAATAGCCGTATCTTTTTGTCACTTAAAGATGTAAAGGTATTGGAGGGTTTTGCAATTCCCCCTGGGCCTCCTATTTTCTTATAATGTTAACTGGCTAGTGTTAGATAGTTTTTCCTCACGTCCTGTTCCTTTCCTTTCTTCTGCTATGCAGCCAAGTCCGCCAGTAGGGGCCTTGGAAGCAGTCATTGGCGATGAAGAGTCAATCGATGGATCCCTTGAACCCGCACAGGCAGACTTTGAGGTATGTACGAGCTCGTCTTTTATCGAGCATGATTCGAGGGTTCTGGGTACTGAAATCTACTGTATTGTAGTGGCCTGAGGTGGATTCCCTGATCGAGGAGCTGAAAAACATCGAGCAAGTTAAAGATGTCTATAAAGGAAGGTTCTTCCGAAGCCCAGGATTAGCTCCAACATTTCAGGTAAGATGAAATAACAAAATTCAGTGCTTCGTGGTCACAGAATTATTCAGCCTGGTCCCTGGAACTGAAGCCATCTGTTGCTTAATTACCAGGTATACATGGCATCTTTGGTTGGTCAGAAGTATAAGGTCCTTGCGCGGTATGGGAATAATGTGCAAGAGGTACGAGCTTCTGACGTTAACCTTATCTGACTCAGCAAGGATACTGAGAGTTTCGGCTGCTTACATTTTGTTGGCCCCTACTCCTGTGCAGGTGATGGTGGAGACATCGTTGGACAAGGAAGGGCTGAAAGAGGCAATTTTGATGTGCACGAATAGAGTGAGCTGATCGTGATGGTTTTCATGCTCGGACTGCACGCGACCAATTTTCACGAGATCGTTCTCAGACCCAAAAGCATATAGTTAACTCGATCTCGACGGAGGGGAAGTGACTCCCGGGACAGAGAACCCATTGGCGAGATTTTGTCCATTTCGACCACTGTAAATCTTCGATTGTTCTTTCGCGCTAACAAACTCTAAGGAGGTTGCATGATCTGGACGGGACCTCACGCATGGGTGTATAATCATGAATCTAGAGACGGAAGCTGTGGTTGGGAGAACTGTTGTGCTGATGTAGTACAGTAGTTTGATATCAAGTTGGGTTTGAACTATGCGGTCTCGGCCCATGTTATTATGTTGATTACACGCATGTTCTTGCCTCCTGTAGTGCGGTCTCAGCCCATGTTATTATGTTGATACACGCATGTTCTTGCCTCCTGAAGTGTCTGGATAATTAATTAGGAACAACAGATTTCCCAAGAACCAAACTGCTACCATCTCCATTCCAAAATATAAGTTGTTATGGTAGGCCATATCAGCCAATCAAAACGCCTTATATTTTTGTAAGAGAGATAATACCTTCTAGGGTAGAATGATAGGTACCAGATACACAACTAGCTCAATCTAGCAATCTTACAAGGTTTTGGTGTAGTATTTGGGATACAAGATGAACAGCATGAATCGGGAGAGGAAGGAGAGAGCCGAGGTGGGAGGAGAGGAAGCCGCCGCCGGGTTCGCCTGATCCAACTTGGATAACGTCCTCGTCTCTTCTTCCTGGTATTTGTAGCGGCAGCGGTCAGGCCCATGAGCTGGCCCAAGGAGCAAGCGGCCCATGTGTGTACATGTTAGAAGGGCTCCTAACATCCCTCCCTCCTTGAAACTCGGCTTGACCCCAAGCCGACGCCCCCAAGACCCCGCCTGGTGGCTCAGTCGGGGGTCGAGGAGCCCTTGGTCCTCCATGACAGCAAATGGCCCTCGGCCGCAAGCTGCAGCTACGCCACCAGGATCCCATTGCACTCGAAGTTCCTGTACATTGTCGACGTCACGGTGGTAGTAGAAGTTGGAGTAGACTTCAGCAAGGTAGAAGTAGCAGTTGCGGTGGATGGAAATCCAGTCGAGGGAGAAGTCGAGGACGTAACAATTGTCAGCACACTCGCAGTCGAAGCCGAGGTAGTAGTTGGAGACATTGACTTGGTCGGAAAATTCAGCTTGGAGAATGTTCCTCCCTCCTTGAGAAGGAGCTTGTCCGCAATATGTGGAGGACTCCAAACCATCCACAATCCATGCGACTAACCAGGTCTGAAATGCATATGCACGGCACAGTGAAGACCCCTGGAATTGCTCATAAGAATGCAGAGTTGTAGTCACAGTTTTCCCAGAACTGTATAGTGCAAACGTGCAGCCTCCCGGATCCCATGACCACTGTGTGTATTTAGCATGTTGCCACACCGAGAGTAGGGCAAGAGAGAGCTCATGGAGATCGCTGCCTTGTTTAGCACCACTGAGCTCGTGGATGACGTCCCTCCCTCCTTGAAAAGGAGCTTGTCCACAACTAGTGAAAAATTCAGAGACATCGAGAGCCCATGCGACCAACCAGATTTGATATGCGCCCCAGAGATTACTTAGTTGCTGCAAGTGTAACCCCGGACCTGAACTGAACTGCTTGATGGCATTGAACAAACAGTCAATAGCACTGTCCCATTGTTCTGCATGGTTGTCCAAGTTGCTCCAAGCCAAACACCAGAGTTCTATGTTCTTCAGAGCAACGGACTGACTAGGAATGAGCAAAGCTGGCCGGCCACTTGCAGAATGGGCAGACCTCCAGTTCGGACAGAGTTTTTCAAGACGAATTAGCCCACAGCTATGCATCAACGCTATACTGACCCATTGCAGCTGAGCAAAGGAAAACCCAGCTTGATGAGCAACCCAATCAAGACTACCAATGCCAGCCAAAGAGATAGTGATGTGCAGGTATACACTGATCTGAACACAGGAGCAAGAACCGTCAGATGGATCACAAATAAATTGATATGCACGAGATAGTGATGTGCAGGTATACACTATGGTCCCAAATGCAATCACGATTTCTAATCTCCAAGAAAGTCAAGTACGCAGCACATAGTTCCACCAGTTCTCAATCTCATGAAACCTGCCAGTTAATTTTACTTCGGCCAACTTCAAGACATACAGAAGTGTACCAGATGGTTCCTGTGCTTGCCCCAAGAATTTCGCCTGAATTGAACTGGCTAAAGGATCACTTAGAAATAGTTGCCCAATTGAATAAGCAGCACTATCTTGCATCAGATTGCTAGTGAGAAAATACCCAGCCAAATAAAAGGTACACCGTTTAGCACAGCTGACAAAAGCTTCAGGTATAGGAGCAATTGACATCAGCTTCAGTTCAAAGTTTCTGACAACGATACATAAGTCTGAAATTTTCATCTCGACAGCCGCATAACCTTCTGTACGAAGACTGTCAAGACTGCAACACTGCAATTGCTTCATGATGGCCTTGTTTAGAGTCTCGCTGTCGTCACCCTCCATGAACGACGGCCATGGCAGGGGCCGTGTGTCATCTCCATTGGTTTGAACACATACTTTTGCACAGGAACTGTCAGAATTGCACAGCCCAGACACCTTCTCGATGGCATCATTTACAAACTGACCACCTTTTATCTCCTTGAGCGATGGCCATGGCAAGGGCCGTTCCTCATCTCTCCTGGCCAGGGGCAACGCTGCAGTAGGGATGTTGTTTCTGTCGATGTTGTACTCTGTCGGAGACGCAATCAGCACAGGGGCGGCCACTATGTGTTGAGGTCGGTAATCTGTCGAACAGCTCAGAGGCACTTTGGTGATGAAGCCAGACGAATCAGAGTGGATGTCCTCGGGACTCTCCTTGACGATGCTGGCTGATGGCGGAGAGCCCTGGAGCACTGCCGACATTGAGATGGGCTTGGGAACCACTCCCCGTAGTAGCTCCACCACAGGGTCACCCGTAGATGGGAACACGGTGTCCTGGTCAGAGATCGAGCACGCTGGCGCGGCCACCACCGTGACACAGATGTTGGTGTCGGGGTGGCAACCCATCGAACATGTGGTGGGCGTCGATGCAACGCCACTGAAAGCTTGGCCGTCGAGGGTTCCTTCGGTTGATGGAGGCGCTGTCGTTTGGGCGGGGGCAGAGCTCGACTGGGTGGTGTCGCGGCTGAGGCCTTCCATCGAGCAGGCCTTCAGCGCCGATAGATCGAGTGGATCCGCCGGGGACGCCTCCTCCGCGCCGTCGCCCTTGTTGCGGCAGGCATGCTGCTGGAGCAAGTCCACCGCCACTTGCAGACCCGAGGCCTGCGCTTCGACCCGAGTACTGATCGCAAGCTCGGTAGCGTCGGTGCTCGCCGTCACGGGCGCGGTGACGCAATCGGTGGTGTGGAGCATAGATCGGTTAAGTGTATCCATGCAAGCCCGCAAGTTATCGGAGATAGCATCGAGATATGCCTTGAGCTCGGGATCCATGGCGAGATTGGAGGTGGGTCGAATTTTTTTTAGAGAAATTTTGGGGAAATTTCGGTGGTGGATGGATCGAGATCGGCTCTGATACCAGATGATAGGTACCAGATACACAACTAGCTCAATCTAGCAATCTTACAAGGTTTTGGTGTAGTATTTGGGATACAAGATGAACAGCATGAATCGGGAGAGGAAGGAGAGAGCCGAGGTGGGAGGAGAGGAAGCCGCCGCCGGGTTCGCCTGATCCAACTTGGATAACGTCCTCGTCTCTTGAGAAAATTGCACATAACACCAATGTTTGGTGCCAACGTTGCACAGAACACAGAAACAAGACACGTTTTGCAGCTGACCCCAGTTTTCTGTCTAATTCGTTGCAGCTAGCCCAAAAAGTTGATTTAGTGACTTAACACGTACCTGGCAGGTGGGCCTGTACTTGTATGCCGTATAGCTTGAGTAGAATATTCAACGTTGACCCAATCAACAAAGACCCAGACCAGAAACGAAGAGACGAACCAGAGGAAAAAGAACGAGCTTTTCTCCCCACTCGAGCGGGCGGCAGCTGAGCGGACTGGAGCGGGAGCGAGAGATGCGGCCCGGCGGTGGCGGCGGCGGCACCGGTGCCGGCGCCGGCGATGGAGGCGGAGGCGGCGGAGGGCCGGCGGCTAGGAGGATGGATTTGGAGCCCGCCTTCTTCACTTCGCCACCCGTACGCGAAGCTGGGGATGTGCCACCCGGAGATGAGGGATTGGACGGCGGCGGCGGCACACCGGCGTCCAGGACGATGGATTCCGACGGCCTTGTGTCTTTCAATGGGTATTTTCTCTGCAATTCGTAAATTTAGTGTCAATTAGTCATTGTTTGCTAGGGTTAGCACGGGCTGAAGAACCCTAGGTTGCCCCTCGTCCCTCCCCTAATTTTGGGGTCTGATCGACGTATAATTGCAATGAGATTCTTGATTTTGCAATGTGTTGTTGTCAGTAGCAAGATTTGTTACATAGTTGTGCAATGTGATGAAAGAAATAATGCATATTGGAGGAGATATTTAATTTCAGGATGCACATCGATTCTAGCTGATTATTTATCAAATAAATCATGCAGATTGGAGCTTTAACTTGCTTGTTATATATTTGTGTAGGATGGAGTTCTTTATGGATTTGCAATCAGTCGAGAGAAACATGGATTGGCAGCACACCGAAGGAGATGCAAACATGGAGAAAGATGCTAATTTAGATTGTGAAGATGGAGGTGACACTGATGGTGAAGATTATGATGACTTCCTTGTACGTTGTGAAGGTGACACTGATGTTGAAGATTGTTTCCCAACACCAATCCAAGAAGCTGTTGTAGATGAAGTAAAGTCTATGAAAGAAATGCAGAAGGAAGGTAGAGTTAAAGATGGCAAGTATAAGGCAGAGATGACAAGGGCAGCAAAGAGAAGGGCCATAGAAGGAGTGGTAGAGGATCACGGCATCACATTTAGTGACCAAGAAAGTGATGACTGCAAAGAGCTAATGGATTCAAGTGATGATGATCATGCTGTGGACGGAAATGATTTGTCCACAACAAAGAGAAAGAGCAGAGCTACGAAGTTAGCAAAGAGAGCTTATTATGATGAATCCAGATTGAATAAAGATTATCAATTTCTGCTTCTTATGTGCTTTGAAGATGTACACCAGTTTAGAAGGGCACTCTTAAACTATCATGTTATTCATCAAAGGGACTGGGAATATTTGAGAAATGACAAGGATAGGATCACTGTTTGTTGCAAGTCCAACACTACATGTCCATTCGTAGTTATGACATCAACCATTACGGGAGAGACAACACATATTATTCGGCAACTTGTCTTGCCTCACACATGTGGCAAGAGTAATGAATCTTCAAGGATTAATAGTGTATGGCTGAGCAAGAATTATGAAGAGAGTATAAGAAGTGACCCTGATATGAAGATTTCAGCACTAATGGACATGGTTAGGAAGGACTATGGTGTATCCATTTCCAAGCATATGGCTTACAGGGCAAAAAACAAAGCACTAGTGTCAATTAATGGACATCATGAGATACAATACTACAGGTTAAGAGATTACCTCCAGACTGTATTGAACACAAACCCTGGTAGTCGCTGCATTGTAAACACTATAGTTAATCCAGACCCACAGAAGAATCCTCGATTCCACGGCCTATTCTATTGCTTGCATGCTCAAGTCGAAGGATTCTTACAAGGCTGCAGACCATTTATTGGTAAGATGTGAACGTGAATAAGATCCTTGATTCCATGATGTATTTTTGCTCATTTCCTTGTCATGTTTATTTGCAGGTGTCGATGGCTGTTTTCTGAAGCTAGGTAATGGGTTCCAAATACTTGCTGCCACCGCAAGGGACGGGAACAATAACATGTTTCCCCTCGCATTTGGAGTAGTGGCAAAAGAGGAGACATCAACATGGTGTTGGTTTCTATTTCAGCTAAGATCTGCTCTAGGTGGTGACGCAAGTAAGCATGGGCGATTTACTTTCATGTCTGACCGTCAAAAGGGGCTCTTAAATGCAGTAAACCAAATATTTCCAGAATGTGAGCATCGCTACTGTCTTAGACACATCTATGCTAATTTCCAACTAGCTGGTTTTAGAGGAGTTGACCTTAAAAAGATTGTAGATGCCGCTGCTTATGCATTCGCTTACTCTGATCATATGATTGCAATGAATCAACTTAAAGAAGAGAGTATAGATGCATGGACATGGCTTAGTAAAATTCCAACAAAGCACTGGGCACGCCATGCTATGGATACAACATGTAAGACAGACCTAGTTGTGAACAATCTTAGTGAGGTATTCAACAGTTTCATCTTGAATCAGAGGGACAAACCCATAGTCACTATGATGGAACAGATTTTTACTAAGCTAATGTCTAGATTCCAAGTTAGAAGAGATGGTCTTGCTGTTGCTCAATGGGAAATTACACCACATTACGTTGAAAAACTGGAGACAGAAAAAATTTGGGCTAGGTATCCATCATCAGTCAATGCAGGAAATGGCATTTGGCGAGTGGAAACAAACGCCCATAATATATATGCTGTGAACCTGCTCAAAAAGACATGTGGCTGTTTCAAATGGGACTTGACTGGAGTTCCTTGCAAGCATGCAATAGCAGCTATCTATAAGGCCAGGGAGTTCCCTGAAGATCATGTTAGTGATTTCTTTAAAAAGCCGATGTATGAAGCTGCATACAAGCCAATGATATATCCTGTACCTGGACCACATGACTGGGTTAGAACCGATACAGTGGACATAGAACCTCCTCACTTTGACACTAGACCTGGGAGGAAAAAGAAAAAGAGAAGGCCAAGCGCGGGTGAAGGTCAAGATGGAAGTGGCAAGATTGCTACTATTACTTGCTCAAACTGTAAGTTAAAAGGGCATAGATACACCACTTGTACCCAACCTCTGAAGCCTCACCTCGCAATTAGGAAGGCAGGGCATAAGGTAACACTATCTCCCATTTTTTCTATTGTGTTGCATTACGTTGAAGATCATAACACTATCTTATTGTTCTAGAGCAACCGGACTCGGCCTGATGCAACTCCTGCAGCGCCGGCGCCTCCACCGCATGCATCAGCACCTACATGTACATCTACAGCTGCGGCACCACCACCACGACGCCATGCTACATCGGCTGCACCACCACAGCGCCATGCTACAGAACATGCACCAGGACCAGCACTGCGCCATGCTAGAGAACCTGCACCAGCTACAGAACCTGCACCACCACAACGCCATGCTACAAACTCTGCACCACCAAGACAGCAGCAACCTCCACCACCTGGACCAGCAACACGCAAGCTTCCTTCTGTTCGCGGGACGGGAACTAGAAGAGGTTGGCTCCAACCAAGACAGAGTAGCCCCACCTCCCCAAACTCTAGGTTGTATAGCTACTTCACACCAGGTCGAGATGCGCAACAACGAGTGGAGGAAGAAATGCAAGAGCAAGAGCAATGAGGGATATTATGTCCTCAAATTCGTATGGCATGTTGTGAGCCATGTAATGATTGCATAATCTGAAGACTCCATATTTTGTATGTGCTAGAAGACACGTTAATTATCTGGAACCTGTAACTCTCATGAGACACTTAAGCCTTTGGAGTTTGTAAAGTGCCATGAGTTTATGCTCTCTGCGATAGAGATGATTGCATTGTTATATATGATGTCATGTTTATGCTGAATTTTTGGTTCATAATCTCTATATTTCCCAATGTTATGCTGCCCTTTTTTTATTCGGAAAAAATGCTGCCTTTTTTTAAAATAAATTATTGTATAATTATGTTATACGGTATTTTATATGGTATACAAGTACAGGCCCACCTGCCAGGTACATGATAAGGCACTAAATCAACTATTTGGGCTAGCTGCAACGAATTAGATAGAAAACTGGGGTCAGCTGCAAAACGTGTCTTGTTTCTGTGTTTTGTGCAACATTGGCACCAAACATTGGTGTTATGTGCAATTTTCTCTCGTCTCTTCTTCCTGGTATTTGTAGCGGCAGCAGTCAGGCCCATGAGCTGGCCCAAGGAGCAAGCGGCCCATGTGTGTACATGTTAGAAGGGCTCCTAACATAGAAAGCATTTTTTTTGTTGCAAAGAGCTTGCCCTAGTAGGCCATAGGATGAAGGGAAAGTATTCTCAACAATTTCAAGATTGGCTCAGCACAGTCCAGTGGTTGATTATTTGGGTCTTTTGTCTAACCCTCCTTTTGTAAATATTAGAATACTTCTACATATTTACCCTGGGTGCGAACAAAACGACGAAAAAGAAATGGTGGAGATTTTCACGGACCTGACTAATACCCTGGTTTTGGTCTGGAATCCAATGAGTCAAGCGGTCATAAGGGTTTAATCGAACTGGGTAGCTGAGTCATTCAAACAAACTTAGCAGCACATAGTGCCGGGCATGGGAGGGCACAAAGAGATTCATGGTATTCAGCTGAATAACCATTATTTTTAAACAAATCGATGTATATATCGATGCAAGTGTGATAGATATTTCAGGTGTTTATCCACCTCTAAAAAAGGTATTCAGGCAATGAAAGAAAAATGAAAAGGATTTTGTTCTTCATTTTTTCGAGACAAAAAAGTTATTCAGCCTTTTATTCAGCCCATAGCATCCATCAAACATTCTGGGCTTAGGCCCAACTGCAGCGTCTGATTTGCTCTCGTGAGGCCGTGACCCTACGCCTCCAGCATCTCATCTCGGCGAGGCGGAAGCGATTTGGTGGCAGCGGCCGGCGCCGCCACTCGGTGGGCAGCGGGAGGCGAGAGCAGAGTCCGGCGTGAGGTAGTGCGCACCAGCAGAGGCGAGGCGGCGGAAGAATCCAAGAACGAGCCGCTGAAATTTTCTCGGTGCAACGGTAGGGCTCTGAATCCCCCGTTTATTTTATTTTTCAGTTGCCAAGCTATAGCAAATCCGCAATTGGTTCTCCCAATTTAGGTTAGTGGTTGACCGACCGGTGACTCCATCGATCCGACGATGATGTAGATCCCTCTAGTATTTTGTAGATGATGTCGCTGTTTAGGAAAATTCGAGGACCTTTCTGTTTAGTATGTCGAACAGTTTGTGTTGCACTTCTGTCTTAATAAATTGTGAAGCTTCTTTGTTTTGCATTGGATTTTTTCCTGACTTTGAATACCCATTGTCGGTATCCTGTGCCCGGCAGCGGATAGTTTACAAAAAGTGAGGATTCATGACACATTAGTCAAAGCATAGTTGCCAAGTTTCCGGGACGGTGGGAACGAGGAACGGGAATCACTAGGTGGCCAACAACATGGAACGAACGGGGTACACTTCTCTCGATCGATCAATCGATAGCGGGGACGCGACCCTTACTGTTTGGGACGATTAACCCGGAACGATATGGGCCGATAGAACAACAAACCTGCTATGTAATGTTTTTTTACCATGGATGTAATGGGTTTGTATGGCCCGTAGTCCTGACTATACAGTCCATGACGAGTCCAGGAAAGAAATGCCTCAGCTGCTTGCTCCATTGACCCGATGCCTATGCACGGAAACCTACAGACTAGAAACGCTGCTGCCGGACAAAATAGAAAGCCAGATGCAGTCCCTGTTGCAGGCTTCTATGGAGCCGCCGCGGACTGCAGAGGCTGCTGTGGCGCTGCTGGACGACCGGCCGGCGGCGCATCCACACATGATTCATCATCATGTAATCATTGACTCCTGCACACCGATGTGAAGCCGTCCGCGGCCGGACAGCCGGAGTTTTTGATTTGGTCGACGGCGGGCGGAGGGCGGACCGCGGATGCAAAGGGACGCCAGGTAATTCTGCAACCCTCCCGTGAACCAAGCTTTCCGTTCCCATGCCTCAATGTTATTTCGAGTTGAAAACCTAGCGTGCATGGCTGCTGAACCGGGATGGAGTACCAACTGTTCGGGGACGCGTTCCGGTGACCGACTCGCACCGTCCCACACATCGACCCCGAACACCGATTCGGGACGACGAACCCGGGACAGGGAACGAGGCACCGTTCCCCGTTCCCGGCTACTATGAGTCAAAGTAGACAATTCCCTGACCTTTCTTTGTTTTGTTTTAGTTTGTTGTTATCATCAAGCATGTTGGTAGAAGACCGTAGTTGAATGTGTACATATGATAGGAGATCGTAACGACCGTCATTTCCCAGAGTGGGTGCACATCACGAATGATTTCTTGGCGTTCTTGAACATGTTCTTAATACTGGTAAATTTGGAGTTGTATGTCCTTGTTGAAGCTGTTGAAATAGAACTAGACGTTAAGAAGACATAATGATCTTACTTACTTGTATCTATGTCAAAGAGGATTTTTTATGACCGGGTCTGATAGACTGGACATTGGAGATGTAGGCCACCAGACTCCATTTGCCCTCCCAAGGACCCACCTCTCCATGGCGCCATCGTCGTCACTGCTATCCGGACGCCTCGTCGTACTCTACGCATCACAAACTGGAAACGCCATCGATGTTGCCGAACGTGTAGGACGAGAGGCTGAGCGTGGAGGCTGCCTGGCTGTCGATGTCATCTCCATGGATAGCTACGATCCCGTAAGCTGAAAACCCTAAAAACCTCACCCAAAATTCTTCTGTCTGACGTCATATGCACATCACCTGTTACTTCCATTTGTTTGTCCAGAGTTGCTTACCGTGCGAAAGGTATGTGGTCTTCGTTGTGTCCACCATGGGCCAGGGTGATCCCCCAGATTCCATGAAGGTAGAGAGATTGAAATGCTTCTTTGTTTGGCAATTATTAGAGCTTTCATTCTCTAATTGCAGTTTTCTTTTTGGGTTTCGGGTGACAGGTTTTTTGGAAATACCTTTGCAGAAAGTGCCTAGGTGCGCAATGGCTGGAAGGGTTACATTATGCTGTGTTTGGGCTTGGCGATTCAAGCTATGCGAATTACAATGTGAGTCTTCTGACTAGATTTTGCAGCCTGATATTGTGCTGTGTGGTGCTTTTACATACAATGATGTAGGTTGATTTGTTGAAAGGATCTGTAGTTTATTAATGTTAGGGAATTAATTGTTGATATAACAGTCCGAAGTTTTTTCAGTTACTATTGCGGATTGAGAAAATGTTTCAAGCTTGCTAGAGTTATGCCACATTCAAATGCTTGGCTGGAATCAACATTAAGATAAAATGTTCCTTTTGGCATACCCAGTTTTACATACATTTTTGCTGCATCATCAACGATTCCGTTTTCTCATTACTTTTAGCTGTAGTGCCATATTTTGCGCTATTTTTGTCTTAACAGTCCTCTTTGCGCTGCAGGTTCCTGCAAAGATGCTCGATAAAAGGCTTTTACATCTTGGTTCAAAACGAATCACAGAAAAAGGCTTAGGAAATGATCAAGATTCTTCTGGGTATGCTTTTAGTATCATCTGTTTTTGTTATTTGCTGTTATTTTTGTAACTCATGCATGGGCTTTCGAGAAGTCAAAGGACACGTCTTTTGGGTTAAATTCAAGCATTTCTCAATTTGATAGAAAACACCTTTTCGTAGAGTCCCAAAGCAATTCTTCATGTAATTACTACTAAATTATTTTGTTATGTAAACCAGATATGAAGAAGCTCTAGATCCGTGGTTGAAATCTTTGTGGAAATCCCTGAATCAAACAAATCCGTCATTGTTGCCAAGAATATCTGATAACATTCATCCTAATTTGAATATATTGGGGATGCAAAGGTGGAAGTCATCTATTACTCTGCTCCACAAGATACCACAATTTCAGGTGGGAGTTGTCAATTATGTTAGTGTTTAGCAGTGATCTTAATATTTCTTCTTATAGATTCTGTATGTCATCTCTAGACCCCAAAATATTAATTGAGAAGGCACGCTCAATGTCCCCTGCTCTAAAGTGCCATAATGAAGGAGAACCACAATTAATGTTACAAATGGTATGTTCTGCACCCTTTGTAAGAGCTTAACAATTGTGATCAGTTTTTTATATTTCTTATGAATGATTAGCTGATCCAGAAAGTTCACATCTGGTTAGACATTCATCTTTAGGGATTCTTCTGCATTTACATATAAGCTATTCTGTAGACAATTGAGCTGTCCATTTTATCCCTAACCATGCAAGATTGAGCTCAAATTTTGTTTTTTCGTCATTGTTGTCATATGCTCTTGCTCAGTAAATTCAGTTGGCATGGCCAGATGTTTAGCATTCTCAAGAAAATGTACAATTAAGGAATTTCTACATAATTGCTGGGGTTTCTGTGAACATATAATTGCTGGGCTGTAGTGTAACAAACTCTGGCCGGGCAGAGTAAATTAGTAATGGTTCATTATTGGGATTTGTATTATGACTATACAATAAACTAATGATGCAATAATTGCGTATTGATTTAGTTGATACATTTTTTTCTTAGTTTCTTTTGATAATATCGCTAACCATTTTAGGTAACAAATCAACGTTTGACTAAGGGAGATTCTGACAGAGATGTCCGCCATTTTGAATTGGAAGATCAATGTTTTGTATGCTCTTTGATCCTTATGATCGTATTCGCTTGCAATCAATTTCTGAACACGTGAAAGAAACTAAAAGACTGTTTCATTTTGCCATTTTAGTCCATCAGCTACCAAGTTGGTGATGCTCTAGAAATTCTACCAAGTCAGAATCCATCAGCTGTTGATGCTTTCATTAAACGCTGTAAGTTGGATCCAGAATGTTACATAACGGTATGTGGATCTGTTTTTTCGCCTTTTGAATTTGTTTTCTGCTTTCTATGTGTTTCTGTGCTACAGAGCCAGCTTTAGTTTCTTAATACTTTTGCGGCCACGGTAGTAGCTATGTGCACATTCCTCTGTTGGAAGTTCGCCTTCAGCGAGATTGTTTATTCTAGTTGCTAGCAGTTTATCTTGGTTTAGACAGTACCCTTTTCTTCTTTATCCATACATGATCCTTGACTTTATCAGTTAAAAGGGATACATCTAGATGTGATTATTGTTGGAGGAATAGCAACTTGTATTCCACGGGGGCCAAAGGCCACAATATATAGTACATGTACAGGTGTAAATATGCAGGGAGCCCCCTATCTAATAGGGAAACTACAATATACAAATATCTCTCTAACACCCCCCTCAAACTCATGGTGGATCCACAACACTGAGTTTGGAGAGGAAAAATCTATGCTGTGCTCTAGTCTGGGCCTTCGTGAAAAATCCGCCAACTGTAACTCTGAAGGCACATACTGGAGCGCAATAATCTGATCCTGCACACTAGCACGGACAAAAGAAGCATCAACGCCAATATGCTTAGTAAGCTCATGCTTCACCGGGTCACGTGCAATGCTAATAGCACCTGTACTGTCTGACAATAGAGTCGTGGGTGTCGTAACAGAGACACCAAAATCTGCAAGTAACCACCGTAACCAAGTCACCTCAGCAGTCAAAAGAGCCATAGCTCGCAACTCAGCTTCTGCACTCGAACGGGAAACTGCGGTCTGTTTCTTCGTCTTCCAGGCAATGAGAGAACCACCAAGAAAACACAGTAAGCAGAAAGTGAACGGCGATCCAAAGGATCACTAGCCCAAGTGGCATCGGAGTAGGACTGAAGCTGTAACGAGCTGGAACGAGGAAAGAAGAGACAAAGAGAGATCGTTCCACGAAGATAGCGTAGAACACGAAGAAGGTGACTATAGTGAACCGAAGTGGGAGCAGAAACAAACTGACTCAGAATATGGACAGGATAAGAAATATCAGGGCGAGTAACAGCCAGATAGACGAGACTCCCGACAAGATGTCGATAACGAGTCGGATCAGAGAGAGGATCGCCATCAGAAGCACGAAGAGAAATATTGAGCTCCATGGGAGTCTCAGCAGTACGGTCATCAGTAAGAGCGGCACGAGAAAGAAGATCATGAATATACCGTTCTTGGGATATAAAGAAACCATCAGAGGTGGACGAAACCTCAATCCCAAGAAAGTAACGAAGCGGACCAAGATCCGACATAAGAAACTGCTCACTCAGACGTGCCTTGACAAAGGCAATATACTCCGGGTCGTCACCAGTGATGATCATGTCATCAACATACAGAAGAAGAAGAGTGCGACCACGAGGAGAAGAGTGAACAAACAACGCAGGGTCATGAGCACTGGAAGAGAAACCAGCAGCTGTGACCACAGAAGCAAAGCGCTCAAACCATGCACGAGGGGCTTGCTTAAGGCCATAGAGAGAGCGACGAAGACGGCAGACCATGCCATCTGTAACAGAATACCCCGGTGGTGGTTGCATATAAACCTCCTCACGCAACTCACCATTAAGAAAGGCATTCTTAACATCAAGCTGAGACACAGACCAATGGCGAACAGATGCCACGGCAAGAAGAGTCCGAACAGTGGTCATGTGAGCCACTGGAGCAAAAGTCTCATCATAATCACGGCCATGCTCCTGCTGAAAGCCACGAGCGACCAGACGAGCTTTGTAACGCTCAAGAGTCCCATCAGAGCGGGTCTTAACCTTATAGACCCACTTACAGGTGATAGGACGAACACGAGGAGGAAGAGGACGATCTCCCACGTACCAGTGCGCTCAAGCGCAGCAATCTCCTCAGCCATGGCAAGCTGCCATTCAGGATGAACAACAGCCTCACGATACGTAGTCGGCTCTGGGACAGCCGAAACACTATAGGTAGCGGGATCAAGAAATCAGGTGAAGGACAAGGCCGAGTACGAAGAGAATAAGTCGGCTGAGACGGTGCACCAGAAGTAGAGGGTGCATCAGATGACTCGGTCACAACACGTGGACGACGAGTATAATAGAAAGGAAAAGTAGGATGAGAAGGAGCAACAGAGAAGACGGAGGCGGAGACGGGGACGGGGAGGGTGAAGAAGGGCGACGAAGGAGGAGAAGAAGGCGTCGACGAAGGAGGAGAAGAAGGCATCGGAGTAGACGGCACCGGATCAGGGGGAGGAGGAATATGAGGGACATCGGGAGGAGAATCAGGAAAAGTAAGAAAAGAGAGATCCTCCACAGTAGAGGTCGAGGAGGTCGAGCGTGGAAAGAAAGGACGAGACTCGTCAAACGTCACGTCCCGGGAAATACGCATCCGACGAGCCACGGGATCCCAACATCGATAGCCCTTATGCTCATCACTATATCCGAGAAAAACACACTCAACAGACTGAGCGGTTAGTTTGGTGCGTTCACGAGGAGCGAGGAGAACATAGCAAACACAACCAAACAGACGCAACATGGAATAGTCAGGAGAGCGATCACATAGTCGCTCGAGAGGAATACCACCCTGAAGGGCGGCAGAAGGCTGAATGTTAATGAGATAGACCGAGGTAGAGACAGCCTCAGCCCAGAAATGTGGCGGGAGAGAAGAAGCGATCATCATCGCACGAGCAGTCTCTAGAAGATGACGATGCTTACGCTCAGCAACGCCATTCTGAGCATGTGCACCGGGACAAGAGAACTGAGCGAGAGTGCCCTGCTCAGCAAGAACACCACGCAAATGCTTGGAGATATACTCACCAGCAGAATCAGCACGGAACACACGAATAGGTGTAGAGAACTGAGTGTGAACCATGGCAGCAAAACGCTTATAGATAGAGAGAACCTCACTACGAGAGGACATAAAGTAAATCCAAGTGTATCGTGAGTAATCATCTATAAAGATAATATAGTAGCGATGACCCCCTTTCGAAGCGAAGGGAGCCGGACCCCAAACATCTGAATGAACGAGATCAAAAGGACGCTCGGACACAGAGTCACTATGAGGATATGGTAGCTGAATCTGCTTACCAAGCCTACAACCCAGACAATCCAAAGAAGCGTTTCCGGAGACAGACCCTAGAACACCACGATGAACTAGAGACGAGAGACGAGAACCACATAAATGGCCAAGACGATGATGCCACTGCTGAAAAGAGCTGGTGGCTGCGGCAACCTGGGTCGAGAGACTGGCGGCGGTGGCAGCGGAAGGAAGACGAAGCCAGTCAAGCTCCCATAGACCATCATGGCGTCGGGGACCAGCACCAAGCAAAGCGCCCGTACAACGATCCTGAACAGAACAGGAATCAAAGTCTAGAGTGACCCTACAACGAGAATCGACAATCTGACTACCAGAGAAAAGCTGCATGGTGAGTCGAGGAATATGAGCGACAGAAGGAACATGAAACGCGGGACTGCTAAGAGTGCCTCGACTAGCAACGGGGATGGGAGTACCATCGGCAGTACGAACAGAGACAGGAGACTCGACAGGTCGAATAGAGCTCAAGGCGGAAGAATCGTAAGTCATATGAAAAGATGCTCCAGTATCAAGAATCCAAGGGGATGTACCTGAATGAGAAGAAGGTGGTCTCTCGGTGCCAGAAAAGTCAGTCGCAGAACCAGCAGAACCTGTCGGTGAAGAGTCCCAAGTAGCAAGCAGGCATCGGAGTTGCGCGATCTCACGCGCAGTGAAAGACGCCACTGAAGAGGTCGAGGTAGATGCGTCAGCCAAGGAGGACCAATCATCACAATACGTGGTCGCCACATGGGGAGTCGAAGGAGAGCGGTCACAAGTGCGTGCACACGCCACGCGAGGAGTCGAAGAAAAGCAGCCAGAACCATGTGCAGAAGCCGCGAGAGTCGACGTAGAGCGGCGAGTCGACATAGATGGAGTCGACGTAGAGCGGCCACAACAGCGGGCAGAAGCCCCGATAGTCGGCGTAGAGCGGCGAGTCGACATAGACGAAGTCGACGTAGAGCGGCCATAACTGCGGGCAGAAGCCGCGAGAGTCGACGGAGAGCGGCGAGTCGATATAGACGGAGTCGACATAGAGCGGCCACAACAGCGGGCAGAAGCCCGATAGTCGACGTAGAGCGGCGAGTCGACATAGACGAAGTCGACGTAGAGCGCCATAACTGCGGGCAGAAGCCGCGAGAGTCGACGTAGAGCGGCATGCAGACGTCATCGAGGGAGACGACGAAATAGGCAACAAGGACCCCGGAGCAGCACCGAGCAAAGACGGAAACTCGGGACAGCCTAGAACGGGATCAGCAGTAGACAGCGACATCTTTTTTTTTTTTTGATTTTTTTTATATTCTTTTTTTTTTCAACAATCGGTCAACGCACGAGCTGAGATCCGCTCGAGAACACAGCCTGGAGCCCTGGATCGATCGAGAACAGGTAGTAAGGCAGCGGCCGGAACTCCAGTACGCGGTCAACGCTCGGGAATCGATCGGGAACACAGCGGCCGGAACTCCAGCACCCTGGATCGATCGGGAACAGCCGGCAGCAGCCGGAGACGGGCGGCCGGCAGCGGCCGGAGACGGGCGACCGGAGACGCGGCGCGGACAGCCGGAGGCGAGCGACGGCCGGAGACAGGCGGCGGACGGGCGAAGACGAGCGACGGCCGGAGACGGACAGCCACAGGCGGCGGACGGCCGGAGGCGAGCGACGGCGGCCGGCAGCAGCCGGAGACGGGCGCATCTTGGACGGCGGCGGCCGGGAACGGACGTGCGGGAGTGAGATCGATTCGATCTGTACGTACGTAGAACCAGGAGAAAAAAAAAGGCACGAGTTGCGCGTGCGGAGTCTAACCTAGCTCTGATACCATGTTGGAGGAATAGCAACTTGTATTCCACGGGGGCCAAAGGCCACAATATATAGTACATGTACAGGTGTAAATATGCAGGGAGCCCCCTATCTAATAGGGAAACTACAATATACAAATATCTCTCTAACAATTATGTCTTCTTATATATCTTCTCAACAGTATGTTATAATTTAGAGGTAACAATATTTTTTTTACCAGATTCGAGCAAACAGTGGGGACAAACTTTCCAAAGGTTCACCTATGAACAGTTTGATGGATCCCATCAAGCTAAAGACCTTTGTTGCTTTGACAATGGATGTCTCATCAGCTTCTCCTCGGCGATATTTCTTTGAGGCAAGGGGAAACCTACCCTGAATGCTTTATCTTGTACACATATTTTTGTAGTTTTTTGATAATGCCTCTGAAATCCCGATGTCTAGGATTAATATGTGACCTCTATGCTCACACATTTCTATGTTCTTCTGTAGATCATGAGCTATTTTGCAACGGATAATGACGAAAAGGAAAAACTTCAGTATTTTACTTCTCCTGAAGGAAGAGAAGACCTTTACGGGTATAATCAGAAGGAGAACCGGACTGTTCTGGAAGTAACGTCTCTATGATCGATTTAATAAAAAGTTATTGAAGTACATACCTTAGCATGCATGTTGTCCTTTGACTGAACTTTTATGGCTTAATCAAAAGTGACATGGATTTGTTCTGTTTTCAGGTGTTGCAGGAGTTTCCCTCGGTGCACATGCCCTTTGAGTGGTTGGTGCAACTGACACCGCCATTACAAAAGAGAGCCTTCTCCATATCGTCATCCCCATTAGTCCATCCAAACCAGATACACTTGACTGTTAGCATTGTATCATGGCGTACTCCTTTAAAGAGGACACGTCGTGGTCTCTGCTCTACATGGCTAGCGGGGCTCTGTCCAAATGAAGAGAACATTATACCATGTTGGATACACCAAGGATCAATGCCTTCTCCACGGCCATCGGTTCCCCTTGTGCTCATTGGACCAGGAACAGGATGCGCACCGTTCCGGGCACTTGTAGAAGAAAGAGCTGCACAGAGCGTGGCAGAACAAACTGCTCCTGTTCTGTTCTTCTTCGGCTGTAGAAACCGAGACAATGATTTTCTTTACAACGAATTCTGGTTGAATCATGCCCAGGAGGGACATGGGGTGCTGTCCCTTGAAAAGGGTGGTGGTTTCTTCGTTGCTTTCTCCAGGGATCAGCCTCAGAAGGTCTATGTGCAAGACAAAATAAGAGAGCAGGCGCCAGGGTGCTGAACATATTATGCTCTGAAGAGGCCGCGGTATACGTCGCTGGGTCTTCTACCAGAATGCCTGCTGACGTTACGGCTGCGTTAGAAGAGGTTCTTTGCCAGCAGGGTGGTGTTCCGAAAAAGGTTGTTAAGGGATGGCTGATGAAGCTGAAAACGGGTGGAAGGTTTATCATTGATACCTGGTCATAATTGGGATTGTGTGTTGAACATGCAAGTAGTACCAGTTAGATATATGGCATCTTTGGTTGGTCCTTATGCGGTATGGAAACAATGCGCAAGAGGTATGGACTACTAAAATCAGGCTTATCGGAACCAGCTAGCATATTGAAAATTTCAGGTTTTCACATGGTTGGTGTACACCTGTGCAGGTGATGGTGTTAACGTCATTAGACAAAGGGCTCAAAGAGGCAATTTTGATGTGCACAGAGTGAGCTGATCAGTGTTTCCAACGGAAAGCGTACGTGGCAAATTTTCATGTGATCATTTATAGGTTAAAAAGAATATACACGACTTGATCTCCCTGGAGATGAAGGGACTCCTGGGACGAAGAACTCACGAGCAGGATGAGGTTTTGTTCCATTTTAACCAGCCTATATCAGTGAATCTGGAGATGGAAGCTGTAGTTAGAGAACAATGTAGTTTAATGTGAAAGTTAGGTTGAAATTTTGAATAAGGTGTCTGAACCCTTAAAATTTCAAATAGTCCGCCGCTGGTTTTTTATTTATCTCGAGTGTCCAAATGATTTGTATCGAGGGCTTTCTCATACATCGCTGCGCTGCAAGTGGGCTCCTTTTGATGCCGCAAACTCACAGATCAAAGGACTTTAAATGTGATCAATTGATCATGCTTTATATATCTACTGGCCGAGGTCTAGCCGTCTGAATTCAGTCAATCACATATCTGTTACTTGTCAGTGTTGTCACTGAAGTGCAAGCGATGCAAAACCAGCTTGGAGTACTTGTGGAACTAAGGACGGACAGATGACACGTGGCACTTATCGGACATATACTAATCGACACCAATATATAATGCTTCGGCCGACCTGACAACGATAAGAAACATAATATCATGTTCCTGTTTTTTTCAGTTTTTTTTTACTATACATCTGACCTAAGACTAAGATGTAATCCTTTCAACAAATTTACTAGCCAAACATTCATGTTTAACCATATATAGAGAAGAAACTAGTAGTACCTACAACATCAAAATGATATCACTCCATGTAAATGTGTTCCTATAATGTATAACTATTTTGTATGTCAGGCAACATGTTTGCAAAACAATCGTTAACAAATTAAGTATCATGCCAAAGACTCCATCAATATTATATTTTAGACCAAAGGTAAAATTTCATTATCTGGAATTGAGAAATCCCAGACAGTCCTACAAACAAGATGGAAAACAGAACCGAGGAACCGGTTCTGCAGGAGAGGACCAATAGCAACCAAACCAGCTTTTAAGCCCTATACACCACATCAGACTGAAAAAGAAAACAAGACGCCGCGACCACCACCAGGAGAAACTATCTAGATCGAAACACGGCCGAACCAAAATCATCTTGCGCGTGCAGCATCTTAAGATAGAGTACAGACCCAACCAAGGACGCTTCATCCTTTTCACCCCATTCTGCGAGATTGTTGGAGCAGACCTCGATGGTGCCATGGTGGGCTTCCAGGTACCGATATCCTGATCAGCACCCCTTAGGAGTTTGCCCCAGAGCTGCATAAACAAAGCATATCCTGAACATAGCAGGATATGGAGCGGACCGGATTTTCCTTTCAAAAACCGTCCTGTTTCTAGTCGACCAAGCTCCCAGCAGAGAGCACCAAACCCCAGGAAAATATGTTTGTTTAGCCCGCTACTTTTGTTAGGCATTCTGCAAACAAATCCCAAGCAAAATAAGCCAAGGGGCATGCGCGAAAGATGTGGTCTGTGGTTCGATCTTCATGACAGCAAATGTCACCCCGTTAAAGCTTTAGTGAGACTTTATCAGTGTATCAATAAGGACTTGCATATTGGATGAGGCAACTATATGTGTTTCATATATACTGAAACAAATTGGGACAGATTGATCTCAAACTAATGATTCCCTAAACAGAAATGATGCTGATTTTTATTTTTTAGAAATGATGCTGATTAAAGAAACTAAACCTTGGTTCCAGCGGAAAATGCAAGAAGCTGGATACCCATGTTGTTCTACATCCGCCTTGTTGTAGCTAGTACTCAACAGTTAATTAGCAAAAGTTGGTATGCGGATCTAGTACGGACACCCCAGTGCGTACAGATGCTCCATTTCTGGCAACATGTTCCACAGTTCGTTTGTGTCCGTCACGGGCAAGGTCCTCGTCCAGGCCGCCTTCCTGCACTCGTACCGGCTGTGCATGATCTGGCGGAAGCGGAACGCCTTCACGTCCTGGTACTTTCTCTTCTTTAAGCTGTCTGGGTAGATGTCCACCACCAAGATAACGCCATACTGCCGCAATTCACGCTTGAAATTTGGCAGAGAGACCGGGTCCACAGACACCTCCGTGAGATTGGCCATCACGGCGATGCTCCTGCCATCTGGGCTAAATACTGGGTGTTTTATGTGACCACCGAGGTCACCCCTGCTACTCATCACCCTGATCAATACCATTGGGTCAGTCGGCTTCACTAGGTATATGGAGAAGTACCTCGGGTCCAGCTGGTTGGTGTATTCCAACTTGTCGCGCGTCGACGAGAAGACGATCCAGTCCCCGTTTGGGGACCACTGGCAATGGGTGTCTACCCACTTCCCTTTCGTCAGCTGTGTCTCCCATCTTTCCGTGAATTCCTCGTTATCACCGTGCATCATTATGTATAGGTTCTTGCAAGTCTCGATTCCATCCCTGGTCGACTGGAAGACAAACCTGTCCCATCTGGGTTGCTCGACGGGTACGCATTGCTGTACCCACCAACAGTAAGTCTTACAACGTTTCGCCCTGCCCCAGGGCCAGAGGCATTACAGATAGCATAGATCTCCTGTCTGTCAGAGTTCAAGGAGGTGCCAACACAAATGTAGATAATGTCCTTGTCGGGGTTCTGGTTCCACACAGGGAGAAGATGTTGTCTGGACCCTTTTTCTCGTACACGATCCGTAGCCCGTGGCTGTCTGCTACAAACACTCCCTTGAACTCGTTGCCGACAAAGGCGAGCTTGGATCCATCCTTGGAAATGGTTGGGAACATGCCAGACACGCGAAATAAACCGACGTCCTTCACTGAGGACTCCAGCCTGTGCAAGTTCTGAGGGACGTTGTCTTCATGCTGCACGAGGTGGCTCCTGCAACGGTGGTATCCAATGCGGTCCCCACCGTCCAGCACAAAGGGGTTGTAGTGGTTGCCTTTCGTCCTTGTATTCTCGGTGATCTGCACCGGCGGCAACCCCAACACATTAGTGTCAAAGATCTCGATGTGGCGGTATGGTGTTCTCACACGGATGTCGCTGAACTTGGAATTATGGCGGAATGTCGCCACCGCTACCTTGGTCTCGCTTATAGCCGCCGGAGTCACCGCATCAAACTCCCCCAGAGTCACCTGGACAGTCTCCTCGGTGCTAATGTTGTACCGGAACACAGCCCAAAATGTTCCAATCATGCTCGTGAGATGAGTTATATGGGTGAACCGATGGAAGAAGATGATGTTGTCACTGCCCCAGGATGGCCAGCCACCATTCTTGATGAGTAGCTTGCGCCCCAGGCCCTGATTATCATTGGTATCCACATTCATCACGTAGATGTCAGTCTTCAGGTTCTCGATCTCGCTGTTCCAACTCTGGTTTTGACATGACGCTACTGCTACCATTGTCCCGGAGGGAGACACGGCCGGGCTCAAATCAAACACCCCTGCACATGTCAATCATATATAGTGCACGTAGATGGTTAATGGGAATGTCAAGAGCTAATAAATTATTGGTGCATGAAGTATAGATATACCTTGTGGAGTGAGGCGCTCCGTCTTGCCTGTTGTAAGGTAGGTTTTATACACGATGGTCCCAGGGCTGTGACGTGCCTGCACCGGCTCCTTTGTGGAGACATAGATGAGACAGTGGTCGACAGCGCGAGACCCCACACTGTAGCCACCGCCGATGCAGCCACTGTCCTCCAGGCGCATGCCGCTGAAATCATCGACTCCGAAGATGTCAGAGAGGGCAAATACCTTGACCCTGCTAGCGGCATTGAAGCGCATGTTGATGTACAGTGTCTCAAGGCCGTCTTCCCTCTCGGATACGAACACAAGGCCGGAGACATGTCCAGCATCGACATCCGCTTCAGTAACACCGCCCTCGTTTGCCATCTTGGGTCTCTTGAGGAGGGACTTCAGCGCCGCGGGGGGGATGGGGTGGCCATTATAGTTGTGGGACACACCATCGGTGAGGTGGCGCTCATCATCGGTGGACATAGGTGGGAAGGGGCAGGAGAAGATGTCGAATGGCACCGGGGGCCCGTACGTGGCAGAGAATACGATTCTGCCTCGGCGCTCTGCCATCCAGTAACAAGGAATAAATTAGCAGTTACCGAAACATATCAGTTACCAAAACAGGTCAGTTAGCTGATGGGGTAATATTCATAAGAGGTACCATGGTGTGCTAATACTAAGAGTATTTTTTAGAGTCTAGAAGTTCAGTACTATATGTTAATGCAATTGTTAAGTGATTGCTGGTTCGGTGGTTCCTAGCCCTGGATAGGAGGGTACTAGCAAATTAAACCAGAACGGCAATAGTAAAGAAACTAGTTGAATAAGATTGACAAAGTCATGTGATTTTTTTAGGAGACACCGTTTAATTTCCATTAGTCTCTTCATTATACACTAACATTTTAATGAGGAATTGTTTGTATTATAGTTTTAAACAAGATGTTTACCTGAGTTCAAGTTTTGGTTTAAGGCATACATGCATTCGAAGTTGGCAGGCTGCAACAATAAAACTTAGTGTCAGTTCGTTTACATAGTCCTCTTGTAAATTTTGTTACAAAATTAAATTAAATGTACTCTTTAAAAATCTATTATCCATACTAAACAACATAATTTTTTTAGGCGTACTTAAACCATATTTCAGTGAGTAGTGTTTGGTCAGTACATGCATAAAATAGCTGGTGCGCTAATTTAATTTCCTAAAGTAAAAGACATTTCTATACTACGATAAAGTGGGATTGTTAAAATGTACATTTGTACTAATATTAGATCTGTATCCATCAAATAACAACTTAATATGAAAACAAATGTCCACACGATTATATAGTTCAAAGTTACTATCGATCCGTGAGGGTAGCTTTGTCATATTTTCTTTCCAAAATAAATATGCTAACAGCTAGAAACCTTTTCTTAATCTCAAGTAATTTTTTAGTTATTACTTCATCAGTTCATGTTTAGATGACTTCCTAGAGAGCAAGTGTTCACAATTTTAACTCTGAGTAGACGGTAGGGTGAGAGTAATCCTTGCATAGGAGTTAATCTAGAATGTTCTAGTAGTATTACTCACATGTCAGCCTTAGGCAGTAAGCTAGAATAGAAATATATAGAAGGTTGTAGAAAGCTAGCTATAGAAACCTAGCTGTAGATAGCTGTAGAAGGTTGTAGAAGGTTTGTAGCAACCGACCTTGTACTCCTATATATACCCTATGTAATACAAGCAGTACAAGCTTATGCAGCATACAAGAACACACCTTCCCACATAGCTAACTCCAACATTTGGTATCAGAGCTCAAGGTAGGAGAGGTTCAGCCACCGTTAGGAGAGGATCAGCCCAGTGAGGAGAGGATCCTGAGAGATGTCTGCTGAAGGTCAGCAGCGTGTTGCCCGCAGTCCGTCTCAGCGGCGCCATTCCCCTTCACCACCACCGAGACGACCGCGCCACCGCAACGCTGGAAGGCGCGAGGTCGTTGTCAAGCGTGTCGTGAAGGAAGTTGGCGGCGGCAATTACCCGACGTTGACGCGGACGAACTACACCGAATGGAGCCTCCTCATGAAGGTGAAGCTGCAGCTCGGGGCATCTGGGATGCAATCGAGCTCGGCGCCGACGATTTCCAGGAAGATCGAATGGCGCTGGAGGCCATCCTACAAGCTGTCCCACCAGAAATGGTGCTGGCCTGGCTGTCAAGCGGACAGCGAAGGAGGCGTGGGAGGCGATCCGAGCCATGCGTGTTGGTTCAGACCGCGTGCGGAAGGGCAAGGTGCAGCAGCTGAAGAAGGAATTTGAGATGATCTCGTTCCGCGACGGGGAGTCCGTTGACGATTTCGCGCTGCGCCTCACCAACCTCGTCACAAGCCTCGCCACGCTCGGAGCACCTATCGACGAAACTCAAGTCGTCGAGAAATTCTTGCGAGTTGTGCCGCCTAGGCTGTCACAGATAGCCCTTGCAATCGAGACCCTCCTTGACACTGCTGATATGTCGTTGGAGGAAGTCACCGGTCGGCTGAAGGCAGCAGAGGACCGTCTCGAGTCGCCGGAGCCGCTGCGTGAGCAGGGAAAGCTTCTGCTCACCGAGGAGCAGTGGCACAAAAGATGAAGGAGCGCCAAGGAGGCAGCTCCTCCAGGCCTGCGCGTGGAAGCGCACAGCGACGACGACGGCCACCGCGTAAGAAGGGTGGAGAAGGTGGCAGCGATCATGCAGCAGCTAGGGACAGCCCGCGCGATGACACATGCCGCAACTGTGGTCGTCGCGGCCATTGGGCCAAGGACTGCTGGCAGCCTAGGAGAAACGGGAACAGGGCATACTTGGCCCAAGCAGAGGAAGATGATGAGGAGCCTGCTCTCCTCATGGCGCAGGTATGTGAAGCTCCAGCCCCAGCCATGAAGGCGCAGCAAAGCATTGCTCCAGCCCCAGCCATGGTGTGCAGCAAAGTGTCGCTCCAGCCCCAGCCATAGTGGTGAAGGACAACACCGCTACACCTCCGCAGCATGGCCCACTTCACATCGACGAACCGAAGGCAAAAGCCTACCTTGCAACGAGCAGCGACGAGGAGCGAATTGAGGGCTGGTACCTCGACACTGGTGCCACAAATCACATGACGGGCTGCAGCGACGTCTTCGCTGAAATTGACAAAACGGTCACCGGCACCGTCAAATTCGGCGATGGCTCGGTTGTTGAAATCAAGGGCATCGGCACCATCTCTTCGCTGGCAAAAATGGTGAACACAAGGCTCTCAGCGGCGTCTACTACATCCCACGTCTGAAGAACTCGATTATCAGCATTGGACAACTCGACGAGAGCGACGCAAGCGTGCTGATCAGGAGAGGTGTGCTTCGCATATGGGACAAGCAAGGTCGACTCCTTGTTCGGGTCCGGCGTGGCCGGAATCGCCTCTACCTCTCCATCTTGAGGTTGCCCGACCAATTTGTCTCTCTGCCGCCGTGATGATGTTGCTTGGCGCTGGCATGAGCGATTTGGGCATCTCAACTTTGATGCTTTGGAGAAGATGGGACGCCTCGACATGGCACGTGGGCTGCCACGACTGGAGCATGTGCAGCAGTTCTGCGACACGTGCGTCATCACCAAGCATCGCCGGAGCGCATTCCCTCGGCAAGCAAGGTACCGTGCACAAGAACTACTTGAGCTCGTCCATGGAGACTTATGTGGTCCTATATCACCTGCCACACCCGGAGGCCGGCGCTATTTCTTGCTGTTGGTGGATGATGCCACTCGCTACATGTGGGTGATGCTCCTGGCAGCCAAGAATAATGCACCGGATGCCATAAAAAGAGTTCAGGCAGCAGCAGAAGCTCAAAGCGGACGCAAGCTGCGGGTATTCCGCACCGACAACGGCGGCGAGTTCACCTCGACGGAGTTTGCCGCTTACTGCGCTGATGAAGGAATCCAGCGCCACTTTTCTGCTCCGTACGCCCCGCAGCAGAATGGAGTCGTCGAGCGGCGGAACCAGACGGTGGTGGCAATGGCGCGTGCTCTGCTGAAACAGAGGAGTATGCCAGCAGAATTTTGGGGGGAGGCAGTGAGCACCGCGGTCTTCCTACTGAACCGAGCTCCCACAAAATCCCTCACCGGAAAGACGCCTTATGAGGCATGGCATGGCCGCAAGCCGGCTGTCCACTACCTTCGGACCTTTGGGTGCTTGGCGTATGTCAAGGAACAGGGGAACCTACGCAAGCTTGATGACCGCAGCTCTCCCGCTGTCTTCATCGGCTACGAGGAAGGAGTAAAGGCTTACAGGCTGCTGGACCCGGCAACAAGGCGTGTCGCATCGCCCGTGACGTTATCTTTGATGAAGAACGTGGCTGGGATTGGGCAGCAGAAGGCAGGGATTCCCCGGCAGCCACTTTGACATAGAGTACATCATCAGGGAGCCCAGCCAGGTGTCCAGTTCAGGAGAAGAGGACCTGGTCATCGAGACATGGGGCTCAAGGTGCCTCAGCCAGCCCACCACCAACGCCTCCATCTGCTCCAGCAACAAGTGCTGCAACCCCAGCAACTCCAGAATTTGTTTCGCCACCAGCAAATGATGATGATCGACTTGACGCTGCACATGGAGACACCAGTCCGCTATCGCATGGTCGAGGATTTGGTTGGAGAAGAACCAGTGCCTGGGCTTGCACCACGCAACCTTGACTGTGAGCTACACTTGGCCAGCACGGGGGAGCCGTGCTCATTTGCGGAAGCTGAGCGCGACAAGGCATGGCAGGCAGCCATGCGCGAGGAAATTGAAGCTGTGCAGAGAAACAAAACATGGGAGCTCGTGGATCTGCCACACGGGCATCAACCAATAGGCCTCAAGTGGGTCTATAAGTTGAAGAAAAATGAAGCCGGCGAAGTAATCAAGCACAAAGCACGGCTGGTCGCTCGCGGCTTCGTTCAACAAGCCGGCATAGACTTTGATGAAGTCTTTGCTCCCGTGGCTCGCATGGAATCGATCCGGCTGCTACTTGCTATGGCTGCCCAGGAGGGGTGGCCCGTCCACCACATGGACGTAAAATCAGCTTTTCTCAATGGAGAACTGAAGGAGGAAGTCTATGTGAAGCAGCCACCCGGTTTCGTCGTCAAAGGTGAAGAAGGAAAGGTACTACGGCTGCGCAAGGCCCTCTATGGCCTGCGACAGGCACCGCGAGCATGGAACGCGAAGCTTGATTGCACGCTCAAAGAAATGGGCTTCAAACAGAGCGAGCACGAGCATGCAATATACCGGCGCACCACCAGCGAGGCAATCCTGCTCATTGGAGTCTATGTGGATGATCTAATTATCACAGGTTCATCCAAGGGAGCAGTGGAGAGCTTCAAGGACGAGATGAAGACAAAATTCGAGATGAGCGATCTTGGATTGTTGTCTTTCTATCTTGGAATCGAAGTCCAGCAGCACGCCGACGGCATCAGCCTATGTCAGGCACACTATGCCTCGCGCATCCTTCAGCTGGGAGGAATGGAAGGTTGCAATTCTGCACACACTCCGATGGAGGAGCGGCTCAGGCTGAGCCGTGAAAGTACAGCAAAGAGGTTGACGCTACAGAGTACCGGCGGATCGTTGGCAGCCTCCGCTATCTCGTCCACACCAGGCCAGACCTGGCCTTTGCTGTTGGGTTCGTCAGTCGATTCATGGAACGACCCACGGAGGAGCACATAATGGCTGTGAAGAGAATCCTACGCTACGTCGCTGGCACGATCAACTATGGTCTTCACTACAGGCGGAAGACAAAGGAGGCACGGCTGATTGGTTATAGTGACAGTGACCTCGCTGGCGACATTGACACCAGGAAGAGCACAAGTGGCACACTGTTCTTCCTCGGTAACTGCTTGGTAAGTTGGCAATCTCTCAAGCAGAGGGTGGTTGCTCAGTCTTCCTGTGAGGCAGAATATGTAGCAGCCACAACTGCAGCAAATCAGGGAATTTGGCTGGCTCGACTACTTGGAGAACTTCAAGGAAGAAAAGCTGAAACAGTTGAGCTAAAGGTGGACAGCAAGTCTGCCATAGCATTAGCCAAAAATCCAGTCTTCCACGAGCGCAGCAAACATATCGATATTCGGTATCACTTCATCAGAGACTGCTTGGAAGACGGAAGCATCAGCACCAGCATTATCAAAACATCAGATCAGCTCGCTGACATTTGACGAAATCTTTGGGGCGAGTGAAGTTTCAGGAGCTGCGTGCTCGAATTGGGATGGTCCAGATCAAGTCAAGCTTGAAGAGCAAGGATTAGGGGGAGAATTGTGAGAGTAATCCTTGCATAGGAGTTAATCTAGAATGTTCTAGTAGTATTACTCACATGTCAGCCTTAGGCAGTAACCTAGAATAGAAATATATAGAAGGTTGTAGAAAGCTAGCTATAGAAACCTAGCTGTAGATAGCTGTAGAAGGTTGTAGAAGGTTTGTAGCAACCGACCTTGTACTCCTATATATACCCCTATGTAATACAAGCAGTACAAGCTTATGCAGCATACAAGAACACACCTTCGCACATAGCTAACTCTAACAGGTAGAAGTACACATAGGTTTGGATTGGTCTTGTGAAAATTAAATAAATATGTTTTCCTGATTTTTTTAAACATATCTTGGCTAACATATTCACATGAGAAGTAATGGTCACAGTTTCATGTTGGTAATGTATCCACGTCTAAAATACCATCTATTTTCAAAACCATGAGCGATTATCAAACTTTTTTCTACTTAGCGCTTTAATAAGTCTTAAGAAAAGACTAGTTATAGGTGTTGACCTTTAAAAGAGTAGGTAAAGAAGAATAAATCAATGAAGGTTTATGATGAGTGGGAAGTGACTGGTTAATTAAAGAATATGACAGCAGATGTAGTTTGGAAATTCCATGTAAATCCGGCCTGTGACCAATCCAAATATTGTACCTGGCCTCCTACACATGAGCTTTCTGTAGTATCAACCTTGTTTAGTTCATCGACAATTTCGGCTATAGTAGGTCTTCTCTCACGGTTAATCTCCACACACCTTAACGCTAATTCGATGCATGCCTTAACTTGCTCTGATATATGGGACGTTATTGTTTCCTGCAGCCGTTTTTCCCAGTTTTCATGTACCTGCAAAGTTGGACACAACGACAAATGGTGGCATGGAAAGTAAGGCACACACTAATTATAATATTTGTTAAAATGAATTTTTTGTTCATGATACAAGATATCTCCCATACATGCTCAAGAAATTCTCGTGAAGACATATGCGCACATTTAGAGTAGCCATCATCTCCTGCCATTATCCGCATTAGTATAACACCCAAACTGAAGACATCATATTTCGGTGTGATTAGATATCTCTCGATGTACTCCGGTGGCATGTATCCACTGCATAATATATATCTAATACAGTTATTTCTAGAATTTCCTTATATATAAGTTAATTACTACGATGAGGTATCAGCTTACGGGGTTCCTATAATTTTGATTGTGATATATGTTTGTGTTGAAGGGAAGAGTCTTGATAAACCAAAATCTCCAATTTTGGGGACCATGTTCTTGTCCAACAATATATTCGCAGGTTTCAAGTCAAGATGGTAAATAGGATCTTTGGATCCATTATGAAGGTAATTTAAGCCCTCACAGATTCCCCTAATAATCTTGAAACGTGTTTGCCAATCGAGTCCGCAAGATTCATCTGCAGAAATAAACAAGCAGTCTAGACTTAAACTTAGGGTTATATATACCCGCAAAAAAACTTGGGCTTATATAGAAATACATAATTTTACGATTCATTTTTCTGTAGATGTAAAGTAATAGTATATATGGTCTAAGTAGAGCACGGTCATACCAGAAATATGCTTGTCAAGACTTCCACCCTGCAAGTATTCGAAGCATAGAACTCTTTCTTCCACAAGGGCAAAAATATATTCACCATTGTACTTAATACGTTGATGTCCTGTATTATAGCAGTAGCCGACCAACCGGTTAACATTTGGGTGTTGGGCCCTCATAAGGTTATTAAACTCATTCCTAAACTGTGTGTCGTCAAGCCCAGGCATGTGGTGAAGTTTTTTGAGAGCAATCTCCTCCCCATTTTCCAGTACTCCCTGTTAAAAAATCAGATGAGCCGTGGCAGTTGGCGTACAGTAGTAATAGTAGTAATATTTGAAACGAAATATGTAATCAGTGATCATATATATACCTTGTAAACTACTCCGTATCCACCACGACCAATGACGTGCTCCTCAGAGAAATTATCTGTAATTTGTTGCAAGAACTCAAGTGTAAACTCCCTTGTCGTCGTGCTTGTATCTTCTACGTTGTTTTCCATAGTTCTTGTACCTCCTGCTAGATTGGGTTAGACGTTTCACCTCTGTAATAACAGAGAAAACATTTCACAAAAGGACTGTCAGACTGAGATGCATAACTGGTACAAAAAAAAGACATGCTTCATAAATTTTTGCAAGAGCGCCAGGAATAAGGTTCCAGGCAGCAACTGACATATGGATACATCGCGGCAATGTTTTCAGCCGCCAGCATCTTTCCTTTTACCCGCCGAACCGGCGATATGGTTGGTACTTTGCAGAGCCGTGGATGGCTAGTGGGTAGGTGAGGCGTGAGGGTGAGGTATGAGGAATATGTGGGCGGGGTCTATGGGAACAAACCGGCAGCCTTGACAGCGGCGAGCTCACGGAGTTCAAAAGCCCCGCCGTTTGGA
Organism: Poa pratensis; assembly: GCA_947311845.1. NCBI lineage: Eukaryota > Viridiplantae > Streptophyta > Magnoliopsida > Poales > Poaceae > Poa > Poa pratensis. Next base: position 7,200,986 of record CAMZMU010000052.1, read on the forward strand.
GTTGGCAAACTGTTGACCGTGCTAACAGTCCACGTAGGATTCCTCCGTTCCCTGATCTCTATGCAGCAAACAGAAAGGTTGACACCTTACAGGCGGCTTAACATGGTAGCATTTCGTCAAACAGGTTGAAGGCCAGAGGCCAAGAAAATGAGTACTGACATCCATGAGTCATCAGTACAAATCGACAACTTGTAAAAAATCCACTTGCAAGCGGGCTACAGGAGATGGAATCAGCCGACGCCACAGGCATACTAAGAGTCGCATTGTCTATCGAATAAGGCTGCATTTGTGTGAAGAGAGCTAGGAATTTGGGGAAAATGAAGAGGGACGGCGGCGGGATGTGGTGCTCGCCGCAGAAAATGAAGAAGTGGCTGGGGACGGCGGGACACTGGCTTGGGAGGGAGTCCCGGACCGGAGCGCGCCATGGAGTCGACGGACGGGAGGCGAAGCCTAGAGCCAGCTGGAGAATGCCGTGCCGGCGGCGAAGGAGCTAAAGGGAAAAGAGGTTGCGGTGGTAGGAGAGGAGGGATGGTGACGTCCTACGTGGACGGTCAAGGAGGTCAACAGTAAATTAGCAATGCCACGTCAGTACAATAACGGTGTAGATTCTTCGATTTTCATCCCACTGCGTCACTATAATAAATCTAGGAGATTTTTTTTGACACCCATCCTGACGTAGATGATACCGGTAAAAGGACCTATCTCGTTGTCCAATATACAGTAGTATTTTTTCCGAATAGGGAGCATAGTCGCAACTCGCAACCTCTGAATCGAGAACGATAAGAGTATCCAGATACTTCATGGGAGAAAAATATCTATACCTTGTCCAGATATAGAGCAAAGAATCTCCAAATATCACTTAGAAAAGGTTTTCCCGGCGTAAAATTTTCTATCCGACTGAAATTGACTATCTACATATTTGTTGGACACCGAAAGTAATACGACAAATAGGTTCAGTCTTCGGACAAGTTCGAAGGATAAATCCTAAGCTGAATTTATATTACCAAGGAAGGGAAAGGAAATGAAAGCAGCTTGCGATCGGCTTCTCATGTAACAGGATAGGATCTAACAAAAATAGAGGCAAAATGGTAAAACTAAGCAAGAGTTTGCAAAATACACTTTGTTCATTGGGCTTACCTCCAGGAAATGGAAGACGTGTTGAATCTTAATGTCAATTTAGGAGAGGAAGCATATGGAGGAGAGGATCGAAGAGCTTGCTCGTTGACGGCCGGCCGGGAGGGACTATGGAGGAAGGAGGATCCCTCACAGTGGGCAAGCATGCTTTTGTTAGTGATGATTAGATGTGCAAGTACTTAAATGATGTTTCCATTGTGTCGTTTAGTCATGTGCCAATTAATTAATCAGACAGCCAACTTAACTAATTAATCTGTCGATGTTGCCTTCTTTGACTTGCCTTCTCGGACACACTATATGTTCGAAATTAGTTTTTTTTAGGCATTATGTTCGAAATTAGTTGGCAAGTTATTACATGTTAAAACTATACTTGACCTATCAGGGCAAGCTGCTAACCACATAAATAAATCATTGAAGGGAGAACCTCTCGGTTTGGGTCTGGAACAGGTAACAGCCCGCGGAGGAACGTAATGGGCATGTGAGCCTCCTCGAGCCCAATACGAGGCCCATTTATATCCAGTCGACAATGATTGGGCCCAGGTTGATGCTCCCCGGAAGCTCAGGATGGGCTCGTCTCCAAAGAGAAGGGTTCTGGATGGGCAGGTGTAACTGCACCGACGACGGCGTTCGGATTTGGATACTGATGATATTTTGAAGCTGACGGCGCTGCATGTCGCCGGCGTGATTATCTTGTAGACTGGGATCGACGAGTAGTCGTACTGTCCGTGGGGCTGGAGAAGAGATATAAATAACATCCTTACGCTGTACGGCTGCAGCAACCGAACAAGCTACGTACACGGATCGATCGGTGCGATGCATCCACGGCTGACATGACCCATGATGTCTGTCCATGGCGGCGCCGGCCGGCGTGGTCGGACCTCCCCAGCGACCTCCTCTCCACCATCTACCTTGGATGTGCCTCGGCATACGACCGGGCACGCTTCGCCGCTGTCTGCACATCGTGGCGCTCCGTCGCGGGCTGGCACCGGCGGCTGCCGGCACTGCCGCTGCTGCTCCCAACCAACGATGGCGGCAGGCGTGATCTAAAGTCTTGGACGTACAGCCCCGAGGACGGCAGGGCGCTGCACCGGGCCCCTCTCCGGCTGCTTACTCAGGGCCACCGTCTCGTCGGTTCCTACGACGGCGGCTGGGTCGCCACCGTGTCCTCCGACAACCAGATTTGCGTGGTCAACCTTTTCACCGGCGCTTTGGCGCCCCTCTCCGCGAAACAGATGTACATTGTGTGCTCATGCCCATTATCTTTGAAGAGATGCAACATGCCAAACATCCAGAAAGTCTTTGTTTTCTGATGACCCTACATCGGGCAGCTGCATCCTCGTAGCAATGAACATGCGCTGCACCATAGCGCTCTGCAAAGTTGGTTGCCCGGATGGTGGGTGGACGACACATGCATGTGGCAACAAGATGTATAGGGTTTTAGACATTACCTTCTGCCGCGGCGAGCTCTATGGCTTTACTACCATTCAACTCTTCAAGTTCAATATCAGCATGGATAAACACGGCGCTCCGGTGGCCAACCCAGTCCAGCGGGTAGACATCAAAATGGGTTTGTTTCATGTGTTTGGTGATGCGAGGTACATCTTTGAACTATGTGGCAGGATAGCAATCGCAGTGAAGGTCAATCCAGAAAGAGGACTCCCCAAACAAATGTTTTTCAAGGTGTTTGACCTCACCGAAGGTGACACAATGTGGAAAGAGCTGACGAGTTTGGGAGACCACGCCTTGTTTCTTGGGCGAGCGTCTAAGGTGGTCAATGTTTCGAGAGCAGCCAAACGCGGTGAGGTGAAAGGGAACCACATCTACTATGCTGAAAACGAATCTTATGACCACAACGATGTGGAGTGCTTACCCAAGTTAGATATCGGTAATTGCGAAGTGAGTTGCTGGGAAAGAAAAGACATACACTACTATGAAAAGATCTTGTCACGTGGATACTGTTACGTGGAGGGCGGTAATGGATATATTAGTTGTATGTGGCTTTGGCCTCCTGAATTTTAATTCCCCATCCACTATGTATCCCATGCTTATCTTATGTAGAAATACTGTTTATGTTCTTTTATACTGTCGTTTTATTTAGGATAATTATAAAAGAAATATGTGGCATCAAAATATGAATGACCCGGGTCACTTAGGGCATACTGGTTCATGGTTGATAAGACAATCTTATCTTAGTTCCAATATGACCTGTTATTTACTAGTGTTATCTCTAGTAACCAGATATTACTAAATATGTGGTGACAAATATATTGTACTAAAAGATCATCTTTTTTTTTAGCTTATAAAAGATCATCTTTTATCTAAGAGAAGACATGTCATTTTTTCTTTCATTTCTCTTTATCCACCTAAGCAATCACTCTACATGGCAACACTAAGATATAACCGTTAAACATGTCCTTATTTTTATCTTAAGTATGAATGGCACACATGTGGGCCTAGACCATCACCTAAACCAAATATAATTAGCAATTAATTTAAAGAGAGAAAATTTTGTCCTTTTTATATGGTTGTGGAACAGTTAATGAGAGCTCACAAGAGAAAAATGTCGAAAAGGGCTATGTCAATATGTAGTGTTCAGATGAATGCTTGATTCATCAATCGACATTTTTACTCGTCGATTATTGCAGACGAACGTTGGACGTCCTCCGAAGGATTGGGACGACCCATGGATAGTTGGATGTTTAATTCTCATAGCACACAATCGCCAACCTTGAATCGCTAATTCGCCTACGATGCACACACCGCCAGTCCCCAATCCTACGGATTCAATGAGCTGCGCCCCGGCGTCGATCCTCCTCGCCGGAGTCGGTAGGCTAATTCAAAGACACACATATTTCTTTTACTAGTCCGTAGGCTAATTCATACCCAACGTTTTTTTGCAGTATATATGTGATGTATTCATGTGTACACATGATATGGTCCTTTTCTACGTGTTAGAGTAATATAAAGGAAAAAAAAAAGAAACCTCCTGCGTCCAATCTTGCTAATACGGGCCCAAAGCAGCGACACATCGATCGATCCAATAACCAAGCCGTCTTCCTCCATATTCCTGCGTCCACCACGCTCCCAGTCGCCGGATAGTCCGATTTCCGCCGGCCGCCGGATCGTCCCCAAGCAACAGAGTCACACGCAGGGGAACGCCGCGGCGCAGCGCATGGTCGTCGACCGAGCTCCGAACATACAGTTCGACGACCTCGGAGGAAATGGATTAGTGGAACCTTGACAGCAGCAGCAGCAGCAGCAGTGAAGCCCCCGAATGAGATTAATTGGGTACTCGCTGTGAGTGTTTCTGATTTAATTTATGTTTTTTGCCTAGTTAAGATTACAGTACATCTTAAGTAGTTTTTTTTTTTAAATTTGTAGCTCTGAAAAATATAGAACAAGCAGAAGCAAAACAAATGCAGTTCAATAAAGACAAATGTGTGTACAACTTCAAATAAACCAAAGATAATTTCGACACCGACGCCAACGCTGATATCTATGGAGGTTAAAAGCAAGTTCAACGTGAAAATGTTGTCAATCCTTCTTCCAGAAGGATACTTTTGACATCATTTGCAAACGATGACATCTATCAAGGTTGAAGGCCAAAGCTCAACCTGAAAAAGTTGTCAATCCTTGTGTCCAGAAAGAGAATTTCAACATCAAAGCCAACTATGGTATCTGACGAGATTGAAAGTTCGACCTGAAAATGTCGTTAATACTTATTCCAGTGAGTTGCAGTTTAGGGTGACCGTAGCATACCACTTTTGAAAATCCTAACCCCGCCACTGACGGTGAGTGTAGCAAAATGAGCTTTGCATCATGGCGATCCTGAAAACAGAGTGATCTTTATTTCAACCCTGACAATAGCTTCTTTGATATTGATCCAGAAAAGTTAGTAAAATACGCCTAGTGAAACTGAACTTACTGTTAGCCAAAAAGAAACTCAACTTATTCTCTTATACAGTTAAACAGATCAAGAAACGTCTTGCCTGGCTGCAGATCAAGTACCGAACATGCTCACGCTTTGAACCAACAAGGTAGTAAAACCATCGATGATTGCCATGGTTTATCTTAATTCACATCCAATTTTTTTTTTGCAGTATATATGTTGTTGTATTCATGTATACACATGATATGGTCGTCGACCGAGCTGGACGACCTCGGAAAGATGACTAAGGTGATGTTGTGGAAATGGATTAGTAGAATCTTAGCAGCACCAGTCAGCAGTGAACCTCCACCCCAAATGAAATCAATTGGATACTCAATGTGAGTGTTTGAAATTTAATTTCTGTTTTTGTTTTTTCCTACTTAAGATTGCAGTATATCCTAGCTAGTATTTTTTTATTTGTACATTTGAAAACATAGAAAAATACGCCTATCTAACTTAACTTACTATTAGCAAAACTAAACTTATTCTCTTACAGTTAAACTGACCGTCTGGCTGCAAATCAAGTCCCTCCGTCCATGTTGAAGATCTACTGTCTCCACAGCCGCAGTCAGCTCTAGGCCGCGTCGTTGCTCCGGCTCTGCCAGCTCGTAGCGTGGATGATGAAGAAGACGACGAAGAGGACCTATCCACCAAGACCTTCTCTGGAGCTGATGTGTCGTCCGCTTCGGTGGATTGGGGCTTTGGGATGCCCCGCTCTCCAGCTTTTGCGGCACCGCCGCACCCCGTCAAGGCTGCAACTGTGGCTTCGCACTGCTCGTCCGTCCTCTGCTCCGCTGAGGTGGTGATGACCCAGCCCCCGCCGGTCGCGCCAGCTCCGTCGACCGCCTCTGCGGCTGCTCTGGCCACGGCCATCCTGGCATCCCGCAAGGCTGACCCGGCTGTCGGGGGTCGTTTGGCTCGTCCTCGCTGCGCCCTTGGCCCCGTGGCGTCGATGTCAACTCCAGCCCGGTCGCTGGGGGCTGCTGCCTTTGCAGCAGCTTGTACTTTGCCGCCGCCGTCTCCTGCAAGTCAGAGTTCAAGCGCGGCACATGTCGACGACAAGGATTGGGTGTACGTGGGTCGGGGCCGCAGCAGCGGCCGAGGCCCTCCCCCCGAGTCACTGGAAGGTCGTCAGCGTTGCCTTGCCTTCAAGCGTTGGGCTCAAGGAAGGTGTTTCCGTTGCCTCGACCGTGGCCATCAAGTCAGTGCTTGCCGTGGGCCTTTCAGATGCATTCGTTGTCGTCGCCCTGGGCATCGGGAGAGGTTCTGTCATGCTCGCTCTCCGGTTGCTTGCGATCACTCTCCGGCAGCTCCGGATGCTCGGGCTCGTTTTGAAGATGTGCGTGCTCCTTGCCAGCAGAGCGTTTCTCCGTCCTCTCAGACTCATCGCCCCTCGTCGCCTCAGAGTGGGGTTGGGGATGTGTGCCCACGTGGGTGTTGCAAGGATTCCAATTCCAGCGCCTCTTTGGTCTCTACTTTCGAGTCCCAGTTTACACTGCTGCGTTTGGAGTTTCTTCAGAAGTTTGAGCTGCTTCGCTTTGAGCTTCACGACGTTCTAGCTAAGCTTCAGGTTATGACGGTTGCATCTCTCCCACCTGAGCCCGAGATTGGTTCCATTGATGAGGAGCCTGGTTGTTTCTTTGGAGATTTTTCTCCTCGTGCTCCACATGCAACGCCGTCTGATCTTCAGAAGGTTGTCGCTCCGGTTGGACAGCTTTTGGCTGAGTTGCATGAGCCTTGTCCCAAGTCAGCTACGGTGCTTCCGATGGAGCTTGGCACTTTGGAGTCCTTGGCGATGGACATAGGGCCATCTTCACCTCTGTCCGAGTCATGTCAGCCGCCCGCCTGTATGGATAGTGGAGCATTGGTTGCTTCTGTCACTCTCTCGTCTCTGAGTGATCAGGTTGATGAGACAGTTGTGATGATGTCTAACTCCGAAGCACTCTTTGGTAAAGAGCTTTGCGACTTGCTCGTCGATTTGGAGGCGGTTTGTCCTGGCTATGGTAAGGATATTGCTTCTGTCTTGACTGGAGAGGCTTCGGAGGATGTTATCATGAAGGTGGAGAAGTCTCTTTGTAGGAGAAGAAAGAAGCATCGTACGGAAACCTTTCGCTTTCGCTTTACTTGATTGGTGGGCCCTTTACAGATGTTGTGTTGTTAGTTCGTGGTTGTCGTAGGTTGGGCCTGTTCTTCGCCGGGGGTTGTTGTTGGGTAGAATGAGGTTGTCGTTTTGGGTGTTGCTTGTTTTAGGTGTTGCCCGTTGTGGTTGTGTTGGCTCCTTGGTGTTTGTTGCATGGTTTTTGCCTGGTTTCTTCCACTAATAAACCGGGCACCTTCTTCTTAATAAATGGTTGGGGCAAACCTTTTGCCCCACAGTTCAAAAAAAAAAAAAGTACCGAACATGCTCAGGTTGTGAACCAACAAGATACTAAAAACCTTGGATGCTTGACATGGTTCATGAGCTCAAATACATCTTAATTTTATCTTAGGAAGTGCAATTTACCCCGACGTAATTTACAAGATACTAGTAACAATAGCACAGTAGCCTTATTGACCACCTGATCCATACATAGATCTAGACATGGTCTCTTCATTATTGCTCTCCTGCTCCAGGAGAGATAGTACTACAAAGTTTGCAGCTCAAACTTTCACACAGTTCGGTCCATCCGTGACCCACACATGGCTGGTCGCATCAGCAGTGAAGCCCCCAAATTGAGATTAATTGGATATTGACTGTGAGCGCTTCAGATTTAACTTATGTTCCTGATATTTTCCAATTAAGATTGCTATCAGGTTGAATGCCAAGTTCAAAGTGAAATTGCCAAGTTCTTAGCTAGTATTTTAAAAAAAATTGTAGCTCTGAAAAAATATAGAACAAGCAGGAGCACAATATATGTAGTTCTTTAAAACAAATGTGTGTATAACTTCAAATAAACCAAAGACAATTTCGGCACCACCGCCAACACTGATAACTATCAGGTTGAATGCCAAGTTCAAAGTGAAATTTTCATCAATCCTTCTTCCAGGAAGTTGAAGTTTATATGATTTCGCATACCCAATTTGAAAATCCTAACTCCGCCACTATAATATGTGCAAAATGAACTTGATGCCGTGGCGATCCTGAAAACAGAGTGATCTTTGTTTCATTCAGAATAATAACTTCTTCTTTGATAGTGATCCAGAATACTTAGTAAATACACCTAGCGAAATTTAAGTTACTGTTAGGCAAAAATAAAAGTGAACTTACTCTCTTACAGTCAATCAAGAAACGTCTTGCCTGGCCGCAGATCAAGTACCGAACATGCTCTCGTTTTGTACCAACAAGATGTTCAGTGTCTTGATTGGATGCTTCATGAGCTCAAATACATCTTAATTTTATATTGGGAAGTACAATTTACCGCGACGTAATTAACAAGAGACTAGTAATAATAGCACAGTAGACTTATTGAGGACCTGATCCATACATAGATCTAGACATGGTCTCTACCATTATTGCTCCCTTGGTCCAGGAGAGATAGCACTACAAAGTTTGCAGCTCAAACTTGAACACAGTCCGGTTCATCCATGGCCCTCGCGTGTCAGATGCGCCATCACATGCTCGGCTTGACGTTGAGCCGGTTTGCCACCTTCAACCCGCACGACTCGTCGCACTGCATCATGCATGTATCCATGGTTTCAGTTAATCGTCAATCCATCAATAAACTCAGAACTGATGAATCATGCATCCTTGGATGGATATGTATTTTACTAGCTAGATAACGATGAGAGTGAGAGACTTTACCTGTCTGAGGAAGTTGATCCAGATGATGCGCAGCTCATGGCTGACCTTGGGGTGCCCCAGGGCGTCAGCAAACCTCTTACAGAACCTGTCCTGCCGGTCGGGCGCCCAGCTCCGGTACCTCTCCCCGGGCTGGACAAAGTCGTTCTCCTTCTTGATCCTGGTCTTCTCCCTCTTCCCGGCAATGGGCCTCGTCGGCACGGGGAAGCTGGGCTGGTCAGCCTGCCGGAGCGGCGCGTGACGGGATGGGTAGTAGTCGACCTCCTCGTCGCGGTGCATGAAGTTCATGGCGCCATCGTAGTGGTTGTTCTTGAAGCCGCACTTGGGTGCGTTGACGGGGAGCATGAGGTAGTTGGGGCCGAGGCGGTAGCGCTGCGTGTCGGCATAGGCGAACACCCTGCACTGCAGCATCTTGTCGTCGGAGTAGTAGATCCCGGGGACGACGAGGCCCGGGCCGAAGGCCAGCTGCTCATTCTCGTTGAAGAAGTTGTCGACGTTCCGGTCGAGGACGAGGCGACCGACTGGCTGGAGCGGGACGAGGTCCTCGGGCCAGGTCTTGGTGTCATCGAGCGGGTCAAAGTCGAACTTGTCCTCGTCGGGGTCGATGACCTGCACGAAGAGCTTCCACTCGGGGAAGTTGCCGGCGTCGATGGAGTCGTAGAGGTCCTGGGTGGCGTGGCTGTGGTTCTTGCCGCCCACGAGTGTGGCCTCGTCGTCCATGAGGCAGCTTACGCCGCAGGTGGGCTTCCAGTGGAACTTGACGTAGCGTGACTTGCCGTCGCGGGTGACGAAGGTGTAGGTGTTGACCCCGAAGCCGTCCATGTGACGGTAGTCGGTGGGGATGCCGACGTCGTCGAAGAGGAAGAAGAAGGTGTGGAGGCTCTCGGGGAGGTGGGAGAGGAAGTCGAACACGCGCCAGTACTCCTGGACGTGGGACTTGGGGTTGGGCTTGAAGGCGTGGATCACATCGGGGAACTTGATGCCGTCGCGGATGAAGAAGACGGGGAAGTTGTTGCCGAGCAGGTCCCAGTTGCCCTCACGGGTGTAGAACTTGACAGCGAACCCGCGCGGGTCGCGGATCGTCTCCGGCGATCCCCGCTCGTGGATGACGGTGGAGAAGCGGACGATGACGGGGGTGCGTGCTCCCGGCGCGCGGAGGAAGTCGGCGCAGGTGAGGCCGGTGACATCGTGGGTGCACTTTTTTTTGAAGCAAGCAACGGAGGGCGAAAAGCCCACCTGAATTTTTTTATATTAGTACTTCAAAAAACCGTTTTACATACTAATCCTCAAAACAAGCTAGGACGAGCAGGTTTTTACATAGAGGTTTAGGAGGGAAGCGACGCACACCACGCCAAAAGCGGCCCACAATCCAGACGGCGGGGCGCCCTAACAACCCAGAGACGAAGGTGGTCGCGGACGGCATCGAAAAACTCGGGGACAGACGTAGCAAGGCCATCGAACACACGACGGTTCCTCGTCTTCCAGCCGATCCAGAGCAGCAAAGCAGTCGCAGTCATGCGGAGGGGGAGGGCCCAGGCGGGTGCTCAGCAGAGAAAGCGTCGACCACGCTCTCCAAAACGGGGGCGGCGGCACCGGGCGCACACACACGCCAGATCTCCTGCATCCGCGGACACGCGACGAAGAGGTGTCGTATATCTTCCGCGACGCCGGGGCAGAACGGGCAGTCAGGGGCCCTCAAAATACCCAGGCGATGCAGGCGAGCACGCGTCCTGGTTCGCCGATGCCGCAGAATCCACACGAAGACCCTGACCTTGACCGGGCAAAAGTTTTCCCAGTTGAGGTCATGCAGTGGCGGCCCACACCCCGACGAGCGGAGGAGGCTGTAGACGTCACGGGTCTTGAAACGCTGGGTGGCGGAGCACAGCAGAGTCCGGCAGTCTGGGGCGGTCCTGGGGACGAAGTGCACGATGGCGTCCATGACGATGTCGAGCTCCGTCGTAGCAGCAGGGGAGAGGCGTGCTCTCATGCAAAGTGCACCAGCGCCTAGGCGCAACACGGCCCCAACCCCCACGTCTGGAGCAAGGCAGTGCGAATACAGTGCAGGCAGAGCGGCGGCAAGGCAACCGAACAAGCTACGTACACGGATCGATCGGTGCGATGCATCCACGGCTGACATGACCCATGATGTCTGTCCATGGCGGCGCCGGCCGGCGTGGTCGGACCTCCCCAGCGACCTCCTCTCCACCATCTACCTTGGATGTGCCTCGGCATACGACCGGGCACGCTTCGCCGCTGTCTGCACATCGTGGCGCTCCGTCGCGGGCTGGCACCGGCGGCTGCCGGCACTGCCGCTGCTGCTCCCAACCAACGATGGCGGCAGGCGTGATCTAAAGTCTTGGACGTACAGCCCCGAGGACGGCAGGGCGCTGCACCGGGCCCCTCTCCGGCTGCTTACTCAGGGCCACCGTCTCGTCGGTTCCTACGACGGCGGCTGGGTCGCCACCGTGTCCTCCGACAACCAGATTTGCGTGGTCAACCTTTTCACCGGCGCTTTGGCGCCCCTCTCCGCGAAACAGATGTACATTGTGTGCTCATGCCCATTATCTTTGAAGAGATGCAACATGCCAAACATCCAGAAAGTCTTTGTTTTCTGATGACCCTACATCGGGCAGCTGCATCCTCGTAGCAATGAACATGCGCTGCACCATAGCGCTCTGCAAAGTTGGTTGCCCGGATGGTGGGTGGACGACACATGCATGTGGCAACAAGATGTATAGGGTTTTAGACATTACCTTCTGCCGCGGCGAGCTCTATGGCTTTACTACCATTCAACTCTTCAAGTTCAATATCAGCATGGATAAACACGGCGCTCCGGTGGCCAACCCAGTCCAGCGGGTAGACATCAAAATGGGTTTGTTTCATGTGTTTGGTGATGCGAGGTACATCTTTGAACTATGTGGCAGGATAGCAATCGCAGTGAAGGTCAATCCAGAAAGAGGACTCCCCAAACAAATGTTTTTCAAGGTGTTTGACCTCACCGAAGGTGACACAATGTGGAAAGAGCTGACGAGTTTGGGAGACCACGCCTTGTTTCTTGGGCGAGCGTCTAAGGTGGTCAATGTTTCGAGAGCAGCCAAACGCGGTGAGGTGAAAGGGAACCACATCTACTATGCTGAAAACGAATCTTATGACCACAACGATGTGGAGTGCTTACCCAAGTTAGATATCGGTAATTGCGAAGTGAGTTGCTGGGAAAGAAAAGACATACACTACTATGAAAAGATCTTGTCACGTGGATACTGTTACGTGGAGGGCGGTAATGGATATATTAGTTGTATGTGGCTTTGGCCTCCTGAATTTTAATTCCCCATCCACTATGTATCCCATGCTTATCTTATGTAGAAATACTGTTTATGTTCTTTTATACTGTCGTTTTATTTAGGATAATTATAAAAGAAATATGTGGCATCAAAATATGAATGACCCGGGTCACTTAGGGCATACTGGTTCATGGTTGATAAGACAATCTTATCTTAGTTCCAATATGACCTGTTATTTACTAGTGTTATCTCTAGTAACCAGATATTACTAAATATGTGGTGACAAATATATTGTACTAAAAGATCATCTTTTTTTTTAGCTTATAAAAGATCATCTTTTATCTAAGAGAAGACATGTCATTTTTTCTTTCATTTCTCTTTATCCACCTAAGCAATCACTCTACATGGCAACACTAAGATATAACCGTTAAACATGTCCTTATTTTTATCTTAAGTATGAATGGCACACATGTGGGCCTAGACCATCACCTAAACCAAATATAATTAGCAATTAATTTAAAGAGAGAAAATTTTGTCCTTTTTATATGGTTGTGGAACAGTTAATGAGAGCTCACAAGAGAAAAATGTCGAAAAGGGCTATGTCAATATGTAGTGTTCAGATGAATGCTTGATTCATCAATCGACATTTTTACTCGTCGATTATTGCAGACGAACGTTGGACGTCCTCCGAAGGATTGGGACGACCCATGGATAGTTGGATGTTTAATTCTCATAGCACACAATCGCCAACCTTGAATCGCTAATTCGCCTACGATGCACACACCGCCAGTCCCCAATCCTACGGATTCAATGAGCTGCGCCCCGGCGTCGATCCTCCTCGCCGGAGTCGGTAGGCTAATTCAAAGACACACATATTTCTTTTACTAGTCCGTAGGCTAATTCATACCCAACGTTTTTTTGCAGTATATATGTGATGTATTCATGTGTACACATGATATGGTCCTTTTCTACGTGTTAGAGTAATATAAAGGAAAAAAAAAAGAAACCTCCTGCGTCCAATCTTGCTAATACGGGCCCAAAGCAGCGACACATCGATCGATCCAATAACCAAGCCGTCTTCCTCCATATTCCTGCGTCCACCACGCTCCCAGTCGCCGGATAGTCCGATTTCCGCCGGCCGCCGGATCGTCCCCAAGCAACAGAGTCACACGCAGGGGAACGCCGCGGCGCAGCGCATGGTCGTCGACCGAGCTCCGAACATACAGTTCGACGACCTCGGAGGAAATGGATTAGTGGAACCTTGACAGCAGCAGCAGCAGCAGCAGCAGTGAAGCCCCCGAATGAGATTAATTGGGTACTCGCTGTGAGTGTTTCTGATTTAATTTATGTTTTTTGCCTAGTTAAGATTACAGTACATCTTAAGTAGTTTTTTTTTTAAATTTGTAGCTCTGAAAAATATAGAACAAGCAGAAGCAAAACAAATGCAGTTCAATAAAGACAAATGTGTGTACAACTTCAAATAAACCAAAGATAATTTCGACACCGACGCCAACGCTGATATCTATGGAGGTTAAAAGCAAGTTCAACGTGAAAATGTTGTCAATCCTTCTTCCAGAAGGATACTTTTGACATCATTTGCAAACGATGACATCTATCAAGGTTGAAGGCCAAAGCTCAACCTGAAAAAGTTGTCAATCCTTGTGTCCAGAAAGAGAATTTCAACATCAAAGCCAACTATGGTATCTGACGAGATTGAAAGTTCGACCTGAAAATGTCGTTAATACTTATTCCAGTGAGTTGCAGTTTAGGGTGACCGTAGCATACCACTTTTGAAAATCCTAACCCCGCCACTGACGGTGAGTGTAGCAAAATGAGCTTTGCATCATGGCGATCCTGAAAACAGAGTGATCTTTATTTCAACCCTGACAATAGCTTCTTTGATATTGATCCAGAAAAGTTAGTAAAATACGCCTAGTGAAACTGAACTTACTGTTAGCCAAAAAGAAACTCAACTTATTCTCTTATACAGTTAAACAGATCAAGAAACGTCTTGCCTGGCTGCAGATCAAGTACCGAACATGCTCACGCTTTGAACCAACAAGGTAGTAAAACCATCGATGATTGCCATGGTTTATCTTAATTCACATCCAATATGTTTTTTGCAGTATATATGTTGTTGTATTCATGTATACACATGATATGGTCGTCGACCGAGCTGGACGACCTCGGAAAGATGACTAAGGTGATGTTGTGGAAATGGATTAGTAGAATCTTAGCAGCACCAGTCAGCAGTGAACCTCCACCCCAAATGAAATCAATTGGATACTCAATGTGAGTGTTTGAAATTTAATTTCTGTTTTTGTTTTTTCCTACTTAAGATTGCAGTATATCCTAGCTAGTATTTTTTTATTTGTACATTTGAAAACATAGAAAAATACGCCTATCTAACTTAACTTACTATTAGCAAAACTAAAACTAAACTTATTCTCTTACAGTTAAACCGACCGTCTGGCTGCAAATCAAGTCCCTCCGTCCATGTTGAAGATCTACTGTCTCCACAGCCGCAGTCAGCTCTAGGCCGCGTCGTTGCTCCGGCTCTGCCAGCTCGTAGCGTGGATGATGAAGAAGACGACGAAGAGGACCTATCCACCAAGACCTTCTCTGGAGCTGATGTGTCGTCCGCTTCGGTGGATTGGGGCTTTGGGATGCCCCGCTCTCCAGCTTTTGCGGCACCGCCGCACCCCGTCAAGGCTGCAACTGTGGCTTCGCACTGCTCGTCCGTCCTCTGCTCCGCTGAGGTGGTGATGACCCAGCCCCCGCCGGTCGCGCCAGCTCCGTCGACCGCCTCTGCGGCTGCTCTGGCCACGGCCATCCTGGCATCCCGCAAGGCTGACCCGGCTGTCGGGGGTCGTTTGGCTCGTCCTCGCTGCGCCCTTGGCCCCGTGGCGTCGATGTCAACTCCAGCCCGGTCGCTGGGGGCTGCTGCCTTTGCAGCAGCTTGTACTTTGCCGCCGCCGTCTCCTGCAAGTCAGAGTTCAAGCGCGGCACATGTCGACGACAAGGATTGGGTGTACGTGGGTCGGGGCCGCAGCAGCGGCCGAGGCCCTCCCCCCGAGTCACAGGAAGGTCGTCAGCGTTGCCTTGCCTTCAAGCGTTGGGCTCAAGGAAGGTGTTTCCGTTGCCTCGACCGTGGCCATCAAGTCAGTGCTTGCCGTGGGCCTTTCAGATGCATTCGTTGTCGTCGCCCTGGGCATCGGGAGAGGTTCTGTCATGCTCGCTCTCCGGTTGCTTGCGATCACTCTCCGGCAGCTCCGGATGCTCGGGCTCGTTTTGAAGATGTGCGTGCTCCTTGCCAGCAGAGCGTTTCTCCGTCCTCTCAGACTCATCGCCCCTCGTCGCCTCAGAGTGGGGTTGGGGATGTGTGCCCACGTGGGTGTTGCAAGGATTCCAATTCCAGCGCCTCTTTGGTCTCTACTTTCGAGTCCCAGTTTACACTGCTGCGTTTGGAGTTTCTTCAGAAGTTTGAGCTGCTTCGCTTTGAGCTTCACGACGTTCTAGCTAAGCTTCAGGTTATGACGGTTGCATCTCTCCCACCTGAGCCCGAGATTGGTTCCATTGATGAGGAGCCTGGTTGTTTCTTTGGAGATTTTTCTCCTCGTGCTCCACATGCAACGCCGTCTGATCTTCAGAAGGTTGTCGCTCCGGTTGGACAGCTTTTGGCTGAGTTGCATGAGCCTTGTCCCAAGTCAGCTACGGTGCTTCCGATGGAGCTTGGCACTTTGGAGTCCTTGGCGATGGACATAGGGCCATCTTCACCTCTGTCCGAGTCATGTCAGCCGCCCGCCTGTATGGATAGTGGAGCATTGGTTGCTTCTGTCACTCTCTCGTCTCTGAGTGATCAGGTTGATGAGACAGTTGTGATGATGTCTAACTCCGAAGCACTCTTTGGTAAAGAGCTTTGCGACTTGCTCGTCGATTTGGAGGCGGTTTGTCCTGGCTATGGTAAGGATATTGCTTCTGTCTTGACTGGAGAGGCTTCGGAGGATGTTATCATGAAGGTGGAGAAGTCTCTTTGTAGGAGAAGAAAGAAGCATCGTACGGAAACCTTTCGCTTTCGCTTTACTTGATTGGTGGGCCCTTTACAGATGTTGTGTTGTTAGTTCGTGGTTGTCGTAGGTTGGGCCTGTTCTTCGCCGGGGGTTGTTGTTGGGTAGAATGAGGTTGTCGTTTTGGGTGTTGCTTGTTTTAGGTGTTGCCCGTTGTGGTTGTGTTGGCTCCTTGGTGTTTGTTGCATGGTTTTTGCCTGGTTTCTTCCACTAATAAACCGGGCACCTTCTTCTTAATAAATGGTTGGGGCAAACCTTTTGCCCCACAGTTCAAAAAAAAAAAAAGTACCGAACATGCTCAGGTTGTGAACCAACAAGATACTAAAAACCTTGGATGCTTGACATGGTTCATGAGCTCAAATACATCTTAATTTTATCTTAGGAAGTGCAATTTACCCCGACGTAATTTACAAGATACTAGTAACAATAGCACAGTAGCCTTATTGACCACCTGATCCATACATAGATCTAGACATGGTCTCTTCATTATTGCTCTCCTGCTCCAGGAGAGATAGTACTACAAAGTTTGCAGCTCAAACTTTCACACAGTTCGGTCCATCCGTGACCCACACATGGCTGGTCGCATCAGCAGTGAAGCCCCCAAATTGAGATTAATTGGATATTGACTGTGAGCGCTTCAGATTTAACTTATGTTCCTGATATTTTCCAATTAAGATTGCTATCAGGTTGAATGCCAAGTTCAAAGTGAAATTGCCAAGTTCTTAGCTAGTATTTTAAAAAAAATTGTAGCTCTGAAAAAATATAGAACAAGCAGGAGCACAATATATGTAGTTCTTTAAAACAAATGTGTGTATAACTTCAAATAAACCAAAGACAATTTCGGCACCACCGCCAACACTGATAACTATCAGGTTGAATGCCAAGTTCAAAGTGAAATTTTCATCAATCCTTCTTCCAGGAAGTTGAAGTTTATATGATTTCGCATACCCAATTTGAAAATCCTAACTCCGCCACTATAATATGTGCAAAATGAACTTGATGCCGTGGCGATCCTGAAAACAGAGTGATCTTTGTTTCATTCAGAATAATAACTTCTTCTTTGATAGTGATCCAGAATACTTAGTAAATACACCTAGCGAAATTTAAGTTACTGTTAGGCAAAAATAAAAGTGAACTTACTCTCTTACAGTCAATCAAGAAACGTCTTGCCTGGCCGCAGATCAAGTACCGAACATGCTCTCGTTTTGTACCAACAAGATGTTCAGTGTCTTGATTGGATGCTTCATGAGCTCAAATACATCTTAATTTTATATTGGGAAGTACAATTTACCGCGACGTAATTAACAAGAGACTAGTAATAATAGCACAGTAGACTTATTGAGGACCTGATCCATACATAGATCTAGACATGGTCTCTACCATTATTGCTCCCTTGGTCCAGGAGAGATAGCACTACAAAGTTTGCAGCTCAAACTTGAACACAGTCCGGTTCATCCATGGCCCTCGCGTGTCAGATGCGCCATCACATGCTCGGCTTGACGTTGAGCCGGTTTGCCACCTTCAACCCGCACGACTCGTCGCACTGCATCATGCATGTATCCATGGTTTCAGTTAATCGTCAATCCATCAATAAACTCAGAACTGATGAATCATGCATCCTTGGATGGATATGTATTTTACTAGCTAGATAACGATGAGAGTGAGAGACTTTACCTGTCTGAGGAAGTTGATCCAGATGATGCGCAGCTCATGGCTGACCTTGGGGTGCCCCAGGGCGTCAGCAAACCTCTTACAGAACCTGTCCTGCCGGTCGGGCGCCCAGCTCCGGTACCTCTCCCCGGGCTGGACAAAGTCGTTCTCCTTCTTGATCCTGGTCTTCTCCCTCTTCCCGGCAATGGGCCTCGTCGGCACGGGGAAGCTGGGCTGGTCAGCCTGCCGGAGCGGCGCGTGACGGGATGGGTAGTAGTCGACCTCCTCGTCGCGGTGCATGAAGTTCATGGCGCCATCGTAGTGGTTGTTCTTGAAGCCGCACTTGGGTGCGTTGACGGGGAGCATGAGGTAGTTGGGGCCGAGGCGGTAGCGCTGCGTGTCGGCATAGGCGAACACCCTGCACTGCAGCATCTTGTCGTCGGAGTAGTAGATCCCGGGGACGACGAGGCCCGGGCCGAAGGCCAGCTGCTCATTCTCGTTGAAGAAGTTGTCGACGTTCCGGTCGAGGACGAGGCGACCGACTGGCTGGAGCGGGACGAGGTCCTCGGGCCAGGTCTTGGTGTCATCGAGCGGGTCAAAGTCGAACTTGTCCTCGTCGGGGTCGATGACCTGCACGAAGAGCTTCCACTCGGGGAAGTTGCCGGCGTCGATGGAGTCGTAGAGGTCCTGGGTGGCGTGGCTGTGGTTCTTGCCGCCCACGAGTGTGGCCTCGTCGTCCATGAGGCAGCTTACGCCGCAGGTGGGCTTCCAGTGGAACTTGACGTAGCGTGACTTGCCGTCGCGGGTGACGAAGGTGTAGGTGTTGACCCCGAAGCCGTCCATGTGACGGTAGTCGGTGGGGATGCCGACGTCGTCGAAGAGGAAGAAGAAGGTGTGGAGGCTCTCGGGGAGGTGGGAGAGGAAGTCGAACACGCGCCAGTACTCCTGGACGTGGGACTTGGGGTTGGGCTTGAAGGCGTGGATCACGTCGGGGAACTTGATGCCGTCGCGGATGAAGAAGACGGGGAAGTTGTTGCCGAGCAGGTCCCAGTTGCCCTCACGGGTCTAGAACTTGACAGCGAACCCGCGCGGGTCGCGGATCGTCTCCGGCGATCCCCGCTCGTGGATGACGGTGGAGAAGCGGACGATGACGGGGGTGCGTGCTCCCGGCGCGCGGAGGAAGTCGGCGCAGGTGAGGCCGGTGACATCGTGGGTGCACTTTTTTTGAAGCAAGCAACGGAGGGCGAAAAGCCCACCTGAATTTTTTTATATTAGTACTTCAAAAAACCGTTTTACATACTAATCCTCAAAACAAGCTAGGACGAGCAGGTTTTTACATAGAGGTTTAGGAGGGAAGCGACGCACACCACGCCAAAAGCGGCCCACAATCCAGACGGCGGGGCGCCCTAACAACCCAGAGACGAAGGTGGTCGCGGACGGCATCGAAAAACTCGGGGACAGACGTAGCAAGGCCATCGAACACACGACGGTTCCTCGTCTTCCAGCCGATCCAGAGCAGCAAAGCAGTCGCAGTCATGCGGAGGGGGAGGGCCCAGGCGGGGTGCTCAGCAGAGAAAGCGTCGACCACGCTCTCCAAAACGGGGGCGGCGGCACCGGGCGCACACACACGCCAGATCTCCTGCATCCACGGACACGCGACGAAGAGGTGTCGTATATCTTCCGCGACGCCGGGGCAGAACGGGCAGTCAGGGGCCCTCAAAATACCCAGGCGATGCAGGCGAGCACGCGTCCTGGTTCGCCGATGCCGCAGAATCCACACGAAGACCCTGACCTTGACCGGGCAAAAGTTTTCCCAGTTGAGGTCATGCAGTGGCGGCCCACACCCCGACGAGCGGAGGAGGCTGTAGACGTCACGGGTCTTGAAACGCTGGGTGGCGGAGCACAGCAGAGTCCGGCAGTCTGGGGCGGTCCTGGGGACGAAGTGCACGATGGCGTCCATGACGATGTCGAGCTCCGTCGTAGCAGCAGGGGAGAGGCGTGCTCTCATGCAAAGTGCACCAGCGCCTAGGCGCAACACGGCCCCAACCCCCACGTCTGGAGCAAGGCAGTGCGAATACAGTGCAGGCAGAGCGGCGGCAAGCGAACCGAGAGAGGTCCAGTTATCGTGCCAGAAGGAGGTGTTCGCCCCATCTCCCACCTTTACAGTAGTTAACTGGCGAAGGAGGGGAACAAAGGAGCTGAGGCATTGCCACGTTGGCGTCGAGGGAGGGGACGCGCCGTCCCCTAAGTACCACCGGCGCACCCACTCTGTCCATCGTGGGTGCACTCGAAGAAGCCCTTGGCGGAGGCGCCGCGCGCGTGGACGACGCGCTCAGGGATGCGCTCGCGCGCAAAGTGGGCGATCTACTCCAGCAGGTGGTAGTCCTCGAGGAGGATCGGGCCGCGCGGGCCGACGGTGAGCGCCTCGTTGTCGTTCCACACTGGCTGGCCGGCGTTCGTCGTCGTCGTCTTCTTGTCGAAGGTGCTCGACGGGCGGAACTGCACGCCATGCACACGCAGAAGTCAGAACAACACAGCAAGTATATGAATATCAGAGATCCTCTCAAAGTCCTTTATTAGTTCAAAATATGTTGAGTTCGTCATCGATCGACTAGGAAGTACAACCATGCATACTCAAAAGAATGAATTTGATGTTGTCTACCTTGCAGGGATCCATCTTTCCTTCTTCCTCGATGGAGTTGCTCAGCTAGGAGGGAGTGTGGCCAGCTCACTCTCACTCACTCTACTGTCTACTCTGCTTGCGTTGCCACTAACAGTGAGATCGAGCTGTCTTAAATAACGGCGAGGCTGGAGGGTGGCGTGATCGCCCCGCTGCTGTGACCACTCACTGACAAGTAGGACCAGACAAGCTCCGCTGTACCGGCAAAAAGACGAGGAGAGGATAAGGTGTGGAGGGGCCCCTCGTGTGGAAAACTCTGTAGCTGGGACAAGTGCAGTTATAGAGGTGCAACGCATCGTCGCTCCAGCATCGTCATCGTCGGTTCCGGGCTTCCGGCCAAGAGAACAGAACATTGCCATATGCGTGCGCGTGTTCATGCATATCTCTTCCAATCAGGTTGGACACATTGCACTCACTCAAGAGTCAAGGCTCAACCACCACAGGTCCACAACTTGATGCTTGAAATGTAATCGTAATTAAGTTAAAATTTTCGAGAAATTTCATTTGTGTCTCCAGTATAACTTCCATCGGTATTGCGATGGATGATCATAATCTTGCTTGTTGAGTCATCCTTATAGGTCTCCTTATTTCTCTACAGGATTTCTTGGACAATTTTTGGCCGAAATCTATGGTTTAAGATCATATCTTGTGGAGATCGCGCAAGTATGACCAACACAAACAAGGGCAACAATCACGTTAAGCTCTTCGAAGGCCGTAGAAAGTACTTAATAATATGCATGCCCGGACGCTGATTCGTGCCTTTTGCGTCTTCTCGAAGCTGGAAGCCAAGAGGACAGGCTGGAACATTTGCCGAAAAAATATCAGACGGGCACTAAGGTTTCCTGCTCATTTTCAGAAACATGGTCACATGTCTTAATCACGTATTCGTAGTACACAGTTTCATCATGAACAAGAGGAAATCCTTTAAAACGCTGATCACCGTAGGGCTTTGGCAAGTCTGGCTCCGGAGAAATAGCAGGCTCTTTGACAATGAAAGGGATATTTCCGGGGTAGTGGCACAAAATAAGTTCAGAGCAGAATTGAGTAGCTCATAGCTCAGGCTGGTAGATGCAAGCAAGGGAGAAGGGTAACTAAGGTGATGTAGAAGTCTATCCGCTGTCGTGTAAGCTCTCAGTGTCACTACAGGAATGGTCACCTATGCCGACGGCCTCGGCATAGGTCTTTTTACCGTCAGCACAGGCTATGCCGACGGCCACCGTCGGCATAGGGCCTTGTAGGCATAGCCCAGAAACCCGTCGGCATAGGGTCCGACCATGTTCTGGTGAAGTGCACAGTAGCTAATCAAGTGTGGATGGTTGGTCTTCCTGAACTCTTTGAGCTGGAGCTTTGGACTCTCCTCGGTATTGGGTGCTTCGTCGGCACAGAGCCGTCGGCATATCTTTCCAAAATTATTTTTTGAATTTTTTTAAAAAAAATGTTTTTTTATTTTTTTTAGTTTTCTAATTTATGTTTTTTATTTCGAAATTTCCAACTTAGCCACACACAATTTCTAATTACATATTAGACAGTTAATCATTAGTCAAAGTACTTACCCTGGTCAAACTTCCCGTTCGGTCACCCATCCTGAAACTGCTCCAGCCCCAGCACGCTTAACTTTCGAGTTCCTTTCAAATTAGCTATCAAATGAGATGTTACCACTTACTGCTATTAGTATCTTATCAACCTTGTTAACCCATGTGTCATGATGTTACACTTTTTATTGTTTAAATTTTGAAAATTTATTTGAATGAATAACAATAATTATGTAATAATATTTTGTGAATAAATAATAATAAAATTTATTTTACTTTATTTTCTCCTCTTTACATTAATATGAAATAATTCATATCTTTAGATCCGTAAATCGAAATTTAACAAATAAAATGTCTAAGTCGATTAGAAAAATAGGAGGAATTCAAATATGCAATCCATATGAAGATCCATCCAACTCTTGCAAAGTTTCCTTTCGTTTCTCCCGAAGTGGGAGTTTTCAGGTATAAGTCCACCAACTTACTAGAGAGAAAGTGACGCCGGTCACACACCAGAGTAGGATCTTAGACATGTACAACATCCAAAACACTTGTATACATATGGTATGGAACCAACTAGTTTTTGGTGGGTTTTCGACGCTCTGAAGCTCCGATTCGGCAAAACCCTAGACCCGCTGAAAACAAATTCAAATTTTGTGTGTACCCCTTTAACAGTGTCAAAAATTGAAATCCTTTGGCATGGAGTAATTTCATGTGTACTAGTTTCTAGGATAAATGATAAACTTGAGTTTTGACCTTGTTTGCAAAAAATTCCTTCACAAAAAGGTGTATCATCTATAAACATGTATAGGTTTCATGCTAAATGACCAAGTTATGGTCATTCAAGTGGCATAGTTTGTGATAATGTTCCCATATTTGACACATAGATGTATAATGGTATGAAAAACAATGTTCCAGAACTGAGTTTTTTCAAAATAGTTTTATAAATATCATTTTCCATTTTTTAAGTGTAAAAAATGACTTTTTTGTGAAGCAACTACATAAAATATGGTGCAAAATGGAACCCATCCAAATTTATCACAAATTATACCATATTTGATGGATAATTCACAAATATTACATATTTTCTCGCTTTCTACCTAGTTTTCCCCTCTTTAAATGACTTTATGTTGATTTTCCGAAAGTAATTCAAATTTGAACTACATGTGTGTGATCGTTTGCTCTGATTTTTTTGTAAAAATCATATTAAGGTTCACAAATAGTGATAGTATCACAGAACTGTCCATAGTTCTTGGAAATTTGTCCCCTTTAAATGAATGGTTGTGGTTCCCATATTGACCATTCTTTCAAAAAAATCAAAGAAATTGAACAAATACTCAAAAAAGGAAATGCTTTGGCATGGAGTCCTTTTATATGTACTAGTTGTTAGCAAAAATGATAAACTTAATTTTTGACCTTGTTTGCAAAAAAAATTCTTCACAAAAAGGTGTATCATCTATAAACATGTATATGTTTCATGCTAAATGACCAAGTTATGGTCATTCAAGTGGCATAGTTTGTGATAATATGCCCATATTTGAGACATAGCTGTATCATGGTATGACAAACAATGTTCAGAACTGAGTTTTTCAAAATAGTTTTATAAATATCATTTTCCATTTTTTAAGTGTAAAAAATGACTTTTTTGTGAGCAACTACACAAAATATGGTGCAAAATGGTACCCATCCAAATTTATCACAAAGTATACCATATTTGATTGATAATTCACATATATTACAAATTTTATCGCTTTCTACCTAGTTTTCCCTCTTTAAATGACTTTATGGTGATTTTCCGAAAGTAAATAAAATTTGAACTACAAGTGTGTGATAGGTTGCTCTGATGTTTTTGTAAAAATCATATTAAGGTTCACAAATAGTGATTACACCACAGAACTGTCCATATTTCTTGGAAATTTGTCCCCTTTAAATGAACGGTTGTGGTTCCCATATTGACCATTCTTTTAGAAAAATCAAAGAAAGTGAATAAATACTCAAAAAAGGAAATCCTTTGGCATGGAGTCCTTTTATGTGTGCTAGTTGTTAGCAAAAATGATAAACTTGAGTTTTGACCTTGATTGCAAAAAAAAAATTCACAAAAAGGTGTATCATCTATAAACATGTATAGGTTTCATGCTAAATGTTCAAGTTATGACCATCATCGTGCCATACTTTGTGATAATGTGTTCATATTTTACACATAGGTGTGTCTTGGTATGGCAAACATTGCTGCCAAAAACATTTTGTTAAAATATTATTATAAATATCATTTTCCATTTTTTAAGTGCCAAAATGACTTTCTTTTATTAAGCAAATAGAAAAAATATGTTGCAAAAAGTCATATACATGATGATCTCTACTATATATAATATGACTAAAGGTGGTGATGATGGTACGTCATAGTTGGGCCTCTTTTTTTTCATGGGCCCAACCAAAACAATTTTAAACAATTGTATTCCGAGTCCACCGCATCATTTGCTAATCGAGTCCGACCGGCCAGAACCAACCACGAGAAAAAATCGAAACGGATCAGGGCACGACTCACGAGCGCAACACCACACCTGCCTCCTTCCTCTTACCACATAGACAGGGAACGAACAAGTCTGGACCCATCTCGAACAAGGACGAGTACGAAGGACAAGTCCTTTGGCAAGGAGAGGGAGGTCAGCTCGTACCTCGTGGTGCAGCTCCAGGAAGAGAACCTGATCATTCAAGACGACGGTGGCGCGCGTGTCCCGGAAGACAATCGTGGATGTGGTCTCGAGGAGGGTGATCAGCGTTTGGAAGCCGAGAATGCGCCGGGCACGTCGAGCCGATGTGGAGCGCCGGATAGATCTGAGAGACAACTGAATCGACACGGACCTGCGAAACCAAGTGAAATCGATGGCATGAATGGCATGGTGTCGTCCTTGTGTGTTTCGGGGAGAAGCAAGTCGCCAGAAGCAATTCGATCTGCACGTCAAGCTAGCTAGCCAAGGAAAGTAGTCGTAGCCAAGCTAGCCAAATAGCCAATTCGTGCATATCCACCTGATCGATCAACCAGCCTGCTTGCCAAACAGCTTCTACGTGCGCATCTCGGTGACCTAAAGTTTGTACGGGGGATGCAAAACCTTATATGTTTCTTCTTTTTTATCAACGACAGTCATGCAGGCAAGCAATTTGAAAGGCAATCTTCAATCATGGATAAGGAGGATAGAAGGACAAAAGACATAATCGATATGCAGGGATGACCAGTGAAGAAAAATAAAAAAAATGGAGGTTGGTGTATCTACCATTAATGATTAATCTATACCAAGAGGACATACGACATTATATCAAGTTATCACAAAGATAAAAATATACAAACATATATTTTTAACAATTGAGTTATTTTACTGTTGTTTCAACTTGATACTCACCCAAGTAAAAAAAAAATATTATTCTACGTAGGTCATTCAGCTTTGGGGGTAAATCTACACCGATTTTAATCATAGTTTATTCTTTCACTCCCATAGCAGCGCACGGGCATTTTTCTAGTATGGATGTAATATTTGGATTTCTCTCATTTTCTTAATAAATTTAGATATTTTATTTGTTAAATTTCGATTTATAGATTTAAAGATATGAATTATTTCGTATTAAACGAAAAACAAAAACAAAACATAGCTGTGCCGACGGCAAAGGCCGTCGGCATAGACCCTGTGCCGACGGCTAAACCTGTGCCGACGGCCACGTCGACGGGCATTTCTCGTCGAAGCCTATGCCGACGGCCCCGACAAAAAGCCGTCGGCACAGGGTTCGGCCGTCGGCATAGCTCGCCATTCCTGTAGTGTGTAATTATGCTTTTCTCCTAATCTTAATGAAAATGACACACAAGTGTTTTGCGTGTTCTGAAAAAAATAAACAGTGGGCAATATTATGGTGCGTTAGTGACTCATTAACAAGAACCAAATCACCACGTGCCTTGTTAGTTGATTTTCTTGAATAGATCGAGCTACTTAGTCAAGTGAGAATCAACAACGCTATTAGTCTTTTGAAAAGTAGGAAAGCTACTTCTGCATCGTGGCAAATACTAGTTCTCCAATTACTCTATCCCCTCATTATTTTATTTACTAGAAATGCTCTTTACTCACAAAAATTGCAATTGACAAGGACCAGTGTCCATGCATATTTGGTGTGATGCCACTTGTAATACTGTAGTAGGTTGCACACATTTGCACAAAAGCATCATATGGGCTCTCTGTGGAACAAAATAACTTCTAAAAATTTATTTTCCTCCCTGTAAATTATAATTGTCTGTACAGTTTTGTTTATTTCTAATGAATGCACCAAACACAGTATTTGCTATAAAAGTGACTTGTAAGAAAATGAAGCTACCATCGGCCGCACTTCCATAAAATCAAGATATGTTAAGACAACATTCTAGAGGGAGCTTCTCTAGCACATCGTGCTACAAAGTCTTGGAAGGGATTGCGGACTTACGATCTTATGGTACTTGGTAAATATAGAATTAGAAACTCGTGTACTTGAAAGATAATTTTCTTTGAAAAGGAGGTAGCCCATTTTATCGTGAGAAAACATGACGTGATATTTTTGTAGAAATATCAGAGCATTTTTATTATGTTGCATCAAGCATCCAATTATATTTGTATCTCCAACAAATGTACAACTTTAGAGAAGTAGGAAATGTACCTTCTTATCGTGCAAAAATCTGTTTGTTGAATTACTCTGCCCTGAGATTTTTTTTAAATAATATGATTTTAAATGCGAATTTCGGACAGTAGCATGCGCGCAGACGAAATTTGAGAAGTAGCGCGCCGTCGGTCCCGAGCGGGCCGAAAGTCGACTTTCGGTTGCCTCCAGGCCGAAAGTGTGCTGTCAGCGAGCTAGAAGACGAGGGCTGCATGTGCTGTACGGGCGGCAGGCCGGAGCCCGCGACTTTCGGCACGGAGCGAGCCGAATGTGGACTTTCGGCCTGCAGCAGGCCGAAAGCTGAGCTGGCGTGCATGCAGCAATAATTGCAAGAGGGGCTTTTTTTTCCAGCAATAAACCATGAAATGGTGATTAATTAGGGCAGATGAACCACTAGCCAATGGCATGCGCCCGGTCGTCCATTAATATTTGCATGCAAGCGAATCGTCCAATCACTGCCGAACAATATGCATGCAGTGGTATAAACAACTCGTGCATGCAGCAGCCCAGCGTGTCCAAAGTCGTGCATGCAGCAGCCCAACAAGGGAATCTTATCCGCCAGCTCAGCTTTCGGCCTGCTGCAAGCCGAAAGTCCAAAGTCGCGGGCCCTGGCCTGCCGCCGTGCAGCGCATGCAGCCCGACAGCACACTTTCGGCCTATAGGCGGCCGAAAGTCGACTTTCGGCCCGCTCGCGACCGACGGTGTGCTATTTTTCAAATTTCGTCTCGGCGTATGCTATTGTCTGAAATTCTTATTTAAAATCATATTATTTAAAAAAAATCTCACTCTGCCCTTATCAACCACAAAAAAACGGTTTGCCCATATATATAATTACTTAACAAAATGTCTTCTCTATTTGACAAATAATGCAATTGACAAGGACAAGGGTCTGCTGTTTTTCTTGGTGTGATGTCACTTGTACTAGGTTACGTATGTTTGCCCAAAAGCATCATAATCAATGGCCATTTTTTCAGTATGGTCTCATTGTAGAAGAAAGGTACCCCAACAAATTTTTAGCTATCATGCCCATATCGTCACGTTAAAATTCAAGACATTCTAGAAAATGTTCTCTAGAGGGAGCTTGTCTAGCCAATCGCGCTACCAAATACTGTTAATAATTGCTAAATTACTATTATCATACTTGGTAAGTGTAAAACAAATAGTAGAACATGAAAAATAACTTTTCATAAAGACGGCGGGCGGGGCAATTTTTAAAAAGAATTGATAGGACATTCACAGGAATATCGGTGCACCGATTTTCGTTTGATGGTATGCCGAGGTGAAACAAGCACATGGCTACTTGCTAAGACTAGTCATGTTTGGCAGAACATTCATTGAATCGATTAAAATGAGCTCATTCTTTCTACACGCGACTAACTTATCATTCGTTTTTTGTCCTGCTCGGTTTGGTTTAAAACGTCGGGAGTTTTCGCTCAACATATACTATAACATAAATAAAAACTACTAATTACTCCCTACCAAGGTTTCGGATACCGGTTCAAAAAAAAATCCGGAGGGGGCCGATATTTCCGGTAACCGGGGTTACCGGAAAATACCGGTCGGTAACCGGCCCAATATTTCGGCAAGAATTCAGGATTTAAACTTAAAACATCGAATTTTTTTCGAAATTTAAATTTTTCGAGCACAAATTTGTTTCAAATTTGACTAATCCGAGATTTTTCATCTGAGATATGCAAATTCCGGGGGGTCCGAAAAATCCGATTACCGGCCGGTAACCGAAACCTTGCTCCCTACGGACTAAATTAGATGACTTTTCTTGCTCCACATGTGAATGTATTTAGACATGTTACATGTATAGATAAATTTGAATGTGAATAAATGGAAGTTATCTAATTTAATTTGAAACGAAGGGAGTACTTCGTTTTAAGAGGCGGAGGACAGGGGCATTATATCTTTGATTTATTCTCTTATAAACAATGCAGTTCATTAATTGCAATCACACACATACAAACATTGCAATCAACGGACAGGGAACCGATAAGAATTAAAAACAGACGATAATCGGCACCGATAGAGCAGGCGCACGAGCTTGACTAAAACTTGACGAGAGGATGACGTGGCGAGATTCTTCTGGGCGAAGGTACACGACAACAAAACAAAACCCATCCATCTAGATCGATCTTCCAGCTGCTGCATGGTGGGATATGACCAGGAAGTAGGACCAAAATGTACCTCCCGAGAAAATATCTCCTCCATGCGCTGCACGATTGGTTTATTCCAGTATTTGATTCCATCTAGAACAGTGTACTCAATTATCATATTCTACGGGTCATTTTCTTAACAAATTTTTATTTCCTCATAATTCATGTATTCACATTTATTTAGACGGTGCTCTGGACTTATTTTATCTCGTAGAATACCTTTTGAATCATTGTTCTCATGTGGGATAATTTTGCATAGTGGAATCGAGCATTACGGGACAAATTTTCGTCGTAAGCAAGTTAGCTTTCCTTTACTTTGTAGAATTTGATAACCTCCTCTATTGCCAGGTTCCTCTAATTTGCACCTGAAGACTATGTTCCTATACATACAAATGACACCTAATGTTCAAAAGAGTTGGTGGCAATTCTATCTACGCGGCGCCAGGTTAATCGTCTCCCACCTTGCTTAGAAAAGAGTGGATTCGCTGCCCATGGTGGCGCGTACATGTGTTTATAAGTTAGAGGAACATAGATTTCTGATGTGCAAAAGAGTGGATTCGTTGCCCGGGTTAATCATAACCACATTGTTTACCTTGCTTTTCTAGTAGAACATAGATTTCTGATGTGCAGAAGTGATTTCAGAATTTCAAAAAAGATCATGTTCCCTTGTTTTTACATGTATTGAGCAACTAGAGTTGCCTACCTAATTAACCTAATGATGCCATGTTGCTCTGAAAAAAAGGATGGTCGATCGATCGGCGGACAGCGGTGATTCACCGGCCAGTTCATCCGGAGTCTGGGACCATATGACTAACCACACAGGCATGCGTTGTACTCCACCACGTACGTAAGTACGATAGCTACCGTACGTCTACCATGCATGCTTCTCGGATCAGTGTGTCCCTCCACGTGTGATGGTCCCTGTCGGATGTCGCGGCTACTAGTCGGATGGACAAACTGACGAACAGAACGAGCACGTCATTTTTTTCAAGAACGAAACTCTGCCTCTTTTCTTTACCTAATCCAACATCAAAATGGCCCGATGTATACCACAGTGCCACTTCTTCTAGTGCATGATTCTCGTTCATGACATTGTTTACGAACAATATTTTGTGGCTGATCAGCCAAAATAAATATACGAGATCAAGTGCGAACTTGCAAAATGAATTTTTTTTTGGGGGAGAAAAACAGAAGCATCGTGTTACTAGTGGCATGTAAGATCATTGGTGTTCCTGATTCTAACGGAAGATATTTCACCACTACTTAGTATCATTTTAAGCCACGAAAGATATATCATATATAAGTGGTGTCACTACTTTGCTATACACTTACAAATTGGTTTTTGTAGGTTAATGAAATAATCCTACAACCGGTTCGTTTGTTTTTTAATTAGATGGGTTTGAGAAAATTTGTGAGGTTAAAACGTAAACTTCCTAATACTCCCTCCGATCCATATTAGTGGGCACAACTTTATCTAGATACACATGTATCTAGTCTAAATACTTAACTAGATACATATGAATTTAGACAAAGCTATGCCCACTAATATGGATCGGAGGGAGTACCAAAATTGGAAGCATTTTTTTTTTATAAAAACAAACAATTTGTACAAAAGGTTTTGAATTATAATTAATAATTCAGAATTACTGCATAATACTTGCTTGTAGGAAAATGACTGGCTCATGGGTGGGAAAATAGCAAGTACTCCCTCCGTTTGGAAAAGGATGTCACAAAATGAACTATAGATAGACCATTTTTATGACATCCTTTTCTGAACGGAGGGAGTAGAAAAGTGGAGACGGAGAATGTGTAGTATTTGTATAATACATTCTGGTGGGACCATTAGTCGTCCCAAATTGGCCAATATTAATGTTCCGTAGGTCCCGTGCACCCTACCATATCTACGCCGCCGTTCTCAATTTCACTTTCTTGTGTCCGTATTTTCCTCCAAGTAATGTGGCATAGCAGTTGTCCTCTTTGGTGTTGTCTAGTGTGGAACGCGTGTGTTGTAACTTGGAACATTATATATCGTTGCTGTTCAGTGTTGAGCATTGAAGCTTTAGAATTTTACACAAAATAAAAGTCGGGTTGTTGACCACCATAGATAATCAATGGCCTTTATTTGGTGGAGCGTTGTACGATATAGCCACACCATGCTATATATATAAGAGATGGCACCAAGCAAATATGATATGTAGCAAATAGCTAGCTAGTTAGATTGCCAAAAATAAGTTATGCAAACTGAAGAAACGAACGGACGAGATAGTTTTGCGAAGTGAGAAAATGAGTGAGGAAGCAGGGGAAGCAACAGAAAGTTGGGCTTGCGAGACATCAGCAACTCAGTGATCACCTGGTAGAACTGTTCTGCATGCTGACCTTGTAGCAATCAGTGATGGGTAGCACTCGACTTAGCCTAAACCAACTACTAGTAGATAGATTTGTGAATTTACTTAACTAGCTCACCTGGAAAATCAGGAATCACTGCCGGAAATCTGGATGCCGTGGGGTTTTGGCAAAACCCCACGGCAAAGGCTGGGCGGAACACGGCAAAGGTTTTGATTC
This sequence comes from Poa pratensis, assembly GCA_947311845.1. Classification (NCBI taxonomy): domain Eukaryota; kingdom Viridiplantae; phylum Streptophyta; class Magnoliopsida; order Poales; family Poaceae; genus Poa; species Poa pratensis. Next base: position 7,232,428 of record CAMZMU010000052.1, read on the forward strand.
CGCACGGGGCAAAATACTCGTCGGCAAAGACTCTTTGTCGTGCGCTTTTGCCAAAACGAACTGCACGGTAAATAATTGTCAGAATCGGGTCAATCCTTCGTGGACATCTTTGCCGCGCGCCTTACATTTGCCGTGTGCTCGCCGCCCCACCACGGCACCACACGGCACAGACCTGCCCTTTGTTGTGCGCTTGTTGCACGACCACAACACATAACCGTTGCACAGATCCCAGCATGCGCCCTTTGCCGTGAGTCCTACTGACCACCGCACGGCAAAGAAACCATGTGGTCATCTGGCAAGTTGTCAGGCACGCAGGTGCGCGATGCGTGGCCACTTTGCCGTGTGGCTTGGCACGGCAAAGGTCTTTGCAGTGTGCCCTCACACGGTAAAGTTTCATAATGCACCCGTTTTGTGCTATTTTTTTTAATCCCTGCAATTCATACAATTTGACAAATATGGATACAATTTGATATATATCACAATTCTCACAAACATGTAGATCACAACCGCAATTCACACAAACATATAGAACACGACGGCAATTCACACAAACATATAGAACACGACGGCAATTCACACAAACATATAGAACACGACGACAAACATATCACAATTCACACACAAATATGACTAAATAGTTCTCCATAACATATATAAACCAGATCAAACTCCTCCATAAGACTAAAATCAACATGAACTCAACATAGTTAAAACTCCACAAACATAAGACTAAAATCAACATGAACTCCACAAACGTGAACTCCACATAGTTCAAACTACACAGAGCATAGACATAGTTTCAGCCTCCTGAGGTGTCTCCGCCTCTACATGAGGGCTTTCAGGCGCATTAGCATTAACAAAGTCGTCTAATCAGTTGTTGAACCCAATGTCAAATTCTCCCGCTGAATCTGACGCTGCTCAGTTCTACGACGTTTTGCTAACCGTTCACCGTGGTAAGTCTAAACATGGTAGAACGGTGTGAACCCAAACTTGATCAGGTGCGTACTAACATCTACCTTTGACTGTCGCTTTCGGTTATCGCATTTTGAACAGGGGCAAAACACTTTCATGGGTCTGCTGGTGATGTCAAACGCCTTGTTCACAAACTGCTCGGCCTTATCTCTCCATTCATCACTAAACTCCCACCGACTCTTTCTGCCAGCATACATCCACTCACGGTTCTGTCTCGCATCCATCTTTTAACCGGTAACAAAAAAAGACATACAAAATGCTTTCAGTTCGACATGTAATTTAATTTTAACAAAACCATTTTTTATGGCATGGATCCATCTATCTCTCTAATGGGTAAAGGACCTAAACAACCCGCGGATCCGTAGACTGAGTACGTTCTCCCCGCTCTACCTGATCCGAGACAGAATTTTGACCGCTGCTCTCTCGATACACGTCGGCAAAAAGCCGAGAGAACGTGCATCTGGAGAACAACGGGGAGGCGCTGCCAAAATTCTATCTCGGATCGAGGTAGAACAGAGAGAACATACCCAATCCACGGACCCGCGGGCTGCCCCGTAAACGCCGTAAGCGTTACGGCTGAAAATATGCAACTCTAACTCTATGTGTATATTTTACCGGGTAGTGCTTACGGACGGGTGTAGACGCCTAGGACTGACGACCAAAATAAACCTAGGCACATTAGAAAAGATGAGAAGAACTTATACCCTCGAAGCGTGATGCAATGTCGAAGAAGATCCGAGACAATCCTTCGTGATGCAATGCGACGCTGCACTCGCTGTCCAGCTCGAAGCATAGCCTGCACGAAAAAGAAAACTGGAGCATGACACACATGCACCATCAATATACTTGCTGCCACTACACACATACACCATATTTGTAAACCACACCTAGAACAGTTACAACAACTAGAACAATCACGACTAGTGTCGGTACCAATCCATTACAACAAAACCTAGCCTAGCACATAATTAGTACCAATTTATTTCCTGTAGGGATTTATTTATTAAAAGAAAGCAAGAAATCACCTGCAGGGGAGGGGAGAGCCGAGCCGAAGCTGGTCAAGGCGAGCTCGGGAAGGGCTACCGTCGTGGTCGATCAGGTGAGTGCCGGGGAGAGGACGTCGAGCTGAGGTGAGCGGGAAGAGGAGAGAGGCCAGGCGCGGACGGGCGGACCGAGCAGGTGGCGGCTCGTCCGAGCGAGGAGTAAGGGGGGCGACGGGGAGCGAGCGTCCAGGGCCTGGGGCGCCCTCGTGAAGACGACGGCGGCCGGTATCGTCGACGGTGGAGGGCTGCCCGCGGCCGGGATCGACGGCGCAGGGTTGCTGGCAGCCGGGATCGACGGCGGAGGGTTGCGGCCGGTGGGATGCGGCCAGCGAGCTCACCCTGGACCGGCCGGCGAGCTCATCCTGCTCGTTCCCGGCTGGGGAGGGGCGTACCGGCGTGCGTGTGGCCGGCGGCGGGGGAGGGGCCGGTGTGCGTGTGGCGGGGTCGGGATGCGAGTGAGTGTGGGTGGACATAATGGATAAGATTCTTTGCCATGTGCGTGTAAGCGTGGCGCACGGCAATGGATGTCTTTGCCGTGAGGACGTAGAGGAAAGCGCACGGCAAAGACAGCCTTTGCTGTGCCTTTGTTCTCTTTTTTCATTTTTCATTTTCTTGTTTACTATTTTTATGGACTGTTTATTAGTATTAGTTAATACATTAATTATCTATATATTGTTTTATGATAAATTATGGTTATGTTTTTTGTAAAACAAAGTACTACGTATAGCAAAGGGGTAGAATGACATGTTTGACTTTTTTCAGCGGGTGTAGGGTTTCGCGAGGGTCCGAAGCGTCGGAATCCCAACAAAACTCACATGGGTCCCTAATATATGTATAAGAGTGTGTTTGTAGGTTGTGAGAACCAAGATAATAAAGTCGGGTTGTTGGCCACCATAGAAAATTAATGGCCAATATTTATCTATGGTCATTATTTGTTGGAACTCTGTACGATATAGCCACACACCATGCTATATATAAGAGATGGCACCAAGCAAACATGATATGTACCAGGTAGCTAGTTATGCAAAGGGCTTGCCAAAAATGAGAGTTATGCAAAGTGAAGAAACAAAGGGAGGAGATAGTTTTGGGAAGTGAGAAAATGGGCGAGGAATCAGGGGAAAGCAACCGAAAGTTGGGCTTGAGAGACATCAGGAACTCAGTGATCACCTGGAAGAACATTTCCGCATGGAACCGTTGGTTGTTGCTTCTCTTCAAGAACATATTGGAATGGGCCAGCATGCGTCATACTCCAATGCGTATTTCTCTGCCTTGCTTCGAAGTGCGATATGGTACGGACGTTTTTGCAACAACGACAAGAATATCCAGCCTCTCTCTCAGACAGAACTAGTGTGGATGAGTGCATTTGTGATGTTGTGGTTTGTGGATGAGTGGTCCTGGCTATAAACTAGAACTAGTGTGGCTGATTCGACATATAAATCTCAGACAGACTCCCACCGAAGCAAAATGAATTATCTTTTTGGAGAAAAAACAGAAGTATAAGTTACTAGTAGCATGTAAGATCGTTGGTGTAAATGATTTCAACAGAACATATTTCAGCAATACTTAGCATCATTTGAAACCATGAAGATATACAATATATACCTGGTGTCACGACTTGTTACACACACGCAATTGGTTTTTGTAGGTTAATGAACTAATTCTACATCTGGTTTGTTAGTTTTTTAATTACATGGGTTTGAAGGAAATTTGCTAGGTCAAATGGTAAAATTTCTAATACAAAAACTACTGACACAAACATGTATTGTGACATCCTTTTCCGAACGGAGGGAGTAGTTACGAAATACGCTTCTAGACGAAAAACTACTACATGTGACAGCCACTTGTACAAACTGTTACAGGTTTATTTCTGAAAGAAATGGAGTATCTGAGCGTGGCTTGACAGGAGAACATCTTCGAGCCAGGAGAACATCTTCGGACCGGCAAGCGACGAGCGCGTGCCACCACCATTGTTTTTTGACGGGCCTGGCAGGTGCTCTGCCTTTTTCATTAAGTAGAGGGAACAAACTGTACATACGCTAAGCGGCTGGGGAAAACAGAAAAATGAGTTACAACCAGCTTGCTACGCTAGCTCAAGGGAAGAGGCGTGCTACTCTGAGCAGTCCCAGCTCTTCTCTGATTAGGGACGCAACCCCCGCCGCTGATCTTCTCTGATTCTGAAAGATCCTCGAGTTCCTTTCTTTCCAAAGGTTCCAGGCAACATACATGCCTACGTGCGCGGTTTTTCTGAACTCCCTAGACGTCAAGGAGGTAGTCATCCTGCTCCACCAGCCTGAGATAGAGCTGGCTCCGTTTGCCACCGCGTACGTCACAGGAAACGCAGCCGCAAACATGTAACCATGCGCCTGCTAGATTAGTCTGCCAAAATAATATAAATACTTTTTATGCCTGCTAGGCAAAAGCAGGATATGTAACATGCCAGCTAGGCATGAGCACATATATAGCTCCTTTCAAACATACCATCTGATTAGCAAATAGAGCACTCCATATTTAACAGATCCTAAAACTCATCATGCTTGACAAGTTCCTTACCCACACATGCGTAGTACTGTCGTAGAAATAGCAGGTACAGAGATTGGTAGGCATAGAACAAGATTACAGTCACATTGACTGGTTACGTAGTCCTAGTTAACCTACTGATTGAGCTGAAACATAGTTCTCTTGCAACCTTATCACGCAGTTGTGAGATCAATCCAAAAAAGATAAACTCGAGGTAAACAATAAAGCTTGATCCTAGATGACCGATTTAGTGGTAAACTGTCTTCAGTTGTACAACATGAAGAAGGTTTCTAATCCTCTGCCTGATCTCTAGCATCAGAACATCGACACTACTCTGATGGCTGTGGTGACTGCAGGCTTGAGCTTGCAGCATAGCCTTGTTCCAGCATCTCCTTCTCAGCCTCTTTCTCAACACCTGGCCAATGTCTCAAAATTAGGTGTACTCAAATTGCAGATACACAAGAACTTAAGAGCAAAGAGGAACAAGAGGTGGCCTTAGTAATCAAGTAACACTCAGCACATTGCTTACAGGAAAAGCACAGGAAGAAAAGCTGAGATGAAATATATGGATGAAGCCATGTAAAAGGAAATGAATCCTTACAAAAACTTAGTAGTAAAACAATTGGTAGCTTCATGTTCCAGGACTTCACAAATTACCTAGTATAGCAAGCTTGTAGCATCGCATAGAATATTTCTAAATCAAAGCGGAAAAAACTTAGGGGTCACAGTAGCAAAAATCAATAACTATTACAGTGTGTGTCCTTTCATCATAATAACATGATTGATTGCATCTGGCATGTGCCTTGAAGGACTGAGAATCTGAGATAGAGGCAGATAAAAAGTACAGTTGTCTAACAAAAACATGGGTGCACTGCCTCTAGTTTATCTTTACAAGTTGAGTGAAAATCAAACAGTTTATGAGCGCAAGCTGGGAAGCTGTTCTTGCTACATGAATGGCAAGTGCAATGGGCAGATTTGTTTTGCAAAATTTATGGCAGTCAATTTTACACATAAGTTCAATTTTTTTTGCATATATGATATATAGAAGATGCAAGAGTGTGACCATACCAGTTAGTTATGCAGATTTATGCCAAGTCAACATAATGTGATAAATTTATAGGTGTAACCATGACAAACTATGAGTTTTCTGCCATTTTATGTCAATAAAAAATGAAGTGGAAAAGACAAATTTAGGTGAATGAAATAAATATTTCTAGGGTGAAACATTCCAAAGGTGAACAGGTAGCGTCCTGATTTAGGCGTGTAATTCTTCTCCTTAGTTTGGCACTAGTATGTGCTCTAGTGGTTTTTACAATTCCTTTCTTTCTTTTACTACTCACAGTGTGGATCATTTCTTTTACTTATCTGATTACCTTCAAATGGCAACTAGATGCCTACTCGAGAATAGACAAACGGATAAATCACTGTTAGTTTCTGAGCATGATTTAACTTTGCTACAAGCACATAAAAAGTAGCTGCAACTACCAAACTACGTAAACAAGAATTACCCATGACAATAATGAGCTACCAAGCATGAAATCAAACAAGTTGTGTGAAAATGATAAAATATGAAGGAAAATAACTAGGACGCACCAGAAAGTTTACCACTTGATATTGTCGGTGTTGACAATAACGATGGTGGGAAGTTGTTGTATGTGTAACGACAGGGCCTGCACAAGTTCGTCACAAACACCCTCTCAAGCTGGAGTGTCTTGACGTCCAGCGAAAAAGAGCCTGCATCGGGCGATGAGCCCCATGCATACAGGAACAAGTGCCTCTCTCTGTTGAACCCATGATCAAGAACTCAAAGTCTAGTGAAACTGTCCTCTCAAATTGCCACTGGCAAGAACTGCCACAATATTTCTGCCTGATACAATATTTGAGATCACTTGTGTATCCTGGATGTAAAAACCATGCCTGCTACGCAAAAGCAGGATATGTAACATGCCTGCTAGGCACAAACATATATTGCTTCTTCCAAACATACCATCTAATTAACAAACAGAGCACTTCATATTTAACAAAATAAACTCCGTCACAGCAATTCGTTCCTTGCAGCACGAGTCGAACGTCAAACCAAATTCAATCGCCCCTTAATTGGTGTGTGCATGCATAATTAGCAAAGAAAACACTTCATTTTAACAGATCCAAAAACTGGTTACACTCACATTAACTAGTTACAATACAACACATGCAGTAGTACTGTTGTAGCAATAGCAGGTTCAGAGATTGGCTGGCATACAACAAGATTACACTCACATTGACTGGTTACATCGTCTTTGTTAACCTACTGATTGTGCAGAAACATAAATCACTTGCAACCTTATCAGGCAACTGTGACATCAAGGCAAACAAGATAAACTTCAGGTACAAGATAAAGCTTGATTGTAGCTGACCAAACAGAACCAAAAAAACACCCAGCTACGAACCAGTTTAGTGGTTAATTGTCTTAAGGTTGTACCGCAACATCAAGAAGATTGCTAATCCTCTGCCTGATATCTAGCATTCGAATATCAACACTAGTCTGACGGCTGTGGTGACTGCATGCTTGAGCTTGCAGCACAGCCCTGTTCCTGCATCTCCCCGGCGCCTTTTTCAACACCTGCCCAGTATCTCAAAATTAAATGCACTCAAATTGCAGATACAGAAGAACTTGTGAGCAAACAGGAACAAGAGGTAGGCCTTAGTGATCAAGCAACACTCGGTACACTGCTTACTGTAAAAGCATGGAAGAAAAGCTGAGATGAAACAATATTATGGCTAGAAACAAACCATGTGCTATATATTAGATGAAGCCATTAAACACAAAGAAAATGAATCCTTAAAAAAACTAAAACTTGTAAACAATTGGTAGCTTCATGTTCCAGGACTTCACAAATTACCTAGTATAACAAGCTTGTAGTATAGGGTGACAAAATTTCTAAACTGAAGCAGAAAAACTCAGGGGCCGCAGTAGCAAAAACCAACAACTATAATAGTGTCTCCCCCGTCATCATAATAACATGATACATTCCATCTGGCACATGCCTTGAAGGACTGAGAATCTAAGACAGAGGCAGATGAAAAGTACGGAGTACAAATTGTGTAAAAACATGGGTGTAGAACCCCTAGTTTATCTTCAGAAATTAATTGAAAATAAAATAAAACAGTTTTTTAGCGCAAGCTGGGAAGCTGTTCATGCTACATTAATGGCAAATGCAATGAGCAGATTTGTACAGGAGCATTTATTCAGCCAAAGCTCATATGACAATAGGAGATGCAATAGCGCGACCATACAGTTATGCAGATTTATTGCAAACCAACAGTGTGATAATTATAGGCATGACCATGACATATGAGTTTTCTGCCTTTTACATTTATATCAAAAGAAGTGGAGAAGACAAGTTATGTTGGCTGAAATAAATATTTCTAGGCTGAAACATTCCAAAGGTGAAAAGGTAGCAATGTCCTGATTTAAGAGTGTAGTTCTTCTCCTTAGTTTGGTATGAGGTCTAGTGGTTTTAAAATAAACGAGGTCTCCAGAATGTTGCTGATAATGTGTAAGATCCTTTCTTTTACTTATCTGATTACCTTGAAATGGATGACTCTAGAACCGACATACAAATAAATCACTGTTATGTTCCGGAGCATGATTTCACTTTGCTACAAGCGCATAACAAGTAGCAACTACCAAACTATGTCAACATGAATTATCAATCACAAATGAAATATCAAGCATACAGATCAGATAACTAGGACGCAAGTGCAACATAAAGTTTACCGCTTGATATTGTTGGTGTTGACAATAAAGATGGTGGGAAATTGCTATATATGTATCCATAGGGCAGGCAGGAGTTCGAACTAAACACCCTCTCAAGCTGGAATGTCTTGACGTCCAGCGAAAAACAGCCTCCATCGAGCGATGGGGTTCCGCACTGACATAAAAACAAGTGCCTCCCTGCTGAACCCATGACCGAGAACTCAAAATCCAGTGAAACTGTCCTCTCGAACTGCCAGTGGCTAGAACTCCCACAATTCTTCTGCCTGATACTATAGATGAGATCATTTGTGTATGATGGACGCACAAACATCCCAGCCTTGCCTTCCCCTGCCTCAACAAAGGCTATATCCACACATTCCAAACCTATTGCTTCATGTGGCGGGTCGGCAATGGAGAACTCCATCCCCTGGAGGTCAAGCACCAGCAACTTTTCCCTCCAATCTGTCACCCAATAGAAGCACCCATATGCATATTGACGCCAGGAGAAGAGGGTAAGCGCTATCAACGATGGCAATCCAGCAAGCAATTTGCTCCAGCTCTGAGATGGAATGGCTCGCCACTGTCCAGTGCTGGAAGAGAAGACAAAGGCGACCAGCTTCGTTCTGCACTGAGCCATCCAGACCACGCTAAATGACGTCTCTTTCACTGATGATTCCTCGTCGCCATGGCTGTCAGGGGGAGCGAGGAATGTCTCGCAGTGACGGTGACGTCTTATCCAGAGTGGCTGCTTCACCGTAGCGGCTAGGTGGTCAGGGATTGGGGGAAGCAGGTGGTACCGTCGGTGCAAGGGGTCGCACACCACAATCTCCGGGAAGACGACACTGTATCTATTCTCAGTGTCGTGCTCAGGAGGTCTGTCGAGGAGGACACGGCCGTCGAGGATGTCCCGTACGACCCAGTCGCTGGCGGGGCGGGGAGGAAGGAGAAGGAGAAGTCGGCGGCCAAAGCAATGGCGCTGGCTTCCGGAGCGGAAGGGTGAGGCGGAGCGGCGGGGTGGAAGACCCTGCGTTCGCGCTCGAGGAAGCCGATGAGTGGCGGGGCATGGAGCTTGCGGAAGCGCCGGACGAAGGATCGGTCGGCGGCGACGCCGCGGAAGGAGGTGCAAGCTCCAGAGGCGCGGATGAGGTCAGTTGAGGTGGGCAGCCGGAGGAAGATCTCGGCCAGCAGCTCTTCGGGGATCGGCAGCGAGGCGATTTCCTGCAAGCCATGTCGCTTCCGCAGCAGATGAGGAGGGGACTCGCGTCTGTGCTCGAGGACGGCCGGTTCCAGGCGAAAGCCCGCCCGGATCTGGCCCTGGTCCATCGCGCCGCCGCCCATTCCGCCGGCGGCGGTGAGAAGCTCAGCCTGGAAACCCTAGTGTGGTGTGGTGTGCTCTCTCGAATGTTTAGCACGGCGGAGACGAGTGAACTCTGTTTTTTTAGATGGTGTACGAACTGACGTGTCATCCTGCCCCTTTATTCTCCATCCGGCGGCCAGGATCTGTTGAAGCTGGAATCACGCTAATGGAGACTATAGCTGGCCAAACGGGCCGTGCCAAACTGGCCAGCCCGAGGCACGCAAAATTTGGCACGGCCCAAACACGGCCCGGCACGAACTAACCGTGCCGTGTCAGGCCCGTGGCCCGAGCGTGCTCGTGCCCAGCTTCGATATGAAGCACGGTGTGCGGCACGGCACGGCACGATTAGCACCGTGCCCTAATCGTGCCGCCGCCGCCGGCCGTCCTCCGCCGTCCACCACCCCGCGCCGGCCGCCCCTCCGCCGCCCTCCGCCGCCCACCGCCTTCGCCGGAGCTCGTCCTTCTTCTTCCTCGTGTCGCCGCCCTCCTCCCTACTCATCTTCTTCGTTATACTGTCCATTGTTTTCTTCCTCGTTATACTCCTCACGAGATTCATAATGACAATTGTTTTCTTCCTCGTTATACTGTCCATTGTTTTCTCCATTGTAAACAGAATCGTGTGATGTCTCTGATTCATGTACATGTTTCTCCTCTACTTGGTAAGTGGAACCATCCTCATCATATACGATCCAAGGCCCATGGATTTGGTTGCTGTATTCGTATCGTGTTAGCTCGGATCCCAAGTCCACCTGATGCTTCGACACCCACTCCATCTGATCAGACGATGACTCTTTAAGAAACCAGGTTTGTAGTTGGCATCTATCATCTATTAATGCACAACAAATATCCTTCTTCGACAGCCCAAATGAAGTACATGATAGTTGCGGCTGGCTTCGATGCCGATCGGCGGCTTGATCACTTGGTAGGTACTACTCGACATTGATATTCTGCGAAAAGAAACGAGATCAACGACTGACAAAAGGAGGAGTTGAAGAAAAACATTGATCGTGGAAGAAGCCAGTAACTATTGTACCTTATAAAGAAATTTCCACCACAAGACACATAAAGTGCTCCATCCCAATAAATAGACTGGTGCATGTTGCCTAAACCATAGTAAATGAAGTCCTCCTGTAGCAACCTCGTGTCAGCTAAGGTCCAGGCGCTCTCACATTGACGCAGGAAGGTCCTCTCGTCCCACTGCCATGTCTTTGAAGAGAAGACGCGCAAGGAGAACCGTGAAGGCGGCCACTCTGCTGTCTCTGGCAAGAACTCGGCATCGTCGTGGCTTACAGCTGTAGGAAACACGGGCACCAAGAACACCTCGTAGTGCCGTGATACAGCGGGGTCGAACGCAAGGTGCTCGTAGAAGAGCACGGATGAGAATTCTGGGCATGGCCATGGGGGCGGGGGAAGTCGTGTCCACTGCCTGGTTGCCGGGATGCCGTTGCAGTGGCTGCGGATACTGCAGATGAGGTGGTCAGGCGCAGGTAAGTACACGACCTTGCTGGGGATCGCCGGACCCGCCGTGGGCCGGGCAAAGAACTCGAACCCGAGCGTGGAGCTGAGGACGAGGAACAAGCCGGCGACTTTGGCTGGGAGTAGGCTCAGGCGCAGCGCGTCGTGGCCGTTGACCAAGTCGCGCCACCCCTTGGAGACGCACCGGCATGCAGCGAGGCTTGCCGGCGGGAGGCGGCCGAGCACGTCGGCGAGCACGTCGTCTGGCAGCAGGTTAATCGCCACAATCGATTGCTCTATAACTCTTTGGCGATCGGTAGCAGCGCGGCACCGCGTAAAATAAGATCGACGCTTGAGGTGGATTCGAGTCGGGTCGGATACATCGGACGTATAGGGATTTTACGAGAGCGAGTCCGATTCTAATAAAAGTCTGTACAATAGTACGCTCAGCGGTGTGTAACTCGTCCCAGGTAAGAAAATGAGATGGCATGTAGAAAATTAACATGAACATACGAGCGAGCCTGTCGATAGAATTTAAGAACCTGGAGAGACCCTGAAGGGCCAGGATGCACATTGATGCTTGATCTTGATGGATGTATCCATAATACATTTGTTTGTTGTGATATATTGAGAGGAAATGGATAAGGTGCCAGTGAGATTAATCTCTCTAGATTTGCAGATTTCCTGCCAGTACCTCAACATCACTGGGTTGAATCACGTCCCTTGCTTATTTGTCGGCTCAGATTAACTTCATGGAACAAGAGAACTATGCTTCTAGCTCCTCCTACTCCCTCAGTTCCAAATTAACTGACTTTCATGTACCCACATGCGATGTATCTAGACATGTTATAAGTATAAATATATTCATATTTGGACAAATGAAAATCAATTAATTTGGAATGGAGAGAGTAGGTAGCAAGATAAAAAATGGTTAACTTCACCTTCACCGTGTAATGGAACAAAAAAACTTATTGCTAGTAATAATTATTCTTACAAGATAGATCAGAACCTACGAGGTCAGAAAATCATACGAAAAAAGATAGAAATTGTGTTACCAGCACACTCTACTGTTAAAGAACAGTGACGATTGCCTGTTAAAATATAATACAGTAGATAAGTACACACATAAATACTGTCAGGAAAAAAATAAAATATAAGAAAGGTATACTTTTCCGGCCAACAAATCTGTTTCTTCCCGTAAAAAAGAATGAATCTCAACACGCCAGAGCGTAGCCGTCTTCTGAGACGCACCACTAATGATTCATTTAACTGAAAACGCATATGACACAGATTGGCATGCATACAACAATACTACAATCAGATTGACTGGTTACATAGCCTTAGTTAACCTACTGATGGTGGAATCACAATCCTCTCGCTATCTTATCCAGCAAAAGCATCAACCGGTTGTCAGATAAAGGCAATCAAGATGAACTACAGGTAGGTTTTTTGGCTTCCCGTCACATGAACAAGGCTCTATTGTTGAAGTGGATCTAGAGGATTCTGAGGGGTGATGGGGGACTTTGGCTTCAACTAGTGAAGGCCAAGTACCTACGTGGTTGTCCCCTCATGTCCTGTGAGAGGAAGGAGGGGTCTCAGTTTTGGAGATCCCTCCAAGACATCAAACATGAGATCCGGTTTGGGGCTACCGTCTCCGTAGGCGACGGAGAGGGTACCCTGTTTTGGCTAGATACATGGATTGGTGGAAGACCAGTTAGGCAGGAGTTCCCTGAGATCTTTGGCTAGATACATGGATTGGTGGAAGACCAGTTAGGCAATACTCATTGCTCCTTTGTGGTAATAATGAGAGTATTGAGCATTGTTTATCTCTTTTCCTATTGTGAAACTTGTTTGGCGTTATATTTTATACTTATAATATTCCTCCTCCTACCAATGTCATTAATATGTTTAGAAATTGGTTGAATGAGATGGATAAAAAGATCAAGGATAAGATTCGTATTGGCGTCTCAGCTATTTGTTGGTCTATTTGGAATTGTAGGAACAATCTTTATTTTAAGAGAAAAAACTTTCATGTCTTAAAGGTTATCTATATGTCGGTGCACTGATCCAGTTATGGGCTTTCCTGCTTCCCTCGGACCAGAACCTTGCGGTGCCTAGATGCACAATACCCCTGTCGGTGGCACATGATTTTTTCTCCGGACATACGTGACAGCATATTTGTTGATTTTCGTAGTTATTTTTTGCTTTGATTTTGCTGGGTGAGCCTTGTCCCAAGACTTTGTGGTTCTTGAAATGTAAAACTGAATGATACTCGTAAACTCTATAATAAAAGGCTGTGTTTATCACTCGATGCAGAGGTCGGGGAATTGCCGCATTTCTAAAACAAGTGGGCATGTAAGATCAACAATACTTGCCATCACCTATAAGTGGTGTCACGACTTTGCTATACACACAATGTTTTTGGTAATGCTACAACATGTTCATTTTTGTATTAGATGGTTTCGAAAGAAATCTGTTGGTCTAAAATGTGAAATTACTAATACCACAGTTGGAAATAAATCTTGTATAAAAACATACAATTTGTACCAAAGGTTTTAATTTATAACAGAAAACCAAAAGTTAGTTCATATTAATTATTTCCATATAGGATAATGACTAGGTGAAAAAATAGCAAGTAAAGTGGAGATAGAGGAGCGCGTAGCATTTGTATAATATTGTCGTTCCAAATTGGCCAATATTAATGTGCCAAAGGTACCCGTGCACTTAGCATATCAATGTCATTTCACCATTTTCAATTTCACCCACCTCACCATCTTGTGTCCGTACGTATTTTCCTCAAAAAAGAAGAAAATCATGTGTCCATATTTTCGTCCAAGTAATTTGGCATGGCAGTTGTCCTCTTTGGTGTTTTTTAGTGTGTGGAACGCGAGTATTGTAACTTATAACATGGTATAATGTTGACAAATGGTCCATCTTCAATTTTCTTTTGACAAAGGGTAGCGTGAACCCTGTTATTGTTGCTGCCGATGCCCAGCACTGAAGCTTCATAATTTTAGAAAAAATAAAGTCTACCATAGATAATAAATGGCCTTTATTTGGTTCGATATAGCTACACCATGCTATATAAGAGATGATACCAAGAAAAAAAATGATATGTAGCAGGTAGCTAGTTATGCAAAGGGCTTGCCAAAAATGGGTTATGCAAAGTGAAGAAACGAAGGGAGGAGATAGTTTTGGGAAGTGAGAAAATGGGTGAGGAATCATGGGAAAGCATCCGAAAGCTGGGCTTGAGAGACATCAGGAACTCAGTGATCACCTGGAAGAACATTTCTGCATGGAACCGTTGGTTGTTTCTTCTCTTCAAGAACATATTGGGATGGGCCAGCATGTGTCATACTCCAATGCGTATCTGCCAGCCTTGCTTCGAAGTGCGATATGGTACGGACGTTTTTGCAATAACGACAAGAGTATATCCAGCCTCTCTATCTCAGACAGATGGCCTGGTTGCGGGCTATTTTTAGAACCATGCATTTGTGATGTGATGGATGAATAGCTAGCTAATGTGGCTAGTTCGATATATAAATTACTGGTGTGATTATACTGTAATCACAAAGAGTTAGGTACACCTGTCAGTTGCTGGCATTCAGAGTTACTGATTATTTTCTTGTATTGTAAGTAATGGAGAGAAATTTTAAACTAAATTCCATGTTTAACCATCTTTTTTTTTAACCATCTAGTTATGTATCTAGGGAAAAATCGTATAGATTACCTATCTAGAAACTTTGGAACATTCTTTTTATGCATATCTGTTAGGAAAGATGTGAGGTGATGATTGAAACTCCAAAATACCAGGCCATGACGAGTATTTTGCCATCGAATGCTATATATTTTGTCGCACCACATACATATAACATGCTGTTTTATCACGGTTCCGTTTCGTTTCTAGAAAGTAAAAGTAGACATGTACCAATATAAATGAACACGAAATGTTGTAAAAATTGGCAGGACAAGGGAGATGGTAGAACATTTGTTTATTTCTTGTCCCTTTGCTAACTGATATGGCGTGCCATAGGTACCCGTGCACTTACCCTATCCACGTCATTTTTCCGTGCTTGTCTCCATATTTACTCAAACTAAAATCTTGTGTCCGTATTTCGTTTAAGTAATGTAATGGCAGTTGTCCTCTTTAGTGTTGTCTAGTATGAACCACGTGTGTGGTAACTTGGAATATTATAACATGATCACATTGTTTTCTTAATGGATAAGATGACCACATGGTAGTATAATTTTGTGAAAATAGCGTGAGCTTTTATGGTTGCTGTCCAACATTGAAGTTTCAGAATTTTACAAGAAATAACTTGTTCTTGGTCATGATAGATAATCAATGATCTTTATTTGGCGGAATACTATACGATATAGCCAAACCATGTTATATAAGATATGGCACCAAGCAAACAGGATACATAACGGGTACCTAGTTGTGCAAAGTGCTTGCCAGAATAAGTTACGCATACTGAAGGAAGCAAACGGAGGACATAGTCTTGAAAAAATGAGAGAACGAGTGAGAAAGCAGGGAAACGGAGGAGATAGTTTTGGAAAAGTGGCTTTGAGACACATCAGGAACTCAGTAATCATTAAATGTCTGCTGGAATCAGCATCGGTACATGCCTACCCTACTTCTGTGCGCAATCGAGCTGATATGTATGTTCTTGTGACGACGACCAATGGATATCCAGCCGCTGTGTCTCGGACAACCAGGCTGGTCGCGGGCTAATTAGGACCTACTGGACACAGCTTATAATACAGTAGTGTTTAGAGCCTCAGGGGCAACTGCTCAGGGGAGTGTCATCCGACAGGGTGTGTACACAAAAGACTGTCGTACACACAATCCAGATCCGAAAACACTATCTTTCCCAAATCTTGAACTTTTGCTCCATTCAGATGATAGGCCACTCCTCTATTGGATGATACGTGCAAGAACACAATCTCTTTACAAGGATGGAACGCAATAAAAGTTATACTATCTTCACGTGAGTGCCTGTCAACCGCATCTATGCTGTCGATGATATTGTCATTGTCAGAATCCCATTCAAATCGCAGTGGCACTTCACAGTTCTCATCTGCGTAGTCTGACACAGAGCTCGGATCCTCCACATCAGATTCATAATGGTAAATGTTTTCGTCCTCGCTATACTGTCCATTGTTCTCTCCACTGTAAACAGAGTTGCGTGATGTCTCTGATTCATGTACATATTTCTCCCTACTTGGTAGGTGAAATCATCCTCATCATATACGATCCAAGGCCCATGGATTTGGTTGCCGTATTCGCATCGTGCTAGCTCGGATCCCAAGTCCACCTGATGCTTCGACACCCACTCAATCTTGTCAGATGACTCTTTAAGAAACCAGGTTTGCAGTCGGCATCTATCATCTATTAATGCACAACAAACCTCCTTCTTCGACCTCCCCAAATGAAGTACATGATAGTTGCTGCTGGCTTCAATGCCGATCGGCGGCTTGATCACTTGGTACTTAACTCGACATTGATATTCTGAAAAAAGAAACAACGAAAAATATCAACAACCATTGACACAAGGAGGAGTTGAAGAAAAAATGGTGATCGTGGAAGAAGCTAGTAACTATTAGCACCTTATAAAGAAATTTCCACCTCAAGACACGTAAAGTGCTTCATCCCAATAAACGGATTGATGTCTGTTGCCTAATCCATAGTACATGATGTCCTTCTGTAGGCTGTAGCAACCTCATGTTAGCTATGGCCCGGTGCTCTCACCTTTGCGAAGGAAGGTCCTCTCGTCCCACTGCCATGTCTATGTGGAGAAGACCCGCAGGGAGAACCATGAAGGAGGCCACTCTGCTGTCTCTGCCATGAACGCGCCTTCGGCTTGACTTACTGTAGGAACACACACAAATTTGCATTTGGAGGTTAATGAACTAATTCTACAACCGGTTCTATTTTTATTAGATGGTTTTGAAAGAAATTTGTTGGTGCAAAATGTAAATTCGTAATACCAAAGTTGGAAATAAATATTTGAATAAAAAATATGCAGTTTGTACCGAAGGTTTCAAATTATAATTGAAAATTCAAAATTATTTCAATCAATTAGTTTCAAGTAGGATAATGACTAGGTAAAAAATAGGAAGCAAAAAAGTGGAGACAGAGGAACACGTTTTATTTGTATAACACAGTGTAGTCGTTCGAAATTGGCCAATATTAATGTGCCATAGGTACCCGTGCATATACCATGTCATTTCACCGTTTTCAGTTTCGCCCATTTCACATCTTGTGTCCGTATTTTCCTCAAAGAAAAATCTAGTTCCCGTATTTTCGTCCAAGTGATATGGCATGTGGCAGTTGTCCTCTTTGGTGTTGTGTAGTGTGGAGCGCGAGTGTTGTAATTTGGAACATGGTACAATTTTGACAAATGGTTCATGTTCAATTTATTTTTGACGAATGGTGTCGTGACTCTTATTGTTGCTGTCCAGCATTGAAGCTTCAGCAAAAAATAAAGTCGGGTCGTTGGCTACCATAGATAATCAATGGCCTATATTTGGTTTGATATAGCCACACCATGCTACATAAGAGATGATACCAAGCTAACATGGTATGTAGCAGGTAGCTAGTTATGCAAAGGGCTTGCCAAAAATGAGTTATGCAAAGTGAAGAAACGAAGGGAGGAGATAGTTTTGGGAAGTGAGAAAATGGGTGAGGAGTCAGGGGAAAGCAACCGAAAGCTTGGCTTGAGAGACATCAGGAACTCAGTGATCACCTGGAAGAACATTTCTGCATGGAACCGTTGGTTGTTGCTTCTCTTCAAGAACATATTGGAATGGGCCAGCATGCGTCATACTCCAATGCGTATTTGTCAGCCTTGCTTCGAAGTGCGATATGGTACGGATTTTTTTGCAACAACGACAAGTCTATCCAGCCTCTCTATCTCAGACAGACGGCCTAGTTGCGGGCTATTTTTAGAACCATGCATTTCTGATGTGATGGATGAGTAGCCCGTGTACTGGCTATAAACTCTCACTAGTGTGGCTAGTTCGATAATAAATTACTGGTGTGCTTATACTGTAATCACAAAGAGTTAGGTACACCTGTCAGTTGCTGCCATTCAGAGTTACTAATTATTTTCTTGTATTGTAAGTAATGGAGAGAAATTTTAAACTAAATTCCATGTTTAACCCTCTAGTTATGTATCTAGGGAAAAATCGTATAGATTACCTATCTAGAAACTTTGGACCATTCTTTTTATGCATATCTGTTAGGAAAGATGTGAGGCGACGATTGAAACTCCAAAATACCAGGTCATGACAAGTATTTTGCCATCGAATGCTATATTTGTTTTGGAAAATTCCATCGAATGCTATATATTTTGTCGCACCACAGACATATAACATGCCGTTTTATCATGGTTCCGTTTCGTTTCTAGAAAATAAAAGTAGACATGTACAAATATAAATGAACACGAAATGTTGTAGAAATTGGCGGGACAGAGGAGATGGTAGAACATTTGTTCATTTCTTGTCCCTTTGCTAACTGATATGACGTGCCATAGGTACACATGCAATTACCGTATCCACGTCATTTTCCCGTGCTTAGTTTCACCCATTTCACCATCTTGTCTCCCATATTTATTCAAACTAAAATCTTGTGTTCGTATTTCGTCCAAGTAATGTAACGTCGGTTGTCGTCTTTAGTGTTGTCTAGTATGACTATGAACCACGTGTGTGGTAACTTGGAATATTATAACATTTTTTAGATAAAGTGGAATATTATAACATGATCACATTTTTTTCTAAACTAGCAGAGGGGCCCTCTCAAATGCGAGGGCAGCACCTGTTTGCGAGGGCATCATCTTTAGTGTATTGAAATTGTTCATGTACTGAATTTATGCTTTCATCGGGAAATATTGAAATCTAAATAAGAGCATCCTATGACTATCATATAATTATGGTAGATCAATTACACATGCATGTTACCTTTAAATTCATGTTACATGAAACTATGTAGTATAGCTGGCTACAATTTTTTTTTACATCAGAGTGATTTACCATGGTGTGGTGGCCACCGCTAGTATTATAATTATACTTTACGAAAATCAATTAGTCCGTGTATTTACCATGGTCCTTAATCATGATTTTCTTAATAAAACTATGGAAACCTATTGACTTGTTATTTTCCGAGACTATTATAATGATATGTTGGTTTCCATCGGGTTTACAATAACTATAAACAGGTGTGTATGATCTACCAATGAAAAGAGGGTCTGCTAGATTGATGACCAAATATTTTCCTCTTTCAGGGAACTTTCACATGTCTATATTTGCCTACAAAATTATGCTTTTATAACATTTTCTTATTTAAAAGTAGATTTTGTTTGATATGAGTAGTTGAAATTATGGTGACGCATTATAAAGTAGACGTCTCTTTAACTGCGGATTTTTCTTTGCCTCGAACGTAATCTCTGAAATTTTCTTTTCACTGAAACATAAATGGTTTCAATCTCTGCCAGACTGCATTAAACCTTGAGAGTAGAAAAATGCTCTTAAAGATGTGAGAGCATTTTCTTAAGTGTTTTTGGGTATGTTATGCTACTGTGTTCTTCATGAGCATATGTCTTAGCCTCCTAGGTATGAGATGGTGTCGTACGGAATAAAAGTATATTGGTTCCGTCTAATTCTTGGTGTTTTTGTAATTTATCAACGCTCATCGAGCAATGGACCGATACCAATGTTCATGTGGCTTTTATTTTTCATTTTAATCAAACCCCGCATTTTGTACCATATGTATAATTAAAGACAATTACACTTATGATTATGAGTTGATGTTTTGGTTGTCAGCGAGCCAATAGTGGTAGCTTTTTCAATGTTGAAACTCCTCGACTCAAGTCGTCAATGGAGTCTATATATGGTTTAGCTAAAAAACTATGTCTATATATATGGTCATAGTGTGCTCATGAGTACATCTACATGGTGTATTAGTCTCATGGTTAACCTTTTGTTCTCAACCATGCATGTAGATACTCTCTTCGTCCCAAAATACTTTACTCAAATTAATCTACATTCGTTTTATGGGTGAAAACGGACTGTCGAATATTTGTGAAACCATCCGTCGCCATATTTTTTTATGGATAAGGAGTTGGAGCAAATGCATGCAGATACGAATGCGTACATGGATCGAATACATTACGAATACAGTTCGGTTGCGGATAAACATTTTGTCGGATGTTGCTTTGAAAATGGGACTGACATATAGCAAATATTATGAAACAACTTAGTCCAACTTAACTCTATGTATTGTGATATACTAAGTGAGAAATGTTTAAATAACTCATACTTACATTTCCAAGTAGTTTTTCTGGAGTTTCATCTTGCCGAACGGGTCACCGAAGGTTCGAGGAATTAGTTATCGGATATTGCGCTGAATACTTGTCAGATATAACCATGAATACGGCATATCGTCAGGCTTTTTTCGAATCCGTTAATTACTATCCATATCTGCAATCGTATCCGACAACTATCCGACCGAATCCGTATTTGTCTTCCGTGAGCATCCGATATGTACCCTTTTCTTTATCTAACATCCGTATTAGTGTAATATGCGTCAATTTTTTTGGAACCGGGGAGTATAAGATAGTAAGCTTTTCGGCTTTTGTCATCACGTTCAAGTTAGAGTGCGCATTTGTTCTTTTTTTCGTTGGAAGGAAGCAGAGAAGAGTCACGCCTTGACACATTTAAGCTGAGTACGAACGATCTTCTTTTCAAACTGACCTATCCGGTTGTTTCCCACATGCCATTAAATACGTGACAACATAATCGTGTTGGCCCATCTTTTTTTTTAGGTACGCATATTACTTAACCAAGGGAGAGTCACGTTCCATGTAAAAAAAGAGTCACGTCTTGGAGATGTGTCTTACCAACATAAGCGTGTCAAGCAGGTTACGTAACTTTAAATTTTCATTAAATCTCAGCCACACATTTTAGATCTAACTATTATAATTAATTTAGATGATGTGGCTTAATGTGGTGTATCGAAAACTAACTCATTTTGCTTTTAGTATATAATAGATGGATAAGATGATCACATGGTAGTATAATTTTGCGAAAAGGTAGCGTGAGTTGTATGGTTGCTGTCCAACATTGAAGTTTCAGAATTTTACTCTGTGTTGTTGGCCATCATAGATAATCATTTATTTGGTGGAATAATATAGGATATAGCCATCGGTATTTAAGATATGGCACCAACCAAACAGGATACATAGCGAGTACCTAGTTATGCAAAGTGCTTTGCCAAAATAAGTTACACATACTGAAGGAAGCAAACGGAGGAGATAGTTTTGAAAAAAATGAGAGAACGAGTGAGAAAACATGGAAACGGATGAGATAGTTTTGAAAAAGTGGGTTTAAGACACATCAGGAACTCAGTAATCACTGAATGTCTGCTGGAATCGTGGGCTGCAGCTTCTCTTCAAGAACAGGGTGGAGCGGACCAGCATCGGTACATGCCTACCCTGCTTCTGTGCGCAATCGAGCTCATATGTATGTTCTTGTTTTTTTTTTTAGATACAAGGCACAAAGTGCCCAGCTTTAAATTAATAAAGCCCCAACGGCAGGTTTTGTTACATAGATGCTGTTAAACAGCTTACACACAAAGAGACTACAACAAACAGAAGAATAAACATGACAAAGTCCAGCTGTAGACCTCGATGCCTCTATCATGAACGAAGCACCAGGGAGCGACGAAGGAGGTTGAGGTCGAAAACAGCAAATTGGTCGACGCCGTCTGCATCAGGAGGAAAACACCATTGCCTAACCGCACTCTTCCATGGCCAGAGAGGGACCCCTGCCCCCCTCGCCCTGGCTCGAAGGGCGCCGTACCGCCGACAATGGAGAAGCTCACCCTGAGCAAAGAGTGGGCCAGGAACCCGGCCGTCCCTCACCTGAAACAGAGCCCGGCCGCTCGCTGCACCTAGCTCACCTTGTCTTGTCGCCATCCACGGATCCACCCACAAAGAGAAAAGCTGCTGGACGAGGCCGGCGAAGAGAAGATGCGTCGAAGAAGAACTGCAACGGCAACTGAGTTTGAGAACCACCTGCAAAGAAGAGCACCGTGCTCCTGCCGCCTCGCGACCGCGCTCCAAGCGGGGGAGAGGACCCTTCCTCTACCTGCCCAGGTACGAGGGCAACGATCCTCTGGCGAGCGCGGGCACCAAAAGCGAACAGGTGCAACCAAAACAAGAAGCAGGGAGCAAACCCAGGGCTCGGACGCCAGCAAGGTTCGGACTTCGGCGCTGGATTACTGCTCTACAAACCCACACCCCCAACTCACCCAAGGCGGCACCTTCAGCAAGGGGACGACGCCATAGCGCCGCTGCCGCCCAATCAGGGATTTGGTTTTCACCCGGGTAACGAGATGGGGGCGGGAGGGGGATGAAGGTACCTCGACAGCGCCTCCAAGGAGGAGGACGGTGCCCACAGGCGTCGCCACCGTCGCGGCTGGCAGGCCAGCCAAGGATTTCTCCCGTACCTCAACTCCCACCTCCAGCACCATAGCCCGCAGCAGATCCGGCGGCCGGTGGCCACCAGACATCAGCTCCGTTAGGTGGGACGCACGAGAGCAAGACGCCATCTTCAGATATGGTCCACGGAACCGCCGGCGCGGCGCCGCACCACGGCCAACGCCCACCATCTCCACGCCGCCCACACAGCCAGGGAGATGGACCAGCATCACGCGCACGCTGCTCGCCGCAGAGCCAGCGCCGCCTCACCACTCGAGGCCGCCGCCTCGGCTTTCGAAGCCCTCCACGCGGGGAGCGGCGAGATCCGCGCCGCCACCGTCCTCGGCGAGCCGACGAGCTTGCCCGGCGGCTGTCTCTGGTGGCGGCGAGGTGAGGGAGAGAGAGGAAGGTGGCCGGCGGCGGGCTAGGGTTTGGGAGGCCCCCGGTGTCGCCCCAGAGGAGCGACACGGGAGGCAGAGGGGAAAAAATAAATAAATAAAAGTATGTTCTTGTGACGACGACCAATGGATATCCAGCCGCTGTGTCTCGGACCAACAGGCTGGTCACGGGCTAATTAGGACCTACTGGACACAGCTTATAATACAGTAGTGTTTAGAACCTCAGGGGCAACTGCTCAGGGGAGTGTCATCCGATAGGGTGTGTACACAAAAGACTGTCGTACACAATCCAGATCTGAAAACACTAACTTGCCCAAATCTTGAACTTTTGCTCCATTCTGATGATAGGCCACTCCTCTATTGGATGATACGTGCAAGAAAACAATCTCTTTACTAGGATGGAACCCAAGAAAAGTTATACTATCTTCACGTAAGTGCCTGTCAACCGCATCTTTACTGTCGATGATATTATCATTGTCGGAATCCCATTCAAATCGCAGTGGCACTTCACAGTTCTCATCTTCTTCATAGTCTGATACAGAGCCCGAATCCTCCTCACTAGATTCATAATGGTAAATGTTTTCGTCCTCGTTAGACTGCCCACTGTTTTCTCCAGTGTAAACAGAGTCTCGTGATGTCTCTGATTCATGTACACATTTCTCCTCTATGTGGTAGGTGAAATCATCCTCATCATATACGATCCAAGGCCCATGGATTTGGTTGCCTTATTCGCATCGTGCAAGCTCGGATCCTAAGTCCACCCGATGCTTCGACACCCACTCCATCTCGTCAGATGACCCTTTAAGAAACCAGGTTTGTAGTTGGCATCTATCATCTATTAATGCACAACAAATATCCTTCTTCGACCTCCCCAAATGAAGTACACGATAGTTGCGGCTGGTTTCGATGCCGATCGGTGGCTTGATCACTTGGTACGTACTACTCGACATTGATATTCTGCAAAAAGATACGAGGAAAAATATCAACAACCACTGACAAAAGGAGGAGTTGAAGAAAAATATTGATTGTTGAAGAAGCCAGTAACTATTGTACCTTATAAAGAAATTTCCTCCACAAGAAACGTAAAGTGCTCCATCCCAATAAACAAACTGGTGCCTGATGCCAAATCCATAGTATAGGATAGTCGCTGCTGGCTTCTATGCCGATCGGCGGCTTGATCACTTGGTATGTACTACTCGACATTGATATTCTGCAAAAAGAAACGAGGAAAAATATCATCAACCATTGACAAATTTAAGGAGGAGTTGAAGGGAAATACTGATCGTGGAAGAAGGAAGTCACTAATACTACCTTATAAAGAAATTTCCACCACAAGACACATAAAGTGCTCCATCCCAATAAACAGACTGGTGCATGATGCCAAACTTATAGTAGTACATTTTTTTATAGAAAAAGGGCAGTCCCAACCTCTGCATCGATTGATGCATGCGGCTTTTATTTTATTGAAATTTAGAGATCCTTACAAAACGATTATAAATACGATTACATGACGGGTCACACTAGCTGCGACAATAATGAACCACAGGAAAAGGACAACAAGAGAAAACTCTGCATCAACATGCTATCCTAAGATCAGAACGCCAGCTGCACTGGGAATATAGATCCGATGCGACCGATTCCAGGCGGCTGCACCCAGAAACCATTGCGTCGCGCTTCTCCGTTGATTGTAGGTAGGACCACGTACGGATCCAGTGAGTAGCCATCGGGATAACCTGCATAAACGAAGTTTTCTTTGCTCTGTCAAATATATAGTCATTACGTATATTCCATATGGCCCAAAGCAAAGCACAAACTCCGACTCGAAGCTGAACCTTCTCAGTCTTAGAAACCCCATTTAACCAATTGCCAAATAAATTTGCTATGTCGCTTGGGGGTTTAAGATTAAAAGACATATGAACAATGCGCCAGTCATCTTTGCAAGCGGACAAGATATGAATAAATGCTGAATTGTTTCATCTTGATCACAAAAGCAACATTTTTTACATCCATTCCAATTACGTTTTGCTAGATTATCCTTGGTGAGAATAACTTTGCGATATAAGAACCACATAAAAATCTTAATTTTTAGAGGTACTTTCATTTTCCATAGATATTTGCGAAGAAACCTTGTATGATCACTCATGAAATCAAGATACAAGGATTTAACAGTGAACACACCATTGTTAGTTAAACCCCACCGAAAACCATCTTGTTCGTTCGTGAGATTAACGCACATTAGTCTATTAACCAAGTGCAGCCACCTTGTCCACTTATTACCAGTCAGCGCTCTACGAAAACCTATATTTGGGGGGGGCGCTTGGATAAAACATCGGCCACTGAAACTTGTTTTCGGTGGACAATGTTATATAGGGATGGATATTGGCTAGCTAGTGGCTTGTCACCTAACCATGTATCCTCCCAAAACCGAGTTCTCTCTCCATTCCCCACGGTAAAAGAACCACGGTCAAAAAATTCATCTTTAACTTTCATTAGCCCTTCCAAAAAGGTGAGTCATTCGGTTTACTTTTGACTTGGGATAATGATTTGGAATGTAAGTACTTGTTACGAATTAATTCCTGCCATACCCCACCCTCTCATTAAGGATTTTAAACAGCCATTTACTTAATAAGCATTGTTCTTAAGCTCTAATACTTCAATTCCAAGACCACCTTGGTCTTTCGGTCTACACATAATATTCCATTTTGTTAATCTATATTTTCGTTTATGTCCATCACTTTGCCAAAAGAAACGAGATCTAAAATAATCCAATCTTTTTCGTACCCCTATAGGTATCTCAAAGAAGGATAGCATGAACATGGGAGGCTAGTCAAAACCGAATTTATCAAGATTAGACGATCACCATATGAAAGTAATTTGCCTGCCCAGCTTGCTAGTTTCTTCTCAAAACGATCCTCTATCATCTTCCATTCGCTATTTTTCAGTTTACGGTAGTGAATTGGGATACCCAAGTACTTGAAAGGGTAGGACCCGGACTCACAACCGAAAAGTATTCTGTACTGATGTTCGACTTCTTTAGCTTTACCAAAACAAAAGATCTCACTTTTGTGAAAATTAATTTTCAAGCCGGATAATTGTTCAAAGATACACAGGATAAGTTTCATATTAAGTGCCTTTTCGATGTCATGGGACATAAAAAGTATGGTATCATCAGCGTATTGTAGGATCGAAATCCCCCCATCAACTAGGTGTGGTATGAGTCCATCAACCTGACCATCTTCCTTGGCTCTAGCAATCATTATAGCAAGCATGTCGGCCACAATATTAAATAAAATTGGTGATAAAGGATCACCCTGTCTTAGGCCTTTTTGTGTTTGGAAATAGTGACCTAAATCATCATTTACCTTAATACCCACACTCCCTCGGCTCACAAAATTTTCTATCCACTTACACCATTTGGGATCAAAGCCTTTCATTCTTAACACTTGTTGTAAGAAGGGCCATTGTACTTTATCATACGCCTTTTCAAAGTCGATCTTAAGTAAAACCCCATCCATTTTTTTCCGATGAAGTTCATGAATGGTCGTGGAGGGTCAGAACTCCCTCCAGGATATGTCTCCCAGGCATAAACGCTGTTTGGTAGGTCTAATCACTTTATGGGCCACCTCGGTAATTCTATTGGTTCCCACCTTGGTGAAAATCTTAAAGCTAACATTGAGAAGACATATGGGGCGGTATTGCTGAATTTGAACGGCATTTTCTTTTTTGGGTAGGAGGATAATATTGCCATAATTTAAATGAAAGAGGGGCAGCTCACCCGCTGAAAAGCTTTGAACAGGTTCATCAAGTCAGTTTAATAATGTCCCAAAATTTTGATAGAACTCCGCTGGAAACCCATCAGGTCCCGGAGCTTTGTTTTTCTCCATAAGCATAATTGCCTCGTACACCTCCTTCTCTGTGAAGTTGGATGTAAGATCATATTTTCCTCCGCTGAAATTTGTGGATATCAGCATTTTCGGACTCAATTAGGGAGACAAAATGCTCAGCCGATTTTCCAAACAGCTTTTTGTAGAAGCTAGTTATATAGTTTTTGATATTTTCTTGCCCTATAATTGTTCCTTCCTCCTGTTCTAACTGAAATATTCTTTTGCGTCTATGTTTCCCATTCGCAACAAGATGGAAATACTTAGTGTTATCTCCCCCTTGCTGAATATGTTTAACTTTTGCTCGTTGTGCCCACTTGGCCTCTTCGTCTCTTCTTAGGGCATCAACTTTATGATTTGCTTCTCTAAGTGCTTCCCTTTCGGCAGCATTTAGAGGTGTAGTTTCCGCTTTGATATCAAGTAAATCAATTAGACTAAGGAGTCTTTCTTTCTCTAATTTGTATGTGCTGCTCATATTTTTTGCCCAGCCTTTAAGAAAGGCACGGAGATGGCGAATCTTGTTTTGCCATACCTCCATAGGGGTGTTACCCTTGACACGACGCCCATTCTTTTGTCACCAGCTCGGTGAAACCTTCTTTCTTTAACCATGAGAGTTCGAAAGAAAAATGTGCTTTATTGCCCAGGTGAGCTTGTTCCCCTGAGTCAATTAGCAAAGGTGTATGGTCTGAACCCGCCCTCGTTAAAGCCCTAACCGTCACTAGGGGAAATTTCTGTTCCCAAGACACGCTAGTTAGAATTCTGTCTAACTTTTCATATGTAGGGTTTGGCCTCCGATTAGCCCACGTGTATTGTCTACCTGATAGATCAATTTCCCTAAGGTCAAGGCTTTCAATTATTGCATTAAAAATAAAAGGCCACCTGTCATTGAAATTGTCATTGTTCTTTTCATTTTGTCTCCTAATAATATTAAAATCGCCTCCTACCAAGATTGGTAAAGTTTCCACTTCGCAAATACGAACTAACTCGGCCAAAAATTCACCCTTTTGGGCATCCTGGGCCGCCCCATAAACAGCAACCATTATCCACTCAAAATTATCAGATTTAGAGACTAGATGAAACTTGACACATCTATCTCCAGGTGTAAAACTTTTAACCTTAATTGTTTGCGCATTAAAACCAATCAGTATGCCCCCGGACCTCCCTTGTGGAGGTAAACAGTACCAAAAAAAGTCCCGGCCACTTGCCAAATTACTAAGGAAAGGCGCACTGAAATTATCCCTCCCGTTTCAATTACGACAAAAAAATCTAAATTGAATTCTCTAATTGTGTCTGACACTACCATATGCTTCGCTGTGTCTCTAAAACCCCCGCTGTTCCAAAAACTCCTTTCACCATTTTGTAGGTTTGCGTTTTAAACGTATGCTACGACGAACCGAAGAAGAGTCATACTTTTTCTTAGAATAGACTCTTTTTTTCTTTACTATTGGAGATTCATGGTCCTTGTGACCATCAGAACCTGATCGTTCTTCTCCATCTAAATCATTACTCAACTCCAGAGCTTCCTCAATCACTTGTTTACCAAAGGAATTATGTTTTGTTTCATCTCTTCCTCATTCTTCTTAAGCATCACTATTGTACGGTTTAAATCCAGTTCTTTAATGTTAGCTATCGAGGAAACTACTTGGCTAGAAGAAACCCCCAAAGAGACCCCTAATTTCTGAGCTCTAGCAATAATTGTATCATCGAAAAAGAAGCAATAGTAAATTGGAGTACGACGATGTACCTGGCAACTCGAGATCATCACGTTCATGGGCTCTTTTTTGAGCCCTTGCCATCTGGGTATCATCAGCATTTTCTTGAGCACGGACACGCGAACTTGATCGCACCTCCTTAGCTTGACCTTCAGGGATACCGCCGTATGCAATTATCTCCTCCTGCGTGTATCTACCACCAAGGAACACTCCTGTTCCATGCCGAGGTGAAACTGAGTTTCTGTCGGCACAACCATCAGGTGTGCGAGGCGAGTGATGACCAGCTGGCCGCGGTGATGTCGGGGCAGATCCCCGGGCGAACATGGAGGAGTCACCGCAATAAACCCCTCCTTAGAGAGCTGCTTAGTGGCCGTAGCAGTTGACTGCACTCCCACTGTCATCACATGCAGGTCTGTAGCGGTCGGGGAAGCTGGCTTCTCTACTGCTGCAGCCTCAACCACAGAAATATGCAGCATAGGAGATTTGGGGCGTGGCCAGTTCGGCACAGAGACAGCCATTGGAGATGGCAAACTCTCTTCATCGTCATCCACCCTATCCCCCCAAAGTTTCCTTGGTGCTGAAACGCAAGAACGAGCTGTAGTCTTCACTGGAGATGGAGTAAAAACCTCGAACTGAACCGGCTGACACTCTTTTTCCTTGCATGTGTTAGGCGAGAGAGAAATAGTTCCAAACTGAATGTGATCGATGGGCTCCAAAGGCTTGTCATCCGTGTCCATCTTCTCAGTTTTATCGGCAGTGACATCAGTTTTTTTGTTCTTGCCTAGACCATCACGATTCTTCTCCTCCTGCACCTTTTTCTCTTGTTGATCATCTTTCTCCTTCGCACCATTATTATCATCTGCAGGTGGTTCATTCATATAGAAATCTCCTGCATGGACGATAGAACCATCCTCTGCCTCGATGTCAATAAAGATACCATAGCCTTCCCCCTCATATAAGAAATCGAGTGATCTTGGTATCCCTTCCGGATTAGCACAATCTATCCTTGCCCTAACAACACCGTGCTCGCGAGTGAATCTCATATCTACCTCTTTAGTCTCCCCAATTAGAGAGCCTACAGCAAAAAGTGCCAAGTAATCGCGACAAAGTGGTTCAGGGCAGCCCGAGATGCGTACCCAAATATCATATAGCCCCCATTTGTCACATAGCCGTGATGTCCAATCCTCGAAGTACATAGATATATCAGTACCCTCCACCTCAATGAATTTAATTCTCTTGAGCCTTAAGAAATCAGCCTTGGTTGGGAAAATGACCCTAAAATCTGAATCCCCAACCGGATATATCTCCCACACATGATCCCCTGGTACTAGCC
Organism: Poa pratensis; assembly: GCA_947311845.1. Lineage (NCBI taxonomy): Eukaryota > Viridiplantae > Streptophyta > Magnoliopsida > Poales > Poaceae > Poa > Poa pratensis. Next base: position 7,262,315 of record CAMZMU010000052.1, read on the forward strand.
ATTCCAGTTCCTTCAAAACTTGAGGAGCTGACATCTTCCCTCCCGAGATTCTTATCCTACCAACTTTACCACTATCATTTTTTAGCCTCAGGTTGTCAGACTTGTTGATCTTGAAGAACATCAAACACTCCCTAGCCATGCCATACAATGTAGCTGTAGGTTTAGGCATCTTTGGTAGGGGACATGCCTCCTCAGAGTGCAGAGCCGAGTCACAGAAAACACAAAGGGGTGTTGTGCAATCAGTCCCAATGTGACCAGTAAAACCGCATCGGAAACACTTGTCCTGCTTGTTTTTTGCCTTTCCAGGTTGAACAGAGGTGACTTTTTTAGTTCCTTGTTGAGCATCACCTTGTTGATCAGTGCTCACCACTTCTTTCGGCTTGTAGACAGCTACAGTTGCTGGCACTACCTCCTCTTGTTCAACATCCATACTACCATTGCTGCGAGAATCCGCTTGTCCATTGGAGCGAGGAGGAAAGTTCCCCCCACGCACCATGTATCTTCCTCTCCCCTGAGTACTGCCACGGCCTTGTCCTGCAGCCCCAAAACTACCTTGATTATTTCTGTACCGCTGATTGTTATAGTTACTCATATTCCCCTGGAAGTTCCTATTGCCCCTTTCATAGAACCCTTCATTGTAAGCCCCAAAATCGCCTCTGAATTCTCCCTGTCCTCGCCGATCAAAACTGCGATACTGCTGCGCTGCTCCACTACCTTCACCTCGTTCACAGTTGCTTGGACCCAAGGTGCCGAAGTTCTGCTGGGGGTAGACTTGTCCACCCTGGTTGCTATTGCCGTTCCTGTTCCCCATCCGATCATACCCTCCATTGCCTTGATTGCCTCCACGATCATCTCTTCTTCCATTGAAACCTTGCCCACGGAAGCCTTGTCTCCCAATTGGCTGGTTGCCAAAGTTTTCGCCGCCACTTGGTGGGTATCCCCCATTAGGTCCCCTGCCCGCCATGATCGTCGACGCAGAGGTGCGACGAAGCCGTGGCGCCGACAGAGGATCGCGAGAACGAGACTCCTCAGGATGGCGGCGTCGTAAACCTAAAACCCCCGCTGTGTTTGTGAGTCTGGGCCTTGTGCCCTTTGTTTTTGCTATCGATTTCTCAAGCGGCAGGCCCTTGTGACCGAGCTGTTGATCTGGACAGGAGACCGGGCCTGCATGGGCCTTGTGCCCAGGAACGGTCCCCTTCGGGTTTGAATTTGAATTTACCTTGCTGAACGGATCACGATCCGAAATTCTCGCTGCCGCTCCGCCGCTTGTCGCCGGTGACCGTCTCGTCGATGAGGAAGCAGACGAAAATGTCGCCGAGACGAGCCTGTCCATCTTCTTCTTCCCTTTGCGCTGCACAACAGTCCAGGTCGCGGCTTCCATTGCATCTTCTAGCGTGAAAGTTGTCGGTGGCAGCACCGGTATCTTGATCCCCGGCGAACCTGCAACGGAAGTCCGTGAAGTAGGCACATAAGAACTCACCGGTGAACCCGCCATGAGATGGAGCTCGCTTGCCGCCCAGGCCTGTAGCCGGCGTTTGTTTGCCTTCTTCGTCTCCTTGACAAAACGAAGGTCACGGCCATGATGTGCCACCGGGGTGCGGCACCTGTAGTCCCAAGATCGCGACCTCGCCGATGAGGCCGGGGACTGGAGGGCCTGCTCCTCATCCGAGCTCTCCGACGAGCAGTCCCAGAACCGACCGGCTGGCGGCGCTAGAATTGCGCCGTCGCCCGAGTCGCCCTCGGGGTCGCCAGAGACCATGGTCGACTGTATGAATACATCAGTGCCCCCTTATAGTAGTACATGATGTCCTCCTGTAGCAACCTCATGTCAGCTACGCTCCCGGCGCTCTCACCTTGGCGAAGGAAGGTCCTCTCGTCCCACTGCCATGTCTTTGACGAGAAGACGCGCAGGGAGAACCGTGAGGGCGGCCAGTCTGCTCTCTGCTGTCTCTGCCAAGAACGCGTCATCGTCATGGCTTACCGGAGGAGCCACGGGACCAAGAACACCTCGTAGTGCCGTGATACGGTGGGGTCGAACGCAAGGTGCTCGGAGAAGAGCACAGATGAGAACTCTGGGCATGGCGACGGGGGCGGGGGAAGTCGCGTCCACTGCCGGGTCGCCGGGTTAGCCACGATGCCTGCAAACGCAAGGATGCCGTTACAGTGGCTGCGGACACTGCGGATGAGGTGGTCAGGCTCAGGGAGGTACTCGACCTTGCCGGGGATCGCCGGACCCGTCGTGGGCCGGGCAAAGAACTCGAACCCGAGCATGGAGCTGAGGACGAGGAACAAGCCGGCGACTTTGGCCGGCAGTAGGCTCAGGCGCAGCGCGTCGCGGCCGTTGACGAAGTCGCGCCACTCCTTGGAGACGCACCGGCACGCGGCAAGGCTTGCCGGCGGGAGGCGGCCCAGCACGTCCGCGAGCACGTCGTCCGGCAGCAGGTACATCGCCACAATCGATTGCTGTAAAGAAGATCGATGCTAGAGGATTAGAGTTGAGAGAGAGAGAGAGTCCGATTAGAGTTAGGGAAAGGGAAGACCGCTCAGTATACGCAGAAATTCGCTTTGGCTCCCGGGAGCATATGCTCCCGGTATTTTCGACAAAATTTAGCAAATTGAAAACTTATCGAAAAATTCCGAAAAAAATCATGCATGTACCTGACCATGTTGCGCACCACCATGATTGTTTTCGCCCCGAAATGACATCGTATGCGACCTGTACAAAAATGACAAATTTCCTGTCAGATTTGAGATTCAAAATTTGAATTTTCTGACAGGAAATTTGTCATTTTTATACAGGTCGCATACGATGTCATTTCGGCGCGAAAAAAATCATGGTGGTGCACAACATGGTCAGGTACATGCATGATTTTTTTTGAAAGTTTTCGATAAGTTTTCAATTTGCTAAATTTTGTCGAAAATACCGGGAGCATATGACAAACATGCTAACAGGATTTATGACATGCGAGCAACATCCGACCCACGCGGATTGCCTGCGTTAATGTACTTGGTAGTGGTGTCACGACTTTATACACACACAAAAATTGTTTTTGGATGTTAATGTACGTACTGAGGCTACAACCCGTTCATTTTTTTATTAGATGGTTTCGAAAGAAATTTGTTGGTCCAAAATATAATATTCCTAATACAAAGTTGGAGTACAATTTTGTATGAAGCTTTCAAACTATAATTGAAAATTCAAAATTATTTCATACTATTACTTCCTTGTAGGATAATGACTAGGTGGAGTAAAAAAGTCTAGACAGAGGAAAGCGTAGTATTTGTATAATTCAGTGTAGTCGTTCCAAATTGGCCAATATCAATGTGCCACAGGTACCGTGCACTTACCATATCCATGTCATTTCATGTTTTCAATTTCACCCATTCCATCATCTTGTGTCCGTATTTTCCTCAAAAAAATAAATCTTGTGTCCGTATGTTCGTCCAAGTAATGTGGCGTGGACGCGTGGTACTTGTCCTCTTTGATTCATGTTCTTTTTTTTTTTTGACAAATGGTAGCATGAACCATTATTGTTGTTGTCCAGCATTGAAGCTTCGGAATTTTATTTGAAAAAAATCGAGTTGTTGGCTACCATGGATAGATAATCAATGGCCTTAATTTGGTTCGATATAGGCAATTAGTGACACCATGTATATAAGAGATGATACCAAGCACACATGATATGTAGCAGGTAGCTAGTTATGCAAAGGGCTTGCCAGAAACGATCAAACGAGTTATGCATAGTGAACAAACGAAGGCAGTAGATAGTTTTGCGAAGTGAGAAAATGGGCGAGGAAGCAAGGGAAAGCAACAGAAAGTTGGGTTTGAGAGACATCAGAAACTCAGTGATGACCAGGGAGAACAGTTCTGCATGGAACCATCGGGTGTTGCTTTTCTTCAAGTAGATTGGAACAGACCAGCATGCGTTATACTCCAAAAAGTATCTAGATGCCTTGCTTCTTAGCGCGATCGAGCTGGTACGGACGTTTTAGGCCACGACGACGCATGATCCAGCCGCTCGATCTCCGACATACGGCCTGGTTGCAGGCTAATTTAGACCGCTGCCTTTGTGATGGATGAGTAGTTCCTCTGGCGTCGCGTGTCCTAGGACACCTGCAGGCTGCAGATAATTCGGTAGCACACCTGTCAGTTGCTAGTATTTTGAGTTACTGGTCATTTTTCTATGTAACGGAGAGTTAGAGTAAATTTCCCTCTCTAGTTATATATTTATGACACTAGCTATAGTTGCCCACTAGTTAAAAAAACAGGTAGCTTATCCATTTTAGATACTTTGGGTTATCTTTTGATGCATATCCGTTAGGCAAGATGTAAGGTGACGAGTGGGCCTGAAAATATCAGGTCGATGACGAGGATTTTTTTTCTTCGGAAAGGGGAGTCCCAGCCTCTGCATAAAAATGATGCATACGGCCGCGATGACGAGGATTTGAAAACATGGTTAAGAGAAAGCTTGACAAGATCTATGATGACGCTGCTGTTGAATATTTATAACACATCAGCTCTTCCATTTCATTTCTAGAAAATTAAAATTTAGAGTGTGTTATGTTAGTTGTGATATTTTCCACCCTGACAAGCACTAGGCGGTCGATAAACGTTGAAAAGTTATTGGCAAAAACAGCTGGCCGGATGTACGAGCAAGAATGGGGCGTCGAATACGTGCATCTATCTTTCAACTTTTCAACACGCTAAACCCCATCCTTGACAGAAGTTTAACCCAATTGAACACGTTCGTGTGTAATTGTTGACGGGTTTCAACTGGGCTTCGCTCTGCTTCGGTACATCCCCTCCCCCGCAAAACCAAAACTCAGGTTTAATATCTAATTAAATAAAGAATAATAAAATTGTATTAGGGCCCAGCGATAACCCGTATGGCCCAATGAGGGCGGACACATTTGTACACGTACGTAACCGTTTGCATATACCCACGTCCCGCTCGTGGGCTGGTCTCGTATTCGTCAACGACTACCGGCGCCGGCCGGTAGGATCTACGGCGAGTGCGGCCCGCTAGACTGCTAGAGCAAAGGCAACCGGTTCTTCGCCGGCATGTTCAACGGCGACCATGGCTGACAAGATTGACGGCGAGCCCGGGAAGTTGCAGATGCTGGGAGGATTGACGGCGACCGGTGCGCTGGCCGGCATGATCTACGGCGATCGCAGCCAGACAGTCTGGCCATGCAGAAGCACGACGACCGTGGATGCGTCGCGGCTCCAATGCCCAGTCCCCTGCCTATGCCGGAGCCTATTCTTACTGCTGGGGCTTCGTGAAGGACGAACTCGGGCCGGAACGGAGGACTTACGGCGGCCGACGGAGGGGCTGTGGCGTCGACCTCCGGCGGTGGCGGAAGGACTTCGGCGTCGGCAGCAGGTATGAAAGACATGGGCCGGCGGCGGACTGACTTGGGACACGGCGGCAAGGAGCAAAAAGATGAATGAAGGTTGGAGAATGGAGATCGCGATCACGAGCAACAGGAGCGGGACGTGGGATATACGGTACAGAAATATTGGGTATACAGGGCTCTGGATATGGGCTTCGGCGGGCCAACTTATTAATCCTATTTAATTAACTAGGGGAAAACAGGGGAAAACCGATAGCTACTTCAGCTCGTCCAAAATGCGGATTGAAAAGACTCGAATCTTCTGTTTCTTTCGACGTCGCCACAACCGAGGTGGATCCACTCGCCCAGCTCCGTCGGCTCGACTGCCTCATCTGCCTCGTCTGCCTCGCCTGTCTCATCTTTGAGTACTTTTGCTAGTTGGTAGCACATTTCTCCTGTAACCCTATCTAGCTGAACTGTCTGCACCACAAAGAAACATATCGACCATAAGCCAAGCTTTATTGTCTACTCCAAAAAGAACCAGGCCTAAATACATGGGAGCTTCCCTTACCAGGTTGTAGCACAGGAGGAGGGCCGGTTTCTGAGAGAGGCATTTGAAGAGTGCCTTCTTGGACTGCGTCGCGGCGGCGAGCTTGGAATCTTTCAACTGCGGGAGGTTGCGGGGCAGGAGGTGCGACCAGACAGCGTCGGAGTCTGCCGTGGCACGGAAGGTCCTTGAGACGGAGGCGGCGCGGCAAGCGTCGCGAGGCAACGTGAGGGATATCACCGCGGCGAGGAGCTCCTCCGGCAGGCGCTCGATGTCGCTGGAGGGCGTCTTCATTGATCTGTCGCTTTCTAGCTCGTTCGGCGTCTTCATGATGAATTGCTTTTGGTTTAGCGCTGAGGTTTTTTTTTGCTTTGGCGAGAATCCTTGGTCCCTAGTCGGCACCACTACTTTATACTGCGCTGGTCGAAGCCGTATCGAAAACAACTCAAACTACAGCGAGCCGCACCACTGCATGTCCGACCGAAATTCCTAGGGCCACCAAATCCGAGAAGTACTCGATCGAACCGGGTGAAACTCCGATTTGGATTTTGTTCTACTTACGTTCATCACGTGAGTCACATATACGCCTTGCCGGCGGTGCACGTTAGTTACAGGAAACGTGGCGCCTAGGGCAACCAACGACAATGCCGTCTTCGGAGATTTCCTGGCTGACAACGACAATGGCGTCTCCCCGGCCGCCCACTGCGCCGTGCGCTGCACCGTGCTCTCCAAACGCATCCGGCAGCTCCTCCTGGACCCGCACTTCTGGCTTCGCCAGTGCCGCCTCTGCGCGCCGTCGGAGCTCCCGCACACCGCCGCTCGCCTCCAACGCCGCGATGACGGCAAGGACTTTTACTTCTAGGTACTCTCAAGGCTTTCGATAGGCTGCGTCGGGCCATGCTCGGGAATGCTAGCGACACAGTGACGGGCGGGAAATGCAAAGTGGGCTGGTCGAAAGTCTGCCGCCCTAAGAAACTTGGAGGTTTGGGGATCCCGGACCTCGAGAAATTTGCTAGGGCTCTCCGACTGCGTTGGCTCTGGTTTGAATGGACTGCTCCCGAGAAGCCTTGGTGGGGCTGGGTTCTGCCTGGTGATAAGCCGCTCGCTGAGATAGTTGCTTAGAGGCGACCGACAACGTAGATATGACGATCTTTTTAGCAACGTAGATATGACGATCTTTTTAGCTGACAGACTAGACGGTGTTGGTTGATTGCATCTCTACCCTACTTGTATCAGTTTTTCACTTTGGCCTTGGCCGCGTTCTGTTTGCTTCTCCTATATCAATATAAAAGGCAATGCTTTTGCCCCGCTTCAACAGGTCGTCGGCCCCACGTTCTTCATTGAGCACACTGTCCACCTGGAGCACCACAGCACAATAGTTACTTGCAACACATAGTTATTAGTAGCATAGAGTGGGCCCTTATCACCTCCTCTTTCATAATAGTTGCAAGTAGTAGAAGTGTATTCAACCATATAACCAATAGAATCTTCCAACTTAGATAATTTAGTCACATAAAGAGGAGCATTAAATTTATTTTGGAATTCATTAGCATGCTTCCCTCTTTCAAAATAGTTATTAACATCAATATCAAGTTTAATATCATGGCTGCAACAAAATTTTGGAATTAGAGATAGTTGCAAACCACATAAGTATTTCTCAACATAAGCAAATTTCTAATCTATGGTGTAATTAGGAGAATTCAAAAACATAGCAGGACTCATATGAGTAAGAGTACTATCATAAATAGCAAGTATATTATTTTTATCCTCACATAATTTAGTAACTTCCAAACATGTAGGATTATCAATAAGCGTAGGCCCATCATCTAAAGCATTATCATATAGGACATTTAAGCAACGCTCCTCATTATCATCCATAAGTTCACTAGTAGCATTATTAAAAAGTGAAGGAGCATTATTGGTTTCATCATAATAGCATGGGTTATCATATAGGACCATAGAATTTTCAGTTTCACACTCATCATAACATAGGTTCTCATAAATAACAAAAGATTTTTGATTTTGAGTGTTACTATCATTTGTTGATGGTGAAGTTGGGAGATTCAACTCTTCCCCAAGCTTAGGTTGTAACACATCTATTTCAATCTCCTCTTCACATACTTCCACTTCCAAACAACTCTTCTATTGCAACAGGAAGAAAATTGCTACGCCAGCTAATTTACTTGAGTATCTTATTAGTGGACATGAAAGGAGCATAGTATTGCTATTATACTGCTATTATAGAATATTAACTCAATTATCTAAATGGACTAATTGTTACTGCTGTGTGAACCAAACTGATGCCAGGATTTCCAACTACAACATTCAAGCCTCTTACCCAGAGAGAGAGGAAGGCTGGTGACAAAAGTTTTGGGGAAATGAATATCTTATTCAGCCCCTTTATAGCATACAACTTAAGTTGACTCAAACTTTAGATATGAACTTGGAAATATATTGAACATCATACTTTGAAGTTACAAACAAGGGAATACTAATTTCAAGTAAAAAGGTATAAAATATAGCTTTCGTACTCACTTCATAATCGTGTCTTTCAGAGTTTATTTTTGTAGATACATGATTATTTCGCTTACAACTTATTTGTACGCATTAATATTGGTGGACATTCTTTTTGAGATTTAGTAGGTTGACATTTCAATGAGATTTTTAGTGCAATTTTAAACAGACTAAAAATGGTGTGCATTAGTCAATATCCGATAAACATTTTTTTGTTCAACATTACTAGTACTACTATTAAAAGAGCAAACAAGTGTTCATACATTAAATGAATGCGTTCAATATCTGATAAACGGCCCAGATCGTTTCAATGTTTGACAACTTAATACACATTTTCGTTTTCGTGGAAATTAGATGGATTGCCACCGCCTAAAACGGAAACAGGAAACAGAGGGAGGACGAGATCGTGGGGAGCCGCCGCGCGCTTGGATCCGGGCGCTGCCACGCGCATCCGTGCCTGATCTGGGAACCACGTCAAGGTTGTGTGTAGGAGAAGGGCACGGCGGCATCGAGTAGAACTCCTTTCTCGACCTCGTGTGCATCCTCTGCTTCCCAATCCACTCCTGCCGAGCACGCACGTACACCAGCTGCACGCATGCCGGCATCACGCGTGAGCACCTGTGTTTCCTTCCGCATCCACGCGCACATCCGAGCGCCGCTCTTTCTTTGGTCATCTCCGGTTCGTTTTTCCGCCGCCGTTCCTCCAGTACAAGTCTGAAACTTTTTGTCCAGAAATTCAGTAAGGGTCGCATCTTGTTTTTATATTGCCTTTGCTTCTAAATTCATCTCAACACCCACTGCAAGCCCAGTGGCTGTGCTCGTGTTATTTCACCAATCAGACCCAAGGTCGAATCCCACCAGATGCATAAACCATCTCTTTTCCTCTCTGTCTAATTAATTTTCCTTTTCTTTTTGCAGAAAATGTGTTAATTCTGTATAAATCATATTTATTGTTGTATAACTCTAAATAATAAAAATTATATATCTACTTTGATCAGAAAATGTAAGGACTGTTAATATGCCATCCATGCTCCTGTTTGCACCATCTAGCTTGTGCTTATTGGTCTTTTGCATTATCACCTAAATAACTAAATATGGAATCTGTGGGATATTAATATAAATAATGTCTCTATTCCATTTAATTTGTGTAGCTCACCCATAGACGGACGCAGCCCGGGCTTCGCTGGCGGCTTGCCTCGTTCACGAGAGGGATTCCATCAAGGAAATGGTATCTGATCACGGACAAGATGATTGGCTAATAATCAATTATCTTCGTGGGCCGCCTGTGTAATTGGGCTGTGTCGTATGTGCCTCGTCCACAACAGGCAGTGTAGCCGAAAATCAAGTATTTTTCGTCAAATCTGGCCGTTTTGCCGAACTAATAACGTATCTGGCCGTTCCTCGAAACTAATTGCAAATCTGGCCCCTGAGGTCGGCGCCAACGCAAATAGCGCCGACCTTGTGCAGTTCGGCGCCAGCAAAAAATTCAGCCGACCTAGGTCGGCGCCAATGGCAATGGTGCCGACCCCAGCAGGCATCAGAATGCAGATTTTGGATGGCGCCGAACTGCACAAGTTCGGCTCCATTTGCGTTGGCGCCGACCTCAGTGGCTAGATTTGCAATTAGTTTCCGCGAGCGGCCAGATACGTTATTAGTTCGGCAAAGGGGCCAGATTTGGCGAAAAATACGAAAATCAACTAGCAAAGCTAGTAGCAAACCTTTGCTCAAAAAAGAAAAAAAAACTAGTAGCAAACCGATCCATTCCATGTTCCGCTCCCTACATTTCCCAACCCAGCACACACCACAGTACATAAACCTTTGCTCAACAGGCAGTTTTTTCAGGTCCCCTCAGCACATAAACTTTTTCACGTCATCCTCTCTAATTTACTCAATTGTGTTTCAATTTGAAAAGGTTGTACACGAAATATATGTGAATCGAAGAGTATGTTCCATTCTCGTAATTGGTTTTGAGTTTCGTCGCTTGTAATTTCTTAATTTTGAACCAGACTCCACACCATTTTAAAACAAATTTTGTCAACTTCGTCACATTTGGTTGACCGTTTTCCTTTGGTGGGTCGATCAATCTCATCGTTTCACACAAATTTTGTGTTGTACCTTTTTGTTTTAATGGATATGGAGTTCTTCTTAATTTCAATTGTATCAAAGTTTAGCGCATAGTAGCATTTTAATTGTTAGGAACTTGTGAACATTAGAATGTATTGTGAGCGGTGAATGTATTATATTCTTGTTTCCACGATAAAAGTATTTTGAACACAATATGTACTCCATATGTCCAACATTTGTCGGAAAAAAATTAGTTGCACTGTAGCGCGCCCAGGTTTCGACGAATTCCTAGGTCCGCCACTGAGCTCACCCATGACATGTTTTGCCTTATAAAGTGGTGCATCACCTCATTCCTTGCCCGCAGGTGTAGCTTCGGCGTGCTCCACGTTGAATCCCACTAGGCTGAGGACATTTTCCGCGACAACAGCTATGAGAATGACGACAACCTTCATTCTCGCTGCCTCCTCCGTGCGCTCTCTCTATATTCCCCTCTACATGCAGGTGATGATGCCCGAGGCTGTGATGCGCCGAAGGTCGTGCTGAAGGCTATGGGTGTGACATTGAGGATATGACATAATTTTTGCTGAGAATACGCCCAAAAAGCACGCCTTCATCGCGGGGAACAAGTTCTGTTGGCTTTGGTGTGAGATTTGTGTGCTCTATGATGCTTACATAGACATCGTTTTCTTTGCAATATAAATTCTAAAACCTATGCAAAAGTGTAAAAGAAATAATACATATAGACCCTGATATGTTCTTTCCCACTTGTATGGTCCCTTTATTTGTGAAGACGTGCGTTGCACGTACATGTCAACTAATAATTTAAAACAATGCATAATAATTTGAATATTAAATAAATTGACAACAATAGTTTTCTTGATCGTGCCACGAGATGCTGCCACCCTCAACTGAATCGATCAAGGAAACTAACACTTAGGCATGCTCTTAGGGCGAGGCCTCATTTTCTCTTCATCCTTCTTGCCTCCTTTCACGATAAATACGCTACTCATCCCAAACACGGTATGCCGATCAAAGTGGCAATGCATGAACCACACACCTGAAAAATCAAAAAAAAATATATATATAAGCACAAATACAAATATATAAGCACAAATACAAATATATAGAATGATTTGTTGAATGGAAAATGATACTGAATCCAATTCACGGCCAAAAAATTAAGGAAAAAGAACGTACCAGGATTGTTTGCTTTGAAGCGTATGGCGGCCCAGCCAGCCTTGGGCACGGTGACCGTGTTCTGGTACGGCGGGTCCTTCAGGTTGTACTTGGCCGGGTCAGTTACATTACTGAAGTTCCCCAAACCTCTCCCAACCACGTAGAAGGCGAATCCGTGCAGGTGCATGGGGTGGTTCTCGGCGCCCTGGATGGCTGTGTCTTGGAACACCACCTCCACGACGGTGCCGTACTCCACCACCGTCACCTTGGTGGCCCGCTTTGTGGGCCAATACCTCCTGGAGGCGATATCGTCGGTGAAGTTGAAGAAGAAAGGCGGCTTGTTGGGGAAGTCTGGCTCGTACACGCCTTTCTTGAAGAAGTAGAATGCGTCGAGGATGTCGACGACTGGGTCCTCGAAGCTGACGTTGTTGAGGCTGCCCGCCAGGCGGGTGCCGTCTGGCCCGTCGCACATTCTGCCGTAGCCCGCGGTGCAGGGGAGGGTGTTGATGGCGAGGGTGATGAGCATGTGCTTGCCGACCTTCTTCGGCACGTTCGCCGAGTGCTCCTTGCTTGCCAGAGACCGGAGTTGGGCCGTGTACGCTATCGCGGTGTCGATGTCGTCGCTGCGCGGAAGTTTGTGGGAGACCGGACGATGCGCGCGTCGCGCCTGGCGCGTCGCGTACTTGTACTCCAGAATGGCTGTGGCGGTGTCGTTGTTGAACTCGAGGTCTTTGTTGGACGAGAAGGCCCGCGAGGCCATGTAGTAGCGGTTGTTGGACGAGACGTTGTACTTGTAACGGTCAGCCGTGAGGAGCGCGTCCATGGTCTGTCCCGGTGAGATCATGATATTCTCGACGGTGAATGGCTTCAAGTAGCGTCCGTCGGTGCCGACGACGGTGAGATTGTGCTGGGCCACGCTGAAGAAGATGTCGTTGTCGAGAACAGCGTTGATGATACGTAGCAGGTACGTCTTGCCGAACTTGACGGGCAGCTTGAAAGTGTCCTTCTTGTCGCATGGGAGCAGGTCTCCGGGCTGGCCGTTAATGGTTTGTGCATTTGAATTACTAATCTCGCCACCAAGCCTTAAGTGCTCCTCCAAAATATGGTTCAGATCGCCCTTCCACCACTCACCTGCATGAGTCGAGCGAGGAACATTATTCAAGATGGATCGATAAAGCTTGAATTGAAGAGGAAAATATATATCAAGGTTCAGGAACCAGTTTCTGAATAACTATTCAGAGCACCTTTTCTGAACTTCCGTTCTTATACTATGTTAACTTCCGGACGGAACTTTCAGATTTTCTGTTTTGCGAATAGTATTTTCAACGCAATATTCGAACCGTTTATCGGAATGATGCATGCGATATACCGTTGAAATGGTACAGAAATTGCGCACATTTTTCGTCTTGACGGGTTTTTCAAATTTTTTACGGTTTCAAAACAATTTTAGAAATATTAATCTCAGTTTTCGCCAATTTATCCGTTTTGGTACTTTTTTTGTCGCCATTTTCAAACCGCTCGTCGGATTGATGCAAATGATACGCCGTTGGAAAGCTATGGATATTGCGCACAACTATTGTCCAGATGAGTTTTCTAAATTCCTTACAGTTTTAAGACAATTTTAGAAATAGTACACTCGGTTATCACGTCTTTCTCCTATTTCGTACTTTTTTTGGCCGCCATTTTCAAACCGCTGGTTGAATTGATGCAAATGATACGCCGTTGGAAAGCTATGAAAAATGCGCAACTTTGTTATCTCTAGTCAATTTTCGAAATTCTTTACAGTTTAAGAGTAGTTTCAGAGATAAATACTACTGTTTTCTGATATTTTAGATCTAGCGGACAGTGTTTTGTAAATTACTTTTGAACGGCTCATCGAAACTTAACAAATGATATGGCGTTAGAATATATTGAGAAGGCGCAACTTTTTCATACAGAAACTTTTTCCAAGTTAGATACGGTTTTTGATTAATTATGAAAATACGAAAATACGAAAAAACGAGATGACATTAGAACGATTCAAAAGTGACACAGTTGTGTTACTCGCGTGGGTGTGGCGGCATTGTAGAGTGAAAGTAAACTCGTATCATTGCCAATCGCATGCGGGGCCGGTCGATTTGGATAACGAAAGCTATTTTCAACGATTTTTATGCATACAATTTCCACCTAGAAAAACTAAGCATAATGAACTTCCTTATACAAGGCCGTGAACCTCTTTGTATGTGCTAGCGAACTTCCGATCGCTCTTACTGTGAACTCTCAGGCTGTCTAAATTAAACGTCAGATTTGATCTAAACTAACAACGTTTTTTTAATGTCTTCGAGTTGAACATCCGACAGGTTCAAAACGAACTCCTGGTCTTAGACAGTGAACCTCCTTTTTTAGAAAAATATAAAAAAAGTTACGCCCAAAGGAATTTTTTTATTGCTAGGACAAATGTGAACCTCGGAATGGTCGATTTGAACTCCCATTTTATTCTTTCCTCCACTACAAAAGTGAACTTTGTTCTGAACAATATGAACTTCTGTTCGGAATAATATGAACTTCTTAAAAATAAAGAACGAACTTCCTTTTTATATTTTGGTGAACTTCTGATAAAACAGTAATAATCCGATGTGGCCGAGAATAACTTCTGATGTATTTTTAGGAGAACTCCCAATATAGATGTAGATAAACTTCCAATACCTATAATGTGAACTCCAAACATGGTTAACATGAACTTTTCAGAAGTAATAAAATCAAAAATATGACGTGTACAGTAGCTAATGTGAGCATTTTCTCCAAGCATCGGCCAAGAAATAAATACAAAATAGGACATGAAATTGACTGTCCATCGTGCATTCCCACAACACGAAAAAGAGAACCTCCATTTTAGAAAAGACATTAACTTTCTTTTACTCGCGAATGAATAATGTGAACCTCTAGTACAGACGGATTGAACTCCCTTTTTAATCTTCCGTGAATAAAAAAGTTCAGATTAATTCATCGTCATTAGAATTCTCAGAATCCAAAGGACTGGCACCAACTAATTTCGTTGCACAAAAGAGGTGAACTTCACAGAAAATTTCTACACACACAATCAAATGAAAATTCAGAGACCATCGGTGGAGTAGCAAGCAGTGTACTTGCAGGCTGTTCAGTTCCCTACACTGAAATCGGACATGACTTCAGTGGCAGCTCATCGTGCACGGATGCAGGGGCGAAATTACTAATTGCTGGGGAGGGGCGGGAGGGGGTCGCACGGTGGACCTCCATGGAAGCGCTTGGCGGATTCCCGCGACGGCTACCGGTGAACTCCCGCAGAGGACGGGCGAGCGTTTCGTGGGAGTAGGGACGGTGATGGGGCGGCGCTCGAGCACTTGGCCAGAGGCGCGCTAGAGCAGGTCGCCCGCGGAGCAGCAGAGGCGGGAGGTCGATTCCAAGTCGGCCGCCATGAGATGGGGACGAACGGAGAGGTGCGGTGGTGTCGCGCCCATTGCAGCAGGGAGACTTGCGCGGGAGCGCCGGCTGCCCTGGAAGGCGCTCACGCCGACGAGCAGGGAGGGGCGTGGTCGCCGGTAGCGCCGATTGCAGGGATGGGGTGGGCGACACCCTGTTTAAGTAGCAGAAGGAGGCTCCCTCGGCCAGGTCGGGAGGGCCGCTGGGTCTTAGTGCGCCGCCGTCTGCCCCGAGGCAGGCCGCGCCGGCGAGATCGAGGAAGTGGAGGGAGGCAGCGGGGTTGGGTCGCCGGAGGGGACAGACTTGGGCGATGGAGTCGAGGCGGCGGGCGCGGTAGAGGGGAGGCCATGGCGGCGCTCCGGCGCAGGAGAGATCGGGGCGGCACGCTCCGGTCGATGGAGCCCACGGCGACGTGGGGTGGGCGAGGGTGCCCTCAGCCGGGCATTCGGCGGGCGGCGCGGGGTGGTGGAGTGCGCCCTCGGCCAGGTATGGAGGCGCGGTGGCCGCCGGCACGTAGAAGGTGGGGTAGGGCGGCGTGGTGGTTGCCGGTGGTGGGGAGGGAGCGGCCGATGGGAGATGAGATCGTGACGAGGATGGTGGTGCGGTGGTGGGTTGGTGCGGGACCGCGCGGTAATTATGGGATAAGAAGGTGATTAGGATAGGGTTTGTTCGGGATAAGAAGCTGGTTTTGGAAAGGTGCTCTAAATAGTATTTAGAGCACTCTTAAGGGTGGTTCCTGAATAGTCCCGTCCCTGCTACAAGGATATATATATAGGTAAATTAACAGGGGCTCCATGGTGTATGGGCTCCCAAATCACCCACCGTCAGATTGATTGATCTGATCATTCGGCAATGGGATAAATCCGGGTATGTGAGCTAAATAAAACCCGTTAGTGCAAACCGTTTAGCCTGTTTGAAATTTTATTCCACCCTCACGTCATGAGCTAGTTGGAAGTGTGCTTGGCCCAGTTTTGCCATCGTTGATTAAATCTAACGCCGCCGACGGCGTCTACTCCTCTTTCCCTCCATCAGCATGGGTGCAAGGTCGGCCACGTTCCTATCCACCAGGCTGCTGGTAGTATTCCATCAACTCCCGTCGGCGAGACTGAGACGTACCAGGGTTGATCGCCTCCGGCTACTCCGGTTACCCAGGTATGTTGCACCCACGTTGTATGATGCTAGCTTCCTTTTCTTTTGGTAAAGATGGATATAAAATTCAACTCGTCCACGTTTGTATCCAGCAAGCCGCCGGCAGTCATCCGTGGAGTCCCGTCGGCGAGAAGGATATGGGCCAGCAATCACTGGCGACATGCATGTCAATTCGGCAATTCCCTACGTTCATCTCTAGCTATTTTCTTTTGTATTACAGGTCGAATTAGAGCAGCTCCATGACGGAGACTAGATGCATGCTTCATTGTGGCCAGCGGCGCGGGACGACGATATGGCCCGGCAACGATCACCAAGATGCATGCGATCGCTTACATCCATATGTCCGCCGGCCGTGGATGACGGTGACGGAGACGACGAGGCCGTGGGCGGCTCGATGACGGCAAGACACGGCCACCAGTGGCTCGACGGCGACGACGGCGACAAAGACGAGACGCAGCCGGCAGCGGCTCGCCGACGATGACACTGCAGGCAAGATACGGCCAGCTGCTTCACGTCAGTTTGCTTTAATTCAGATCATCGATGTACACTTAGTCTTGAGCTAGTTTCTGGAGATCATATAGCTAATACCTTTGTATGTACTTCAAAACAATGAAGTATATACTCTATTTTTTGCAGTAGTTCACAAAAACTGAGTATGCATCGATACCTACAAATACTTAAGAATACAACAAGCTAATCACAGTTTAGAGGTCCGAATTTTTACCAATTCAGTGTATGTACGAACTAAGTATGTGATATCAACATACTCGGTATATATTGGCACCTACATACGCGGAGTGCGCCTACATACAACTCTTAGTACTCAGTATTGGCGCACACAATATCAACATACTCAGTATTGGCACCTACATACCCGGAGCTTCCTATATAGGTAAAACTGAGTATGCATCGATACCTACAAATACTTAAGATACAACAAGCCAATCACAGTTTAGAGATCCGAATTTTTACCAATTCACGGTATGTACCAACTAATTATGTGATATCAACATACTCAGTATTGGCGCCTACATACCCGGCGCCTATATACAACTCTTAGTACCGGATGTTTATTTGATCCGAATTTCAGTTTTAAGTGGGTATCATACGACTCGAGTATGCCATATCCATAATAAATACATACAAGCTTCGTGGCGGCGCTAGCCGAAAGCGCCCCCCTTGACCGTGACGGGCTCGTATAACGCCACACCACGCCTCTGACTCACCCATAGTTCTATAACGTGTGGTGTTCCTTAGTAATTAAAAAATGTAATTGGGTGCTATATACCTGATTTCCTTAACTATAATGTGCTCGGATAGATGTCCATGCTATGTGCATGGTATCCAAACAGCATTTTCAATCGTTATATTATTGCCTGTTCCTAACTATCTTGCCATGCGTAACCAGTCAAAATTCCTCACTCATTGGTAGGTGGAAGCATATACTCAAAGATAGACACACACAATATCATGTACTTGAGTACTACTAAGCGGAGTTAAAAATTTATTTAAAAAGCAACCCAATTTCATAATTTAATTAGAGTGACAAACTTAGAGACCAAATCAATTGATTTACTTTTTTCCTATACCCAGTCCATAAATAAATTTAGACATGCATGCATAAGAAGTAGGCACACGATCAAATACTCAAGGTGATAATATTCAATCACCATTAATTAGGACAATGTATGCCAACTTTACATGCCGCGTCCATGATTTTGGGGTATCCATTACACAATATCGTGTGCTTACTACTAAAAAATCACACACTAATTAGGCCCAAATTATGGTACAGTATAAATTTTGGCCCGGATAAATGTAATCATCGCGTCGCAAATTCTTGGGTATCCAGTGCACACGATCATATACCCAAACTAGGAATCAATCAAACAATCAATTATAATCATTTGGTTAATGCTACACAGCTCGTCCAAGATATCTGGGTATGCATTAACTGAAATAACCTTTTTAAACAAAAATAATAATATGTGGTCCACCAATTGGTCAACCGTTTCCACCAGCATCAAAATTAATCAAGTTTTAATAGCTGTCGGCTATTAAAAGGTCAGCATTTAATACTCCGAACCTCAACATAACAGATACCTTCAATCACGTTGGGTATAGAAAAAAATCTGGGTATCCTCAAATTTTGCAGATCAAACAAGGCAACATAAATTTGGCAATTTTAAATTTCATTTTCTCTCTCCTCGCGTACTTAATGCATACTATTTCCTTTTTATTGCCCATGCTA
This sequence comes from Poa pratensis, assembly GCA_947311845.1. Taxonomy (NCBI): domain Eukaryota; kingdom Viridiplantae; phylum Streptophyta; class Magnoliopsida; order Poales; family Poaceae; genus Poa; species Poa pratensis. The sequence goes on from CAMZMU010000052.1 coordinate 7,280,788, forward strand.
ACGGGTCGACCCGGCGAACTAAAAACCTTTAGAGAGGCTTTATCAAGATACCTAATCCGACGGTCATGACTCATGAGGGATGGTGCCCATGCTCCTTGGTGCCCCAATTGAGCTTCTATATATATATATATATACCGTTAAAAAGTATAAGATGCATCAAACACAAAGTTGTGTACAAGAATAGAATAGGCCAAATTTAAACGCGCGACCTGGTAAATGGATAATATTTTGGTTGACGAGAGAAAGAGAGAGATAGATATCTGTGCGTGCAACTGAATACCGAGGATTATGGTGGTGTCGTCAACGTCCGGCTGCTTCTTGAAGGGGTATTTTTCGCCGCGCTTGGGGCGGACGATGAAGGCGCCGTGGATGCCTTCACGGTCCAGGTCGCTGTGTGCGTGCCACCAGATAGTGCCCTCCTCCTCCGACAAGATGATCTTGTACAGGAAGCTTTTGCCTGGCATGATGGGACACTGAGTGATGAACTCGGGGCCGTCGTACCACGGGTTCCGGGGCTGGTCCACGCCATGCCTGCGAATGAATGAATTCCAAGTTTTTGATATGCGTATACATATGTTGATGTGTAGGAGCGTGTGATGTGATGAATGGGTTACGAACCAGTGGATGGTGATGTTTTTGTTGCCTCTGTTTCGCACGTTGACAAAGACAGTCTCGTTTTTGCGCGCCGTGATGGTCGGGCCGGGCCACTGGCCATTGACGGTGAGCAGGGTCTTGTGCTTGCAGAGCCTTTTGAAGCTAGTCTCCTTCACCTGCAAAACGCATATCACACCATTCGCAGGTCACTACTTGCTAGTTAGCTACACATGAAGGATCAAAATGGATGCATACACATGAAAGGAAGTTTTTGAAACCCCCAATCTATTAATTAAGAAAAAGATAATTGCCCAGTTAATTTACAGAAGATCGTACGAAAACCGGCCAACCCAAACTACTACTCACAAATCAACAAGACCACACGGCCACAACGACAGCCTGGCAAACTCTCTAGAAACACAACAACCACAACCCCATAACACTCAATGTTTTAAATAACGGGCTATTGCATATAGCGGAAACCCTTCAAAACATATATAGCGAGGTTATAGCGGAGCTAAATGGGGCTGTAGCAGCAACCTTAATCGTCTAGCGGGAACATGCTCAACCAGCAATAGCGGGGCTATTTAAAACCTTGATAACGCTCGAACAACACAACGATGAAAACACCTCAAAAAAGCTGGCTAGACTTACGATGAAGTTGTAGTAGTTGTTCCTGGCGCCCTCAGCTGCTCCGACGAACGCAAACAATGCAGCGAGGAACCAAAGCGTCGCCGGCATCTTCCTTGCTACACCACCCACCATTGCCGAGCTTGCCGGCCGTCAGGCGGTGGAGGTGATCTGGCTAGCTAGGGAGCTGGCTAGCTTGCTGTTGAATTGAAGCATATGCGTGAGGTACTATTTATAGGAAGGAAGCTGGCTAGAGAGGACCGCGTGCTTCACATGATCTCACTCAGTTAGCTGGCAGCCTGGTAGCTCTCGCACGACTAATACGACTAATTTAAAAAAAAAAACCTAAATACACCTAATACAACAAAAAAAATGTGAGGAGGGATCCTCACCGTTGGAGGAGCGGGCCCGAGGCGCGACGGAGGTGGCTCGGCGGTGGCGGAGGCGGCGGCGGCGGCGGCGGCTCGGTGGCGTGGGCGGAGGCGGAGCAGCGCCGGGCGCGGGCACGGCGGCGGCAGAGGGTGCGGCGGCGCGCAGGTTCGTCAGTTCGTCGCGCCTCGATCTATTCTCCCGGGTCGTGGCTCGATCTATTCTCTCGGGTCGTGGCTCGACCCGGCGAAGAAGGTGGGTATATATATCGCCCACCTCTAGTCCCGGTTCGTGGCACGCCCTTTAGTCCCGGTTCGTGCCACGAACCGGGACTAGACGTGTTTTGGGCGGTGGCAGGCCACGCGCGCGCAAATGCACCTCTAGTCCTGGTTCGTGCACGAACCGGGACTGAAGGGGTATTTTTTTTGGAGCTAAGGCCCAAATTTTATGTGTGACAAATGTTTGAAATTGAATTTGAAAAGTGTTTGAATATGAATTTGAATAACTTCTGCATACTTTTGAATCTGACATAAATTTCAATATGAAAAGTGTTTGAATTTGAATAACTAACCCAAATCCATTTTCTGTTTTCTAAAATAAATATTCTAACTATTGAAACTATTAACCTTTTTTGCAAATTTCAATTCAAAATGCATTAACTAATATTTTTTGCATATTTTTGAATCTAACAAAAATTTCAACATGAAAAGTGTTTGAATTTGAATAACTAACCCAAATCCATTTTCTGTTTTCTAAAATAAATATTCTAACTATTCAAACTATTAACCATTTTTGCAAATTTCAATTCGAAATGCATTAACTAATATTTTTTTTGCATATTTTTGAATCTAACAAAAAATTCAACATGAAAAGTGTTTGAATTTGAATAACTAACCCAAATCCATTTTCTGTTTTCTAAAATAAATATTCTAACTATTCAAACTATTAACCATTTTTGCAAATTTAAATTCAAAATGCATTCCATGAAGGTTTCAGAACACAGTTACATAAAAGACGTGATGCGGGTGCGCCTCGAGACGGCTGCGAGCGCAGCTGAGGCATGGCCACGGCGGGCCAGAGCTGCACGGATCTGGGTTCGGTGGGGGAAGAAGAATGGCACGGTGGGGAAGAAGGGTAAAGAAAAAAGAGAAAGATATGAAAAAAAACCACCTGACAGGTAGGCACCACACACAAAATTGGTTTGCAGCCCTGTTTTTAAGGGATCTGTTCTGGGGGGGGGGGGGGGGGGGGCAACTTTTGCACTGTAAAAACGGTTTACCTTATATGAGTTTTACTGGTTGGTTTTTAAGGAATCCGCTAGAGATGCTCTAAATATGTAACAATGAGGTTGAGAGAAGCCCAAGATAACAATTGATAAACATGATCTGAAGTGTGGAAGACGCACATGTGTGCAGCCAGCTAAGTGAGATCGGAATAGTGGAAGGTGGATCGACCACTCAGCGAGAAACGGTTCATAATCATGAGAGCGGACTCAAGTTGCCGCAACGTGTGCAATATAATCTGCCAGCTAACTGAGATTGGAATAATTTGATGCTAGTAGTATTTAAACCGTTCATGTTAGCGAGAAGCAATTCTATGTTTGAAAACCACAAATGAAAAGGGGTTTTCTTTGAAGGATGGTATCATTCGTTTCCAAGATAGAGCGTGGGTGAGAAACAATACGATAGCTCGTTAAAACATTTTGCCAGATTTGCACAAAACTGTCGCCATCTAAATTTTTGAAAGTGTTGAACTACAAACACATTTTCTTACCCTCTATATTTTCTGGGAATTAGTGGGGAACACTTGTAGTTGATATTTGTAATAATGTTTGTAGCTAGCAGCGGATGCACCCACGTGATGACCAGCTAACACACTTGTAGTTGGCATGTCCATCTGAGCACTGTCCGTTGCATAATTCACACGCCATATTCTATTACGTTAAAAAGTTAATGTAAAAAGATATATAAATAAATACATCGAACTTTTATATAAAATTAATGCAAAAATTCATGCCAGAATTCATAGAAAATTTCGTCCGGACCTTTTATAAAAATATGACATATGGAGTGGCCGAAATTTGCCGCAACGGAAGTTAATTGACATTCAGGAAAAACATAGGCTACTCATTTTCCATGCAAACAAACATAACCATCAAAACGATGGTCTCAACAATTTCATCGATATTTTGCATCGACACTTCTCAAAATAATTCAAACAAACAATTCATCGACAATATTCACCTAACTATTAACCTAACAATTAACCTTTTTTTTGCGAATGAACCTAACAATTAACCTAAAATGTAACCTAACAATTAACCTTTTTTTTACGAATTCACCTAACAATTAATCTAATTCCTTAAGCTAGCTAGGGGAGGGGGAGGGTCGGGGGCGACAGGGGAGAGGGAGGGGGAGTGTTAGGCCAGGCGCTCACTAGGAAGAGACGGCCGGTGGCGGCGGGGCAGGGGCGGCGCCACGAGGAGGAGACGATGGCGGCATGGCAGGGGCGGCACTCTGTTGTGTAGGGCTCGATCTGGCCCGCGATTTGGCTATATAAGTCTGATATTTAATAGGAGCATGCCACTTTTAGAGCACGCTACCAGTAAGTGGCCCTAGAATTCCCCCGGACCGAAATTAGTAGTAGCGCGTGGCCCTGTTGTACATGCTATCGGTAAGGCATCACTAGTAGCGTGCGTAAAAGACGGCACGCTTCCAGTCATTTCTGTCCGGAGGAAACACTAGGGCCTACTTACTGTAGCGTGCAAACACGGTAGGCACGCTACCAGTATAAGCTACTGGTAGCGGGCGGTAAACGGCGAACGCTACCAGCTACCAGTACTTAGTAGTGGCGTGTGTCGTGGCCCGACCGCTTCTAGTAAGATTCTACCTATAAGCTTTTTCCTACTAGTGTGACGCCCTGACAGTCTGTCTCCCGGTGGGGCTCACCCGATCGTATTATTGGCATGATCACGCCTTCTATCTTCTTGACCCCCAAGTCTTCGTATGACCTCATTGCCTTGCCGATTTAGAGGAGGTGCTCTCTCCTCATGATGGCGCAAAGGGACCCTGATGGGCTCCTTCTCACGGGTGTAACGCCCGGGGTTTTTCCCCAATTAGTTTTAATTGTTTGTTGTTTTGTTTTGTCGCATCATGTCATCATGTATTTTAAAACTTGCAAAATTATTTGAAATCCATCGAATCTTATTTTTTTTCTAAATTTTCTAGAATTAATTAGTTGCCCCAAAACAAATTTTTAATAGTGCCAAAACTATTCTGGAAAAAAATAATAAAACAAAATGAAAACAAAATGTTTCTGAGGGTGGCAGGCCGGCCAGGCCCAGCCTCCACCGCACACCACAAGCCGCCGCCTACCTCCTTGCCGCTAGCCAAGGCGCCGCCTGGGAGCACCGCCTTCCGGCTGTCCTGCGCCGGCAACTGGCCGAGCTCCTCCACCCGCGACCCAGACGCGCGGCCGCCGTCCTCTTCTTCCGGCCCGAGCTCCGCCGTCGCTTGCTGCAGGTCGGCCCCTCTGGCACCGAGCCGCCCCACCGTACGTCCACACATGGCCGCCTTCTCCTCCTCCTCATCAGTGACGCGAGCTCCTCTGCCCCGGGCTCCTTCCCCGTCCCTGGCCGTCCTCTGCTTCTCCTCGCGGGATGCCGCTGCAACCCCGTGCTCCGACGCCGACCACGACAGTGCTGCCTCCAGCTCGGCTCAGCGAGCCTGGAGCGATATGTGCTCCGTGGTGAAAACTAAGTCCTGTTTGAACCTTCACAGTCCTCTCCTATTTGAAGTACACGCATATATCAATGGATTTGGTTCTTGGATTACCATGTACTATGAGGGGGAGTACTGACTCGGTGATTGTGGTAGTCGATATATTTAGCAAGATGACACATTTTATCCCATGTCACAATAACGACGATGCTTCACACATTGCTGATTTGTTTTTCAGGGAAGTTGTTCGTCTACATGCGCACTATTGTTTCAGATCTTGTTACCAAGTTCTTGAGCTATTTTTGGAACACTTAATGGGGAAAACGTGGAACCAAGATCTTATTCTCGACTACGTGTCACTCACAAACCCAAGGACAAACTAAAGTTGTTAATCGCACATTGTCCATGATGTTACAGTTTGTCCTAAATAAGAACTTGAAGATGTCAGAAGAGTGCAAAAAACAGGGATGTACATTTTCTCCGTTTTGAGCTTGTTCATGGTATAAACATATTGCTCCCATAGCAACGACAGCCGGCACCCACCACCTCCCGCCGCAAGCCGCTGCATATCTCCCTCCATAGACCATTTGTCCTAAGTTACTCCACACTATGACCGGTCTACTAGGCAAACAGCCGGGAGGGGTAGTTTTGGAAGTGATCGGGATAAACCACACCTAGATATTATGTGTCTACTTACACAGTTAAATAGTAAAGTGTATATAATACGAATAGGTGCTTGCATTGACGGAGATGCAATTTAATAAGAGAAGGTGCCAAGGATACTGGCAAAGGATAAGTAGGGAGTTGGAGCAGGGCAAATCATTAGTGGCAATTAAGATGATATTATATACGGATTTGAAGTATAACAAACATTACTAAGCTTACTAATACGAATGTACCTGCATGCGTTCATCTTATTCTCACATTTAAAAAATCATATCCACAAATCTCCATCTGTAATTATTGGCTAGCAACACATGCATGATTTCACCGTCATCAACTCCTTTACGTACATGACTAGTACAATCTGAACCGTTTAGTCATGGTTTATGTATATATTATTAATATGTGATGTGATTTCCTCCTCCCAGGAACTTGTGAGAGCTTGGTAATATTTTCAGTGCTTTGGTCCTTGCAAGAGCTACACGTACTGTATTGAGAAGAATGGCTGGGCATTCGGTTAGACCGAACTATTCGGTCCGGTTCTTCGGGTTATAAAGAAATTCGGGTTCCTGAAACTGAGTACCGATTGGTCATCTTGAAAATAACTAACCGAAGAATTCGGTCCGTCAGAAATTCGGTTCGGTCTCGGTTAGTAACCGAAGTGACCGATGTTCTTTTGGTACAGCAATAAATCAAAGCAGGAAGTTTATTTCTGTGCGCATAGTCGCAGATTAAAGATGGGAAGGCGTGACTACACTAGCTACGCGTGAAAGCAGGCGTTAGCTACGGCCTGTAGGTGTCTTCTAGAAAAGCGGGATATACCAACGTGAGGCAGAATAGGAGACAATGGGCTGGGCTTTTTTACATCTTTCGGCCTATGACATATTATTTGGTTTGCTCGGTCTGTTTGGTCATCCAAGACAAAGCACCGAATTACCTGAGATTAATTCGGTTATTCACAAATCATGGCCGAATTGCTAACCGAAATTATCGATTTCGGTCTATTCGGTTTCGGTGTCTGTCTTTTCGAGTACGGTTTTCGGTTATCGGTCTTTTTGCCCACCCCTAGCCATTAGCACGCGCCAAAGGGCACGCTGCTGTAGCAGCTAGGCAGCCTGCCTGATGCTAAATGGCAATGTGTACATGTCGAGTGGACCATCATTTGTCTCCTTGCCAACATCACAATAATTCGGACTGCATGTGCACGTACGGCCTGGCTGAATAGCCATTGGCAGGGCACGCTTTTAAACCTTTTCGTTTGATTGCTGGCACTGGCAGCATAGCCATTGGCAGGGCACGCTTTTCATGTGAGATGTCTGGGCAATGCTCAGTACTGCCATTCCATTTAGGAGGCAGAATGGGAGTAGTATGATTGCGCAATGATCAACGGTATTAATCTGTGCACCAAGTATTCTAGCGTTCAATGCCAGTGGTACCTAGTACTAAAATCTCACATGCATGGGCTGCCCAACGGCTGTATGCGCGGTCTCGCAAGACCCGTCGTGCATTCGTGTGCGTCTGTCCGTTGAGTGTGATGTTTGGCTTGAAAAGTCACTGGCACTGCTCAGTACTGCCATTCCATTTAGGGCGAGATAGAATGGGAGTAGTACGACTGCGCAATGATCAACGAGATTAATCTGTGCACCAAGTCTTCTAGCGTTCAATGCTCGGTTGTACCTAGTACTAAAATCTCTCATGCATGGGCTGCCCAACGACTGTATGCGCTGTCCCGCAGGACCCGTCGTGCATTCGTGTGCGTCTGTTCGTTGAGTGTGATGTTTGGCTTGAAAAGTCGCTGGCACTGCTCAGTACTGCCATTCCATTTAGGGCGAGACAGAATGGGAGTAGTAGGACTGCGCAATGATCAACGATATTAATCTGTGCACCAAGTCTTCTAGCGTTCAATGCTCAGTGGTACCTAGTACTAAAATCTCACATGCATGGGCTGCCCAACGACTGTATGCACTGTCCCGCAGGACCCGTCGTGCATTCGTGTGCGTCTGTCCGTTGAGTGTGATGTTTGGCTTGAAAAGTCGCTGGCACTGCTCAGTACTGCCATTCCATTTAGGGCGAGACAGAATGGGAGTAGTACGCACTGCGCAATGATCAACGATATTAATCTGTGCACCAAGTCTTCTAGCGTTCAATGCTCAGTGATACCTAGTACTAAAATCTCACATGCATGGGCTGCCCAACGGTTGTATGCGCTGTCCCGTAGGACCTGTCGTGCATTCTGTGTGTCTGTCCGTTGAGTGTGATGTTTGGCTTGAAAAGTCGCTGGCACTGCTCAGTACTGCCATTTCATTTAGGGCGAGACAGAATGGGAGTAGTACGACTGCACAATGATCAACGATATTAATCTGTGCACCAAGTCTTCTAGCGTTCAATGCTCAGTGGTACCTAGTACTAAAATCTCACATGCATGGGCTGCCCAACGGCTGTATGCGCTGTCCCGTAGGACCCGTCGTGCATTCTGTGCGTCTGTCCGTTGAGTGTGATGTTTGGCTTGAAAAGTCGCTGGCACTGCTCAGTACTGCCATTCCATTTAGGGCGAGACAGAATGGGAGTAGTACGACTGCACAATGATCAACGATATTAATCTGTGCACCAAGTCTTCTAGCGTTCAATGCTCGGTGGTACCTAGTACTAAAATCTCACATGCATGGGCTGCCCAACGGCTGTATGCGCTGTCCCGCAGGACCTGTCGTGCATTCGTGTGCGTCTGTCCGTCGAGTGTGATGTTTGGCTTGAAAAGTCGCTGGCACTGCTCAGTACTGCTATTCCATTTAAGGCGAGACAGAATGGGAGTAGTACTGCGCAATGATCAACGATATTAATCTGTGCACCAAGTCTTCTTGCGTTCAATGCTCAGTTGTACCTAGTAGTAAAATCTCACATGCATGGGCTGCCCAACGGCTTTATGGGTTGTCCCGCAGGACCCCATCACGGGCTCAAATCTGCCCGGCGAGATACCATGTAGTAATCAAAAGTCATAATTTTTTAAACGGGTGTGTACCAAAGCAAAATTCTATAGAAAATTGAACAAAAGAAGGAACAAATATCAGAGTAAGCAATGGGTAGAGGGTCTCTGGAAAATCATATTGCCACCATGATTCCACATTTATGGATATATGCTTGGCAGCTTGGGACTCAAAGAAAAACTCATGCATGGGCTGCCCAATGGACCCAATCACCAGCTCAAAATTTACTAGGACCGGCAATCGCTGGCATGCTACCACAAATAAGACGCCCGGCCGGGACCAAATCACGAGCTCAAATCACGCCCTAAGTACAGCATGAGAATGCAGATTTGAGATGGTGATTGGGTCATGAGCATTAGTAGCCAGCGACGCGCAGACACGAGATTGAGAATTTTCAAATCTGGCCGGGATCATGAGCGTTGGCTGCATATGAATAATGTGTCACCTACGCATGCACGAGGCCTTGTCACCCCGCATCGATGCCTCCCCACCTCCCTCTCCTCGTCGCCTCTTGTCTCTGAATCAAGGGAGATTAAGGAATAGGAGGACACGACAAGGTCCGTAAGAAATAGGAATAAATTAGGACTGAAGAAATCGTAGCTAAATTAGGCGTGACGTCCGGGCGGGAGTCAAGGGCCCTAGCAGACCAGGGCCTGGACAGGGAGCAGCGCCAGTGCGCCACTAGGTATGCTGTTCCCGCGTCCGGCCGCCGGCCGCTGTAGGGAACGTGCATGGTCCTCACAGAAAATAGGAATAAATTAAGATTGTTTTCTGCCCATTTCCCAGCGTGCATGGTCCTCACAGAAAATCAACTTATTGCCAGATCAGTCATCATGCTATACATGTGATCTTTATCAATTTCAACATATTACCTGAAAAACCGATGCAGCACCATGGATCAATTTTAAGCCGACATCAAGCTTCATCAATCAGCCTAGGCAGGTGACAATGCATGCATCACGACTGACATAACACTTTGGTTGCTCCGAGCGTGTCGTTAACAATGTTCAAAATATCATCCGGCAAGCCGATTTATCGCTTATCGGGGTGTCACCGATAAGATAAAGGCATATCGTCAGTGTTTATCGTCTAGGAGCAATGCTCAGTACTGGTACCTACTACGACTGCGCAATGATCAACGGTACTAATCTGTGCACCAAGTCAGATCGGCCAAGTATTATTTATATTCCAACGTTCAGTGGTACCTAGTACTATACCTAGGTACTAATCTGTCGGTACCACGTGCTCTAGCAGAGCCCGCAAAAGAGGCAAACCCGCATAATAACTGCCCGATGCGGATTCAAAACCGTAAAAACGCAGAGAATATAACCTGCAAAACTACCCGACCCGTAAAACATTTTGCAGGGCCTCGTGAATTTCACCCTCCAAACCTTAAGTTTATAGATTTCGCGTCCAATTTTGAGGGGGCCTGTATCCACGCTAGGCGTTGGCGGGCTGAACATTCAGCATCCGCCGGTGACCTTCCGCCATGAACCTCGCCGGAGTCGCCAAAAATTTGGAGGCTCGACGACGGAGAGCAGCAGATTCAGACGGCGCTGCCGCCGGGCCACGGGGGGCTTCGTCCTGGGGCTCCGCAGCGCATCGGGCGGCGACGGCCTTCGTCCTGGGTGCGTGCTCCTGCGCTCTTCGCGACTCCGCGGCGCATCGGGCGGCGGCGGCCTTCGTCCCGGGTGCTTGCTCCTGCGCCTTCGTCCGCCAAATTGCAATCTTAAACATACATTGCAATCTTAAACATATATCAACTCACAAAAGATCCACCACATAGGAATTACAACGATGACCGTAATCATGTTCAGCAGCTCATACGGTACTAATTAGTGAAGTTCAAAGAGAGGCGAGATACATAAGTTACTTCCACAAACCCATAGTCCAGAGGTGGACTACTCCATCTTCATCATGAAGACGGTGGAGATGTCGATGGAGAAGATGGAGACCACGCCGGCAGCGCCCCGCCGGAGTTTTCCCCCTCCAATCTGCAGCTCCAGATCTTCGTTTTCGTGCTTCTGTGATATGGCGGCGCTTGTTTTCGAGAACGCCGTGAGACTTCTTTTATAGACGTTTTTAGGTCAAGACGAAGCCGGTGGAGAAAAGATCGACGACAGCGGAGCCTCGAGGCCCAAGATGGTGGGCCCCACGCGGCCAGGTACAGTGGCCGCGTGGGCCACCCTCTTTTGGGCTTCCGGCCTCCGTTTGCTTACTTGCTTCGCTCCCAAGTCTTCCTCCTTCCAAAATATTGACGCCTGTATTTTTCCAGGTTATTTGGAAGTCGTTTGGGTCCCTGAAACTAAAAAGGAAAAAATAGGGTTTTCTGCCTGCGCAGGGTTAATTCCATCAAAATAGGAAATAAATATTTTATTCCCAAAAAATCATTATATAACAGTGATATAACCCTTATATGATGCAAATATGATTGGAATATGAGTGATATAGTGCAAAGTTCATGTATGCATTTTACATGCATAAACATCCCCAAGCCTAACCAATGCTCGTCCTCAAGTATGAAGGTGATAAAACTAACATGGGCTTTGCAATATAGCATTAACAATGGATATCAAAGATGATTGCTACTGCTACATAGAGTCAAATGATTCATTTTTCAAATGAGTAGCAATATGCAAAATAGTTTATGAAGTGATATAAAGTATTCAAGCAAGGATGTTCAATGATAGTTCACAAAGTGTAACATAGAAGATAGTAATATGAACCACATGTATGCATAATGATAAGTAAGAACATCCTACATTGGTCATTGAGTGGAGATGAAAATCTGAATATAAAAGATGGACACATTGGAAAGATGTATATGTGAGTAGAGGTAAAGCATGCATAAGTTTTATCTAACTTCCAAACTCTTCTACTTAAGTTAATGATTGCAATGTGGTAATACTTGGTGTCAAGCTCTCATTCCCCTCTCATAGCATCTTGAATGATTAAAGTTTAATGTGAAATCAAATATGAGTAGTGTGCTTGATAAAGTAAAGGTTAGGTGTCTCATGTCCCTTGAATACAAGTACCTACGCCATGATTACTCAACTTAGGAAACAGCAAGTTCAAGTTATATATCATCTATTATATAATTAAAACACAGAACAAAGAACGGCTCAGATTAAACATCAAATAGTTAACGATTCAGATTAGCTCGACCATAAAAAAAGTTAATCGTGTTCGTTTAGGAGTCTACATCCAAACACACGGAGAAATCCATCCGCATATATAAATATTTTTCGGGGGTTTGTGTTATAATCTCCACAGGGATCAACAAGTTTATGATGTTGCTAAGGGTTGGCAGAAGCTAGACTAAATCGTCAGGTTCAAGTTTTAAGGTTTTCAACTAGAAAGTAAAGGTTTTTACTAGAAAAGGGTTTCAGAATTAGGGTTCAGAATTTAACTTGCAGCCTCTGGGTTGTCAATCCAGCTGCTGGCAAGGATCCAAGCAAGGTTTAGACAGTGAACAAGATTTACTCGAACAGCTTGCAGAGACTAGTCATGCAAGCAAGGGTTTTTAGCAGTTTTAGGCAAGAAGAAAATGCATAGCACAAAGATCACTGCTTTCTGGGTTGTCAAGCCAAATCACGAGTGAGTTAACAAGCAAAGGGAGGCTAGGGACATAATTACAACACTCAGTGTGCAGGGACTAGCCTTACACACACAGATCAAAGCACACAACAAGTAAATCATGCAAAACTTCAGATAAAGCAGTGAACCGTGTCACTCAATTCACTGCAGTAGCCAAGTATCACAAGTTCTACTCATAGATGGATGATCTACTACATGTACACAAGATTACACAAGGGAGTGGAGATAGATCTTTGGCTTTAGCTCACAGAAACCCTAGTCGAAGCAGAGGAAGCAGAGGGGTGGAAGAAGAGTTGCAGATCATGAGCTTCTGGTCACCAAGGCCTTGTACTTTTTCTCCTGATCTCCTTGTTCATCATGTTCTTCTTGTTCTTGCTCTGGTTCTTGCAGTTCTTGGAGTTCTTGGTTTCGGGTTGGTGGTGTAGTGGAGACTGAGGGAAAGGTGGAGTGGATGGTTGAGTGAGTTGCGAGTGAATGGGCAACTGGGTTGCGAGTTAGAGGGTCTGTGGTGGTGGTGGTGGCTTTATACACCTTTTTCCATTTGTGGTGGAGGTGTGGTACGAGTTGATGGAGGGGGAAGCTTCCTCTTTCATGCCACAGCTCACAGTGCACATGGCATGTTTCTCTCTTTTTCACCTTTTTGCCTTTATGCCTTTTGTGGTTTCCTTGATCTCCAAGTTGATCTTCTTTTCCTCTTTCTGGTTCAAACTCATTTGAATTCTATCTTATCTTCTCTTGGGGCCTTGAGTTGCTTTACTTGTGCTTTGCTTCGAATGGTGATGTAGAACTTGAGTTAACTGACAGAAACTCTTGTTCAGTTACTATTCACTATCTAATACAGAGGTGTTCTTCATTTCTGGCTTGAGTTGGACTTGTTGATCATGGCCATCTTGTCTACTGCATTGATATGAGTTGAATGCTGCTTCTTGCATCACTTCTACCTTGGATATTTAGGAGATTATGTGCCTTTGCGCACAGAACTGCAAAAGGGATGAAAACATTTGTGAAATGCAGATAATTACAGCTCTTGATATAGTAGTAGTGATGTTTTTCTGAGGTTTTAAGTCTGTGAATTATGCATATAAATGATGGCGATCACCTATCTACCACAACATTTCCATAGTTGTTCCGAGATATATTGCCATGCAACTTCAATCTTACATTACAAGACTTGTTGTCATTTTATCATTTATATATTGCTTTGCATGATTCTATACAGCTGATGTGTGGTTTTACCCATGTTATGCTAGATCATTGCACATCCTGCTACACGGGCAGAGACTTACAGTTTCATATATCATGTTTTGTTCATTATGAGTTATTTGTACCAAAAAGTGTGTTGCCATATTAGGATGTTGCCCCTAAAAGTGAAAAGAGCCATGGAGGCCATCGAAAAGAGAAGCAGAACAAAATTGAAAAAGGAAAAAAGAAAAAAAAGAATAAAGAAAAAAGGGGCAATATTACTATCCTTTATCCACACTTGTGCTCATGTTTTAGCACCTGCAGTTTTCATAGTCATCATTTGTGCTCATGTTTAGCACATATACTCCATGTGAGAGACTTTTCATGTTTTACTAGTATAACTATGTGGGGAATTTACACTATAGAACTTGGGTTGTATATTCCAATGATGAGCCTCCTCAAAAGTGCTCTAGGTCTTCATGAGCAACCAAGTTGGATGCACCCCCACTAGTTCCATTGGAGAGCTTTCATACACATATAGCTCTATGTGCATCCGTTGCATGTCAATCACTACTCCTTACATAGCTTCGATTATAAGACTTCCTCTTGTCTAATGATCACTTATGCCTTTGTGAGACTTTCTTCATTTGGCCTTCCAAACCCCCATTAATGATCTTTTGGCCATAACATCCTGGTGCCAATACCAAATGCATCACTAGTAGGAAAAGGCCTACCGCTGGCGGACGGAAATGGCCTACCGCTGCCGAGCGGGCGCCCGCCAGTGGTGATTACGCCAGTGGTAATGTTTTACCGCTGGCGGGCGGCCGTCCGCCAGCGGTAAGGATCGTTACCGCTGGCGGGCAAAAGCTCTGCCCGCAAGCGCGAGGTTTGGCAGCACTGGCGTGCAGCCTCGGCCGCCAGCACTAAGATACCTCGGCCGCCAGCGGTACGCCTCGCTGACAGGAGTTCTGAGAGCGCTGTCCGCCAGCGGTACACTTTTGTGGTATTTTTTATAACGTATTACTGCAGTATATCAAATATAAATACAGTATATTCAAGTACAGGCGAGAAAAATGATAATAACATAGAAATTTCCACATACAAACGCGTCAAAAGTTGTCATACACGAATACATGTCGATAGATTCATACACGGAAGTTTTCCAAATGGATTACTATTGTCATCTAAACCACAATCTTATACAAGAGAATGCCAATAATGATGAGTAATAAGGGGATCACGATGAAGTTGGACTTCATCCGGTTCTTCCTCTCTTCTGCAAGCAGGTGATGCAAATATCTAGCTTCTGTCTCCGCTTTACTTTCGTAAATGTTGTGGTTGTTCACGATGATGTTGGACTTCATCATCCAGTTCGTCTTTTCTTCCTCAAGTAGATGGCTGGCATACCTTGCTTCCGCTGCCGCTTTAGTCTTGTAGCTCTTGTGGCTGTTGTCTTTGAACTCGTTCACTTGCTTTTTACAGTCTTCCCACTTTTCATAGACTCCTGGAACATGACCTTTGTACACCACATACCACTTCCCCATTTCTCTGTACACAAGACAACAACAACAACAACAACAACAACAACAACAACAACAACAACAAAGCCTTTCTTTGTACACAAGACGCATATAAAATTATAAGTCAAATAAGAGTTATAAGAAAAAAGATTTGTGTACATAAGAGACATGAAAGATTAAAGCAAACAAAAAATTAACTAAGCATGCATGCATCTAACGAGTTGTGTACATAAGACTAAATAAAGATTTGTTCCTCGATCACCTTCTCTCCGGTATCTACGGGAATGGTTCAAAACCATTTAATGAGTTGAATGGCCTGTGATCACCCGAATAGCTTATGCGCCTTTCTACATCGGCATTAGCTAGTGGTTGCAAGCCGTAGTAGAAATGTCCATCTTGATCTAGGACGTCACACATGATGATTCGCGCGATCATGTTCTGAATGTATTGGAACTCGGCTCTGATAACATAATCAGCGGAGTCCTTTAGTCTTGCGACCATGCGTTGAAATCACGGGAAATAAATTGGCCTCGTCGTTGAAACTTTAAAAACCACCTCACTTGATAGAGGAGGTACCATGACTCCATGCAACTACTTGAATCCTGCTTCATGCAGGGGAAATATGTTCTGTGTGCAAATCTAAACCTTCCATCCTCTGACTTTCTTGTTTTTAAAATCGGGCCATCCTTCATGGTGTAGCCGTTGAGAGCATTATTCAGAACAATCTTGATGTCGGTGTAGTCCCGCTCAGACTCCGCCCTGTCTTCGTGGCGATCCCCACTATCGAGATACAAGGCAGCTAAGCGTTCCATGTCCAAGTGGATGAGGGTGTCGTGTTTGTTTCTGCGTAAAACATCACCTTTGTAGACGCAAATTCAATTTGTGAAATCTGTGGAAGCTTGTTATGACAGGTAGGCATGACTTACTCGGGAAAATAAGGCAAGAGAAATGAGCACGGGCTCGACGCATTGTCGAGGAAGAGCTTTTGGAGATAACCGGTCGCGGATTTCCTACCCTCAGGGTTGTTCACGAACATTTCTTGCATGTAGTAGGGGTCAACCATCACGATGCGGGGGTATTCTCCATTTTGATTTGGTGCGCCATTTGGAGCGCAACAAGACGGACTATGGATGGGTGGAGCGGAAGACTATGGTACACTGCGAAGATATCATCAAATCTCACAAAGAGCAGGTCTGCGCCATTTTCCCTGACAAAGCCCAACCGGTCTGGTACCTTTGCAGTGAAAAGGGGATATGTTGGAGCTTCTTGGTCGAGAATTTTCCTCTCCACAATAAGAACAACCTCATGTAGGTCGTACAAATGTCCTCTCAACTGTTTGACACGATCCGCCGGCAGGATCGATCTACCCAAGTGATGCATCTTATGCCAGTCCTTGATGGGTATCCTGTCCACAAACCGGGAATCAGTCCCTGTTCCGGTGGAACGGTGGAGTCGTCCAATTTTGTTTTCTTGTTGTATCTTTTACGTGCCATCTTAGGCTTGTTCACCGGCTCATCTTCTGGCGTCTCATTATTTGGCAAAATAGGAACCAAATTGGTGATAGAGTTGCCACACCCGTAGCCGATCATGGGGGTATGTCCTACTTGGCCTCCCTTCATCCAAGTCCCAACAAACTCACGGATGGTAGGAAACATGGATTTGAAGGTATTTCTGAGTTTGTTTTCAATAAACGCCTGTATCGGATCCTCGTCTTGTATATGAGAACCGCCGGCCTCGTTGTCGGGGGGCTGCCCCCGGGTAGGGCAAAGAGGTGGTGTTGGGAGCTATACAGTGGAAAGGAAAGTCAATCCGGGTCACTCAAGCCGGATCACTTGGACCGGATCGGTTGAGAAAGCCGGTTAGTACTCAATCTTGTTTAAGTGCAGGGAGATGCCAAAGGGGATCAGGGAAGGTCTAGCCGGATCAGAAGAAGAGATCCGGCTTAACTAGCCGGGTTGCCTGGAAGGATCCGGCTTACCTGTAATGTCGGATAATACACAAGGGCCGAGTAATGTCAGTAAGTTCACGGGTCCTGCAGGCCTCCCGCCCGAGGCTCAGAAGACAGTCAGGTCGAGACACGGGATTCCTGGGAGCGCGGCAACCTAGGAGCTAACTCGGACAATTCGGGAAAGAGGCTATGACCTAGACCCGGTGGGATACGCCTGCCTTTGCCCGAAGTGGCAAGATAGGCCTGCTAGGGCCTGACAGTCCGGCCGTTGGACTGACAGGGGGCAGAGCCTTGTCCTCTTCCTCTTGGCAGTGCCATTATCTCATGGAGCCAGGGGCAAAGAAGTAACTCGGCAAGCCTTTATATACAGCACCACAACCTCCTGTGTGGAGGAGAGGAACCCTAGAGCTCATTTTCTTCTTCATCATGAGCTCTCACCATTGTTGCTTCATACAGCTCGAGGAGCGCTTTGTACTTGTCACATTGAGATATAAAGAGAGTAGGCTAGTGCTGCAGTAGGGGTGTTACCTCCACAAGAGGGCCCCGAAGCAGGGTACATCTTGGTGTGCTTTGGTTGTTCTTGGTTTTGCTCGTTCTTGCTTGTTCTTGCGTGTTCTTCGTTGTTCTTCATGCGTGCTTCTTAGCGCGCACGCCCTCCCGGATCCCCCAACGTCCTAGCGAGCCCCCAACTTAAGCCATCCTATGGCATCTGCCGTGACACCACCACGACAGTTGGCGCCCACCGTGGGGAAGCAGTGGCGTTGGCTGGGGTTTCCATCCGGACGGGTTCCGTCACCAGCTCCGGCATGCGTGTGCAGTCCGGGCTCGTCTGCAACTACGGCGGGTTCACCTTCATCAGCGACAACGCTGGCTGTTTCGCGGGAGGGCCACTCCCTGTGGATGGACACTTCATCCAGTTCGGCAGCTTCCTCACCTACGTCACCACCGAGCTTGTCCGCGAGTACCCGGCGCAGGTGCTCGTGGCCGAGGACCCTCCTTCTTTCCGCGCAGCTCTCGGACGGCGTAGCGCTCGCCCCGGGAGTAGCGTGGAGGTGATGATGACCGGGCCAAGTGCTGGAGCAGGCAAAGGAGATGCCGGCAATAGCATGCCCGAGGAGCTGGTCACGCCAACCGATTGGGTGACAAGCCGACTCGGACGGCAAAGTTCCCAAAGGAAAAACCGGATCCGGTTGGCCCACTTGGCATGTCAAGTAGGGAGGCTCCCTTAGAGGATGTCCTGGAAAAGTTAGCTCGGCCAGTGGCGCCTGGGGCAAACGTAGAGCTTACTATAGCTCAGTTAGAGGCAGAGCGCCTGAGGTTGCAAAGAGAAGCCCGGTTAGTGGTAGAGTCTAGGCAAGCATTTGATAGAGACATGAGAGAGTATAATGCTGCCAATGGTATCACCGATGGTTTCACTCCGGTAGTGCCTCACCCACGCAAGAGAGCAGATTTGCGTAACAGGGGTAAGGACCTCAATGACGAGTTAGCTAGAGCCGCAAGATCGAGCTCGAGTAAGGCTACTAGTCAAAGATCGGGTACAGGCAAGCCGGTGTATAGCTCCCCGGCCAAGAATCTTAGGGCTGCAGCGGCAGCGCGAGCCGAGTTGACCACACTAACCGGGGATGCTTGGCGCAAGCAGGCAGAGAGGGTCAATGAGCTGGTTGATGTGTGTAACCGGCAGAATGAGGCTTACCGGAAAGCTAATCCGGATGCTGGTGGTTCTCGGGTAGTAGTGTCGGCTAAGGCTGTTAGCCAGAAATCCAAGGGGCAAGCGTCATCCCCACATGTCGGAGTTGACCGGGCCCAAAGCGTGAATTCGGGCAAGAGCAAACAGCTGCAGGCCTATGATGCTGAGTATGCCGGCAAGCAGCTAGCAGCTCAAGGAAGAGGTGGCCAGAGCAGAAACAATGGCGGTCAAGGCAATCCGGGAGCCGGAAGGGGTAATTCGGCTGGCCGAGGTCAACCACCTCGTCCTCCTGGGCAGAATCAACCCCGGCAGGAGCAGCAAGTGATGGTGCAAGCGCAGCAGCAAGGTGGTGGCCAGGCGGGCTACCGCTATGATGATGGTAATTCGGCTATGGCGCGAGCCGGATACCAAACGTATGATAATGCACTTGCATCCAGACTGGGACCTCGGACATTGGATCCGAATGATCAGCGTCTCAAGTTGGATAGGATTTACCAGTCCGAGAAGCTGGAAGAGCAAGGCCCACCAGGTCCTCCATGCTTTGGGCCTCGGATCATGAACGAGCCGAACGTGCCGTTGTTTCAGCTTGGCCGAATCACAAAGCCGTATAACGGCAGCACTAAGCCACAGGATTGGCTGATAGACTATGTATCCTCGGTGCACATTGCGGGGGGCAATCGCCGATGGCCAGCCCGATTTGGCTGAATAACTTACCAGAGGGTAGTATCAACTCTTGGATGGACTTGGAGCAGGCGTTTTACAGCAACTTCTCCAGCACTTACAAGAGGCCAAACCGACCTCAGCTCTTGTCTGCGTGCAGGCAGGAAGAGCGGGAGACAGACCGAGAATTTTTGACTCGGTGGAGCAACATTCGCAATTCTTGTGAAGGTGTCGTGGAGGAGCAGGCCATTTCTTGGTTTGCGCAGGGTTGCCGACATGGCACCCCGCTTTGGCAGAAGCTCCAGAGGATATGCCAAAGACCCTGGCAGAAATGATCCGGATAGCAGATACATATGCTCTTGGTGATCCGACGCAGCCAGCGTTGGATGCGGTGGGAACAAGCAGGAGGCAACCGGTCAATAACCGAACAGGACCATTGAGGCCCAGTGACCGACATGAGTTCGGTTAAAGAGGAGAGATCCGGATTATAGATACGGTTCAGATCAGGTTGCTGCAGTAAATATGGATCATCCTGGAGCAGGAGATAGCCAGAGACCAAAAAATGAGGGTCCAGCTTGGAGGCCGAATCAAGGTGCCTGGGCAAAGAAAGTGTGGGATGGACCGAGTCCACCTCTAACTTTTGAGGCAATGATAGATGGGCCTTGCCGTTATCACACAACAGACCCACGCAAGCCGGCCAATCATTCAACTCGGAATTGTAGCTGGCATCATCGCATCCAGGGAAGGTCAGAGAGGGCCACCTCAGAGAGGTGCTCCTAGACCGAATTTCAGGCCGAAACGCCTTTATCCGGAGCCAATGCAACCCCGGTGAACGCAGGAGCTCCAAGGCCGGCAGCCACAAAGCCGGTTAACCTGGTAAATATGGGAGGCAACAACAACATGCTGGTCCGAGTCGGCAAGGTGGATACCCCGGAAATGATTACAAGGAGGCTCATCAAAGTTATGTGGTTTTTGTGACCGAGCCAACTGACAAGAAAAGTCAGCTGCGAAGGGCGAAGAGGTGAATGCAGTCATACCAGCAGTCCCAAAATACCTGAACTGGTCCGAGCAGGAGATCACTTGGAGCAGGGCTGATAATCCCAGGGTTATGCCAAGCCCAGGAAACTATGCACTGGTGGTGGATCCGACTTTGGTTGGACCCAAGATTAATGTGAGATTCAGCCGAGTCTTGGTTGACAATGGCAGCGCTATAAACATCATGTATCGGGACACAATGGTCAAGTTGGGTTATTCGCCGAATCAGTTGCAGCAGAGCAGTTGTACCTTCCATGGTATAGTACCCGGGTGTCTTGTTCCCCAATGGGTAAGATATGGGTAGATGTGCTGTTTGGTACCAAGGACAATCACAGACTTGAGAGTCTCGAATTCGAGGTGGTAGACTTGGAGAGCCCATACCATGCTCTGCTCGGCAGGCCGGCATTAGCCAAGTTCATGATATCCACTCATGTGGCCTACCTCAAGATGAAGATGCCTGGCCCGAATGGTATCATCACCGTTGCGGGAGATTACAAGAAGGCCATACAGTGTGCCACGGTTGGTTCCACCTTAGCCGATCGTTGGTGATCCAAGCTGAGAAGAGCAAGATGCATGAAGTAGTGGCGATGGCGAAGTCAGCTCAGCTCGGCGTGCTGGCTATGACCAATCCGGATGCAGGTGCAACATTTGAGGTGCCCAAGGAGACAAAGAAGATCCCCATTGACCCGGAGAATCCGGAGCGCATGGCCATCATTGGTGCCGGATTGGGCGAGAAATAGGAAAGCGCGCTCTGTCACTTCCTCCGTGAGAATCGGGATATCTTTGCATGGTCGGCTAAGGACCTGCCTGGTGTTCCGAGGGAGTTGGCAGAGCACTCTTTATTTGTCAGGCCGGATGTGAAGCCGGTGAGGCAACCGACTCGTCGTCTTTCAGACGATCGAAGAAAAGTGGTGCTTGATGAGCTGGCTAAGCTACTTGCAGCCGGATTCATTATGGAGGTGTTGCATCCAGACTGGATATCCAATCCGGTTCTGGTAGAGAAGAAGAAGGACGAACCAGCGGTGATCAAGGTGTGGCGTATGTGCATCGACTTCACCAACCTGAACAAGGCGTGCCCGAAGGATCCTTTCCTTTACCTCGGATTGATCAAGTGATCGATTCTACTGCTGGGTGTGAGTTGTTGTCTTTTATTGATGCGTACTCTGGTTTTCACCAGATACCACTGAACCCCAAAGATCAAATAAAGACTGCTTTTATTACCCCGTATGGGGCGTATTGCTATCGTGTCATGTGTTTCGGTTTGAGAAATGCCGGTGCAACTTATCAGAGATGTATGCAGAAATGCTTACACTCTCAAATGGGCAAAAATGTGCAGTGTATGTCGATGATATCGTCATCAAAACTAAAGAAAAACGCACTCTCCTCGAGGATCTCGAGGAAACATTTGTGAACTTGAGAAAGTATCGGTTAAAATTGAATCCGGATAAATGCACCTTTGGTGTCCCGGCTGGAAAGTTGCTCGGTTTCCTTGTATCGAGCCGAGGTATTGAGGTGAATCCGGCTAAGATCCGAGCCATAGAAAACATGAAATTGCCTAAATGTCTAAAAGATGTGCAAAAGTTCACCGGGTGTCTAGCCTCGTTGAGTCGGTTTGTGAGTCGGCTAGGAGAAAAAGCCTTGCCCTTGTATCAGTTGATGAAAAAGAGCACCGGGTTCACATGGACCCCGCAGGCAGACTCGGCTTTCAATGAAAAAAAGATGTTGTCCACTGCACCAATTTTGGCATCACCTTTGCCGAATGAGCCAATGCTACTTTACATTGCGGCCACTAACCGGGTCGTAAGTGTGGTGATAGTGGTAGAGCGAGAAGAGGAGGGTAAATCCGTGCAGAGACCGGTGTACTATTTAAGCGAGGTGATCTCAACCTCAAAGCAGAATTATCCTCACTACCAGAAGATGACATATGGTGTATACCTGGCGGCCAAGAAGTTGAAACATTACTTCCAGGAGCACCCGATCACCGTAGTATGCGAAGCTCCAATCTCGGAGATCATTGGGTGCAAAGATGCGACTGGCCGAGTTGCCAAATGGGCAATAGAAGTGTCTCCTTACACCCCGCATTATGAGAGAAGAGATGCTATCAAGTCTCAGGCTTTACCGGATTTCCTTTGTGACTGGGCCGAGATGCAGTATGAGCCACCCAAGCCGGATTACAATTACTGGAAGTTGCACTTTGATGGCTCCAAAACCAAAATCGGACTAGGTGCTGGGATAGTACTCACATCACCGAAGCAAGATCAGTTGCGATATGTGTTGCAGATTCATTTCTCAGCATCAAACAATGTGGCCGAATATGAGGCACTGATCCATGGGCTTAATGTGGCTAGGACATCGGCATCCGCCGGATAGAATGTTTTGGTGATTCAGATTTAGTGGTGCAGCAGTCTTCTGGAAATTGGGATGCCTTGATGCCAATATGGCACTATATCGTTTCATGTCCAGAAAATTTCAGGATTTTTTGAAGGCTGCGAGTACAAGCACATACCTCGGCTGGAGAACGAAGCTGCTGATATCCTGTCAAAGCTCGGGTCGTCTAGGGATGCAATCCCACCCGGGATATCCTTGAATCACCTAAGGATCCCTTCAATCAAGCCTTCGCCTGATTCCGAGTCAATTTTTATCCCAAAGCAAGAATCTGAAGCTGTTCCTATGAATGTTGATGTCGGGTACATTTGGGAAGACCCGGGGACTGCGCACCGAGACTCGGGGAATGATAACCGAATCTTAGGGAAGAGGAGAAGAGAGGAAGATGGTGCTAACCGAATCTTAGGGAATGGACAGAGACTGATAGAAGAAATAATGGCGGCCGAACCAGTGGAAATAGATGAGCACTTATTCCCTTTGCATCCAGTACCGAAGTGGGCTGAAGAAATCATGAAGTTCATGTCGGAGGGGAGTTTGCCAAATGATGAAACCGAAGCTAGGCGAGTGCAGAGGAGGTCCAAGGGTTACACCATCATCAACAAGGAGTTATACAAAAGGAGTGCAACCGAGGTGCTACAACGTTGCGTGGAGCCAGCCGAGGGCAAGGAGATGCTCCTGGAGATACATCAAGGAGAATGTGGGCATCATTGCAGTACAAGAGCCCTGGTGGCTAAGGTATTCCGGCATGGGTTTTACTGGCCCACTGCTCATGCAGATGCAGAGGACATAGTCCGAAATGTGAAGGATGCCAAAGGTTTGCCAAGCAGACACACCTACCCGCATCGGCGCTCAAAACAATTCCTATCACTTGGCCATTTGCTGTGTGGTGTTTGGATATGGTGGGAGAATTCAAGCCGGCTCGAGGTAACATGACACATATGCTGGTAATGGTGGATAAGTTCATTCAGCTGTAACTTTCCTGAAAGAAATCATTTTGAGATACGGTTACCCTCATAGTATCATCTCGGATAATGGCACGAACTTTGCTGTGGGAGAGTTTGCCCGATTCTGTATGGATAAGGGGATCCGGTTAGACATAGGCTCAGTGGCACATCCGGAGTCCAATGGAAAGGTGAAAAGATCAAATGCTTTGTTATTAGCCGGGATAAAAGCTCGGTTAATGGAACCTCTGGTAAAGACTCCGGGGTGCTGGATAGATGAGATACCATCAGTACTATGGGGTCTGAGGACCACGCCGAATCGGTCAACTGGCTATATGCCATTTTTTCTGGTCTATGGGGGCAGAAGCAGTGCTACCCCCTGACATAGAATATGATGCACCAAGGGTGACGATGTATACCGAAACCGAGGCAAAAGAGGCCCGGGAAGATGCAGTGGATCTGCTAGAGGAAGGAAGAGAATTGGCCCTATCTCGGACGACAGTATACCAGCAGGGTCTCCGAGGTTATCATAGTCGGAAAATTAGCCCTCGAGTGTTTCATGAGGGAGATCTAGTGTTAAGGCTGGTGCAGCGCAGCAAAGGCCGACACAAGTTATCACCTCCATGGGAGGGACCATTCATTGTGAGCAAGGCTATCCACAATGACTCATACTACCTTGTAGATGCACAGGAACCAAGAAGAGATGGCCTGGACAGACCCGGAGAAGAAACCAAGCGACCCTGGAATGTAGCTCTGCTTCGACCCTTTTACTCCTAAGGGGCGCAATATATGTATCTCAGTTTATTATAAATGAAATTTCGGCAATCCGAGTCTAGACTCGGGGACTTCCTCGTCCTTATGCATGTGTTTTTTATTACTGTTTTGTCCATACCGTTCATGTGTCGGATTGCTTTGAATCTCGTCCCAAAATTCAAGTAATGTATGCTGTGTTGTTGATCTCGTGACTCGACTGACAAACACCAAAATGGTAGTCAAGAGCAGAGGTTGGGGAATATGGGAAACATGAAAATGGACTTGGGGACTCGGTCCAAAACCGATTCGGCACGTGTCGTTTACTAACCCCTGTTATTTCTTTTTTATTTTATGTTAGATGATTCTAAACCACAACTCGCATGTTGCAAGTATTGTATGCTATGATTCCTATCTTGTGACTCGACTGTCGAACACCTAAAAGGTAGACAAGAGCAAAGATTCGGCAAAAGTAGTAAACAAGAAAACAGACTCGGGGACTCGGTTTAAGATGATCCAACATAAACCTAGTCCGGATTGCATTAAGCAAAATAAAAGTAGTCTCTGAAGAACTTAAACTGTATATTACATCTGCTCCCGGCATACCGGGGATTTAATGTTTTTCATTAAGATAATTCAGGAGGAGGAAGCCTAGGTTGCAGGAGACTCGGTTGCAGGGATGGACTCGGATGTTGGAGGAACCTCGGTTGAAAGAGGACCCTCACTTGCAGGAATGACCTTAGACGGAGAGCTTGAAGGCTTGGCAGACTCGGAAGCATCCGGATCAGCCGAAGACTTGGCGGTCTTGACTAAGCCTTGTCCGGCAGTCTCAGCCGAGTCAGTGGCTGGTGTCTTGGAGGTCTTGGCTGGAGATTGTTCGGCGATCTTAGCCGAGTCAGAAGCTGGCACTTTGGTGGACTCGGTACGAGGTTGATCGGCAGAGTTAGCCGAATCACCAGACTCGCCCTCAGACTCGGCATATTCTTCAATTGAAGCATCGTCTGATTCCTCTTCTTCAGTTTCTTCCCCATCCGAGTAGACCGGAGCGTCCAGATCAAGATGCTTTGTATTTGCAAATTCGGCCATAAAATTGGCAGCTTCTTCGCGGATCTGGATCTGGTTCGGATCTGAAGCCCATGAAGAACCCTCGCGAAGTGAGCGCAGTTTGACAAGATCAATCAGTTCATACCAAGACATGATAAATAGCAAAGCTGCGTCAGCACCAGCGCGGGCGGACGAAGATCTCCACTGCTTTAACCGGTTCTTTGCCTGATCCAGGTCTTTGATTAGCTCATCCGCAGATCGGGCTTGCCGAGCTTCAGTAAACAAGACTTGGTGAGCTTTGAGACTGGCATTGAACAGATCAGTGTGGGACTCCTTTAAAGGAGCAATCCGAGCTTTAAGTGCAGTAATGTGGTCTTCGATATCCCATGTCTCGAGTAGGGGAGCCCCAGTTAACTTAGCTCTCTTAGCTCGGGCATCTCTCACAGCTTTGGCGGGTTGAAACCAGATGCTGGTAAACTCTCCTACATATAGATGAGCTAACACTGAGTTAGACGAGAGGGAACAAAAATTATGAGTCAGATAAGAGCAGAAGGGAAAGAGGAGATTCGGCAAACTTACGATCCATGTCTTCATTGAGGCTAGCAAGGTCAGACAACCATTTTGCGCTGATCGCCTTGTGAGTAGCCAGATCATCTTTCGCCGCTTTAGCTTCGGCTTCAGCGTCTTCAACGGCTGTTTTGATTTTCTGGTCCAATTCGGCTCGTTTCGCAAGCCCGGCTTTCAGAGTATCTCGCTCCTTCTGGATCGAGTCTTTCTCTCTCTGCAGCGTATCCCGGTCGTTCTTGAGCTTGGCCTTCACCTTTCCAACCCGGTCAAGCTCCCGTTGGAGCCGAGTCACTTCTGACTTTTCCTCCGATAAAGCGCGCTTGTGCTCCTGATGTTTCTTTTTCATCTCCTCACCTTGCGCATCGAAGGAAGTTTGGAGGGCCTGGTGTTGCAAGACTAGCTGCTTAAAGATCCGACTGCGAGTAGTCGTGCATTCCTGAAAGAAAAAAGGTTAATGGCGTAAAAAGAGTCTCGGGGACTGGCACCCGAGACTGTTGAAAAAACTAGCAAGATGAAGCCAAAACGAATCTCGGGGACTGGAGGCCCGAGATTGATAAAAAAGTAACCGACTCAACTGGAAAAGAGAATCGGGGACTGGGAGTCCCACGATTTTCTCGGCTAAAACTAAGTTCATGATCAATTTTTTTTAGAGATTCAAGCCGAATGACTTTCTTACTCAGAGGAATATCAGTCGTTCGACCCGAATCTCGGGGACTGGGAATAGTGCAGATTGATCATGATAACATAAAAGCAAGATTCGGCAAAGTTACCTCGAGGACCCGGTTAGCGTCGACGACCGAGGCCTGCACATAGTGTAGAGATTGGAACATCCGGCTAGGGCCAGCCGGATGTGGCGACGCTGTTGTAGAAGAGACTTCGGCAAGGTCCGCAGCATTCCAAGCTTTAACAAATTCCTCTGCGGAGCCGAGTGTCGAGGATATAGGATACGGATATCCTGATATATGATAAATGCGGCCTAACATGGAGAAGGCCCAACAAGGCGACTTAACGTTTTTGAGTCGCACAAGGACTCCACGAACCGACTTGTAATAGAAACCCTAGTTTATATCCTACTAGGACACCACATGTAAGCCTGCCCTTCCACCTATATAAGGAGGGGCAAGGCGCACCAAAATCTCTCAGATCTCAATAGACTAGAGACAACAAAATAGAGAGAGCCGCCTCATCGGCGACTCGCTCATCGGCATACGGAATAAGAACTAGCCACAAACAACATGTAGGGCTTTTACCGGACGATGTTTCCCGGGGCCTGAAGCTGTATAAATCGCTCTCCTGTGTGCAATCTCGCTCCCGAAAGATCCTACGTCGCCTAAATCCCACACCTACAAATCATCCTGAGATGACATGTGCCGTGACAAACCCACGACAGTTGCGCCCACCGTGGGGCTAGCGGCGTTTGAAATCAATATCCGGGCGGGATCCCTTATCAATCTCGGCGACTTTGCTGCATCATCAGTTTCAGCAATTCGGCGACGTCAACATCGAGACGGCAGGCAGTAAAAACGCGAGTTCGTGAATCCTCCGCTGCGACATCAGCTTCGGCGGCTCTTGGATTAACAACCAATGTTCGGTGGCCTCGACATCAACACCACCCTCACGCGCGAATTACCGTCCTTCATCCGTCTCATATCTAAGTCGGACAAACATCTCTTCGTCAACAGTGGCGGCGACTTATTGCCGCATCGGACAAGCAACTCGTGTGACTGGACATCTGTGCATAGGGGATCAACGTCAGCAATACCCTTGCACGCGGTTAACCGGATCTTCAAACTTTTCCGGAGGCGTTCTGTGAAATACTTCTGACAATCGAAATTGCGACTCACGCAGCAGCTACAGTCTGACGAGTCCTGCTATCTCTAACCGGATTTGGAAGAAGTCTGAATCGGATAGAGCACCAGTTGGCTGTCATGAGAACCAGCAACAAAGGAAAAAAGCTCACAACCTGGATCAAGCCCCGAGAAGCATTATCAAGCCTTGCCAAAACAGGTCACAAAACGAAAAATATTTCTCATGTACTCAGCTCGTTTTTGCGACAGTTCAGGTTGCTGGACATCAATGTGAAGGCCAGCTTCAGCATTATATTACCTTGATGACTCGCAGACGGATCAAGGAAAGAAGTAAGGAAAGAAAAAATGAATAAATAATCGAGTTGTCAGGGTGCTACAATTGCTGCGATGGATTTCCCCAAAAATCAAAGTGCTAGCTGATCCGAAGGAAACATGAGCAGAGAAATGCAAAGTACGGAAGATGTGATCAGCTCAATTCATCAACGTGCGACTCAACGTATCAGCACGCGACTTCTAAGATCGATTCCTGGATTCCTGCATCGACATAATCACCAAACTTTTTCATTACACCGCGTAGGCCGTGTATGTTCTCACATCCTTAGCTCAAATAAGGCGCATCCGAACGCGTTTGATTGCTGCCCAGGTCGGACTGTTGCCAAAGACATTGGAATGAAGGAAAAATGCGATCAGATTATTAATTAGAGCAGACAAATCAGAGCTAATCTGCGGATTCAGAGAAATCTGTTGGTATTTATCCAAAGAAACAACATTCAGAGGTAGAGGCAATGGATCAAAAGCCGCTACTGCATGCAGTAATAGCAGCTCGTGTAAGAAAAAGTAGGACAATCCAGGCCTAGCAAAGGAAAGGAGTACTACTTGGAATAAGTGTGCTTATAAGCAGCATCCGAGTCAAAGGCTGGTCACGTGTGGACAAATTGCTAGTTGCCACTACGCTACATGGAGACCCCACGAGAAAAAAAAAGCAGGGGGGAACAGCAGCTCAATCAGCAAAGACAAGCCAAAAATAATCCGACTATGGGCATCTCGCCAGGACTAACATTGTTTCCGCCATTGGCTGGAGTCCCTGACAGGACTATGACTCGCAAATTCGCCCGGTGGACATCAAAACTGCCACAGATAATTCCATTAACTTGCAATCTCCTTCGACTTCGGCCAAGAAATAATTTGGGTCGCGCTGTCCCGAAATCCGTTGTTGACATGGACCGATCACCAACGTCAGGAGAACAAAACAAGCTAAGTTACTATCATACTCAAATTTTACAGTCTTTGCTTTATCAATTAAGATTAAGTTCTCTTCGAGTTTATCTCGGGGCTGCATTTCTAGGTTATTATGCCTTTTATTAAATGTTTTTTCGACTCATATTATATCATGTCGTAGACTTTAAATTCATATCAGCTTTTGTAGATTTAATTACACTACTTCTCAATACATTCGTCAAATTAGACTTATTTATAACTCGCATTGCAAAGTCTAGCTATTTACAACTTGCATTGAATATCAAGATCACCACTACATGTTCAAGCATTGATATTTGGCGATTCATTTGTCATTCTATGACTTATCATTATATCAATTTATGACTGATCGTTATATAATTTCATGATTTATCATCATATCATTTTATTAATCACCATCGACTTATTGTCATATCAATTTATGAGTCGCATAGCGATTTACCCCCATATCATTTTATGAGTCGCATACAGCTCATCATTACATCAGTTTATGAGTCATTAATGAATCATTATCTTATCAATATTTGAGTTAAAACAGGTGACTCGCTGCACCACATCTACAGCTAATCAGAGCTGGTTATCATCAAAGCTAATTAGACCTCGTCACGGCTATTGCAGCCGATAAAAGCAATAATCCTGATTATTCTCGCCTTAAGTCAGAAGTATCTCGCACTATGCGGCCAAAGTACTGGGGCGCGACGTCATTCACGAGACTGATGTCTATCATGGCTGCCTATCATGGCCGTTCTAAACGACCCTGAACACGCGTTTACACCTGGGAAATACTGAGCTGCGCGCAGACTTACTTAACGGTTCCTTAAGTTAGAAGTATCTTTGCATTATGTGGCCAAAGTACTGGGGTGTGGCGTCATTCATGAGTTTGATGCCTATCATGGCCATTCTCGACCCTGAACACACATTCCCGGGAAATACTGAGCCACGCGAAGACCTACTTAACGGTAATAGAGATAATTCAGAAGGACTAAAGTACCCGCGTGTGGCATCAATCGAGTCTGAATGCCTATCATGGCTGCCTATCACGGCCGTTCTCGACCCTGAACACACATTTGATCTGGGAAATACTGAGTCAAGTACCATATGCTATCATGCATCATACAATATGCTATCATGCATCTTACCAGTTGCTATCATACAACTAGTTGCTATTATGCAACCATTTGCTATCATGCAGATTATACTATGCTATCATGCAGGTAACCATATGCTATTATGCGGGGTACTAAAGTCTCCTCAGAATTATTTCTAGCCACCGAGATTAACATATTATCATCAAGTTATCATCATTGCTTCCTTGGAGGCTTTGCCTTTTGAATTACAGGAACCTATATCTCAGGCACATGAGTTTGAGCTGGCACGACCAGATTTTTCAATGATTGGGATGATCATCTTTATTGACATCGGCTGCTGAAGCCACCATTGTTGACATAATTACAGCCGCAACAAATGGAATTCTTAAGGATAACTCCTTTATTTATCTTCACAGTATTGATCAGAATTATTATTTTTCTTCCTAGCGGCTGAAATAATATTTCATAGTTCCATTGTTGACATAATTACAGCCGCAACAAATGGAATTATTAAGGATAACTCCTTTATTTATCTTCACAATATTGATCAGAATTATTATTTTTCTTCCTAGCGGCTGAAATAATATTTCATAGTTCGGAGTATATAAGCGATTTCGCTCTACTCCAAATATATCATTATTATCTTGAAGGCAACAATTTTGCTTAAGTTGTTGCAGAATCAAATTATAAAAGGAGACATATATGACATCAAGCAGGATGACAAAATCATGCCTACATAATGCCCGAGGGCTAGGACAAATCAAGTTTTTGCCTAATTGAAGGATTATTTGAGTCTCGAGCCACATGATCAAGCATACAACTCGACCCTCGGGGGCTACATATCCACCAACATCACAGGTGCAAGTTACAAAATATTTATTTGCCGAGTCAAACTAGTCATTCGGAGAGCTTTCAAGTGAAATCAGCGGCTAAATATTCATAAGCTGCCATGGGTTCTGATGGATCTTCATGAGAATTCAACATACTATTATACTCTACATTCAGTGAAGACTGGTGGACCTCTCGTCAGCGGCTAAGCCAGCATCTACTACAATTTCTATGGAGAATGCAGAAAATATTCAGTGCCAAACTCGAGGGCTCGATAATAACAACGCTCTTGACTTGCCAAGGGTTGAATACGGTCCCAACAGCGACCAATTGAAGATGTGTCCATTCGGCAACGTCCCGTCTCGCGTTATTACAAAATCATCAAGCCATCAAGATTTGACAGACAACTTACTACTTTACATTGGGGAAAGGCAGTATACAGTCACATGGACAAAGAAACATTTAGCACCTGATGTATTCAAGGCAAGAATCCAACTATAAGGCCATTCGTGCATGCATGCATGCATGGATTTCGTGGAAGGAGGTCAACTCATGCATGTAGTTGTTATCTAGCTACACGTGAAGCTCCCATGGATACACGTATTCAAGAAAGTAAAAGAGGAAAGCCATAGAAAAATCAATCAAGATCAGCTAGCCATCCTGTCTGCTTGTACGTACATGTATTGGTGTACTTGAAGACAACAGATGCAGCTTCAGGAAAGCGGCCGACCCCCTCAGCATCTTGGCGTACTACTTGGATGAAAATGGCAGCGCGGCTCGGCGACCCAGTGATCTGGACGGCGCATACCCGGCGATCGTCTTGCACATGCATCCAGCTCAGCACATCAGTATGCACATCTCAAAAGCTGGTGACGTGCCAATCATTTCTTGAGTCGCCAGACTCGACGTCCATGACACGATATCAACAAACATCAGCGGCGACTCAACGCTTCTACATCAGCGGATCAATAAGCCGCAACTCTTGCGACTCATCACCATCGACGTCCAGAACTCGACAACGTCAACATCGCCGCATCGGTAACAATTACAAACTCGAAAGTGATTTCGCGACTCAACAACTTTTATGCTTGCGACTTAGTGGCATCGACATCAATGATTTGTCAAGCTTAATGTTCGCGAGTCAACTCCACTACTTCAACAACTCGGCATGAGCCTCTTGTCCAAGGAAGACAATATCATCATCAAATCAAGACCTTCCGCCCGACTCTTCAAGTCGACCAAAAGCTCGGGGCTACTGTCGAGGATATAGGATACGGATATCCTGATATATGATAAATGCGGCCTAACATGGAGAAGGCCCAACAAGGCGACTTAATGTTTTTGAGTCGCACAAGGACTCCACGAACCGACTTGTAATAGAAACCCTAGTTTGTATCCTACTAGGACACCACATGTAAGCCTGCCCCTTCCACCTATATAAGGAGGGGCAAGGCGCACCAAAATCTCTCAGATCTCAATAGACTAGAGACAACAAAATAGAGAGAGCCGCCTCATCGGCGACTCTCTCATCGGCATACGGAATAAGATCTAGCCACAAACAACATGTAGGGCTTTTACCGGACGATGTTTCCGGGGCCTGAAGCTGTATAAATCGCTCTCCTGTGTGCAATCTCGCTCCCGGAAGATCCTACGTCGCCTAAATCCCACACCTACAAATCATCCTGAGATGACATGTGCCATGACAAACCCACGACACCGAGGTTGTCGCCGCTCGGAGTGCGGAGATTCGGTAGGACCTGGCCGCTAAGTCAGGCGCGAGTAATCGCCTCAGAAAGTTGGTCTTCACCCGAGTCACTGATGGAGTGAAGAAAATCTGCTTGCTAGCAGCCACCTGCTTATCCGAGGTGGTTGAGGTGTTGCCAGCGGCGGCTTGAGTCGACTTAGGAAGAGGCGATGCGCCCGGGGTCTTGGCTGGATCTGGTTGTTTTGGTTGATTCCGGGGTTGATCCTGGACGGTCTTCTTCTTCTCTGGGAGGGACGCTTGTTGTGTTTCCTGTTGCTGCTTCTCGAAGGACTGTTGCTGCTGTTTCTTCTTCTTCTGCTGCTCTTGATTCAGCAGAGCTTGAGCCTTGGGGGTAGGGCGAGGATCCGGCTTAGGCAAAGATTTAGCCGAACTCTTGGTTTCTTCTTCTCCAACTCCTTCAGAGGACGTGGCCAAGTTGAATCTCGGGTAGGAGCTGAGACTTCCTCTTTCTCCAGAACAGTAACCGACTCTGGAATGAGAGTCGGCGAAGGAGTCTTGGCAGTTTTGGCACGCGCGGAGAGGTGGCCGTATCCAGTGGGGGAATGGGAGAAAGAATGGATGAATGAGTTTGCTCGGTGATGACGACATCACTGCGTAAAGTAGAGTAAACAGTTTACTCGGATAACGATAACTCGGATAATAAAGGAAGAAAGCAAATGAAGTTAAGTTGGCATTACCCCTTGGTGGTAGCATGGGCTTGAGCCGATTCGGCTTCAAGGCGGCTTTCTTTATTCTCTTGGCTGGAGGGGCATCTGATCCGGACGCATCATCGCGTTTCCGAGATGTCCCTTGAGCATCCGATTTGGCTGGAACACGAGGTGGTGACCCTGAAATCGGAATAGCATCAATGGGATTTAGGATCCAGCAATCATCATCTGCGTCGTCAGAAATGTTCTAAACAATTGATTGCTTACCCTTGCGGATGGGCTTGGCGCGCGGAATCGGCAAATAATCGTTCGTATCCACATCCTCTTCGCCCTCGCGCAGTGGGCTACGATCCCGTCCCCACACCTTGGTTGAGAGATCTCCATCTTCGGTGATTTGGCGGTCGAACAACTGCAGTAGAGGCAAGGCAAGTTGCGATTACTCTGATGACACTTTGGTGAAGTATGGATTAATTCGGAGAATGATGAACTAACCTGTGGTGAAAGTGCATCTCGGTGGAATGGCTCCACGCCCCATTTCCACTTGTCCGACATCTCGGTGTAAGCAATGGCGTTTACCCGTCTCTTGACGGAAGCTCTGGTGAGGTCATGTTTGCTGATCCGGGTAGGATCTAGCAGACCGCTCATATGGCAAATCTCGTGCTGACGTTGTTGAAGAGGACTGACCCACCGACAGACGAAGGCTCGGAGGAGATCGTCCGAGAGCAGGCCCTTCTCCAGAAAATTCTCTAGAGTTTGATGTATGACTTGAAGGTCTGCAAGAGTGTCAGCCGGATCATATCTGAAGTTCAATTCGGCCATGGGGGGCTTGATCTTGAACTCAGGCAAGTTGAGAGCATCATGGCTTTCAACGCTCTTCACGTAGAGGAAGGACCTTTGCCATTTCTTGCAAGTATCCAGGCCAGTGATCCGGGGAAAGATGGAACCCGTCCTCGGAGTGATGCTAGCCGAACCACAAGCGGTCATCGCCTTCGGGTCACTGCCCGGTGGAAGTACTTCGCCCAGGTTTCGACAGTCGGCCAGAGACCAAGATATCCCTCGGTAAAGGAGGCAAAAGCCGACAGGGAGACAAAGGCGTTAGCCGGAAGGTGGTGAGGTTGCAGGCCGAAGAAGTCTAGGAATCTCCGGAAGAAGTCACTTGCCGGGAGTCCGAATCCGCGCTCGAAATGCGCTAGAAATACAACGCGTTCACCCGGTTGGATGACTGGTTCGAGTTCCTTCCCCGGTTTTCGGCATATAACATTAGGTGTTATACGCCGGGTGCTCAGCAGCCATTCCAAGTCATCGTTTGTAACATCGGAACCCTCCCAACTGCCGGGGGGCAACTTCGGCATATCCGAATCAGTCCTGCAAGAAATCGGAGATAACCGAGTTAGGAGCTGCGGAGTCTCAAATCCAGAACGTGTCGGATAATGGTGTAACCAAATCAGCTGTTAAGAGATTCGGTAAAGGCTATCCCGGATAAAACTGTCCAGTTATTGGGGAAAAGTAATCCGGCTAGTAACTACAAACATATTTTCGTGAGAATCTAGGGTTGCGCAAGATCTACCGCAGCAGTAAAATTGAGAGGAAATCCTGAGTAAAAATATGGTGGAACTACTCAAGCGGTGGCAGGCCAAACTAGGGCAATCTAGTGCAGAACCTGGAAAGGAGATCTAGGGGATGCACTAAGGCATGACAATGGACTCGTACGCGAGTGAATCTACAAGAAACAGGCGCAAGTTCCCAGCGGGATATGAACTTGCTCGAGGTCGCCTTGGCCGGAAGAAGAGGAACTTACGGTTGCAGTATGGCGAGGAGGAGGCCTGGCGAAGAAACGGCGGCGCAGGGCGCGGTGCACGGCTCCGGCGAGTCTTCTCCGGCGTTGTCGAGATCTTCGGCGCGGCAAGGTCGCAAGGGCGAAATCGCAGCGGCGTCAATGGCACGGATGGAGTTCTTGAAGTGGGAGGTGTGGGGAAGAAGAAGAGGAACCCCGCACCCCTATATAGGGCCGCTAGGTGGTAACTGGCGCACTACCGCGCGGTTTTCGGGGCGTGGCCGGATCAAGTGTGCACTGAAACTCTGCAGTCGTAGCTGTGGCCGTGTATTTCAAGCACATGGCGGGCCATAGAATTGGAAGCGGTTCTGTAGATCGGGTGTGCCGATCAGCGAAGAAACCGAGGAGACGCGGTCATTTAGTCAAATGCACTCAAGTACCTGGTGGATCCGGATAATGTGCTGTCAGTGGTATGTCAAATCAAAGACCCGGATTACAGGGCTTTGCCCAGAGATTCTCAACCAGATGTCCCAGGAAGTCTTGAGACAAAATAGTCGATATGAGATTCGGTTAAGAGTGTTTGTTTCTAATCTGCTATGGCCCTCCATCTGAGGCTGCAGGACCGCACCAGCTTCGGGGACTGCTGTCGGGGGCTACCCCCGGGTAGGGCAAAGAGGTGGTGTTGGGAGACATAAAGTGGAAAGGAAAGTCAATCCGGGTTACTCAAGCCGGATCACTTGGACCGGATCGGTTGAGAAAGCTGGTTAGTACTCAATCTCGTTTAAGTGCAGGGAGATGCCAAAGGGGATCAGGGAAGGTCTAGTCGGATCGGAAGAAGAGATCTGGCTTAACTAGCCGGGTTGCCTGGAAGGATCCGGCTTACCTGCAATGACGGATAATGCACAAGGGCCGAGTAATGTCAGTAAGTTCACGGGTCCTGCAGGCCTCCTGCCCGAGGCTCAGAAGACAGCCAGGTCGAGACACGGGATTCCTGGGAGCGCGGCAACCTAGGAGCTGACTCGGCCAATTCGGGAAAGAGGCTATGACTAGACCCGGTGGGCAACACCTTCCTTTGCCCGAAGTGGCAAGATAGGCCTGCTAGGACCTGACAGTCCGGCCGTTGGACTGACAGGGGCAGAGGCTTGTCCTCTTCCTCTTGGCAGTGCCATTATCTCATTGAGCCAGGGGCAAAGAAGTAACTCGGCAAGCCTTTATATACAACACCACCACCTCCTGTGTGGAGGAGAGGAACCCTAGAGCTCATTTTCCCCACTTGGTAGCTTCTTCTTCGTCGTGAGCTCTCACCATTGTTGCTTCATACAGCTTGAGGAGCGCTTTGTACTTGTCACATTGAGATATAAAGAGAGTAGGCTAGTGCTGCAGTAGGGGTGTTACCCACACAAGAGGGCCCCGAAGCAGGGTACATCTTGGTGTGCTTTGGTTGTTCTTGGTTTTGCTCATTCTTGCTTGTTCTTGGGTGTTCTTCGTTGATCTTCATGCGTGCTTCTTAGCGCGCATGCCCTCCCCGGATCCCCCAACATCCTAGCGAGCCCCCAACTTAAGCCATCCTATGGCATCTGCCGTGACACCACCACGACACTCGTCGTTGTCCGCCATATTCACACTAACGAGAAAAGTCAAACTTTAGTATAACGAGAAAATACTAAGATACCCATGAGGCTAAGTTTACCGGAATGTTCATCACGGCAAATGCGGGCACTCAAATATGTCCTAATTTTAGAAATAGTCATGCCAAAATTCACGAAATTTTTTGGCATGACCTTTGCTACAATTACGAGATATGGAGTACCCGAATTTGCCGAAACGGAAGCTAATCAACGTTCCGGCAATCTCAAGGGACTCAAGGGTACCTGCAAACATTTTATATTCATCACAACCACCAAAATCGGCATTTCCGAATCACATCACAACCACCACCGAATCACATCCTCAACCATATTCACATGCATACTTCATAGTCACCACTAACCACAAATACAACAACAACAACAAAGCCTTTTTTCCCAAACAAGTTGGGGTAGGCTAGAGTTGAAACCCATAAGATCTCGAAACCAGATCATGGTTCTGGCACATGGATAGCTAACTTCCACGCAGCCCTATCCATGGCTAGTTCTTTGGTGATATTCCAATCCTTCAGATCTCTCTTAACAGACTCCTCCCATGTCAAGTTTGGCCTACCACGACCCCTCTTAACATTCTCATCCCACTTTATCCGTCCGGTATGCAATGGCGCTTCCGGAGGCCTACGTTCTATATAACCAAACCATATTACACGGTGTTGGACAACCTTCTCTTCAATTGGTGCTACCCCAACACTCTCACGTATATCATCATTCCTAACCCGGTCCTTTCTTGTGTGGCCACATATCCATCTCAACATGTGCATCTCCGCTACACCTAACTGTTGGATATGTCGTCTCTTGGTCGGCCAACATTCTGCGCCATACAACATCGCATGTCGAATCGCCGCCCTATAGAACTTGCCTTTTAGCTTTTGTGGCACTTTCCTATCACAGAGGACGCCAGAAGCTTGGCGCCACTTCATCCAACCAGCTTTGATTCGATGACTCACATCTTCATCGATATCACCATCCTTCTGGAGCATGGACCCCAAATATCGGAAGGTGTCTTTCTCAGGTACCACATGTCCATCAAGCCTAACCTCTTCCTCCTCGTGCCTAGTAGTACTGAAACTGCACCTCATGTACTCAGTTTTGGTTCTACTAAGCCTAAAACCTTTCGATTCTAGAGTCCGCCTCCACAGCTCTAACTTTCTATTAACCCCCGCCCGACTATCGTCAATTAGCACCACATCATCTGCAAAGAGCATACACCATGGGATATCTCCTTGTGTATCCCCTGTGACCTCATCCATCACCAAAGTAAAGAGATAAGGGCTCAAAGCTGACCCCTGGTGCAGTCCTATTTTAATTGGAAAGTCATCGGTGTCGCCATCACTTGTTCGAACATTTGTCACAACATTATCATACATATCCTTAATGAGGGTAATGTATTTTGTTGGGACTTTGTGTTTCTCCAAGGCCCACCACATGACATTTCGTGGTATCTTATCATACGCCTTCTCCAAGTCAATGAACACCATATGAAGATCCTTCTTCTTCTCCCTGTATCTCTCCATAAGTTGTCGTACCAAGAAGATGGCTTCCATGGTAGACCTCCCAGGCATGAAACCAAATTGATTTTTGGTCACGCTTGTCAATCTTCTTAAACGGTGCTCAATGACTCTCTCCCATAGCTTCATTGTATGGCTCATCAACTTGATTCCACGGTAATTAGTGCAACTTTGAACATCCCCCTTGTTCTTGAAGTTTGGCACTAATGTACTCCGCCTCCATTCTTCGGCATCTTGTTTGACCGAAAAATGAGGTTGAAAAGTTTAGTTAGCCAAACTATCGCTACGTCTCCAAGACCTCTCCACACATCGATGGGGATACCATCAGGGCCCATTGCCTTGCCTCCTTTCATCCTCTTCAAAGTCTCCCTAACTGTGGGGACCCCGGACTAACCGTCTGAAATACCCGATTATGCTTAACGCAACGATCCCGTGATCAGTCTGTCGTTGCACATAATCCGAACCGAATATCAAAGTTTACATCCATACAGTACCGAGTTTAAAGTCTTACAAACCTGGCCATCCAGGCCTAATTATACATAGGTGCCTTCAAGGGCCAATCATCTTTATTCAGCGGAAGCTACGGTAGTAGGGCTAAACCATTCTATCAACACCCGACAGGCAGCTGACTTATGAAGATCTTAGTTCGCATAGACGTCGCCAAACTCCTCCTCCACGAAGGTCTCCTTGAAATCTAGCTAAGACAATAGCCAGGGACGAAACCAATATGAGTACATTTGATTGTACTCGCAAACTACCCCAACTTGAGTAAGCTCTAAGTTTAAATTTTTATTTTGTAAAACTTTTATTTACTTCAACACCTCCAAAACCTTTCTGAAGAAGATACGAAGAAGTTTATAACCATCCTTTAAGAAATCACCACTTTGAGTACTTTTCCGAAATTCCCCTTTTCCTGACCATAACTCACTTATGGTCCAATTCCCTTACAACCTCGTACCACTCATTGGTACAGGTCTGCAACCTTTTTCCACTTCACTTCCCTTTCAAAACTCCAGATTTTATAAAACTTGCACATGGTCTTAGGACAGCCTTCCAACTGTCCATATCCGAGGACTCGGCTATTCGAATAGTTTTACACTCTGCAGAGGTAGCACGCTTTTCCCACACCCATCCGGTCACTCATCGTGTCAGCCACGTCCCGCCATACCAAGGGTATGCGAAGTTGAGTTCCCGGCCATAGCCTGTCCTTTGCTCATGCTAGTATAGGATCCTGCCGCTACGATACTTTCCGTCAACACTTAAATCCTCAGAAACTAAGTGTGAGGACTCGTAGTTCTGCCCGGCGAATTTTAATGGCCCTACAAGTCCTCTATCTCCGGTTCAATCTCAACAGCCCTTAGGCGTTCTTCGCTTTAGAGGACCCGGGTCAGGGGGTAGGTCCTCAGACCATCCCCTCATGGAACGAGGTCATCCTCGTTATTGAGGCATCCAGTACTAACACGAGCAAATTATATGACTATGCCCCGCCCCATATGGGGGTAGATGTGGTCGCACAGGGTATTGGTTGGTCGTCATAGTACTAGGACACAATGTGCATTTTTCTCAAATCAACACCACCATTTTCCAACTGAACACCGACCTTTCGGCATCTCATCTTCACCAAGTACTTTCAAAGGAGTTTTGAGAAACATGGTTTTTCCCATCCTATAGTTTTAAATAACTACCTTATACTTCTACATAAGGTGGCAAAATAGTTTTCATGTATTTGTAAAAAGGGTTTTTCCAAAACTCATTGATTCCTTTGAATAACTCTTGAGACTAAAATAGAGGTATATAAATGCAAGCTCAGTGAAGTAGCTTGCCTTGCTCAGCAAAGTTCTCGGGATCTGGCTCTTGCTGATCAAAGTACTCCCCTTCCTCGTAGACTCCGGCAACGTTCTCGTCTAAACGTTAAAGAAGCAAAACAAACAATCACTACACTAACTCAAGCATCAGCACAACATTACAAAGGCTACACATTGCTACTGCACACATCAAGCAACACAAGGTGGTTTCAAATTAATTGAATTAATCTTTATTTAATTGTTTTCAAACTAAGGCAGAAACTAGTTGTACACCAATTAATTCACCATTTAATCTATGTTTGTCACAAAAATTCAAACTAAATTTCTATGGATAGCTACTTATGTGTAGAAGATCACCCAATTGGATTGGGGTCATTTGGAGTTACCAAACTGCCTACACATTTGTTTTAGTTCAGAAGGTTTTCAAACAAGTTTTAGCTACCAAACAAATTAGGTTGCTCCAAAAATTAAATCCTTTTAGGGGAAACTAACTTTGGCTACAAGTGATCTAACAAAATTGGTTTGAGCTTAATTGGACCTACTGATAAATCACACTAATTGGTTTAGTGCAGAAGGGTGCACTGAAGTTCAACCAAAGGCTAAGGAGTTTACACTACTCAATTAATTTTACCAAAATTTGGTGAGCTAAAGGATCCTAATACAAAGCTACCAAAATTGGTTTCAAGTCATTTGGATTGACATAACTCCAGAAACAAATGGTTTGGTGTTTTAAACTTTCTGGAGCATTTTTATTAATGTATTTTTACTATTTAATTAAATGAGATGAGACCACTTTGGTGAGTTAAGGAATTTTGTAAGCTTTCCAGAACAGTTGAGTTTGATTTATTTGGGTTCCTAGAACTCGAGTTGTTGAATTTCAAAACTTGGTCCAGTACTGAATTCAGAAAAGATTTAAATTCGAAAATACTGGATAAAGGTGAGATCCCTGACGGGTGGGGTCCACTCGTCAGCGACTCAGTGGAAAACGGTTCGCGCGCGGTTTAAGTTTAAAACGCTGACGGGTGGGGTCCACCAGTCAGTGTCTAATCTAAACGAAAGGGTAAGCTGCCGTTGGATCTAGATCCAACGGCTCACAGAGGCCGCGAACGGCGACGACCATAAACGGGCGGCGCCGCCGCGCCGGCGACGGTATAGAGCATGGATAGCTCACCTAGGGGCCTCGGGTGGTGGCGGAGATGACGGGAATCGACGGCGGAGGGAGTGGGGAAGCTCTGGGACAAGTTGCGCGTGCTGGGACGGCTCCAATCGACGGCGGCGTGATCAGCTCCTCCTCCGCGGCCATGGTTCAGCTCCGGCGAGTCCTCCGCGGCTCTGCTGTGCATGAAACACGGGAAAAACGCGGCGGGTGAGCTAAGGTTCAATGGAGATGTGAATAGGGTGCAAAGAAAAGAGGGGGAGAGAGTGGCACGGCTCGGCCGTGACCGTCGCCCACCTTCTGCTCCGCCGACGTGCAGAGCACGGGCAAGGGCAGCAGCGCTTCCGCGGCTGCGAATCCGCCCTCCTGGCGATGCACTGGGGTGAGTGGAGTGGTGTGATGGCCGTGAGGGAGTGTCGTCGTGGACGCAGTGCAGGAATGGGGCTAGGGAGTGGGAGAGTGCGGCATTGGTGGCGCTTCTGTGCGAGTACGGAGTGGTGCGGTGGCAAGCGGGGAGAGGGTGCGGCGGTGTTGCTCGCTGACCCTGGCAGGGGTAGCGTCGCGAGCGCGCTCTGGCCGCGGCGTGGCGAGGGTGCACGCAAAGGGGGAGAGTGCTCTGCGGTGCTCGGGTCACTTCGAGCAGGGGCAGAGGGGAGAGGTGGTGTGTCGGGCAGAGCGTAGCGTCGCATCGCTGCCTCCTCTGCTTCCTCCACAGAGCGACCATGGACGGCAGCGCGTGGCGTCTCGTCGCGGACGGTGGGCACGCCAGCGAGCTTGGCAGCGCTTGAGTCACGTCGACCAGAGGCAGAGGGAAGAGGGTGGTGTGGCAGGCACGGCGCGGCGTCACCTCTGCGTCGCGTCCTTGCTCACCACGGGGACGACCCGTGCGGCAGTGCGCCACGGGTGGCATCGGCGTGGCGCACGCCACACTCCATCTCCAGGTCAACGAGCTTGCTTCCTTCGCAATCATTCACGTGTGTGAGGTGAGAGGAAGGAGTGGGAGCTACTGGAGTGATCGATTTCACCGAATCGAGTTCGGATTTTTGGATTGAATTCGGTTCAGAGTTGAACATGGTGGTGATCACCATGTGCTCGATCAAATACCCGAACCAAGTTCAAATTTGAATTTTTGAAAATTGTTTTCATAGTTTGCTTCCAAATATTTTTCCAAGGTTTGTGGTACCACTGGATAATTTAATTTGGAAGTGTAGCTTGGTGATTTTGATGGTTTTCCAAAGTTAAAGAAACATTTGGAATTTTGAAACATAGAATTTAGGATATTTGAAATAAAAAAGGAGAGGAAAGTATTAAGGATGAAAATGAGAGGGTTCACTTCTCTCCACTGAATTTTTGTTTGGAATAATTTTTGAATCCACACTTGTGGTTTTAGTGTGACACTTGTCACATTAGTTTTATTGTTTCTATTATTTGTTTTATTTGTTTTATTTCTTTTTTTCTTTTCTCCAAGTTTTTTTTTAATGGCAAGCAACACTTCAAGCAAGCATAATCAAACAAACACACCTCAAATAACAAAAGTT
This sequence comes from Poa pratensis, assembly GCA_947311845.1. Taxonomy (NCBI): domain Eukaryota; kingdom Viridiplantae; phylum Streptophyta; class Magnoliopsida; order Poales; family Poaceae; genus Poa; species Poa pratensis. The sequence goes on from CAMZMU010000052.1 coordinate 7,323,880, forward strand.
TTTGTTGGCCCACAAATTTTGACTAATAAAGCTGGGTTACAATTTTGGGATGTTACACTAACCCCAGCCTCCTGGATACGCCGCACAAAGCGTCGGTTGGTATCATCAGAGGAATCGTCTAGCTCAATGGTAGAGCTCTCATTCTATCCATTGAACAGGTCATCGAAGTACTCTCGCCATCTACGCTTGATCTCTTCGTCCTTCACGAGGAGTTGATCCGCTCCGTCCTTCATGCATTTTACATGGTTGACATCCCTCGTCTTCCTTTCTCTCGTCTTTGCCATCTTATAGATGTCTCTTTCGCCTTCCTTCGTGTTTAGACGCTGGTAGAGGTCCTCATACGCCTGACCCCTTGCCTCGCTCACCGCTCGCTTTGTGGCCTTCTTTGCCCCCTTGTATATCTCCATGTTGATTGCGCTCCTGTCCAGGTATAGGCGTCTGAAACAGTCCTTCTTCTCCTTAATAGCCTTCTGGACCTCAACGTTCCACCACCAGGTATCCTTAGCATCCCTTCTAATTCCCCTGGTCACCCCAAACTCCTCTGATGCAATCTTCCGAATGCAAGTCGCCATCCTCATCCACATACTTTTTGCATCGCCTCCTTCCTCCCAAGGGCCCTCCTTAAAAACCCTCTCCTTAAAAGCTTGAGCTGCCTCTCCCTTTAATTTCCACCACTTTGTTCTAGCAACTTTTGGTCGCTTATCCCGCTGGACACGAATCAAAAAACGGAAGTCAGCCACCACCAGCTTATGTTGATGGACAACACTCTCTCCAGGTATCGCCTTACAATCAAGGCAAGCGCGTCTATCTTCTCTTCGAGAGAGGATAAGATCAATCTGGCTAGAGTGTTGGCCACTACTAAAAGTCACTAGGTGGGATTCTCTCTTTCTAAAGAGGGTGTTAGCTATGACCATGTCGTAGGCTAGGGCGAAGCTTAAGACATCCTCCCCTTCTTGGTTCCTGATGCCATAGCCAAAGCCCCCATGCACCCCTTCAAAACCTGTGTTAGATGTACCCACATGGCCATTTAGGTCTCCTCCTATGAAGAGCTTCTCACCAGTAGGTACTCTCCTAACCAAGTCCTCGAGACCTTCCCAGAACTCTCTCTTGGTGCTCTCGTTGTGACCTACTTGCGGGGCATACGCGCTGATAACATTGAGAACTATGTCCCCAACAACCGGCTTGACTAGAGAAGTGTAGCTTGGTGATTTTGATGGTTTTCCAAAGTTAAAGAAACATTTGGAATTTTGAAAATAGAATTTAGGATATTTGAAATAAAAAGGAGAGGAAAGTATTAAGGATGAAAATGAGAGGGTTCACTTCTCTCCACTGAATTTTTGTTTGGAATAATTTTTGAATCCACACTTGTGGTTTTAGTGTGACACTTGTCACATTAGTTTTATTGTTTCTATTATTTGTTTTATTTCTTTTTTTTTTTCTTTTCTCCAAGTTTTTTTTATAGCAAGCAACACTTCAAGCAAGCATAATCAAACAAACACACCTCAAATAACAAAAGTTTTTGTTGGCCCACAAATTTTGACTAATAAAGCTGGGTTACAATTTTGGGATGTTACAGATCCTTCCCCCCTTAGAATAAATCTCGTCCCGAGATTGGCTGGGCTTAGGTGCTAAAGAGGTGGGGATATTCGCTCCTAAGATAGTCCTCACGTTCCCAGGTTGCTTCCTCTTCGGAGTGGTTAGTCCACTGGACTTTATAAAACTTGATCTTGTTCCTCCGGGTGAGACGAATATCTTCGTCGAGAATTTTGAATGGTCTCTCACGATAAGTCAGATCATGGTTCAGGTCGATGGAGTGGTGGTCAATGTTCTTGAAAACGTCTGGCTGGTCAGGAACTTCAAGACACTTCCGGAGCAGAGAGATGTGGAAGACATCATGAAATTCCGATAATTCTGGGGTAACTCTAGCTGATAGGCTACCTCTCCGCGACGGGCAAGAATCTTGAAAGGTCCAATATATCTGGGTGCCAACTTTCCTTTGACATGGAAACGTTGCATTCCTTTAAGTGGTGTCACCCGAAGATAGACAAAATCTCCAGGTTGAAAGGTGACGTCACGACGCTTGGGATCAGCATAACTTTTCTGACGGGATTGGGCCGTTTTGAGACGCTCACGGATAAGTTGGACTTGCTCCTCGGCTTCACGGAGGGTGTCTGGTCCAAACACTTTTCCTTCTCCGGTCTCGGACCAGTTCAAGGTGTACGACACTTCTTGCCGTAAAGTGCTTCAAATGGGGCCATTTGCAGACTGGACTGATAACTATTGTTATAGGAAAACTCTGCAAACGGAAGGCAATCTTCCCATTTAGAGCCATAGGCTAGGACACATGCACGAAGCATATCTTCCAGAATCTGGTTTACTCGCTCGGTCTGTCCTCCAGTCTGGGGTGATAGGCTGTGCTGAATGCTAAGTGGGTTCCGAGGGCTTCATGAAGAGCTTTCCAGAACCGCGAGGTAAACTGCGTGCCTCTGTCAGATACAATTCTCTTAGGCACTCCGTGCAGGCTTACTATCCGGGACATATACAAGTCTGCTAGCTGGCTCCGGTGTGAGTGGTCTTGACGGGGATAAAATGGGCAACTTTGGTCAGCCGATCAACGATGACCCAGATTGAGTCATGGCCTCGGTTTGACCTGGAAGTCCGGTGATAAAATCCATTCCGATTTCATCCCATTTCCACTCGGGGGTCTTAAGGGGTTGGAGCAATCCTGCAGGGCGCTGGTGCTCTGCTTTGACTCGCTGACAGATATCACACTTGGCCACGAAAGAACCAATCTCTCGCTTCATTCCATGCCACCAAAACTTCTCACGAAGATCTTGGTACATCTTGGTGCCTCCGGGGTGGATCGAGTATGGGGTATTGTGGGCTTCTTTAGGATCAGACCCTTGAGTTCCTTATCATCGGGCACACATAGGCGTCCTTTGAATCTTAGAACTCCTTCAGCATCTATGGCAAAACCAGGTGCTTTGTCAAGGGGTATCTTCTTTTTAATTCCTTCAATACTCTCATGACCCTTCTGGGCTTCTTTGATTTGGTCCATCAGGGTTGGGGCTAACTCCAGGTTGGCAAGATATCCATGGCTAACCAATTCAAGTCCGAAATCTTCGAACTCCTTAAACAAGGCTGGTTGCTCTGCTTGGATTAGGGTATTCAGAGTGCATGGCTTCCGGCTCAAGGCATCGGCAACTACATTGGCTTTTCCGGGATGGTAATGAATTCCGACATCATAGTCCTTGATCAATTCCATCCACCTTCTCTGCCTCAGATTCAACTCCTTCTGAGTGAAAATGTACTTCAAACTTTTGTGATCTGTGTAGACCTCACAGCGATGACCCACAAGATAGGGTCGCCATTTTTTCAAAGCAAAAACCACAGCTGCTAACTCCAGGTCATGGGTTGGGTAATTCTCTCATGCGGTCGCAATTGTCGAGACAGGTACGACACAACTTTCCTTCTTGCATCAGAACGCAACCAAGTCCGAGACGTGAAGCATCACAATACACGTCGAAACTCTTGGTGACGTCTGGCATGATTAGGATTGGGGCTGAAGTCAGTCTCTTCTTCAGTTCTTGAAAACTATCTTCACACTTCTGGGTCCATTCAAACTTCTTATCTTTCTTCAACAACTGGGTCATGGGTTTGGCTATACTGGAGAATCCTTCAACGAACTTGCGGTAATAACCTGCTAGTCCGAGAAAACTTCGGATTTCCGTTACACTGGTGGGGATTTCCAGTCTAGAATGGCTTTGATTTTCTCGGGGTCAACAGAGATTCCTCCTGCAGACACAACATGTCCGAGGAATGCCACTTCACTTAGCCAAAACTCACACTTGCTAAGTTTGGCATACAGTTGGTGTTCTCTGAGGGTCTCCAAAACTAGACGCAGATGTTCAGCATGCTCTTCTTCGGTCTTGGAGTAGATAAGGATATCATCAATGAAGACAACCACGAACTTGTCGAGGTAATCCATGAAGATCTTATTCATGAGATTCATGAAATAAGCAGGGGCATTGGTCAAGCCAAAGGACATAACGGTGCATTCAAACAATCCGTATCGGGTGGTGAAGGCGGTCTTGGGAATGTCAGACTCTCGAATCTTCAACTGGTGATAACCTGTCCGAAGATCGATCTTGGAAAAGACTCGGGCTCCGTTCATCTGATCGAACAGATCCTCGATCTTGGGAAGGGGGTACTTGTTCTTGATGGTTACGTCATTGAGCTTACGATAATCCACACACAGGCGTGTGGTACCGTCTCTTTTGTCCACGAAGATGATGGGTGATCCCCAAGGTGAAGCGCTTGGGCGAATCAGACCTTTGCTGAGCTGATCAGCTAACTGCTTCTTCAATTCCATCAGTTCTTTTGGATTCATCCGGTAGGGTCTCTGGGATATAGGGGCTGTTCCAGGGATAAGTTCAATCACGAACTCAATATCCCGGTCTGGTGGCATACCAGGCAATTCCTCAAAACATCCTTAAATAGATGGACCACACGGATCTCATCTAGAGTTGGTCGGGCTATGCCTTCATGGCATCTGGGTTGGGATTTGTTGGCTTGTGAAGCATACTCCACTTCGGTTCCCTGGTCTGTGGTGAGGGATACTGCTCTTCTGGCGCAGTCGATACGACCATGATACTTTGCTAACCAATTCATACCCAGAATGACATCTATGCCTTGGGTTCCTAAGATGATTAGGTTGACTGGGAAATTTTCTCCTCCGATCTCTATGGGGGTATTGGGACAGAACCTCCGGGTTTCTAGAGTGGAACCAGGGATTTGTATTCTCATGTGCTTAGGTAAGAACTCTTCTACCAAACCTCCCTTAGAGACAAACTCTTCGGTAACAAAGGAATGGGTAGCACCAGAATCAAACAGAACAGTTGCAGGTACTGAGTTGACAAGGAACGTACCCAGCACAACATCTGGCGCTTCCTGGGCTTCGGCAGCATCAATGTGGTTGAGGCGGCCTCTGGCAACAGCAGCATTGCCACGGGGTGCAGCATTCTTGCCATTTCCATTTCCATTACGGCCTTGTCCAGGATTAGGTGCAGGTGCATTGGGGCGCGGAGCATTCCTCTTGGGATTGGGGCAGTCTCGGGAGTAGTGACCCTTGTTGCCGCATTCAAAGCAGACAACACTGGTAATAGGGGTAAAAGTGCTGGTGTTTCCTCCAGGACGATTGTTGCCATTGGGGTGGTAGTTGTTGTTGGTGTTTGGGCGGGGGACATTGTTGTTGTTGTTGGGACGGTAGGGATAGTTGGGACGTGGAGCTGGGGGTGGTCGATAAACTGGCTTGGGTGCTGGCTGGAAGGTGCGGGTTTCTGGCTGCTGGAACCTTCCTGAATATTCATCCTTCTCTTGCGGCCTTCAAACATGGATTTGCGCTTGGTCTCCAGCTGAATGGCCTTGTCCACAAGTGACTCCAGATCACGGAAGTCTTGGACAACCAAGGCACATTGCATCTCATCATGGAGTCCATTCAGAAAGCGCTCCATCTTCTTCTTTTCCGTGTCGGTATCTTCAGGAGCATACCGAGCAAGATCGGTAAACTCATCCAGATAACCGACCACATCTCTGCCTCCCTGCCTGAGCTTACGGAACTCATCCTTCTTCCTCTCGATAAGACCGCTAGAGATGAACTTCTTGCGGAATTTGTCCTTGAACTCCTCCCAGGTAATGACATGACCCGCGTGCTGGAGGGTCTTGGTAGTTTCCCACCAAGCTCTTGCAGGTCCAGCAAGGTAGTGGGTGGCATACAGGACCTTCTCATTCTCTCCCACCGAGGCAACTCCAGGTCGTTCTCGATAGTGCGCAACCAGTCATCTGCTTCCAAGGGGTGAAGTCCCTTGGAGTAGGTAGGCGGTGTGGTCTTCTGGAAGTCACTCAAGGTAGAGCGCTGGTTTCCACCCTCGTCGCCATTACCATTGCCACCATTGTGGTTCTGGTTGGCGTGGGCAGCAGCAAGTTGCTGCAGGGCGGCGAGATGAGCTTGACGCTCTTCCCGGGCGGCTTGGCGATCTTCCATGATGATCGCAAGCAGTTGGGCAGCGGTTGGTTCCGGCGGTGGTGGTGGTGGAGTCGCGTGCTGGTTGTGGCGAGTGTTCGTCATCCTGGAATAGATAAGATATAAGAGGCAAGGCAAAAAAGCTTTGGCTAACGATGAAGTCACAAAGGGGTGGTTGATGAAACACTAGTCAAACAAGACCATCACATTTATTCAACACAATCATCACATCAAGGAGTTCACACATCAAGCTTACAACATCCTACTACACCTAATGTACATACTACATGGTTTCCATAGGAACCATCACATAAACTCTACTCGCATAAGGGTCGACACAGTCCTAAGGTAGTGCTCTCGTCGCTCAACTACTGAGGTGGAACCTCAGGCTCGACGATCTCAACGTCTGAGTCGTAGGGTGGCTCCTCGGGATCCTCCTCCTCGAGAACTGGCTCAGACGGCTCCTCCTCCTCGTCAACTAACTCCTCCTCGTCGTCCTCCTCCTCGTAATCCATCTCCTCGAGGTAGTCCTCATCATCGCTGATGAAGGCACTGTTCTCCTTGCGGAGATCCTCGCCCTCCTCCTCCATCTCGTTCGCCTGCTGCTCCATCTCGTCTATCATCTCGTTCTGCTCCGCTACCTTCTTGCGGAGCCTGACGATAGTCCTCCTCTGACGGGCCAGCTTCAGGCGGAGATTGTCATTCTCCCACTTCAGCTGGGTCTCACGGACTCGGGCATCGTCGAGGGAGCTGCGCTGGAAGTGGACCTTGAGTCTAGCATCGCGCAGGTTCTCCTGGGTGTCGTGAAGTAGCACCTCCATGTCGGTGATGTACTCGCCGAAGAGAGTGTGCTGCGCGGGGTAGGTGGGGTTTCCCTCATCGTCACGCCTCCCGAAGTACTGGAAACGAGTGCCAACCAGCTCGTCCTTGTGCTCCTCACAAAGGCGGGCTAGTAGCCTCTGCATAACTCGGGTCAGACCATCAACCCAAGTAGTGTCCATCGTGGAGTAGACCAAGTCCTTGGAGCGGGGTGGCTGAACCCTGCCTCGGACGGACGACTTGATGAGCCAGGACAGGTTCCCATCACCGAGGGAATCGACCTGAGTTCCCTCAAACTCTGGAACAGGGCGTCCCAAAGTCTGGCTCAACTCGTACAGGTCCTGCTCGAACATCAGCAGGCCGTCCTTCCTAACTTGGACGAACTCGGTGACGTTGGGTGCCATCTACAAGTTTAAGCAAAATTTTAAGTTAGTTAAGTGACATGAGTGCAAAATGTAAACTTAATGGAGTGGCAAGTGTGCAAAATTTTAAGGGTTCAGGAAAAGACAACTCTTAATGAGTATAAGGTTTTTACATAAATGGAAAGGTTGGGGGAGATAAGAAATTTTCGAAAATACTCCACTTCCTTGTTTTAGAAATTAACTTTTTGTAACTCCTAGCTAACGCCCATGTTAACTAAGGTCTCCTAAAGTCAGGATGGCTCTGATACCAGCTCTGTGGGGACCCCGGACTAACCGTCCGAAATACCCGATTATGCTTAACGCAACGATCCCGTGATCAGTCTGTCGTTGCACATAATCCGAACCGAATATCAAAGTTTACATCCATACAGTACCGAGTTTAAAGTCTTACAAACCTGGCCATCCAGGCCTAATTATACATAGGTGCCTTCAAGGGCCAATCATCTTTATTCAGCGGAAGCTACGGTAGTAGGGCTAAACCATTCTATCAACACCCGACAGGCAGCTGACTTATGAAGATCTTAGTTCGCATAGACGTCGCCAAACTCCTCCTCCACGAAGGTCTCCTCGAAATCTGGCTAAGACAATAGCCAGGGACGAAACCAATATGAGTACATTTGATTGTACTCGCAAACTACCCCAACTTGAGTAAGCTCTAAGTTTAAATTTTTATTTTGTAAAACTTTTATTTACTTCAACACCTCCAAAACCTTTCTGAAGAAGATACGAAGAAGTTTATAACCATCCTTTAAGAAATCACCACTTTGAGTACTTTTCCGAAATTCCCCCTTTTCCCGACCATAACTCACTTATGGTCCAATTCCCTTACAACCTCGTACCACTCATTGGTACAGGTCTGCAACCTTTTTCCACTTCACTTCCCTTTCAAAACTCCAGATTTTATAAAACTTGCACATGGTCTTAGGACAGCCTTCCAACTGTCCATATCCGAGGACTCGGCTATTCGAATAGTTTTACACTCTGCAGAGGTAGCACGCTTTTCCCACACCCATCCGGTCACTCATCGTGTCAGCCACGTCCCGCCATACCAAGGGTATGCGAAGTTGAGTTCCCGGCCATAGCCTGTCCTTTGCTCATGCTAGTATAGGATCCTGCCGCTACGATACTTTCCGTCAACACTTAAATCCTCAGAAACTAAGTGTGAGGACTCGTAGTTCTGCCCGGCGAATTTTAATGGCCCTACAAGTCCTCTATCTCCGGTTCAATCTCAACAGCCCTTAGGCGTTCTTCGCTTTAGAGGACCCGGGTCAGGGGGTAGGTCCTCAGACCATCCCCTCATGGAACGAGGTCATCCTCGTTATTGAGGCATCCAGTACTAACACGAGCAAATTATATGACTATGCCCCGCCCCATATGGGGGTAGATGTGGTCGCACAGGGTATTGGTTGGTCGTCATAGTACTAGGACACAATGTGCATTTTTCTCAAATCAACACCACCATTTTCCAACTGAACACCGACCTTTCGGCATCTCATCTTCACCAAGTACTTTCAAAGGAGTTTTGAGAAACATGGTTTTTCCCATCCTATAGTTTTAAATAACTACCTTATACTTCTACATAAGGTGGCAAAATAGTTTTCATGTATTTGTAAAAAGGGTTTTCCAAAACTCATTGATTCCTTTGAATAACTCTTGAGACTAAAATAGAGGTATATAAATGCAAGCTCAGTGAAGTAGCTTGCCTTGCTCAGCAAAGTTCTCGGGATCTGGCTCTTGCTGATCAAAGTACTCCCCTTCCTCGTAGACTCCGGCAACGTTCTCGTCTAAACGTTAAACAAGCAAAACAAACAATCACTACACTAACTCAAGCATCAGCACAACATTACAAAGGCTACACATTGCTACTGCACACATCAAGCAACACAAGGTGGTTTCAAATTAATTGAATTAATCTTTATTTAATTGTTTTCAAACTAAGGCAGAAACTAGTTGTACACCAATTAATTCACCATTTAATCTATGTTTGTCACAAAAATTCAAACTAAATTTCTATGGATAGCTACTGATGTGTAGAAGATCACCCAATTGGATTGGGGTCATTTGGAGTTACCAAACTCCCTACACATTTGTTTTAGTTCAGAAGGTTTTCAAACAAGTTTTAGCTACCAAACAAATTAGGTTGCTCCAAAAATTAAATCCTTTTAGGGGCAACTAACTTTGGCTACAAGTGATCTAACAAAATTGGTTTGAGCTTAATTGGACCTACTGATAAATCACACTAATTGGTTTAGTGCAGAAGGGTGCACTGAAGTTCAACCAAAGGCTAAGGAGTTTACACTACTCAATTAATTCTACCAAAATTTGGTGAGCTAAAGGATCCTAATACAAAGCTACCAAAATTGGTTTCAAGTCATTTGGATTGACATAACTCCAGAAACAAATGGTTTGGTGTTTTAAACCTTCTGGAGCATTTTTATTAATGTATTTTTACTATTTAATTAAATGAGATGAGACCACTTTGGTGAGTTAAGGAATTTTGTAAGCTTTCCAGAACAGTTGAGTTTGATTTATTTGGGTTCCTAGAACTCGAGTTGTTGAATTTCAAAACTTGGTCCAGTACTGAATTCAGAAAAGATTTAAATTCGAAAATACTGGATAAAGGTGAGATCCCTGACGGGTGGGGTCCACTCGTCAGCGACTCAGTGGAAAACGGTTCGCGCGCGGTTTAAGTTTAAAACGCTGACGGGTGGGGTCCACCAGTCAGTGTCTAATCTAAACGAAAGGGTAAGCTGCCGTTGGATCTAGATCCAACGGCTCACAGAGGCCGCGAACGGCGACGACCATAAACGGGCGGCGCCGCCGCGCCGGCGACGGTGGCGAGCATGGATAGCTCACCTAGGGGCCTCGGGTGGTGGCGGAGATGACGGGAATCGACGGCGGAGGGAGTGGGGAAGCTCTGGGACAAGTTGCGCGTGCTGGGACGGCTCCAATCGACGGCGGCGTGATCAGCTCCTCCTCCGCGGCCGTGGTTCAACTCCGGCGAGTCCTCCGCGGCTCTGCTGTGCATGAAACACGGGCAAAACGCGGCGGGTGAGCTAAGGTTCAATGGAGATGCGAATAGGGTGCAAAGAAAAGAGGGGGAGAGAGTGGCACGGCTCGGCCGTGACCGTCGCCCACCTTCTGCTCCGGCGACGTGCAGAGCACGGGCAAGGGCAGCAGCGCTTCCGCGGCTGCGAATCCGCCCTCCTGGCGATGCACTGGGGTGAGTGGAGTGGTGTGATGGCCGTGAGGGAGTGTGGAGAAATGGCGAGGCTCGGGTGGCCTTTTATGGGCGAGCTCGGGCTCGTCGTGGACGCAGTGCAGGAATGGGGCTGGGGAGTGGGAGAGTGCGGCATTGGTGGCGCTTCTGTGCGAGTACGGAGTGGTGCGGTGGCAAGCGGGGAGAGGGTGCGGCGGTGTTGCTCGCTGACCCTGGCAGGGGTAGCGTCGCGAGCGCGCTCTGGCCGCGGCGTGGCGAGGGTGCACGCAAAGGGGGAGAGTGCTCTGCGGCGCTCGGGTCACTTCGAGCAGGGGCAGAGGGGAGAGGTGGTGTGTCGGGCAGAGCGTAGCGTCGCATCGCTGCCTCCTCTGCTTCCTCCACAGAGCGACCACGGACGGCAGCGCGTGGCGTCGCGTCGCGGACGGTGGGCACGCCAGCGAGCTTGGCAGCGCTTGAGTCACGTCGACCAGAGGCAGAGGGAAGAGGGTGGTGTGGCGGGCACGGCGCGGCGTCGCCTCTGCGTCGCGTCCTTGCTCACCACGGGGACGACCCGTGCGGCAGTGCGCCACGGGCGGCATCGGCGTGGCGCACGCCACACTCCATCTCCAGGTCAACGAGCTTGCTTCCTTCGCAATCATTCACGTGTGTGAGGTGAGAGGAAGGAGTGGGAGCTACTGGAGTGATCGATTTCACCGAATCGAGTTCGAATTTTTGGATTGAATTCGGTTCAGAGTTGAACATGGTGGTGATCACCATGTGCTCGATCAAATACCCGAACCAAGTTCAAATTTGAATTTTTGAAAATTGTTTTCATAGTTTGCTTCCAAATATTTTTCCAAGGTTTGTGGTACCACTGGATAATTTAATTTGGAAGTGTAGCTTGGTGATTTTGATGGTTTTCCAAAGTTAAAGAAACATTTGGAATTTTGAAAAATAGAATTTAGGATATTTGAAATAAAGAAGGAGAGGAAAGTATTAAGGATGAAAATGAGAGGGTTCACTTCTCTCCACTGAATTTTTGTTTGGAATAATTTTTGAATCCACACTTGTGGTTTTAGTGTGACACTTGTCACATTAGTTTTATTGTTTCTATTATTTGTTTTATTTCTTTTCTTTTTTCTTTTCTCCAAGTTTTTTTTTATAGCAAGCAACACTTCAAGCAAGCATAATCAAACAAACACACCTCAAATAACAAAAGTTTTTGTTGGCCCACAAATTTTGACTAATAAAGCTGGGTTACAATTTTGGGATGTTGCACTAACCCCAGCCTCCTGGATACGCCGCACAAAGCGTCGGTTGGTATCATCAGAGGAATCGTCTAGCTCAATGGTAGAGCTCTCATTCTCTCCATTGAACAGGTCATCGAAGTACTCTTGCCATCTACGCTTGATCTCTTCGTCCTTCACGAGGAGTTGATCCGCTCCGTCCTTCATGCATTTTACATGGTTGACATCCCTCGTCTTCCTTTCTCTCGTCTTTGCCATCTTATAGATGTCTCTTTCGCCTTCCTTCGTGTTTAGACGCTGGTAGAGGTCCTCATACGCCTGACCCCTTGCCTCGCTCACCGCTCGCTTTGTGGCCTTCTTTGCCCCCTTGTATATCTCCATGTTGGTTGCGCTCCTGTCCAGGTATAGGCGTCTGAAACAGTCCTTCTTCTCCTTAATAGCCTTCTGGACCTCAACGTTCCACCACCAGGTATCCTTAGCATCCCTTCTACTTCCCCTGGTCACCCCAAACTCCTCTGATGCAATCTTCCGAATGCAAGTCGCCATCCTCATCCACATACTGTTTGCATCGCCTCCTTCCTCCCAAGGGCCCTCCTTAAAAACCCTCTCCTTAAAAGCTTGAGCTGCCTCTCCCTTTAATTTCCACCACTTTGTTCTAGCAACTTTTGGTCGCTTATCCCACTGGACACGAATCAAAAAACGGAAGTCAGCCACCACCAGCTTATGTTGATGGACAACACTCTCTCCAGGTATCACCTTACAATCAAGGCAAGCGCGTCTATCTTCTCTTCGAGAGAGGATAAGATCAATCTGGCTAGAGTGTTGGAAACTACTGAAAGTCACTAGGTGGGATTCTCTCTTTCTAAAGAGGGTGTTAGCTACGACCATGTCGTAGGCTAGGCGAAGCTTAAGACATCCTCCCCTTCTTGGTTCCTGATTCCATAGCCAAAGCCCCCATGCACCCCTTCAAAACCTATGTTAGATGTACCCACATGGCCATTTAGGTCTCCTCCTATGAAGAGCTTCTCACCAGTAGGTACTCTCCTAACCAAGTCCTCGAGACCTTCCCAGAACTCTCTCTTGGTGCTCTCGTTGTGACCTACTTGCGGGGCATACGCGCTGATAACATTGAGAACTATGTCCCCAACAACCGGCTTGACTAGGATAATCCGCTCTCCTTGCCTCTTGACGTCCACTACTCCATCCTTGAGGCTCTTGTTGATCAAGATGCTTACCCCATTTTTGTTTGAGGTTGTCCCCGTGTACCACAACTTAAAGCCAGTATCCTCCACCTCCTTCGCCTTCTGTCCCTTCCATTTGGTCTCTTGGACGCATAGGACATCAACACGCCTCCTTATCGCCGTATCAACTAACTCCCATAACTTGCCCGTCAGGGACCCTACGTTCCAGCTACCTAAGCGGATCCTCCTAGGCTCGGCTAACTTCCTTAGCATCCGCACTCGTCGAGTCAAATGCGAAGACCCTTGCTCATTTTTCACTACACCCGGGCGTCGATGCAGCGCGCCACTAAGGATGCGACGACCCAATCCTTCCTCACTTATCACCGTATCCAGATCAAGATACGGCGCGCCACCAAGGGGGTGGCGGCCCGGCCCTTGCCCATTACCACTAACCACAAATAAGGGTAAAAAATAGTAATGGCATTTCAACAAACACCTTCCGTGCACTGCGGTTAACGGGTGGGAGGGGAGGGAGGAGGCGGCGTGTGAGCTCACCGGGAGGGGCGCGGCGGCGTGGAGGAGTAGGCCGGCGACGGCGGCGGTCGGGGAGGCGGCGAGTAGGGGCAGCGAATCAGGGCGGCGCTGGGCCGGTGGGGCGGCAAATCGGAGCGGCGCGGGCGGCTGAGTCGGGGCAGCGCGGAGAGGCGAGTCGGGGCGGTGAATCGGTGCGGGGTGGGGCGGCGGTCGACGGTGGCGGCGAATGTGGGCGGCGAGACCGGTCGAGGCCGGGGCGGCGCGGCGGCGGCGCGGGTTAGGGTTAGTGAGGAGGCCGGGCGCGGGTGGGGGAAACTGCAAAGAGGTGTCCGCCAGCGGTATATGGTTACCGCTGGCACACGAGAGCTTTGTCCGCCAGCGGTATGTTTTAAAATTTTCTGTTTTGTTTTTTTATTCTGTTTTTTGTTATTATTTAGTATTTTCTAGTATAGTTGTGCATAGCAAAATACGTTTAAAATAGTTGTGTGTATATAAATAAATATTCATACACATCACATTGTTCAAAACATCTTAATTAAATTACAACTTTTTACAATAACACACATGCATGTGTGTCGCGCTTTTCTCTTAGTGTTTGGCCTTCTTCTTGCCTTTCTTGGTGGTCTTAGCTACATAATTCAGCCCCACATTATGACCTCTTCTTAAGAATGGAAGACCTCCTCTCGTGGGTAGCGTGGTTCTGCTTCTTCTTGATGTGTATGGAGTGTTATCATCATCTTCATCATCTTCAATATTAGGGTCACCGTACTGGTCGAAGTCGTCCTCGTTCGCAATTTCCATCCATTCCAATGATGTTTCTTTTGCCTCTCCTCACGACTACACGGCTAGGCTTTGACGGTCAGTTATGAAGAAGCACTGAGACACGTGCTTAGCCAATACACATGGCTCATTTTGTGCGGTGAAGTTCGTGCTGCTTGATGAGGTGCCGGCTTCGGATAAAACCATGGTGGTGAAGTATTGGTCTTCCTTTTTCACGGTGGATAACCTAGCCCATCTCACACGGAACATCGGCACCTTCTCTCCAGAGTAGTTAAGCTCCCAGATGTCCTCTATCCTTCCGTAGTACCTGAACTTTTTGTCACCGACGTAAGATAGCATTGTTGCCCCTGAATTTTGATAGTCAGAAGTTTTGTCCTTTGCCTCTGTGTACAAAGTAAACCCGTTGATATCATATGCTTGAAATGTCGCGAGGTTGGGGGCGGGGCCACGTGACAAGTCGTATAACAATCTACCTTCTGCATCATCCGTTGGCGGAGCGACAAGCTCATCTTTGAACCAACTCAAGAAAGAGGAGTTGTGCTCTCTGATTATTTCTCCTTCGGTCCTTTGCCTGCCCTGGCCAATGTACTTCTGTTTAATCTCCAGTTTGTGCTTTTGCACCCAAGTATCGACCACTTGAAGGTGTTGGAGAGCTACTAAGTTTGCCCTCTTAAAATCGGCCATTCTCTTACTGAAGCCCACATGTAAGTCTCGCGCGCCATTTCTGTGACCTGACCCACCTAACTTGCCAAAGTGCTTGTTTGGGGGCAAACCAACAGGGTTATCAATTATCTCCAGATGATTCGTGCAGAAACAGATGCACTCTTCAGTGAGAAAGCCTTGAACGATGCTTCCATCCGGACGGGCCCTGTTACGAACAAATCCATTTATGACCCCATTCATCCTTTCGAACGCCATCATGTAGTGGAGAAACAACGGTCCGAGATGAATGATATCGTCCACGATGTGGACCAACAGATGCACGCAAATATCAAAGAATGCAGGCGGGAAGTACATCTCAAGCTCGCATAGTATCACAACAATCTCTTCCTGCAGCGTTGAGAGTCTCTTTACGGTGATTGAATTTCGAGAGATCACGTCAAAGAAGTTACAAAGTCCAAAAGGGTCTCACGGACGTGCTTGACCATTATCCCTCAGATCGCAACTGGGAATATCTGTGTCATCATCATGTGACAATCATGAGAATTCATACCGCTGAAATTCTTTTTCTGACAGTCTAAGAATCTGCTTATCAGCCCCGAGTAATCCAAAGGCACTTTGACTCCTATAAGGCACTTCATCAATTGTTCGACCTCCTTTGGACTAAGAGTGAAGCAAGAGGGGGGGACAGTAATAGTCATTCTTCTTAACCCTTTTGGCATTGTGACCGTCCATCTCCTCATCCAACTGGTCGTCTACCACATTTTTGCACTGCGCATGAAGCTCTTTCCTGATGTCCATATGTTTAAGGTGAAATCTTGCTTTTGGCCCATCTTTGGTGCTATTCGCCATGTGGAGTACAGTGACAAACATACTCTCGAACACATTCTTCGTGACATGCATTAGATCAAGGCAATTTGGCGTAGTGTAGATGGGCCAGTATGGCAAGTCCCAAAACACAGACCTCGTCTTCCACACACCACAGAGCGGTTTTGGCACCTTTCACTTCTTTCCCGGCTCAGGGCACTCTTGCCATTCATTCAGCAACTCGTAAATGTCATCGCCGCTCTTCTTAAGTGGAAGTTCTCGAAGCTCATCTTCACCGTTGAAAAGGTCTCCACGCCATCTCCATGGGTCTTCATCGTCTAGCCACCTTCGATGGCCTATCTAGACGGTTTTCGAAGAACCGTCTTTCTTCAGCTGGAGGTATGTCAGATCATCCAGTCACCTGACACATCCGAAATATCCATGGCACACCTGGCCGGCAACGTATGGGTAGCCGGGCAAATCGTGCACTGTACACAGCAAGGCAGCTCTCATAGGGAAATAATCTTCTGCGACGGTGTCCCAAGTGGGAACCCCTTGGGATGACCATAACGTGTCTAGCTCATCTTTCAGTAGCTTCAGATACAGATTGATGTCGCTGCCAGGTTGTTTCGGCCCTTGAATTAGCATGCTCATGTGTATGTACTTCCTTTTCATACACAACCAGGCAGGTATGTTGTATATCCATAGAAACACGGGCCACGTGCTGTGTGAACTCCTCTGGTTGCCGAACGGATTGAGACTGTCGGTGCTGCAACCCAATCTGATATTCCTTGGCTCGTCTCCAAAGTCTGCATCGAAAGAGTCTAATGCTTTCCGCTGGCTTGCATCCGAAGGGTGTGTCAGAATTATCTTTTCACTCCGGTCTGAATCTTGCACCACTGCCGCATTTCTTTCCGCGTGCCAGCGCATAAGCTTTGCTTCCTTACAGTCTGCGAAATATCGCTGCAGACGAGGAATGAGCGGAAAATACCACACAACTTTGCGAGGGGCTTTCTTCCCATTCTTGTATCGATCGGCATTGCACACTGGTCATTTGGTCATTCCCTCGTCCTCTTTCCGAAATATGTAGCAATCGAAGATGCACACATGGTACCTCTCGTGCGGTAAATCAACGGGGCACATGACTTTCTTGGCTTTGTCACAACTTTTAGGACACGTGTTGCCCTTCGGAAGGTGATACGTCTCCAATGTATCTATAATTTCTGATGTTCCATGCATGTTTTATACCAATTGCTACATGTTTTACATACACTATATACACTTTATATCATTTTTATGCATTTTCTGGGACTAACCTATTAACAAGATGCCATAGTGTCAGTTCCTGTTTTCTGCTGTTTTTGGTTCCAGAAAAGCTGTTCTGGAAATATTCTCGGAATTGGACGAAACCAAAGCCAAAGTGCATATTTTCCCGACACGTACACGGAGTCCAAAGGGGAGAAGGAGGAGGGCCATGGGCCATCCTCACCATGTCATGGCGCGGCTGGGCCCTGGGCCACGCCGCCACGTGGTGAGGGGCCCACGGAGCGCCTCTGACCATCGTACTTCACCTATTTATTCCCCCAGACGCGAAAACCCTAAAATATCCTGTCATATTCCACCAAGAGTTCCGCAGCGCCTCCGCCATCGATGAAAAGTTTCGGGGGACAGAAGTCTCTGTTCCGGCACGCCGCCGGGACGGGGAAGTGCCCCCGGAGCCATCTCCATCGACTCCACCGCCATCTTCATCGCCGTTGCTGACTCCCATGATGAGGAGGGAGTAGTTCTCCCCCGAGGCTGAGGGCTCTACCTGTAGCTATGTGGTTTATCTCTCTCTCCCATGGTGTGATCTTTATGTGATCATGAGTATTGCTAGTATCGCTGAATTCATATGTAATGTTTATGCTACACTCAAGTGATTTTCTCTAGTTCCCAGAGTCATTGTGACAACACGGTATCAAGGTGACAGTGTGGGTACTTGTGTGTGACTCTATGAATAATTTAGATATTTATCATGGCTTATTCTTGGGAATTGTGGTGTTTGTTTACTCAGACTTTGAGGAGTGCTTTTGCAGCCCTACGCATAGTACTCTTGTGTCACCAAGAAGGAGAATAGTCCCGAGTAGCACTTACTTGCGTTCAGTTGTGCTAACATGTTGAGAGATACCACTAGTGAAAGTATGATCCCTAGGCCTTGTTTCTAAGCATTGAAACACCGTTTACAACAAGTTCTGCTACATGTTTGCTTGCTTCCATTTTTATTTCAGATTGCAATTACTACCTATAATCATCCATATTACTTGTATTTCACTATCTCTTCGCCGAACTAGTGCACCTATACATCTCACAAGTGTATAAGGTGTGTTGGGGACACAAGAGACTTCTTGTATCTTAATTGCAGGGTTGCTTGAGAGAGATATCTTTGACCTCTACCTCCCTGAGTTCGATAAACCTTGGGTGATTCACTTAAGGGAAACTTGCTGCTGTTCTACAAGCCTCTGCTCTTGGAGGCCCAACACTGTCTACAAGAATAGAAGCACGCTTAGACATCAGAAGGATACCGTGCAAGTATTCCAGGTTAGCGCCGACGCTTATATCGCTCAATTTGTGTCTTGTCTTCATCTGCAGAAAATCAAGCGATACTTTCAAGCGGGAATCTTCTGGGTCACAGCCTGGATACAACGGAGTATTTGAATCTTTCTCCAATTGCGCCAGCTTAGATTTCCTGTTAGCACTTCTGAAGAAATAATTCTGTTAGATGAGTGTTCCGCACGACTGAAGTTAGCGGTGTCCGTGTGCCCTCCTCTTCTAGTACCACATGATCATCATCGTCTTCTTCTACTTCATCATGTTGCACGGGATCCGGATCAGGCTCTTCGCGTTCTGGCCCCTCGTTTTTATTTTCTTGCTGCCCTTGATCCTGATTATTTCCTTTCGGCGCACCATCATTTCCATCATGTTCATCATCTGTTAACCAACGAGTGTGGCCATCCATGAAACCACGGAAGAGCAGGTGTTCCAGCAAAGTTCCGGTAAATGGACTGATGCCGGCCTCGAGTTTGCATGCGCGACACAGACACTGTATATCTTTGCGCTTATTCTGCAGCATGTCTTCCGTCGCGTGTCTCAAGTATGTATTTACGACATGTTCACTCATAATAACCATTATCACCTGCACGTTGTGTAATCAAGACAATAATTAAGCACCATTTAATATTTTATCGGGTTTCACGAAAAAATTCGCCATGACCTTCCTACAAATAGGACCCAAGGAGAGTGCCAAAAGTTGCCGAAACGGAAAATGAATCAACATTCCGGCATGGTATTGGCACCCTCATTAATTTTCACACATCACAATACAAATTTATACATCACAACTCAATTTCACACATTCCAAGCCATTTTTCATCCAGCATTTCGCACGGTTAATTACGGCGGGCTCATTTATCCGACCAAATTAATTTTAAGAATGTGCTTTAATTTATATCGCTAATAGATCACCTTAAGAATGTTAAAACACACGTCAAAATAGCCGCGGAAGTCGGCCAAAGATGAAATCTAGATCTTGAGATATGAGTGACTTGAGTGGATTTCTTTTGGTCAAAGTAGGATGTGGGAGAGAGATCTAGTGGGATCTATCAACTAGTCACTTTTTGTTGGCTAAAAGTGATTAATTTCGTGGGGGAAAGGAGGCACAAATGGGGGAAACTCGAGCTAAGAGAGAGAAGAGTGAAGTGCACTAAGTGAGCAAGGGTGGTAGGTGCGGCCGCACTTATGTCACTTTCCCAGGGTACCGCTGGCGGACGCTTCAGCTTGCCTGCCAGCGGTACTGAAGGGAGCGCTGGCGTACTATTTAGTCTGCCCGCCAGCGGTACTGTCCCCATTTTGTTTTTAGCTGAGCTCAGCCGCGGCAACTACCGCTAGCGGGCCCTGTCTATCGTCCGTCAGCGGTACATTTAGTACCTCTGGCGGGCACGTATTGTGCCCGCCAGCGGTAGTTTGCCCTGCCTCCTCCCAGATTTCTGCTCCTACCGCTGGAGGGCTGTGCAGCGGTACGTCCAGAACCAGTGTCGGACACGAAAAACTGGCCGCCAGCGGTTGTAGCGCTGGCGGACGGAAAAGTTGTCCGCCAGCGGTGTGCTGGTGGCTATAAGCCTTTTCATACTAGTGCTTGCGCTCACCCGTTGAGTAGACTTTGAAATAGTTGATTCATGATGTTCATGTTTATATTTACTTGACTGAATCCTTCTATGTTGTGAAAAATTACTTGATGCTTGGAATTGAAGGATAGAACTCCTACACTTCATACTTAAAACATCTTTAATGAACCTTGTATGGTTTCATGTCTTTAAAGCAATAGTTCATGAAAACTTTTAGCTTGTTTAACTATCTTGTTTTGTTATCTCTTATTGAATATCAATTATAGACATTTGCTTTGAATGATTTGATCTCACCTCACATGTTTTACAATATTATTTGATCAAGATTGTGTGGTAGCATGTCACTTCAGAAATTATTTATTGTTATCGTTTTAACTACTCGAGGACGAGTAGAACTAAGCTTGGGGATGCTTGATACGTCTCCAACGTATCTATAATTTCTTATGTTCTATGTTTGTTTTATACCAATTGCTACATGTTTTATTCACACTTCATGGCATTTTTATGCATTTTCAGGGACTAACCTATTAACAAGATGCCACAGTGCCAGTTCCTGTTTTCTGTTGTTTTTTGTTTCAGAAAAGCTGTTATGCAAATATCCTCGGAATCGGACGAAACAAAATCCCAGATTCCTATTTTTCCGACACGGTCACGAAGTCCGAAGGAGAGACGAAGGGGGCAACGAGGCGCCCTCCCCACACCTCGGCGCGGATGGGCCCCCTGCCGCGCCACCATGTGGGGAGCGAGCCTCGGGCCTCCACCGACATCGCCCCTTCGCCTATTTATTCCCCCGAGGCGTAAACCCTAAAATACCGAGTCATATTTCCAGAAAACATCCGCTGCCGCCGCCGTCAACCCTAACTCGAGAGGGTTCTGAAGCTCTCCCCGGCACCCTGTCGGAGAGGGGAATCATCACCGGAGGGCTCTATGTCGCCATGCCTTCCTCTGGAGTGATGTGTGAGTAGTTCATCTTTGGACTATGGGTCCATAGCAGTAGATAGATGGTTGTCTTCTCCTTTTGTGCCATCATGTTTAGATCTTGTGAGCTGCCTATCATGATCAAGATCATCTTATTGTAATGCTACATGTTGTGTTTGCTGGGATCCGATGAGTATTGAATACTATGTCAAGTTGATTATTGATCTATCTTATATATGTTGTTTATGATCTTGCATGCTCTCCGTTGCTAGTGTAGGCTTTGGCCAAGTTTATGCATGTAACTCCAAGAGGGAGTATTTATGCTAGATAGTAGGTTCATGCCTCTATTGAATCTGGGGAGTGATAGCAACCCCTAAGGTTGTAGATGTTCTGTTGCTACTAGGGGTAAAACAGCAATTCTTTGTCTAAGTATATTTATATTGTTTACATTATGCACCATACTTAATGCAATTGTCTGTTGCTTACAACTTAATACTGGAAGGGTGCGGATGCTAACCTGAAGGTGTACTATTTAGGCACAGATGCATGCTGGATAGCGGTCTGTGTACTTTGTCGTAATGCCCAAGTAAATCTCATAGTGATCATCATGACTTGTATATGCATTGTTATGCACCTCTTTATTTTGTCAATTGCCCAGCTGTAATTTTTTTACCCAGCATGTTAGTATTTTATTATGGAGAGACACCACTAGTGAACTGTGGACACCGGTCCATTCTTTTACATCTGAAATACAACCTACTGCAATCATTGTTCTTTTTCATTCTCTGCAAGCAAACATCATTTTTCACACTATACGTCTAATCCTTTGTTTTCAGCAAGCCGGTGAGATTGGCACCCTCACTGTTTCGTTGGGGCAAAGTAGTTTGGTTGTGTTGTGTGCAGGTTCCAAGTCAACGAGTCAGACCTCCACTTTGACGCCAGCACTTTTTCTGACGCCGTTGACACCTTCAGAACATCGCCGACTTCCTACTGGTTCGATAACCTTGGTTTCATACTGAGGGAAAACTTGCTGCTGCACTCATCATACCTTCCTCTTGGGGTTCCCAACGGACGTGTGACTTTACACGCATCAAAGGGCAGGGACAAAACCATTTCCACCAGATGGCCAACAAAATTGAGAACCAGTCACAGATTGTTGTGGTTGTACTTGCTTTTGTTGGCCGGTCTGGTAGACCATGTTGACTCAACCCTCTCTTCAAACTGAAGCCAACCATTACAATCTCCATCATAATGATCAAACTTGGGAGTATTTGGACTCCTTCTATCTATCTTACGCATCTTGTTCAGTGTGATGATCTTCGTCAGTGTTATAACCCAAACCAATATTGTTGTGCCAGGCTTCGAAGATGACATTGACCACGGATGACATCAACACCACATTCAAGAGAAGGAAGGCGGCTTATGGATGGATCAAGGAAACAGCCTCCCCCAACCATTTCTGCAAAGTGGTGTTAGCACCCGGACTTGACCACCTCCCAGTTCCTGCCGCCTTCAGGCCCTACTTGGGTGAGGTGCCTGGTGATATCACAGTCATGACCAACACTGGGTGCATCTGGACTATCACCGTTGCCGATGTCAATGGAAGAGCCTGCCTCGTCAAAGGATGGCCAGCATTTGCCATAGCACATGGCTTAGAGCTTGGTTATCTGCTCATGTTCAAGAAGATCGATGCAATGGAGTACAAGGTGATCATCTTCGACAACTCTGGCTGTGAGGTGGTGAGACAGTGCCCTGAGCACCCACTAAACTTCAAGAAAGACGTGGACAGTTGAATGTTCGTCCTAGTCGGTAGATCAGACTAAGTTTGTGCTAGACTACTTTTGTATGTCGATTATGGTACCTGGTTAAAACTATCGTATTTCTTTGCTATGTTGATCATGTTCATTTCTGTGTGTTTCATAGTCTGGTAACCTCACCATAAGCTGGAAGAGGTTACCGTAGCAGCAACATTGCATACAACCAAATACATACGTACTTGCATTTGAGCATGCAGTCGACGTAACCAAACACGCAGTCAGAGTGGCTAAGCCGATTCGGCGTTCTTTGCTGCAGGCTACCAAACAACAAGCCTAAGATGGCCCAGACTCCGTTTAGCTCAGCACTGCTCTCCCCAGTCTGCCCTGTCGCAGGTGAGAAAGTGTTGCAGGCTACCAAACGCGTCCTATAATTTTGTGAGTTCAAGAATCACTTTAGATGGGCGACCTAGGGTTCCATTGTCGGCCGCCGCCGGCGGCTACTTTTCCCGGTGCTTGACACCAGTTGTTTTGTCCCCGTTCAGGGTTAACCTCCTCCCATCGGATGTATCCCGACGGTGAGTTTTCATCCCATTCTGGTTTGCAGTTTCTGAGCTGAGACGCAACGTGATATGTTCTTTGTTTGATCCGTGTGCAGCATCCTAGGGCTTGGCCGCAGGTTGGCTGTGCTTTTCGGCGTGATCTGCAGGAAGGTTACAATGACCAGTTGGTCTTCTTGTGGTTCGTTTGGCTGTGCGTGGTACGTCTGTAGTAAACCGTGCGAGTAAGACCATCAACAGCCTGTCTTTGTCTCTTGGATGATCGCTGAAACAATGAATTGTTTAGGCTGGAACTGTCGTGGGTGCGGCAATGCCGCGACAATCCATGAGCTAGAAGTATTGCTTAAGACTCATGGTCCCAAGTTTATTTTCCTTTGTGAAACTCGTCAGAAAAGTGACCGTGTGATGAGAATGAAGAGGAGACTTGGTCTTAGTGGCTTTGCTGGGTGTGATAGCGATGGTATGAGCGGTGGTTTGGCCCTGTTCTGGCATGAAAGTATGCAAGTGGAAGTTAAGGAAGTTACGCCACGATATATTGATGTTTGGGTGCGTGAGTCCACCTCCACCCCATTATGGCATGCGACTTGTGTCTACGGTGAGCCGCGGTGGACCAGCAGCAAGGCATGTGGGATGCCCTGTGTGCACTGAGAGCAACCTCAACATTGCCATGGTTTGTGTTTGGTGACCTTAATGAAGCACTATGGCAACATGAGCATCTCTCAATTTGCCCAAGACCAGATAATCAAATGGCTACGTTTCGGGATGCTTTGATGGTGTGTGAGCTGAAGGACTTGGGTTTCCAAGGGCTACCCTTCACTTACAACAATAGATGTCGTGGGAGTGCTAACGTCCGCGTAAGGCTGGACTAGGCACTAGCGGATGACAGATGGCGCGACATTTTTTCGGATGCATTTGGTTTCTCCATGTTCCGATCATTGCCCAGTTTTGGTGAAACTAGAGCGAGAGACTCGAACGTCCAAGCGCCGTTGTAAAAGGTACAAAATTATATGGGAGAGAGAGCATGCTCTCCCAGAGGTCGTTGCTAATGCTTGGCATGATCAAGGGCTGACGACAGACCTAGCTGATATTAATGTATCCTTGAAGAAGGTAATGGATGTACTCCATGTCTTGGGAGGGCGTAAGTTTGGCAATGTCATACGTGAATTGTCACGTTGGAGAAGGAAATTAGAAGACCAGTACAAGGACAATGCCCCGATGCAAGAAATATGGGCGACACAGGACGTGACGAATGAGCTGCTCTATAGGGAGGAGATGCTATGGTTGCAGCGATCTCGTATTTCATGGTTGAAAGAAGGTGATCGCAATACCAAATTCTTTCATCAGAAGGCGGTGTGGCGAGCACGTAAGAATCATATCAAATCTCTTAGAGATCAGGATGGTGTGGTGCAAGACACGCCTAGTGAGATGGAACGCATGGCTACGTCTTACTTTCAGTCTATCTATACACGGGATCCATCTATTCAACCAACTCCTGTGGTCAATTTATTTACTGAGGTTATTTCGGATGAAGTAAATGAAAATCTGTGTAGGTCATTTTCTGAAGAGGAGATATCAGATGCTATATTTCAGATTTGCCCGCTCAAGGCACCTGGACCGGATGGTTTTTCGTCAAGGTTCTATCAGAGGAATTGGGGAGTTCTTAAACAGGAGATGATAGAAGCTATTCTCAAGTTCTTTGATACAGGTCACATGCCGGAGGGCATAAATGATACATCCATAGTTCTAATTCCAAAAGTGGACAATCCTGTGGAGCTTAAGGATTTCCGGCCAATAAGCCTTTGTAATGTCTTGTACAAGATAATATCAAAGTGCTTGGTTAACCGGCTGAGACCTGTTTTGGGTGATATTGCGTCAGAAAATCAGAGTGCTTTTGTCCCAGGACGGCTTATTACGGATAACGCATTATTAGCATTTGAATGCTTGCATTATATGGAGCATGGCACAACAGCACAAAATCCTTTGCGTGCCTATAAATTGGACTTATCAAAGGCGTATGACCGTGTTGATTGGGTTTTTCTGGAGGAGGTGATGCATAAGATGGGCTTTTCTTGCTAGTGGATACAATGGATAATGTTGTGTGTGACCACGGTGAGGTATTCCGTAAAATTTAATGGAGCTCTATTGGAAGCTGTCGGGGGCTACCGCTGGGTAGGGTAAGTTGTGGTATAAAGAGCTCTAAAAAGTGGACTGGGTCAAGGTCAAACCGGGTCAACCAAGTCCCGGAGGGACCGAGACATGGAGTAGTGGCGAACCGACTTATGGCTGCCAGTTCATTTCGGCCGGGTCATGTTAGCTGAGTTATCCTAACCGACGTACCAACGTCAGTCCGCTCTTGTTTACTCTCATATGCAGGAAAGAGATGAAGAGGACCCGGCATAGCTTTGCCGGGTCAAAGAAGGAAATCAGGCATACCCATGCCGGGTTAAAGCTGCGAGGTACCTTGTGTTGGCTGGAGTCAATGCTCCTGTCATGTCCCGTCTAGCACGAGAGCGCCTGACACGGAAGCACCTGACACAGGAGCGTGCAGGAGGAGCGAGGGGACATGTCTCCCTAATCGCTAACAGCGGGACATCCGGGATAAAGGCTACGAGATAGGCATCGGCGTGCCCTGTCCTGTCCCTGGCAGAGGGTGCATTCTAGTTGTGCCATAGCTCTGCAGGGGATGGTCATGTTACATCCTGTCAGACGTCCTGTCTCTGACAGGAGTAACATCATGACACCTATGTGGCGTGGCTACAGTGCATCCAGGGGCATAATCGTAACTCGGTTAGCCTATAAAGAGGTCTTCACCCCTCCTGCGTGAGGGACGGTGCCCTGAGAGACATTTCCCCCTCTATTTTATCTTCTTCCTTAGAGCTCGTTGCCATAGCGGCAGAGATACAACTCAAGGAGCACCATTGTACTTGTGAGATACTGAAATACAGAGAGGCAGGCAGGAGTAGGGGCTTTACCTCCTCACGAGGGCCCTGAACCTGGGTAGATCTTGGTGTGCTTGTGTGTTTTTTCGTGTGTGGTCTTTAGCGCGCTAGCCCTCCCGGTTCCACCAGCGTCCATCAGCCCCAACATAAGCCATCCCATGGCATCTTCCGTGATACCATCACAACAGTTGGCGCCCACCGTGGGGCTAGCAGCGGCGCTGGCTGGTGTGATCATCCGGACGGGTTCCATCATCGACTCCGGCGAGCGCGTTGTCTCCGGGCTCATCTGGAAGCTCGGCTCGCTGAACTTCATCAGCGACAATGCGGGATGCTTCGGCAGCAGGCCGTTCCTGACGAACGGCTGCCTCATCAGCTTCGGCACCTTTGTGACCTACGTCGCCACCGAGGTTGTCTGCAAGTATCCCGAGCAGGTGCTTGTGGCCGAGGATCCTCCTGTTGTTTGTGCGGCTCGCGGTCGGCATAGCGCTCTTTCCAGGAGCTGCGCAGAGGTCATGATGACCGGCATTGCGGGTGGTGCCGGTAGAGGAGAAACCGGCATAGGAGAACCCGGCAAAGAAGATGCCGGTAATCCTGCCCCCAAGACCACCAGATCGGCGAAATTGCTGCTGGATTGGAGTGAGAACCTCCGAGACCAGGCAGGTACGTCCGATGTGCCGGTTAGGCCGGCCCATCTCGAGGAGATAAGCGAGAAACTGGCGGTCCCGAAAGTTGCCGGTACAGACGCTGCCCAAGTGGAGGTAGAGCTGGAGGCACGTCGTCAGAGCTTGCATGAGGAAGCTCTCGCGATGGCCGAGGTGAGGAGAGAGTTCGGAATAACTCTCCGTGAGTACAACCAAGCTCATGGTTTAACCCCGGTAGCGGCTCACCCTAGTTGCGTAGAGGATGTGCGCAGGAGGGGTAAAAACCTCAATGCCGAGATTGCTAGAGATGGTAGATCTAGCTCCAGTAAGACTCCTAGTAACTTGTCGATCGAAAAACCGAAGTATAGTTCTCCTGCTAAAACTCTTAGGGCTGCCGAGGCAGCAAGAGCCGAGTTGTGAGGCTTGTCCGGAGAAGCTCGTCGTAGGCAGCGAGACCGAGTTAATGAGTTGGTAGCTATGGCTACCCGGCAGAATGAGGCCTACCGCAAGATCAACACAGTTGCAGGAGGGTCCGAGATTGTTCACTCGGCTAGGGGAGCCGGTGGATCTAAGGGGCAAGCTTCATCACCGCATGTCGGTGTAGATCGGGACCGGAGTGTAAACTCCGGTAAGAGCAAGCAGATGCAGGTGTATGACCCGGCATGTGCCGAAAACAGTTAGTTGGGCGAGGCAGTGCCGGTCGGGGTAAAAGCATTCCCGGTCAGGGTGGTCCGGGTGCCGGGTTAGTTAACTCGCCTAGCCGAGGCTACCCGCCTAGATATCCGACACGAAATCTCGCCCAGCAGCAGCAACAAAATGTCGAGTTTGTCCAGTAGCCACAAGGTGTTGACCAGATGGCTAACCGTTATGATGATGGTTACTCGGCTATGGAGAAAGCCGGGTATCCGAGATATGAAGATGCCCTGGGATCCCGGTTGGGAACGCGCGAGTTGTCACCAAATGATGCACGTTACGAGCTGGACAGGATCTATATGTCCGAGATGATGGAAGAGCAAGGTCCACCTGGCCCGGCATGCTTTGGACCTCGGATCATGAGGGAGCCACCAGTGCGACACTTTTAGTTGAACCGAGGTACAAAGACATATGACGGCAGTAATAAGCCGGAGGATTGGCTGACAGATTATGTGTCAGCAGTGCATATTGCGGGAGGAAACCGCCGTTGTGCGGTAAGGTATATCCCGCAAATGTTGGAAGGGCCAGCTCGAATCTGGCTGAACAACCTGCGAGAGGGCAGCGTTGATTGCTGGCTGGACTTTGAAGAAGCGTTTGTTAGCAACTTCTCCAGCACATAAAAGAGACCGAATCGTCCTCAGCAGCTTGCGATGTGCAAGCAGAGGGATAATGAAACTGACCGGGATTACTTGACCTGGTGGAGTACTATTCGCAATTCCTGTGAAGGAGTTGTGGAGGCGCAGGCCATATCTTGGTTTGCCCAGGGGTGCTGACACGGCTCCATGCTCTGGCAGAGGTTGCAGAGGGAAATGCCGGCTACCCTGGCCGAGACAATCTGGATTGCGGATAGCTATGCACTGGGTGATCCGATGCAACCCTTGCTGAATTCGGCGGAACCGAGTAGAAGATACCGGTAAATAATAGACCCGGGCCACTCAGGCAGAACGATTGCCAGGACTTCGGCAACAAGAGAAGAGAGTCGGATTATCGGTATGGCACGAACCAAGTTGCAGCAGTAAACCAAGGCCAGCCAGATGCCGGTAATAGCCAGCATCCGAAGCACAACGGCCTAGAGTGGGGCCAGAATCAAGAAGGAAAGAAGCCATGGAGTGACCCGAAGAAGCCCTTCACTTATGAGGCTATGTTGGATGGGCCATGCAGCTATCACACACATGATTCTCGCCGGCCGGCCAATCATTCAACCCGGCAGTGCAGCTGGTATCGGCGCACACTGAAGGAAGGGGGAGGCTCCGGAGGAAGTCAGGTGGGGGCACCTTCGAGTGCTCCCGCGGCATATCCTCAACAACGGCAAGCACTACCGCTTACCGGGGTAAACACTATTCCCATAAGAGCGCCTCCGCCGAGGTCTGCAGCTCCGAGACCTGTGGATAGCGGGAGAGGTCAGGAAGATGTTAATCAAGTGAATGCTGGTCCCAGCCGCCCAGGTGAATATCGCCAGGGTGAGTATAGAGAGGCTCATCATAGCTATGTGGTGTTTGAGACCGAGCCAACTGACAAGCGAAGCTTGCACCGACGTGCGCTGGAGGTGAATGCAGTTATGCCGGCAGTACCGAAGTACATGAACTCGTCCGAGCAAGAGATCTGTTGGAGCAGAAGGGATCATCCCCGAGTTATGCCAACTCCGGGAGGTTATGCGTTTGTGGTAGATCCGACATTCTTTGGACCCACCATCAATGTTCGGTTCACCTGGGTTCTCGTTGATAATGGGAGTGCTATCAATATCATGTACCGAGACACCAGGGTGAAGATGAGTATCTCGGCAAACATGCTGCAACCGAGTAGCACGACCTTCCATGGCATAGTGCCGGGTGTTTCATGTGCACCTATGGGCAAAATTTGGGTTGACGTGTTGTTCGGCACCAGGCAAAACTGCCGAGCTGAGAGCATCCAGTTTGAGGTGGTGGACCTCGAAAGTCCATACCATGCTTTACTCGGCAGGCCTGCGCTGTCCAAATTCATGATATCAACTCATGTGGGTTATCTCAAGATGAAAATGCCAGGTCCTAATGGCATCATCACTATCTCGGGTGATTACAAGCGTTCACTGGAGTGTGCCTCGGCCGGGTCGTGCTTGGCCGAGTCCCTGATTATCGTGGCAGAGAAAAAGAAGATTCATGAAGTGGTGGCATTGGCTCAGTCCGCGCAGCTCGGCATGCCGGGTTTGGCTAACCCGGAGCAGAGTGCGGCGTTCGAGGCGCCCAAGGAGACCAAAAAGATCTCTGTTGACCCGGACCACCCTGAGCGCAAGGCTATCATAGGGAGCGGGTTAACGGAGAAATAGGAAGGCGAGCTCATCCAATTCCTCCGTGAGAACCGGGACATCTTTGCTTGGTCGAATCATGACCTGGAAGGTGTACCGAGGGAGATGGCTGAGCACTCGTTGTTTGTAAGGCCCGAGGTAAAACCCGTGAAACAGCCAATGCGGCGACTCTCGGACGAGAGAAGGCAAGTGATACAAGATGAGTTGACTCGGCTAATGGCAGCCGGATTCATCATGGAGGTACTGCACCCGGACTGGTTGTCTAACCCGGTCCTGGTAGAGAAGAAGAAAAATGACCCAAATGTAGCCAAAGTGTGGCGTATGTGTATCGATTACACAAATCTGAACAAAGCATGTCCTAAGGATCCATTCCCGCTGCCTCGGATAGATCAAGTGATCGATTCCACAGCCGGGTGTGATCTGTTATCCTTTGTAGATGCTTACTCTGGTTTTCACCAGATACCGTTAAATCCGGATGATCAAATGAAAACTGCGTTTATCACCCCCTATGGGGCTTATTGCTATCGTGTCATGACATTCGGTTTGAGAAATGGCGGTGCTACTTATCAAAGGTGTATGCAAAAATGTTTGCAGAGTCAAATAGGAAAAAATATGCAGGTGTATGTCGATGACATAGTCATTAAAACTAAAGAGAAGTCGACCTTGGTCGATGAAGCACAGGATGGACAAATCCGGAGAGGAAACCAAGCGTCCATGGAATGTAGCACTAATCCGACCCTTTTACTCATAAAGGGCGCAATGTATGTATCTCGGTTTCTATATGAATGAAATGTCGGCACCCCGAATCAAAACCCGGGGACTGTCTCGCATGTGTTATCTATTGTTTTTTCATTTATGTTTTTCCTATGCCGAATGATTTGAAGCCTTGTCTCGAAGTTCAAAGTACTGTATGCTATCTTGATATGATCTTGTGACTCGACTGGCAAACGCCGAATAAGGCAGTCAAGAGCTGAGGTGGTGGTTCGTAGTAAACATGAAAATGAACTCGGGGACTCGGAACAGAAATGATTCGGCATAGTTTGTTTACTAACCCTGTTTTTCATATCTGCTTTATGTCGGATGACTCTAAACCCCAACTCAAATGTTATGAAGTATTGTATGCTATAATTCCTATCTTGTGACTCGACTATCGAACACCTAAAAAGGTAGACAAGAGCAAAGATCGACAAGTATAGTGAACAAGAAAATAAACTCAGGGGCTTGGTTTAAATTGATTCGACATAAACCTCGTCTTGTTCGAATTAAGCAAAAAATAGTCTCGGAGGAACTTAAAATGTATATTACATCTGCACCCGGCATTCCGGGGATTTAACAGTTTGAATTCATCTAAGTTAAGAAGCAGCTTCAGAGGAAGGAGCAGCTTCGGATTCAGGGGCGGACCCGGATGACGGAGGAACCTCGGTTGAAGGAGGAACCTCGGCTACAGGAGTAGCTTCGGTCAGCGAAGCAACAGACTCAGGCACAATTGGAGTGATCTTGCTGCATTCTGAGGCATCGGTAAGGTCAGATATGATCTTCAAGGAGGTGTCGGTAGCACTTGGCTGGGCCGAGTCAAGCGCTGGCTCATTGGAAATCTTGGCAGCAGCCTGTTTCGCAGGCTTAGCCGAGGCATCAGGAGCTGACTTGGAGTCATCAGACTCCGAATCAGATTCACCGTATTCTTGCTCGGAGCCATCATCGACGTTGACCTCTTCTTCTTCTTCTTCTACTTCTTCTTCTTCGTCTTCATCATCCGAGTAAACCACATCGGGATCAACAGACCGAGTGTTGGCAAACCTGGCCATGAAGGTAGCAGCTTTCCCACGCCTTGCAATCAATGCCGGGTCGGTAGCCCATGGGGAGCCATCGCGCAGAGTACGCAAGCCGTCGAGGTTGATGTTCTCATACCAAGACATCACAAAGAGCAAGGCTGCGTCGGCTCCGGCATGAGCAGAAGAAGACATCCATTCCCTTAGTCGAGTCTCGGTTTGTTGCAAGCATTTGGATAACTCGGCAATAGTCTTGGCACTAGGAAATTCGGGCCACAGGACATGGTAGGCTCGAATACTAGCGTTAAGAAGCTCGACGCCGATGCTCCTCAAGGGAGAAATGCGAGCTTTGAGTGCAATCAAGTGGTCGTCAATATCCCAAGCTTCGGGTAGCGGAGCCCCGGATGCCTCGGCCTTCTCAGCTCGGGCCTTCATCATAGTGTTGGCTGCTGCAGCTTGGCAGTGCTCAAAGTGTTATGAGAGCAAATAGGCTGATGCCGAGTCAATTGAGATACCGACACAAAATTTCATGTCAGGAAGATATAAAGAAGAAAGATATGATTCAGGAAACTTACTATCCATCTCATCGTTGAGTTTGGTGAGCTCAGCTAGCTACTTGGCAACATTTGCCTTGAGGGCATCCGACTCTTCTTCAGCTTTGGTAGCTTTAGCCTCGCATTCAGTAATGTGCGCTTGGATCTTCTGGCCACCTGCAGCACGCTTCTCCAGAGCTTGCTTCAATGTGTTCCTCTCCTTCAGCTCGGCCTTCTCTTTCTCGACCCGGTCAAGATCCCGCTGGAGCCGATTCACCTCGGATTTTTTTCTTTAAGAGCACGCTGGTGCTCAACTTCCTTCTTCTTCATTTCCTATTGCTGATTCTGGAAGGAGTGCTTAAGCGCCCGGTGCTCCAAGGCTAGATTCTTGAAGATCCGGCTCCGAGTGTTGGTGCAGTCCTGCCAAAAGAAAAGATGTTAGTGAGGGTAAAAAGAATCTCGGGGACTATGAGCCCGAGATTGATAAAGAATCATACCGAGTGAGCTAGGCATTAAACTTGGGGACTGATCGTCCGAGTTTGGTGTAAGCTCATGCCGGGTAAACTCGACATGAGACTCGGGACTGGGCGTCCCAATATTTTTAACAAGTTAAGTTTAATGATCAAGTTTTTTGAAGATTCACGAAGAGTTACCTATTAATCAGGCGAGTATCAGTTACTCGGCCCAAATCTCGGGGACTGTGGATAGTGTGACTACTGATCATTGAAAAATAAGTGCAAAGTTCTGAGAAATTTACCTCGACAACCCTGCTAGCCTGAAGGGCCGAGACCTGCAAAGAGTGCAGGGATTGCGCGACAAGGCCAGGGCCAACCGGGTGTGGATTCGCCGGAGTAGAGGAAAATTCGCTAGGATCCGCAGCGTTCCAGTCCATCACGTACTGTCCAACCGAGCCGAGGCTGTTATCACTCGGAGTGCGAAGACTCGGAAGAACATGGCTCTTGACCCGGGGGCGGGAAATCATCTCGGAAAGATTTTGGTACGCCTGGTTTGCTGTGGGGGTCACAGTGATCTGCTTGCTCTTATCAGTGGTAGGTTGGCCAGAGGCTTGCTGAGTTGGTACAGTTGGGCACGGTGGTACCGGAGTTTGGACCGGTACTGGGGGCTGCTGCTGCTTCGGATGCTTGTCTTGCTCCAGTTTCTGCTGCTTCTCTTGCGGCAGTTTTTGCTGTTTATCTTGCTGCTGTTTCTGCTTCTTCTCCTTCTCCTTCTGCTGTTGCTTCAGCTGTAGCTGCTGCTTGTTTTGCTGATGCTGAGCGCGAGGTGAGAGTCGGGGATCCGATTTAGACGAAGTCTTAATCGGAGTCTTGGCCCGCTCCGTTTCCGAGTCTCGGCCCAGAGCCGAGGTTTGCTCGAGCCCTTGGCTTCCTCCCAGATCCGGATTAGGGTTCAGCGGCGGAATATCGACCGAGGTAGCACGCACTGGGGAAGGGATTGCCCCTCTGGGGCTGACAGTCCCGGTGTTGTCCGCCCGAGTTGGCGATGAAGGAATAGGAGAAAGAATGGAAGTATGGGTCTGCTCTGTGGTGATTGGATCACTGCATAAACCGAGGCAAAGTGTTAACTCGGGTGAGATTAACTTCGGTTAAAGGAAAGAAGGAAAGCAAGAAAAGTTATAAGAATATTATCTTACCCCTTGCTGGTTGGTAGGGCCTTAGCCTTACGCTTGGGAACGGCTTGCTTGGGTTTCTTAGCCGGAGGAGCCACTGACCCGGACGCACCGGAGCGTTTTCGGGATGTGCCTTGGGCACCCGGATTGGCTGTAGCAGTAGGTGCAGACCATGAAATAGGGATAGCATCATTGGGATCTAGGATATGACAATCGTCATCTTCGTCGTCTGACAAGTCGTGAACAAAGACTCGGGTGGATGGCTTACCCGAGGTAGAGGTCTTGGCACGAGGAACCGGCATATAATCCTCATTGTCCGGATCTTCAGTCTTCTCGGGTCGCTCATGGCGATCTTTTGTCCACTTCTTGGTCTTCAGGTCCCCATCCTCGGTAATTTGTCGAGTGAACAGCTGCAAGAAAAGCGAAGTTGATTCGGATTAGTCGGATGATGAATCACCGAGATGAAAGTAGCCTCGGAAGACAAAGTTATGTCGGTTTAAAACTGATAAGCTAACCTGAGGCGGAAGCCGGGATCGGTCATACGGCTCTACGCCCCATTGCCACTCATCCTCCATCTCGGTCTGGGCGATGGCCTTGACCCGCTGATAACCCCCAAGAGCAAGGGATCACTGTAGCACCTCTCAATGTGGAAGTAAGGTATCGATCCGCAGGAGCAAGAAGAAAAAGTTATCTATTCCCTACAACTAAAGTGTCAAAAGTTTTAGTTGATTATGCACTAAACAAGTTTAGAGAACAAGATGTTTGATTTGATGGATGTAAAAGTGTCCCAATCCTCTTCTTTGCAGGAGGACAAGACAAAGGTAGTGGCAAGTGAAAGCTCTCAAAGAGAGAAAGCCCAATCCTCTATGTAGCAAGGGGACAAGCTCAAGTGTGTGTTTCTTATAGGAACAATGGACATGGTTCATGGGTTCACTTAATCCTCTCTCTCTCATCTACGGTGATCATCATGTTATAGATAAAGTACACACAATTGTCATGTTTTAATGGTAACTTTTTATGACGGATATATGTCCTACAACACATAGTTGAAAGAAGTACTCATTTGTGTTGCTAGGTCACCCTCGTAAGGCTAGCGTGGTTGCTGTCACTCCCACATCATACTCTTCCTTTTTACCCTAGATAAAGGATGTTGGGCGGTACTGTGTCACTCAATACCTATGCTGTGTCACATCGGCCATCCCGCACCCACATACATCATACTTCTTAATGGAGAATATTCTAAACACTAGTGCAATGATTCATAATTCGTGTGTGTGTGCACATCTCTCTCATCTATCTACACTTGGTGGTGTCAATCACCTCATGTTAGGGATAAACAAGGCATTATGCATAAATCAAACCATCACATGCATCATAGAATATCTCCAAAGTATGAAAAATCACAAAAGATCCAACACAACGGTAATTGCATAACTAATCATCTCATACCACAATATTCACCACAAAGGTATTACATAGATGACCGTAATCATGTTCAGCAGCTCATACGGTACTAATTAGTGAAGCTCAAGAGAGAGGAGAGATACAAAAGTTACCACCACAAACCCTAGTCCAGGGGGTGGACTACTCCCCCTTCATCATGGTGATGATGGTGGAGAAGTTCTTGCTGTAGATGTTGATGATGAACACGCCGGAGGGGGGTGGAGCCCTCCGGAGGCAATTCCGGCGGCGTTTCCCCCCTCCGATCTTCTCCGGTGGCAGCCTTTTGTCTCTCTGTTTCGTGGTTTCATGTTTCTCCGCCGCCTCCTTCCAGAGAACGTCGGGCGACCTTTTTTATAGGCGTTTTTAGGTCAAGATGATGTCGGTGGAGAAAAGATCGAAGGCAACGGAGCCACGAGGTCCAAATGGGTGGGTCCCATGCGGCTACAGTACCAGGCCGCGTGGGCCCCCCCTCGTTTGGCCCTCGAGCCTCCATTTGCTCGCCTCCTTCGCCTACAGGTCTTCTTCCTTCCAAATATTGACGCCCGTAAATTTCCAGGTGATTTTGTTGACGTTTGGGTTCCAGAAACATTAAAATAAGAAAACGCGGTTTTCTGCCTGTGCAGCGTTAATTCCATAAAAATAGGAAATAAATGAATATTCCCAAAAATCATTATAAAACATTAATATAACCCTTATATGATGCAAATATGATTGGAATATAAGCAATTAAAGTGCAAAGTTCATGTATGCATTTTACATGCATCAACATCCCCAAGCTTAATCCATGCTCGTCCTCGAGTATGAAGATGATAAAACTAAAATGGACTTTGCAGTTTAATACTAACAATGGATATCAAAGATGATTACTATTGCTACATAAAGTCAAATGATTCATTCTTCCAAGGAGTAGAAATATGCAAGATAGTTTATGAAGTGATATCAAATATTCAAGACAAGGATGTTCATTGATAGTTCACAAAGTGTAACATAGTAGCAAGTAATATGGACCACATGTATGCATAATGATAAGTAAAACATTCTACAATGGTCATAGAGTGTAGATGAAAATCTGAACATGAAAGGTGTACACTTTGAAAAGATGTTTATGTGAGTAGAGGTAAAGCATGCATAAGTTTCATCAAACCTCCAAACTCTTCTACTTAAGTTAATGATTGCCATAAGGTATTCATTGGTGTCAAGCTTTCATTGCCCCTATCATAGCATCTTGAGTGATTAAGGTTAAAGTGAAAGCAAATATGAGTAGTGTGCTTGACAAAGAATGGGTTGAATGTCTCATGCCCCTTGAATACAAGTACTTACACCATGTGTTACTAAGCTTGGGAAACAAAGCAAGTTCAATTAAATATCATTGTAAGCATAATAGTATCATCAAGAGCGTCAACTGGGGTACCTCTTGTCCCAAGATATGGAACAAGGCCATATCAAAATGACAAGACAAACAAACAAAATGAACTATCTCAACACCTTTTTTATTTACCATAGGAATAGCTTTTTATTGCTAGGTGTATCACAGAAGGTTCACTATAGTATGTAAGTAAATTTCCACCATGTATGATGCATGGCTTAGATTAGCGGCCCAGGCGTCTCTCTAACCATTAATACAAACTCATTTAAACTCTCTCTATTTCCACATTCATTTCAACATGATAAGCATCCATAGACAAAAGCACACGATATCAACTAAATGAGATGAAGAGCGTGTTGTGTGGCGCCCCGACCCGACTGCTATACAGTGATACTGTGTCCCCGGTTATCCGATACCACCAGACACACTATCAAAGCATAACAGAGAGATCAAGACTTGTGGAACAACTGGCACATCACAGACTCTACGACACAAAACATATAGTTCAACTCTTATAATAGAGAAAGATAGCAAATGACAACCAGAGGTCACAGACCCAACATTACAACATGCGGAAGCGAAGTGTGTTGTTCTAAACAACAAGAACCAAATTATGGCCTAAGAGGCATGCAAATAAACACCACAACGCCAGCTGTTCCAGGATGTCCCAAGCTGCCACCCGGGAACCCCAGACTACTCGTCGACGTCCACAAAGAACCCACCTTCGAGGTCGGTGAAGTCCTCCTCTTAAACAAAACAAACGACGTTGAGTTCGACGAACTCGCAAGATTATATATAGAGCTTTAGCTCGATGAGGCTTTCAAAGTTATATGGCTGTTTTGCATAAAGCTGATTTTATTTATGAAGACATAACTCGAAGGCATCGACTATTCAGAGTATTTTCAAAAAGAGGTAAGAAGTACTCTTTCTTTCGTCACCTTTCATCATCAACCACTGTACCTGTTCATCAAAGGCACCTCCCCGAATCACCCTCGAGGAAGCTCACCTTGCAATCTTGAAGTGGTACCTCTAGTACCCAGTTTTTAATCATTCCGTTAAAGTTATTCTATGGTCTTATCGTCCTTTCCCAAGTTGTCCGTAACCGTGGACACGGCTTTTCGAAAAGATTCAACCCTGTAGGGGTGCACTGTGTTTACCTTCGGTACCGCCCGGCTCATTGCCTACACGTAGCTCTCTTCCGGGGAAAGCCGGCTGAGTGGGAACGGTTACAACCTTTACCTTGTTAAAGACTAACCCAGGATCATCAGTGAGGACGGAACAGCGATCGTCAACACCCTGCCCCGTGGCCACTCATTTTCCTAGACACCACATCCTCGTCCCAGTTCATACCACTATCCTCACGCACGCGCAAATGGAAGCTCAAACTAGAGGACCCTGGCTAGTCCCGCTCAAGTTAGTCGGTCGACGAGGGCTCCATATACCCCACCGAAAGGAAGCGCGCTCATTCTTGGTTCAAAAGGTAAAGAACTCGCACCTAGGTGGCGAGAGTGAGACAAAACACCACCATACCGAAGTGGCCTCTCATCTCCACCTTTTAGCATCTTATTACCTGTCACCACAAATTCTCCACCATCATCTGTACATCTCATCACCTGTTTCCAACCATGAAACATCCACCGGACTGCTAAGCATTTTAACTAAGCATGGCTAAGCAACAACACTGCATAGTTAATTATTTCAGGCCAGCAGTACAATCCTATGGGTAATAGGAGGGGAAACATGTAATTGGCATCGGAATCTTAATGCAACTATAGGATACTCTAATCCAAGCAAATTGACATTTGGAACCGCATGCAATATTATAGTGGAGAAAATATTTGCGGAAAATAGGATAAGATATGCTCAGAGGGGGATTACGCTTGCCTTACTCAACGTGCTGGTAGTACGGATCGTCGGGGTATTGTGGAGTAACCCCGGCTGCTTGATCTATCGAGGCATAGCAACGGAAGAACAATCAATCACCACACAAACTTTAGCAAATGCAATGCACAAACACATGATGACATGTCAATTTAAATCCCCGAGAGGAGGATGATTCAACTATTCAATTTAAACGGAGTTTGGGTGCTTAGTGGGGACACACCTCGAATACACCGTGGAGTTAAGTAAGGAATCATCTTTCCTTGTTGATTAACGTGGTTGAGACCCTAGGATTTAACTTGTAGATGATATGACATGATCATGTGATGAATGCAGGGTGTAGAGGGTTAAACAATCTTGTAATCAAGTTAGAAGGAACTGGAAATAATTTTACTAGTGTTAAAACATGTTTCAGGGAGCATCCGGATTAAATTCCGAAAATTTCTGGGTTTTGTACCGGGTCGTTCCGGGTTTTATACCGGGTCTGGCACCGGGTTTAATTCCGGGTCATTTCCGGGTATGAACCGGGCGAAAATGGTCGAGTCCAGTACCGTTTTGCTTAACCCGGTATAGATTCCGGACAATTCCGGGTCTGGTACCGGGTGAATCCGGGTTCAGTTCCAGATAATTCCGGGTCTGACACCGGATTTGTCAACGCGACGAGAACGAACTAGAGCTACGGTGATTCGACGAAATAGAGGGAAAGGGAGGAAATGTAGCGGTGCATTAGGATGGTTAGCTCACCCTGAACTCGTAGGGAGTGCTCGGGAGGACCGGAGATGAACGGAGACGGCCGGAATCGTCCGAGAAAGCTCCGGCGGTGGTTTGCGGAGAACTTGACGGTGAGCTCGATTGCGGGATTCCCAACTCGATTCCTTCGGTGGAGTGATAGAGGATTACGAGGCGGAGCTATTGGTGGTCTTGGTTTTGCTCGGGGGCTCCTCAATCAACGGCGGCGAGCTCGGCCATGGGAGCTAGCTTTTGGAGCTCTTTGGGGAGAGAAAAAAAGGAGAGGAGAGTGAGGATGGAGGGAGTGGGCTGGTTGGGGGTTTTCTCTCCTTTTCTTTAGTTTCCCCTTTTTTACATAGAGCCCCCTACTATTTTGTTTCCAACACGGACTAGACCTTTTTCCTTTAAATTTTGAAACCCGTCGCACTTTGGAGATTTGTTGAAACAAGTTTGGCAAGGGTGTTATTATTTTATTTATTTTTATTATTGCTAAACCAATTAGTGAGTTGTTTAGCAATTTATTATGGATGCAATGATACAAAGAACACAAAAGTGAAAATTTGATACAGGTTTTTAGGTTCCCACCTTGGGCTGTTACAACTCTACCCTCCTTACAGGAATCTCGTCCCGAGATTCTAAGGTTGCGGAAAGAAATCGGGATACTCCTCACGAAGACTAGATTCTCGTTCCCAAGTTGCTTCTTCCTCGGAATGGTGAGACCATTGAACTTTGAGGAACTTGGTAGTCTTGTTCGGGTCTTTCTTTCAGCTTCATCCAGGACACGGATAGGATGCTCGCGATAAGTGAGATCTTCCTGGAGATCCAGCTCCTCATGATTGACCCCATGGATAGGATCCTTGAACACCGGCGAAGTTGGGAGACATGAAACACATCATGTACATTTGGGAATTTGACCGGTAACTCCAATTGATAAGAAAGATCTCCTCGCTTGGCCAGAACGGTGAAAGGACCAACATAGCGAGGGCCAATTTCCCTTTGATTCCGAAGCGGCGAACGCCACGAAGGGGAGAGACACGGAGATAAGCTTTATCACCAATTTCATAGTGAATTTCCTGATGGTGCTTATCATAGTAGCTCTTCTGCCTAGACTGAGCAATCTTCAGATTCTCTCTTATGATTCGAACCTTCTCCTCAGCTTCATTGATCACATCCGGACCAAAGAGTGCTCTCTCTCCGGTCTCGGACCAATTTAGAGGAGTGCGGCATTTTCTTCCATAAAGAGCCTCGAATGGAGCCATGCCCAGACTAGCTTGATAGCTATTGTTGTAGGAGAACTCCGCGAAAGGGAGATACTTTTCCCAACTTGCCAAAAGAGATCACACATGCCCTAAGCATGTCTTCCAACACTTGGTTCACTCTTTCGGTCTGACCATCAGTTTGGGATGGTAGGCGGTACTGAAGTTGAGACGGGACCCCATAGCAGTTTGGAAACTCTGCCAAAACTTGGAGACAAAGATACTTCCACGGTCCGATATGATCCTCAGAGGGACCCCATGCAATGGAACAATACGAGCCAAATAAAGTCAGCAAGTTGACTTGCCCGTATATCATCACGGACTGGTAGGAAGTGAGCAACCTTGGAAAGACGATCAATGATTACCCATATTGCATTGTTGCCCTTTTGAGATCGGGGAAACCCGGTGATGAAGTCCATACCAATTTCATCCCATTTCCACTCGGGACTGCAATAGGGCGAGAGTGCCGGCAGGTCTTTGATGTTCAGCCTTTACCCGTCGACATGTGTCGCATTCAGCAACATACTTGGCAATTTCTCGTTTCATACGAGTCCACCAGAATTGTGGTCGAAGGTCTTGGTACATCTTGGTACTACCGGGATGAATAGAGAGAGGTGATTCATGAGCTTCTTGAGAATGAGCTCCCTCAAATTCCGGTTCTTTGGCACTACCAAGCGGTCACCAAAATAAACAACCCGGATTCATCTTCCAGAAACATTTGGCCTTGCCACTAGCAATGTTCTCTTGATATTCAGATACCCTCATCCAGCTTCTGAGCATCCTTAATCTGGTCTACAAGAGTAGCTTTGATCTCCAGATTTGCAAGGTAGCCGGAGGAACAATTTCCAGGTTCAAACGGGCAAACTCTTCATGAAGGCAGGTTGGCCTTTTCAATCATCAGATTGTTGCAATAGGACTTCCGACTTAGCGCGTCAGCCACGACGTTTGCTTTGCCGGGTTGATAGTTCAGACTCACATTGTAGTCCGTGATTAACTCCAACCAACGCCTTTGCCTGAGATTTAAATCCGGCTGGGTGAAGA
Organism: Poa pratensis; assembly: GCA_947311845.1. Lineage (NCBI taxonomy): Eukaryota > Viridiplantae > Streptophyta > Magnoliopsida > Poales > Poaceae > Poa > Poa pratensis. The sequence continues at coordinate 7,365,142 of CAMZMU010000052.1, forward strand.
GGTACTTCAGACTCTTGTGATCCGAGAAGATCTCGCAACGGTTACCAAACAGGTATGGTCTCCATTGCTTCAAAGCATAGACCACGCGGCAAGTTCTAGATCATGAGTTGGGTAGTTGTGCTCATGCGGCTTAAGTTGGCGAGAAGCATATGCCACCACATGGCCATCTTGCATTAGCACACAGCCCAACCTTGTAGAGAGGCGTCACAGAAGACGACGAAATCCTTGCTTGTGTCCGGCAGGACAAGCACAGGAGCGGACGTGAGCTTGGCTTTCAGTGTTTGAAACTCTCTTCAGCTTCGGCCGACCATACAAACTTTTTATCCTTCTTGAGAAGGTCAGTCAGGCCTTGGCTATCTTGGAGAAACCTTCGATGAATCGGCGGTAATAACCCGCCAATCCGAGAAAGCTTCGAATGTCCTTGACTGACATTGGAGTTTTCCAATCCAAATGGACTGAATCTTGTCGGAATGACAGCCACACCATTAGCGGATATCACATGACCAAGGAAGATGAGATTATCCAACCAAAACTCACACTTGGAGAACTTGGCATAGAGGCGGTGTTCTCGAAGTTGTCAGAACCAAACGAAGATGTTCCTCATGCTCTTCATTGGTTTTGGAATAGATGAGGATGTCATCAATGTAAATGACGACAAACTTGTCAAGATAATCCATGAAGATGGAGTTCATGAGCCTCATGAAAGTAGCTGGGCATTTGTGAGACCAAAGGACATGACGGTATACTCATATGAGCCATAACGAGTAACAAATGCCGTCTTTGGAATATCCTCCTTTCTGATTTTATCTGATGGTAGCCTGACCTCAGATCCATCTTGGAGAATACCGTTGCACCAGCTAACTGATCCAACAGATCATTGATGCGAGGAATAGGATACTTGTTCTTGATTGTCACCGCATTCAACGGTCGATAGTCAGAGACTAGACGAGGCACGGTAGAATCCCTCTTCTTGACAAAGAGTACCGGACAACCCCAAGGTGAACTGCTAGGCTGGATGAACTCCTTAGCTAACAGCTGATCAATTTGCTCTTTCAACAGAGCCAACTCTTCCACCGGCATACGGTAGGGCTTCTTGGAAATTGGAGCGTACCGGGAAGTAGATCTATGACAAACTCCACACTTCGGTCAGGAGGCATGCCAGGCAATTCTTCCGGGAACACATCCGGGAAGTCACACACCACGTGTATGTCCTGGATTTCAGGAGGGGATTCGCCTTCCATAAAGCAAAGGAGAATCTCAGGTGAGTTGGGTACGACGGCGGACGGAGGTCTTGATGTTGCAGGCCAATACTTCACAATGTCACCGGAAGGAGCGGTCACAGTAATGGTCTTGGCAGCACAGTCGAGATTAGCCTGGTATTTGGCTAGCCAGTTCATGCCCAGTATGACATCAATGCCTTTGGACTTCAGAGCTACCAAGGCATAAGGAAAAGACAAGGAACCTATATTAATCTGGACCTCAGGAGTAACCCATCGGTTTGCCATTTGGAGCCAGGAGTGGAGATCTCCAAGGACGCTCATTTTCTCGAACGGTATTTGTGGTCTTTTGCAAAAGCTATGGATATGAATGAATGCGATGCTCCAGAGTCAAACAAAACTGTAGCTATTGCCGTTGATTCGTAACTCACCCATAAGAACGCCGGGGTCATCTTCAGCTTCTTCAAGAGACGTGGTTCAGGCGACCACGCACAATAGGTCCAGCCTTGCCAGTTGGAGTGGCAGGGGCTCGTGCAGGAGTTATCGCGAGAGGTGCCTTCTGGGGGCACTCCCTGGAGTAGTGCCAGCCTGGCCACAGGTGTAGCAAGTGACTCCAGGTGGAGCAGGTAGCATAGGACGGTACCCACTTCCGCCTACCCCAAGTGTCGAAGTAGTGGGGCGCGGAGGAGGTGGCCTGTATCCGCGGCTCTCGGCATGAATGGAGCACGAGGTACGCGCTGTAGGGAACAAACACCCTGCGCTTCTTGCTCTCAGAACCCGAGGAACTCTGGTGGTCCCCATGTGCGGGCCTCTTGGAAGCTTCAAGTTCCTTTCTTCCTTGCTCAAGAGTGAAAGCCTGGTTGAACAGCTCCTGATAGGTCTGGAACCTGAAGGGCAATAGCTCATAGCGGAGCTGCGGAGTCAGACCCTTGCGGAACAGCTCTTGCTTGTCAGCATCATTGGTCACGTCCCTTGGGGCGTAACGAGAGAGATGGTTGAACTCACGACCATAAGTGCGGAGGTCCATCCGTCCCTGTTGCAAATCCAGGAACTCCCTCCTCTTCAAGTCCATGATCGGCTGGGGAATGTACTCCGCACGGAAGGCAGTGCGGAAATCAGCCCAGTGAAGACATGGTTGGCTGGAAACAAAGCCACATTTCCCACCAACAGCCAGCAGCACCAACCAAGAGATAGGTGGCAAAGTTGACTTGCTCAGCCAATGGGACATGAGCGCGGAGAACTTGCGCTCCAAAGCACGAAGCCAATCATCAGCTTCCAGTGGCTCCTTAGCATCAGCAAAGTGGGTGGCTGGAGCGCAGGAACTCAGTGAGAGTGTTGCACTCGTTCCTCCGTGCATTCTGCTGCACCAACTGTTCAAGCAAGCGCTCATTGCGCCCACGGTTCTCCTCAATGGCCATCAAGACCTCAGCCATCGAGGGTGGTGGCGGCAGATCATCCTCATCATCATTGTGGTTACCGCGACCACCACGGCCTCCACGCCTCCTCGAGCCATTCTGGAGATTTGACAATGACACGGTTAGTATCTTTCTCCGAATGGTCGAACAATAGCATTAGCGTCTACACAAGTACACAGACTAGGGACGATAATACTTTGCGAGAAGGAAAACAACAAGATAGAACTTGGGTCAAAGATCAGCATCATGTGCTACTAGTGAGAGTTAAGAAATCACAACTTAACACACTCTAGTTGACACAATCCGGGACCTTATGTTCAAGTCCGTGGGTTAAAACCCAAAGAAAGGATCAAATGATTAGATTCGGTAGAAACATCTGAGTTGATTTGGGATTGCAACGCAGCGGGAGCAACGGACACATAACACTAAAGGTCGAACCCACCCCGTTTCTAATCATTTTGAAGTAACAGACGAGGAGTAAAACCTTTAACTCAAATCGAGGTAAGATTGCTCCGAGATTAGAGGGTAACCAGATAAGGAGTAAAAAGAATCCTAAGATGGTTTTCACAACTCATTTTTAGGTTAAAATATTTTCACAAACACTAGACTCAACATCGACCAGTAGAAGGGTTTCCTACAGGCAGTACTGCTCTGATACCAACTTGTGGCGCCCCGACCCGACTGCTATACAGTGATACTGTGTCCCGGTTATCCGATACCACCAGACACACTATCAAAGCATAATAGAGAGATCAAGACTTGTGGAACAACTGGCACATCACAGACTCTACGACACAAATCATATAGTTCAACTCTTATAATAGAGAAAGATAGCAAATGACAACCAGAGGTCACAGACCCAACATTACAACAAGCGGAAGCAAATTGTTGTTCTAAACAACAAGAACCAAATTATGGCCTAAGAGGCCTAAATAAACATCACAGCGCCAGCTGTTCCAGGATGTCCCAAGCTGCCACCTGGGAACCCCAGACTACTCGTCGACGTCCACAAAGAACCCACCTTCGAGGTCGGTGAAGTCCTCCTCTGAAACAAAACAAACGACGTTGAGTTCGACGAACTCGCAAGATTATATATAGAGCTTTAGCTCGATGAGGCTTTCAAAGTTATATGGCTGTTTTGCATAAAGCTGATTTTATTTATGAAAACATAACTCAAGGCATCGACTATCAGATATTTTCAAAAGAGGTAAGAAGTACTCTTTCTTTCATCACCTTTCATCATCAACCACTGTACCTGTTCATCAAAGGCACCTCCCCGAATCACCCTCGAGGAAGCTCACCTTGCAATCTTGAAGTGGTACCTCTAGTACCCAGTTTTTAATCATTCCGTTAAAGTTATTCTATGGTCTTATCGTCCTTTCCCAAGTTGTCCGTAACCGTGGACACGGCTTTTCGAAAAGATTTAACCCTGCAGGGGTGCACTGTGTTTACCTTCGGTACCGCCCGACTCATTGCCTACACGTAGCTCTCTTCCGGGGAAAGCCGGCTGAGTGGGAACGGTTACAACCTTTACCTTGTTAAAGACTAACCCAGGATCATCAGTGAGGACGGACAGCGATCGTCAACACCCTGCCCCGTGGCCACTCATTTTCCTAGACACCACATCCTCGTCCCAGTTCATACCACCATCCTCACGCATGCGCAAATGGAAGCTCAAACTAGAGGACCCTGGCTAGTCCCGCTCAAGTTAGTCGGTCGACGAGGGCTCCATATACCCCACCGAAAGGAAGCGCGCTCATTCTTGGTTCAAGAGGTAAAGAACTCGCACCTAGGCGGCGAGAGTGAGACAAAACACCACCATACCGAAGTGGCCTCTCATCCCCACCTTTTAGCATCTTATTACCTGTCACCACAAATTCTCCACCATCATCTGTACATCTCATCACCTGTTTCCAACCATGAAACATCCACCGGACTGCTAAGCATTTTAACTAAGCATGGCTAAGCAACAACACTGCATAGTTAATTATTTCAGGCCAGCCGTACAATCCTATGGGTAATAGGAGGGGAAACAGGTAATTGGCATCGGAATCTTAATGCAACTATAGGATACTCTAATCCAAGCAAATTGACATTTGGAACCGCATGCAATATTATAGTGGAAAAATATTTGCGGAAAATAGGATAAGATATGCTCAGAGGGGGGATTACGCTTGCCTTGCTCAACGTGCTGGTAGTACGGATCGTCGGGGTATTCTGGAGTAACCCCGGCTGCTTGATCTATCGAGGCATAGCAACGGAAGAACAATCAATCACCACACAAACTTTAGCAAATGCAATGCACAAACACATGATGACATGTCAATTTAAATCCCTGAGAGGAGGATGATTCAACTATTCAATTTAAACGGAGTTTGGGTGCTTAGTGGGTACACACCTCGAATACACCATGGAGTTAAGTAAGGAATCATCTTTACTTGTTGATTAACGTGGTTGAGACCCTAGGATTTAACTTGTAGATGATATGACATGATCATGTGAAGAATGCAGGGTGTAGAGGGTTAAACAATCTTGTAATCAAGTTAGAAGGAAGTGGAAATAATTTTACTAGTGTTAAAACATGTTTCAGGGAGCATCCGGATTAAATTCCGGAAATTTCTGGGTTTTGTACCGGGTCATTCCGGGTTTTATATCGGGTCTGGCACCGGGTTTAATTCCGGGTCATTTCCGGGTATGAACCGGGCGAAAATGGTCGAGTCCAGTACCGTTTTGCTTAACCCGGTATAGATTCCGGACAATTCCGGGTCTGGTACCGGGTGAATCCGGGTTCAGTTCCGGATAATTCCGGGTCTGACACCGGATTTGTCAACGCGATGAGAACAAACTAGAGCTACGGTGATTCGACGAAATAGAGGGAAAGGGAGGAAATGTAGCGGTGCATTAGGATGGTTAGCTCACCCTGAACTCGTAGGGAGTGCTCGGGAGGACCGGAGATGAACGGAGACGGCCGGAATCGTCCGAGAAAGCTCCGGCGGTGGTTTGCGGAGAACTTGACGGTGAGCTCGATTGCGGGATTCCCAACTCGATTCCTTCGGTGGAGTGATAGAGGACGACGAGGCGGAGCTATTGGTGGTCTTGGTTTTGCTCGGGGGCTCCTCAATCAACGGCGGCGAGCTCGGCCATGGGAGCTAGCTTTTGGACCTCTTTGGGGAGAGAAAAAAAGGAGAGGAGAGTGAGGATGGAGGGAGTGGGCTGGTTGGGGGTTTTCTCTCCTTTTCTTTAGTTTCCCCTTTTTACACAGAGCCCCCTGCTATTTTGTTTCCAACACAGACTAGACCTTTTTCCTTTAAATTTTGAAACCCGTCGCACTTTGGAGATTTGTTGAAACAAGTTTGGCAAGGGTTATTATTTTATTTATTTTTATTATTGCTAAACCAATTAGTGAGTTGTTTAGCAATTTATTATGGATGCAATGATTCAAAGAACACAAAAGTGAAAATTTGATACAGGTTTTTAGGTTCCCACCTTGGGCTGTTACATGTTGAAAGCTTGCCATGTGATAGCACATATGGGCTAACTTCCAACCCAAAACATTTATCAAGCCACTAACATCATAATCTTAATCACAATGGGTCAAGTTTTATTAATGCAATAAAAGTACATTGTGCATCAAGTTCGTGAGAGCTATATAACCAACTTTTTCCATGTCAATCAATGACATAAACATTTTTATTCAGAGGTAAGATAACACAAACAACATGATAAACATACTTGGAATAGCATAAAGCCAATAAGTAGTTATGGTGGACTCACTGGAATAACTTTGGTTGAAGGTGTTGGAAACAAGTTTTTGCTTGTTGGAGTTTTTGGGCTAGCAAAAGGGAGAAAGTTGACCATCTAGATGCATACATGAGTATCCATAGAACTAACTAATCCATGTTAAAACAAGTGAAATAACAATCAGCACCAATACATGAATAAGTGATAGCTCTACAAAAAGAATTTGCAAACTATTACTCATAAACAAGCTCATGAATCATGCAACTATATGTATCATTAAAAATCAAGTCAAACATCCCTTTTCCCAATCTTATAAAAGCATCCAACATATTTCAACCCATATCTCCAGTAGCTCTCTCATATATAAATGATAGTGTGGTGGTCTCACAAGACTCAAACAAAAACAAAAACGACGCTCCAAGTTTATGCGATAAAGTGTTTCGATCGAAAAATAGAAGTTGGACGTGTGCAAACCGAGAATGTGTAGGTCCAGCGGGGTTGTCTTCACATCCCCAAGCTTATGGTCTTCACCATCCTCGGATAGCTCTTGGTCATCTCCTCCAATCCATGTAAAAAAACTTCAAAACACCATTTCTCTCATTTCTTTTCTGTGGGGTGCATTAATAGTGATAAACAAATAGGTTCCTTGCTGCATATAATTCTTGAACAAAAATTCATATGAGATGTCCAGAAAGTGTATAATGTTGTATGCCTACTCATAAACTCAAATGGATCAAAAAGATTCAACTTAAAAGCTCAAAGCATACATCAAACAAAATGGGACAGAATCTGTCCAGAAAAACAGCAGCAGCAAAACGTATTTTTCTACCCTACCAAAATTTCTCGAAAAATTCCGAACAAATTCATGCATACATAGGATGAAAAGTGGCAACTAAAGTTCAAATATGAACTCATTTGAAGTTACAGAATAAGAATTAAAAATCATACCGTACACAGATTCGTGTAGGAATAAAATCTCCGAACTCAATAAGCAACTTTTCAAGACCAAAATGGGTAAAACTTGGCACTTTATTAAAAACTCCAGAAACTAGGTAGACACAAAATCTCTTGTTACAGCAAGAGGACACAAATAAAAATCACACACAAAAATAACCGGGTTACCTCCCGCAAAGCGCTTTCTTTATAACCATATAGTTAGGCTTCTTATTTGGTATCAAGATGGTTGAAGTGAGGTGGACTGAAAATATCATATTCATCATCATAAATGGGAGACATAGTATCATTAAACAAGTTAAAGAACCTCTCCAAGCTTAGATAATTGCAAGATATAAAAGAAGCCTCCCCAAGCTTAGTCTAGTGCACAAAAGAATAGAAACTTAAGCGCTACGCTCCCCGGCAATGGCGCCAGAAAAGTACTTGATAACCCCCAAGAGCAAAGGATCACTGTAGCACCTCTCAATGTGGAAGTAAGGTATCGATCCGCAGGAGTAAGAAGAAAAAGTTATCTATTCCCTACAACTAAAGTGTCACAAGTTTTAGTTGATTATGCACTAAACAAGTTTAGAGAACAAGATGGTTGATTTGATGGATGTAAAAGTGTCCCAATCCTCTTCTTTGCAAGAGGACAAGACAAAGGTAGTAGCAAGTGAAAGCTCTCAAAGAGAGAAAGCCCAATCCTCTATGTAGTAAGGGGACAAGCTCATGTGTGTGTTTCTTATAGGAACAATGGACATGGTTTATGGGTTCACTTAATCCTCTCTCTCTCATCTACGGTGATCATCATGTTATAGATAAAGTACACACAATTGTCATGTTTTAATGGTAACTTTTTATGACGGCTATATGTCCTAAAATACATAGTTGAAAGAAGTACTCATTTGTGTTGCTAGGTCACCCTCGTAAGGCTAGCGTGGTTGCTGTCACTCCCACGTCATACTCTTCCTTTTTACCCCCGGATAAAGGATGTTGGGTGGTACTGTGTCACTCAATACCTATGCCGTGTCACATCGGCCATCCCGTACCCACATACATCATACTTCTTAATGGACAATATTCTAAACACTAGTGCAATGATTCATAATTCGTGTGTGTGTGCACATCTCTCTCATCTATCTACACTTGGTGGTGTCAATTACCTCATGTCAGGGATAAACAAGGCATTATGCATAAATCAAACCATCACATGCATCATAGAATATCTCCAAAGTATGACAAATCACAAAAGATCCAACACAACGGTAATTGCATAACTAATCATCTCATACCACAATATTCACCACAAAGGTATTACATAGATGACCGTAATCATGTTCAGCAGCTCATACGGTACTAATTAGTGAAGCTCAAGAGAGAGGAGAGATACAAAAGTTACCACCACAAACCCTAGTCCAGGGGGTGGACTACTCCCCCTTCATCATGGTGATGATGATGGAGAAGTTCTTGCTGTAGATGTTGATGATGAACACGCCGGAGGGGGGTCGAGCCCTCCGGAGGCGATTCCGGCGGCGTTTCCCCCCTCCGATCTTCTCCGGCGGCAACCTTCTGTCTCTCTGTTTCGTGGTTTCGTGTTTCTCCACCGCCTCCTTCCAAAGAACGTCGGGGGACCTTTTTTATAGGCGTTTTTAGGTCAAGACGATGTCGGTGGAGAAAAGATCGAAGGCAACGGAGCCACGAGGCCCAAATGGGTGGGTCCCACGCGGCTACAGTACCAGGCCGCGTGGGCCCCCCTCGTTTGGCCCTCGAGCCTCCGTTTGCTCGCTTCCTTCGCCCACATGTCTTCTTCTTTCCAAATATTGACGCCCGTAAATTTCCAGGTGATTTCGTTGACGTTTGGGTCCCTAAAACATTAAAATAAGAAAACGGGGTTTTCTGCCTTTGCAGGGTTAATTCCATAAAAATAGGAAATAAATGAACATTCCCAAGAATCATTATAAAACATTGATATAACCCTTATATGATGCAAATATGATTGGAATATAAACAATTAAAGTACAAAGTTCATGTATGCATTTTACATGCATCACCCGCCTCCTAGCTTGGGGGTGGGTAACATCATGGGTGCTGACCCGGATGGGATCCAGCAAACCACTCATGTGGCAAATCTTGTGCACACGGTGCTGAAGAGGGTTGACTCGGCGAATGACAAAAGTCCTCAAGAGGTCGTCTGCACTCAAGTGCTTGTCCAGTAGACCTTCAAGGGTTTGGTGGATCAGTTGAACCTCGGGAAGGGAGTTCTGCGGGTCATAGTTCCAGTTTAACTCGGCTGTAGGGGGAGTAATGTTGAACTCCGGCAAGTTGAGAACATCCCGCCCTGTTGGGCTCTTCACATAGAAGAAGGATCTTTGCCACTTACGGCAGGATTCTAGGCCAGTAATCCGAGGAAAGATGGAGTGTTTCCTCGGAGTGATGCTAGCCGCTCCGCATGCGGTCATATCCTTCACAACCTCCTCCTTATTCGGGATGGTTTGCTTCCGGAAGCGAAAGTATTTGGCCCAGGCGGCAACAGTAGGCCAGAGGCCGAGATATCCCTCGGTGAAGGAGGTAAAAGCTGAGAGAGATGTGATGGCGTTGGCAGGGAGATGGTGAGGTTGTAACCCGAAGAAGTCAAGGAAGTCCCGGTAGAAGGGGCTAGCTGGGAGTCCAAACCCGCGCTGAAAGTGCGCAAGGAAAACCACTCGTTCACCCGGTTCTACAACCGGTTCGAGTTCTGATCCGGGACGCCGGCATATAACCTCGACCGTGATGCGCCGGGTCTTGAGCAACCAGTCAAGGTCCTCCAGTACAACGTCGGATCCCTCCCAGCCACCTCGGTTGCTGGGTGCCGCCGATGACTCGGCCGGGTCGGGGGCGCTACGGCCTGACATTTCGGGAACATACCTGCAAAAAAGTACAAGCACAACCGAGATAAGTAACTCAGGCATATGAATCTAGAATCAAAGCAAGTGACCCGGAGAAACAATGCAGATGACCCAGAAGAGCCGTGCAACTGACTCGGAAGTGGAGCATGGAAACCAAGTTGGGTGATTCGGAAACCGAGATAAGTATCTCGGTTTAGATTACCTATATACTCCGGAAAGATGAGCCGGGTAAACAGCTATAAACATGAGTTTGCATAAATCCGTGAGCAAGTAAGATCTACCGAGCAAGTAAAAAAGGTAGTAAAACATGAGTATAAGGTTGAGAAGGATGAAACTATCAGAAGCCATGTGAAGGTATCAATGCAAAAAAGATCTAGAAACAGATCTATCTAGGTTCATCTGGGAGCAAGCAAAGCAAATCCTAGCAAATCTAGCGGTTGGAGATCTAGAGCACCCTGAGGATGAACGATGAAGAACGCGCAAGGAAGAACACATGAGGAGATGCATGAAGAAGAGGGAGATTGGGGATCCATACCAGAGTGCAGATCCCGCAGGAAGGAGTTTCGCGGCGGTGGCGCGGTCGAGTCCGGTCGTCGACGGCCGCAAAGCTTCCCCGGCGTCGTGCGGTGGCGGAGTGCACTGTGCGGCGGCGGTGATGTTGCAGAGGAGCGAGAGAAGAGAAGAGCAGAGGACGACGAAGGAGAGGGTATGTGCTGCCCTGCTCCCCTATTTATGGGGGTGAGGGCGTGCGGTTCCCGTAACTGCCGCGCGGATTAACCGCGCACTATCTACGCGGTTGCGATAATCGCGGCCGCCCGATCGGCCACATCGTGGGCCACAAGGTGGTAACCGCTTGCGGCAAGGTTCGTGGCGCAGTAACTGGCGCGGAGATCGAGGAGCCGCGCTGCGGTCAAACGCACTCAAGTGCCCGTGCGACGTGACAGCGCGTGACGTGGGCGGCATGCGTGCAGAGACATGTCTGTCCGAGCACATGAACCGAGGCAGCGCACAGAGTCTCTCTTGCACGTGTCGTGGAGAGATTTTTTGGAGAGATTGTGGGAATCTTGGTATGTCAGAAAGACCGGAACAAGGGCTCATCTCGAAGATTGTGGGAAGTTTCGTCCTTGAAGCTTGAGATGAGCCGACATAAGAATGTCGGATATTTGATCAGGATAAGGCAGTTGTCTTATGTCGGCGAAACCGACACAGGGGCGGATGTCAGAGTCAGTTGGAGAGGTTATTAGCGGCTTTACGGTTGAACCGACATAGAGATGTCGGGTGCTTGGTGTGGTTGTTTCGGTTGATTAAACCTGCTGTGGCCCTTCATCCAAGGCTGCAGGACCGCACCAGCTTTGGGGACTAATGTCGGGGGGCTACCCCCAGGTAGGGTAAGTTGTGGCATAAAGAGCTCTAAAAAGTGGACTGGGTCAAGGTCAAACCGGGTCAACCAAGTCCCGGAGGGACCGAGACATGGAGTAGTGGCGAACCGACTTATGCCTGCCGGGTCATTTAGGCCGGGTCATGTTAGCTGAGTCATCCTAACCGACGTACCAACGTCAGTCCGCTCTTGTTTACTCTCATATGCAGGAAAGAGATGAAGAGGACCCGGCATAGCTTTGCCGGGTCAAAGAAGGAAATCAGGCATACCCATGTCGGGTTAAAGCTGCGAGGTACCTTGTGTCGGCTGGAGTCAATGCTCCTGTCATGTCCCGTCTAGCACGGGAGCGCCTGACACGGAAGCACCTGACATGGGAGCGTGCAGGAGGTGCGAGGGGACAGGTCTCCCCTAATCGCTGACAGCGGGACATCCGGGATAAAGGCTACGAGATAGGCATCGGCGTGCCCTGTCCTGTCCCTGGCAGAGGGTGCATTCTAGCTGTGCCATAGCTCTGCAGGGGACGGTCATGTCACGTCCTGTCTCTGACAAGAGTAACATCATGACACCTCGGTGGCGTGGCTACAGTGCATCCAGGGGCATAACCGTAACTCGGTTAGCCTATAAAGAGGGCTTCACCCCCTCCTGCGTGAGGGACGGTGCCCTGAGAGACATTTCCCCCCTTTGTTTTATCTTCTTCCTTAGAGCTCATTTCCATAGCGGTAGAGATACAGCTCAAGGAGCACCATTGCACTTGTGAGATACTGAAATACAGAGAGGCAGGCAGGAGTAGGGGCTTTACCTCCTCACGAGGGCCCTGAACCTGGGTAGATCTTGTTGTGCTTGTGTGTTTTTTCGTGTGCGCTCTTTAGCGCGCTAGCCCTCCCCGGTTCCACCAGCGTCCATCGGCCCCAACATAAGCCATCCCATGGCATCTGCCGTGATACCACCATGACAGAAGCGTTCTCCCCCACGAGAGGTCTTACACAAGGTGATCCGTTGTCCCCTTTCTTGTTTCTCCTTGTTGCTGATGGTCTTTCTGCCTTGTTACTATCAGAGATTAGTCGAGGTGGAATTTCACCTATCAAGATATGCAGAATAGCGCCAGGGATATCTCATCTTTTATTTGCAGATGATACATTAATGTTCTTTAAGGCAGACCATGTTCAAGCGGAACGAGTGAAACATGTTGTTGATACTTATGCAGCAGCAACATGTCAGTTGATTGATGAGGCCAATTGTTCGATCCTTTTTTGCCCGCACTGTAATGATGATATACCGCGGGATATTCGAGGAATCCTAAATATACAAAAGGATGATTTTGAAAATAAATATCTTGGATTGCCTACGCCTAAAGGCAGGATGAATAAAGGTAAATTTGGGAGTTTGCAAGCAGAGCTTTCAAAAAGATTGATGCAATTGGGTGATCTGTCACAAGGAGGGAAGGAAATAATGATCAAGGCAGTGGTGCAGGCCTTGTCAACATACATCATGGGAGTGTTCAAGTTGCCATTGTCGGTGTGTGATGATCTTACCAAACTGATCCGATATTTCTGGTGGGGTGCTGAAAGAGGGAAAAGGAAGACACATTGGATCAGCTGGGACATTCTGGTCCGGTCTAAGCCCCATGGTGGTATGGGCTTTCGAGATATGCGTATTTTTAATCAAGCGTTGTTGGCTCGTCAAGCTTGGAGGCTTATTCAGAGACCGAACAGCCTTTGTGCGAGGGTTCTCCATACAAAATACTATCCACAAGGGAACTTAGTGGATACGGTGTTCCAAGGGAATCCGTCGCCAACTTGGGGTGCGGTAGCGTATGGACTGGAGCTGCTAAAACATGGGCTCATATGGAGAATTGGGGATGGACGATTGGTCAGGATATGGCGTGATAATTGGATCCCAAGAGTGGAGGAGTTGAAGGCGATAGGACCAAAGGGACGTTCACGACTGAACCGGGTCGCTAATTTACTAGATGATAGTGGCAAGTGGGATGAAGCTTTAGTGAGGAGGACCTTTCCTCCGATTGATGCTGATGCTATTTTGAGAATCAAAACCTCGCAACGGAGACCAGCAGACTTTTTGGCTTGGCAATTGGAGAAGAACAGGTGCTTTTCTGTTCGTAGTGCGTATAGACTCGGTCTACGGCTTGCCCAGCAGGAGCAATATAAAGCTGCTAGTAGCTCTGCCTCGTTGGGTGATAAACCGATATGGAAGAAGATATGGAAGTGTAACCTACCTGAGAAAATCCGAATATTTGCTTGGAAAGCATTATCTAATGGGCTAGCGACAGAGTATAACAAGAAAATAAGACATATACCTAGCACTGGAGCATGTCGTATATGTGGCCATGTACGTGAGGATACCTATCATGCCTTGGTTCAGTGTCCGCATGCAGCTGCGCTTTGGCAAGCAATGCGGAAGGTTTGGGATATTCCCAAGGTGATTGAGCCTTCTACAGGTACTAATTGGCTGGAGTCTTGGTTGCTACTAATGTCGCCGGTGATGTGCAGTCGAGCAGCCATCATAGCTTGGAGAATATGGCATGCCCGGAATGAAGTTACCCATGATAAACCTTTGCCTGGTTTTGAAGGTTCCAGACGCTTTATATGCAGCTATATTCAGTCTCTGGACAACATCCGGCAGGCTACAACGGAGGAGATTATTAAAGGGAAACAAGTTTTTGGCGAGCAATATATGCACGAGCAAAATATACAGAGTACCCAGCCACCTATGAGGTGGAGTCGACCCCCAAATGGTGTACTCAAGCTAAACGTGGATGGTGCATATGTTGCCCAAACTGGGGCTGCGGGTGCGGGCATGATCTTGCGGCGCAGTGCTGGATCCATTGTCTTTTCAGCGTGCAGGGCTCTTCAATTCTGTGCATCGGCTCTTGATGCTGAACTACAGGCTTGTCTGGAAGGCACTCGCTTTGCGCTGGATATGTGTCAGGGGAATTTTCTTGTGGAAACTGATAGTGCGGAGCTTGTGAATATGGCCGTCGGTGTTGAAAGAGATGGATCAAGCCTTGGACATCTAGTGGAGGACCTTCGTATTCTGCTCTCTTCATATCGTATTTTGTCTATCTCAAAAATTCCAAGGATTTGTAATATGGCTAGCCATGATTTAGCTAGACATGGTATGGTAGATCATAGAACCCAAATTTGGTTCGGTTCGGCTCCTGATGTTCTTCAGGTCCGAATCGATCGAGATTGTAACAACTCTATTATCATTTAATACAATCTAGTTTTCCCCGCAAAAAAGAAAAAGAATCGCTTTAGACATAGGCAACAAATTTCGGGACCGTGGATGCATTACACTTGTGAAGATGAAGGGTCGCTGCTGTTGCTGCCTGCAGGGCAGATGGGCACGGACACAATGTCTTGGAGGGAGCACTTGAAAAAAAATGCAAAACTGCGATATCAACAGGTGCCGTGGCTTCATCTCATGGCTGGAAAAGACGTGGCTCGGAAAGACGTGGCTCCGTTTCTGCTGAACGTGGAGAGCTGACATGGTCATGCTGATGTTTCAATATCATAACAGTTGAGCATTTCAATAACATAACAGTTGAGCATTTCACAATGCATACATTTTACAAAACAACAGAATAGAAAACATAACAGTTGAGCATTTCTACATACGCATAAAAAAAACAGAAATGAAAACAATTCTACAGTGCAAACATGACAAGATGGACGGAAGAGGTAGCTCATGTTTTCAGCCATCCATGTTGAGGGCCATCTAGTTTCCCTCCGTCTTCACATAGAGGTTGACCTCGTACACTTTGGACACCTTGGTCGGGCACCACACGAAGTTTATGACGCACCACCCGTGCGCCATCCTGAACTTGCCGGTGCCGCCCACAATGGCACGCTCGAACGGCGCCTTGAAGCTCACGACGGTGCCCGCCATAACCAGCGTGCTCCCTTGGTACCTCCCAGCCGTGAAGATGAAGCTGATCACGGACTGCATGCCCGGCGGGGTGACTTTCCCGGCGTAGGCGACCATGCCCTGGAACCGGCCCAGGAGCAGCGCCTTGCTCGGGTCCGGGCCGTCGAGCATCTCGTTGTCGAGCAGTTCGATCATCCCGAACGTTGTGTTGGCCTGCGGGAGCACCGTCTCCAAACTCGTGGCGTTGGGGCCCTCGGTGGTTTCTTGAATGTACAGGCAGATGCGCTTGACTCCACCGCCGCCGTAGGCGTGCGCCACGCCCCACGAGGCTGCAGACAGCAGGATGACGAGGGAGAGCAGCGTGGAGGAGGAGGAGGAAGCCATTGCTACGAGACCAAGGTGTGGAAGGGGCTGGTGGCTGCGGGAGATGTAGCTTGCTCTATCTTCATTATATACTAGTTGAATTCTGTGTGGCGTCACGCCACGCCCTTAGTGAATTAGTATGTTTGTATTTTGATATAAGTAAAAAGCGTTTTAAGCATTTTCGAGCTAGTTTGTGAAATGTTGGTATATAGGCCCAAATGTTGGCCAATTTTGGAATGTTTGAACATGTTTTTATTTTCTAATGAGCAGGTCTTTTGAGAAAATGTGAATATTCATTTTTTTTTACAACATAAGTAGTTTGCATGTATTTTTCTGTCTGTTTTGATATCTTGCCTGCATTTTTGCGATATATTCAGGGGCATCGATTTATCAACTGTGCGAATATTTAATTTAATTTAGGAAAAGCGCATTTGAATTAGTCGCACATTTTGTCAAAATTTGCATATTGAATGTTTTATTTGTAGCGTAAGTAGTTGGAGTGTATTTTTCCGTTTGTTTTGATATATTACATGTATTTTTGCAGCGGATATATTCAGAGACATTGATTTTTAGATGTTTTCTTTTTTCTTTAAATTTGTTTGCTTTGTTCAATGGCCCCACATTTTTAGCATTTTTTAAATGTTTCATCCAATATTTAAATATTTAGTAGTTTGAAATTTTCAAATAGTCACCAATTGAAAATGTCCCAATTTTTTTTTGCTATATTTGAACTTTGTTTGCGATAATTGAATGTTCATTTTTGAAATGCATTCAATTTTTTGAAATACTACAATTTTGAAAGTTGATCGGATGGCATAAATAGGTGACATTTTTTTGTCAACATTTTGTTATATTTTCCATATTTTTGTTGTATGTAAGTTTTTCAATTTGTGATATTTTTCATTTCCTGGATTTTCTGTGAAGCAGTGGGGCCTACCTGTCTGAGGTTTTTTTCAAAAATTCTGGTAATTTGGCGCACGCTGACATCGCGCGGACGTCAGCGGCAGCCAGGGCTGGCCCTGCCGCGCCGGCGACGACCACAGCGCCGCCGCGTCCGAGCGAGCCGAGAGGCGCGGCCCGACACGGCGTACACGCGGGTGGCGGCGCGGCCGCATTTGGTAGCCGGAGGCGGCGGCGGCGAGCAGTTCCGCGGCGACGGAAGGAGAAGAACGTCGGTGAAGATTCCGGCGCCCGTGCGCCGTCTTGGCACGCCGAGCTCGGCGAGGATGCGGAGGACGCGACGGCACAGCTCACCGCGTCCGTGGATCTGAGCGGTGAGGGCCTGAGCGGCGTGCCGGCGCGTCGGCGCCGCCGGCGACTTCGTCGTGGCGCGGGGAGAGAGAAAGGGAGGGAGACGTTCTGCGCAAAAAAGTCCGTCACGTTTTCGTAAATTTCGAATCGGTCCACCACCTCGTAGATTCTTGGACTGCGGGTTTGTTTCTGTTTTCCTGAGGTTTTTTTGCAAACTTGGCTTGGTTGTGCTCCGTCGACCGTCCGATCGACGCGCAACGGCGCGGATCGCGTTACCGTTCAACACTGTAGCGCAACGGTGCTACATAAGCACAAGCGCGGAGAGGCAGCGATTTGCGCCAGCTTTTATATGATGAGTATATATATAGACTTGACACACATTGACCAAGAGGTGCATGATGAGCAGTAATTCAGTGAAAAAAGCACTTAGGTAAGTAACTGCACCTACTAGTTGCGTGATACTGATTGCAGGATCGTACTAGTGAGGTAACATGGGGATGGATGCAAAGTGCATGTGCTCGAAACAAGTAGTGAGGTAACATGGGATCGATACCAGAGCCAGATCTGAATCAACTGTACACGGTGGTCACCGGCGTCGTGTTCCACATGGCCTTTTCGACGCACCACCCGCGCGCCATCCTGAATGGCACGCTCGAACGAGGCCGGCCTCAAAGCTCACGATGGTACCCGCCGTAACAATCGTGCTCACGCTGTACCTCCAGGCCCTGAAGACGAAGCTGACCGCCGACTGCATGCCCGGCGGTGTGACTAAGCCCCGCGTAGGCGCCGATGCCCTAAAACAGTCCAGCAGCTCGTTGTGTTGCCGCGGGGCATCACGGTCGCAAGGATTGTGGCGTTCGGGCCCGCACTGGTCTCGTGCATGTAGAGGCAGATGCGCTTGAACCCGCCCGCCGCCGCCCCACGACGACGAGCTAGCCAGCAGGAGGACGACGGAAAGCAACGTCGTGGAGAAAGGCACACGCACGAGGCTGTCACTTAGAGCATCTCCGAGCGAGGCCCCCCATTGGCAGCCCAAACGTGCGGGCGGACCGCTGGACGGGGTTTGGGCCAAAAAAACGCGACCCAACCATGGCCCCCATAACGGCCCCAAACGTCTGGTCGGTCCGGCACACTCCAAACCCAGCCCATATCTGGGGCGGGTTTGGGGTTGCGCGGACGCGACCGGATGCGTCCGGACCCGCTCATCCTGGGGTCGCTGACAGCACGACCCCACACGGCCGGAGGCTAACCGGTGTCGGCCGCGTGAGGTGGACTCGCCGGCGCGAATTCCCAGAGCCTCCCACCGGCGCATTTACTCCACCTCCGCCTCTCCGCTCCCCACCGGCGACACATTTCCTCTCCTCCCCCATCCCCCACCGTCTCCTCCCCTTCCGCCTCCGACTCCTACGACTAGGAGGACCTCGACGCTGATGCGGTCGAGTCAGCGGTGCAGGCGCGCTCCAGCTCCCCCATCGACGAGGAGGAGCTCGCGTACCGCATCGCCGCGGCGGAGTCGCTCAAGGATGCGGCGCCGGCGGCCAGCGGCAATGCAGCCGCGCTCCGGCTGCTGCTAGCGGATGCGGCTCCGCGCCAGCTCCACGCCGCCGCCGAGCTTCCCCTGCTCCACGCCGATGAGATCGGCGCCGCCAATGCGCGCAGCGCCTCCGCACATGAATAAGGCGGCATTCCCCATCCCGCCGGTCCGCGCTCTGGCGAGATGGAGAATGTTCCCCGTCGTCGACGGCGGCTGGCGTCTGCGGCCGGTGTCCCCTCCACGGAGGGCAAGGCCTTCCGCCGCCTCCGCAACGCCGACCCTCAAGCGGCGGCAGCCACGGTGGTGAGGGCCGCCAAAAAGGCGGACGTCCCCCCCCCCCCCCCCGACATCCTCGCCTACTCCCTGACCACGGCGGAGAGGGACGCGCGGCGCCTCTGCCGCAAGAACAAGGAGGCGTTCGACGCCGCCGTCGCAGCGTCCATGCAGGATGCAGAGGCGACTAGCGCGGCGGCGCGCCTCGCCTCGGAGCAGGCCCGCCATGTTCGCCTCATGGCAGCGCGGTCCAGGAGCGACGGCGGCACCTCCGGCTCCAGCGGTGACCCCTATCCCGTCTTCGAGCGGGTCCCCTGCCCCGGTGCAGACGAGAAGGGGAAGGCGCCGGAGTGAGAAGACCCTCCACCGTCGAAGAAGTTTTTTATTTATTTTGTTATTAGTATGAATATTTTGCTCCACCGCCGCAATGTCCGAACTATGCAATGGATGACCTACGTAAAATTATCTACGTGCATGGTTTGTATGTATTTGAGGGTTCGGATTTGGGGGAGACGGCTGTAGGAGCCGGTTTTTGGGGCCTGTCCGCGGACGCGCAACTATGACCGGAGATGCTCTTAAGCATGATACAAAATCGTGGCGCAAACACATGATACAAAATCGGCGCTAAATTAGGCTCAGTGGGGGTCAACGGCGCAAAAACAAGTCCCGGGTGGGCATTTTCCCAGTCGAACACGAACCCAACACGAGCAGCGAAGAGAAGCTGGAGGGCTCGAACAGGCGGCCGGGCCATCCATGCTCCACCAGCATCGGTGGACCGGACACGCAGCGCGGGGCAAGAGACCACGATCATCAAGTCCCAGATTTCTGACTCAAGTATCAGAGCGTCATCATCCGTACTAACTAGAGCCGGTTTTAAAAAGAACCGACTATGAACAAGGCGTAAATCTCAAATGTAGCACGGCCGGAAATGGTCGGAGTCTCTGGATATCGAAAAGCCGATTCTAAAACAAAACCGATGATGTTTTCACAGTGTTTTTTATTCAAACCGCCTTGTAACTTCCCCGGATCATGTTACCCAATCAGGAGGTCCCGTATGAGCGCGAGCCCGTAGGTAAAACGAGCCGTTTCCGCCGTGTGTGGCGGTCATTTAATACGAACATCTCGAGAAAATTACAAAAAACCATCACAACTGGTGGTTAAGCTACAACAAGCTACCGGTTTCCACCAAAGTCGTAAATCACCACCACTTTTCGTTGACAGCGTTGCAAAAACCACCAGTTTTCACGAAACCTCGTCTTAGCCGAGTTGACGTTGTTTCTAACCGGTATGGCCCACTGTGGGGCATGACGTGGCGCATGCTACATTCGCACAAAAGTCCTCCACAATATTTTTGTCTTCTTATTTTCCTCACGTCGTGTTGATCGACGAGGCCTCACCGGCGCCCGCGTCCGTGCCCGTGCCCGCGGTCAACCAGCAGCCCAGTACTCATCGCCCGTGCCTGCGGTCGGCCAGCAGCCCAGCACTCACCTGCGTCTTCGAGACGGCATCGCGCACGGGCGTGGAGGAGCTGAATGAGGAGCCTCAGGCTAGCAGGCGAGCGCGTCACGGCGGCGCTGCCATCGTCGTGGCCGTTTGCGTAGGCGGCGCCCTTTGCGTCCGGGTAGCGGCCCGGCGCCCGGACTCCTCAGGCGTCCATCCGCGCAACTGCCGCCCGGGCTCAGGCCCGCAGGCGTCCATCAACTCGAGTCTAGGGCGGGGAAGACCGGCATGCTTCGCGTTCCCGCTGTTTTGGTCTTCTCGAAGCGCCCAAAGCTTGCCAATTATCTCCGAAACATTTCCCTAGCTTCCTTAGACAAAGGAATCGAGCCAAGTTTTTAGAGGCGGTCCGTTTTTAAAACCGTCTGAGGGCTTAGTTTCCTAGCCGGCCTGCTAAACCGGCTCCGATTGCCCAGATTATTAGCAACTAGAGCTCGATGGGGAAACCGGCTGAGGCCTATGGACGAAAACCGGCCAATATATTAGGTTCTGAAGTAGTGACCGTATGCCCCATCTACTTTGGCTACCCGCTCAAGTCACCCACACTTGACTGAACACCCCGGGGCTACATGTGGGTGTACACGACCTACTTTTACTGCAAAGTTTTCATTCAGTTTAAGCACCTATCAATTACTTTTTTTTACTGTAACCGGAAGGAGCTCTGCCATTGTATTAGTAGAAGAAAAATTGATCCAGTTTAGAAGGGGAAACCGGATCCAAACCCATACAACGCATGGTTAATTACGGGAACCAGCAAAACCACTAAAAACACTCTAAAAAGAATCAAGGCACATCATCGGAGCCAGAAACAAGAGTCCCTAGGCCCAAGTCCATCGGAGATACCTTGTAATCGGCAAAACCAAGCACCACCACCCGGAGATCACTCACCCGACAAAGGGAGAGCTTGCGCCTAGCCATATGAAGACAGCCACTAACCATTAACTTGTACCAACTCACGAATTGCCTGGTGCGCTGTCGGCGAAGAAGGTTGCTTGCACATCCGTAGATAAGGCTTCATCTTCTCTTGGAAATATTCATCGAAGCCTTTCTTTTAACCATGCCCCTTCGGAAGTTCTCCAAAAGACTCTGCCAATCTGAATTCAGCTCGCTTGGGAATGGGGATGGTGCGATCTTTGTTCTTCTTTTCCAACCTGCCACTTCGCCTTCCAACCCAAGAGGAGCCGCCTTCGAGCTGCAAGTTAATTGGTGCATTGAGCAACGATAGCTGTTCTGTGCAACTAAAATTGCTCAACAACTCATCTAACAAGGTGGGCGAGGTCTGAGAAAGTGGCCCTGCACTGCCACCAAAAGAGAGCTCGGGCTCGAAAACCTTCAAGTTGTGAGAATCTCTTGGCGGTGTCAACTCCAAAGGCGCGTCCACAACACAGTTGGCGGCGAAAGTTGCCTCAGTCCGCTCCACTCCCTTGCAAGCATGCATGACATCAATGACCTTTTGTTGCTCCTCCAAATGTTGAAGCCAGGACTTGGCTGGTGCAAAATCCCCATCAGGGGGATCCTCTACTTGTGGCATCAAAGCTCCACAAAGCTCAGTAGAGCAGCTAGTCCCAGCAGCCGCACTGGCATCATTGACAACAGACACGACGAGAGGCGCTGATCCCTCACTCTTGGCCAGGAGAGCAAGCCTTCCGCCAATGTCTTCCATGAGCTCCCAATTCGCTGAGACCTGATCAGTCCAGCCCTGCACCGCGGCGACGAAGTCGCGAAGGGGCGAGAAGACCTCCTGCAAGCGGGCAGCGAACACAGCCTGCAGCTCAGCACCCAGCGCCACAACCTGAGCTTCAAGTAGTGATGGCAACGACTTCAAAGCATCAGAAGGGAAGCCCGCATCAGCTGTAGCCTCGCCCGGCCGTCAGGGAGCCTCTAGATTGATCACCTCCCGATGGCCGACAACATATGCCCACGAGCGTCGATCAGGAGATAGAGGCAAGCGGCTGCCAGGTCGAGGTGCTTGGGGCAAGTCCATCGAACCACATGGAGGTGTTGGAGTCGAGCTAGAGTGGTGATGGGGCTCTTGGCAGGCTGAGATGCGTGCTTCGCAGTCCTTCTCTCGGTGACCAGACTGATGACATGTCAAGCATCGTACAGGACCACTGCAGCCGATGACGAAGTGATCCGGTGCCAAGCAACGGAAACAGAGACCATAAATTCGTCGCTTGAAAGCAGGAGGGAGTCCATTCTCCTTCCTACACGGCGGAGCAGGCGCCTTCTCCGGCTTTAGTCGACGTCGTCCGCCAACCTTCTCCCAAGCCCTCTCCGTAGACACGGGAGCATCGGAGATGACCACCGGTGTGAAGTTTGGAGGCAGTTGATCAGGGGGAGGCGGCAGGAGGAGCTCACATACCCCGAGAGGCGGCATTGAAGGAATGGCAGAAGCTCCAGCTTCACCAGCAGCGGCGGCACTCAGCGGCACCTCGCCAAGCAAGGTCTCGGGCGCCTCCTCCACGCAGACCAGGGATGAGAGGTCGCCGACGACCGTGGACCGGAGTTAGGGGCGCGGCGGATCTGGAGCAAATCCGGCCGGGGCCAGGACTTGCGGGGGAACCACGGCAGGTGGGGGCGGAGGGGTCTGGTGTGGGCGCAGAGAAACGGTGGACGACGGGGCCGGAGCGGCCGCCGCCAGTAGGGGCTGGTGGACCGGAGTTGGGGGCGGCGGCCACCTATCAATTACTATAATTTGCAAAATTATTGTATGTTTGTAGCATAATTTCTGTGCTTTTACCGCAAACAAGAATACGTATGTAGCATGGCAGCAAACCATCAGAAAAAATAGAAAACGATCGAATCAAAATTATTGTATGTTTGTAGCATAATTTATGTACTTTTGCAAAAGAAAAGTACCCCTCGAAGAGTCCCTTGTTGGCCGCCTTGCAACATGAGCCGGTTGTACATTACCATTTCCCTATAACTATTTGGTATATCCCAACAGGTGGAGCGCCAAGGATTGGGTGCATGTTGTCGTTGGGCAAAACGATGTTAAGTATGGTAAACTGGTTTTATATCGAAAGACGTACTCCACCCACTATGATGGTGGTGTTTTCCACAAAACCGAATTTGCTGATTTACAAAAACAAAGTTTTGCTTATCCTTAGATTAGTTATATTAGGCTAATTAAGCAAACAAAGTTTCAGGTACCAAACAACCCCCTCCCCTCCTCATATGGCAAGCAACCAAGCGTTCCCACGACTCAGAAAAAAAGCTTCAGCCTACCTCCTGTTATATACTATAATCTCCACGTCAAATTCGTGTCGACCCAGTTAGCTCAGCTCCTCCATCGCCATGTCTTCGGCTCCGCTGCTTGGCGCCAGCAGCGAGCCCGTCGACGGCAAGCGCTCGCCTGCGTGGCTGCTGCTGCGCGTGATCGACACGGAGGAGGCGTGGGCGCAGTTGCAGTTCGCGGTGCCGATGGTCCTGACCAACATGTCCTACTACGGCATCCCGCTTGTGTCGGTGATGTTCTCCGGCCACCTCAGCGACGTCCACCTCGCCGGCGCCACGCTCGGCAACTCCTGGGCCACCGTCACCGGCTACGCCTTGGTGGTACGTACTCTCTCTTTGCTAGTAGTAATATTGCAAGTTACAGCAGTTTTGCTCCCCAAACTCAATAGTTTTTTTTATCTAACTAGTGGACGTGCACGTGCAACGCACGTCTTATAATTTTTTGTAACATAGACACTTCTTCAAATCTATTTGTTTCATTTAGTTATTTCACCTCAGTTAAATTTGTTTCATGATACAAAATTGAAAGACCAAATGTCTCCCTTGAAGTCCTCCATTGTGTCATTCTAGTTAGCAATGGTGATGTAGGAAGAGGGTGTTTGTTATTTTCTGGGATTATTGATATAATTTATCTTCTGATCGCTTGTGAAACATATTTGAAGTAAACCGAAAAGAGCATAATAACCTGTTAAACTAAATAATATAATCAATTACGATTAACTGAATGAAAAATAGGAAAAACCTTCTCAGCCGCATCGATGGCCTTGTTCCGCCCACGTCTAACCTCCTTCAAAGTCCTTCGTCTCTGGTCGTCGAAGAGTCTGAGGATGTGCTCGGCATGATCGCTGGCATTATAGCGCTCGGAGACTCGGGCCTCATTTTCTCCGTGTGTTTATTGAACGGCTCAAATTTAGTGTATGAACACATGTTTGCTTTTTTTATTTTTTTGACTTTCATGTTTGCTTTATTAATAGTATAGCAAACATGGTCGTGTGTTGCAACGGGAGTGGGGCAGAATTTTTGTGTGTTTCTATTGATTGAGTTTTAGTAATTATTTATTAGGCTTGGAAATTTCAGTGCTCGAATCAAAGTGCCCATAGTTCTGATGGATCTAAATTTAAATAGTATATTTTTTCTTTATATGAAAAGAGTACAAAGTTTGGCTCCAGATGGAAGGATTAGCAATATGTATTGACGATGCTAGTGCCCAAAGATGACAATGATGTCACCAAGCTGGGCAGCATCTTAGTGCAAAGCACAAGCTACCAATTACCATACTTTTGAGAACTTGTCTGTGGCAAGATGGTTAGGAGGGTGGTTGTACCTTCAGCCCACCAGAGTTCAAACCCCAGGTTTGACGTTGGTGTTTCTCATTTAGCCGAAATATTCTTTCAGTGGGAGGCGACTTTCCCGTCGACAGCGAGGCGTCCGTGGTGACTTCGTCAATCTCAAGACCAACCGCCGGCTCAGTCTTTCGGAGATGCTCATAAGGGTAGGGTGTGCATGTGTGCGTTCATAGGGGTGAGTGTATGCGTGTGTATGTGAGCGTCTGCGTTGTACTGTGTTTCTTAAAAAAAATTTTACCATACTCCTAGAAAAGAGACCTCGCTATGCAGGAAAAAGTAGGGAAGAAAGAAACAAAGAAAGCAGAGAAGAAAATACCTTTGGGCAAGTAGTCGAGAAGCAACATGTTGCAGTCTGCAACAGCCGCACAATTGGGCATGAAGCACCACATGGCCAAAACTCACTTGGACGGGACGGGCAGGTGGCAGAGAAGGTTGAGATTGGAAGACCGGATCCTGGGGAGGACAGGGGCAATGGAACGGCGGAGAGGTTCGGTCAGGGACGACAAATAGCGAGGTTGGGCACTGCGCACGGAACTCGCGGGCGGACGACGTCTGCGGGCTTGGGAGAGCATGCGCGGGAGTTGGTACGGCGGCATCAGGTCGTACCCCCCGATATGCAGCTTCTCTCCCGTCATGAGCGCGGCGGATTGGGGCGGGGGAGTTGCAGGTCGGAGGCGGCCCTGCGGGCTGGGGAGCAAGCTCGGGCGGTCAAGAAGCTACGCCGCTATGCTCGGCCCCAGGAGGCGTCAACCTGGGCGTCGAGGCCTCCCACCACCGGTCTTGGTCACCTGCGCGCTCCAACCTCCATTTTGACGCTGTCATTAAGCTTGATGCGGGCCGGACTCGGAGAAGACAACCACGATTCGCGCGGCTCAAGGCACCTCTGCTCGATTCTTTGGGTGGGGATGTCTAGCACGGCGCACGGACATCTTTGGCAAGCTGGCATACCTTGGTGGCGCCTTTAGCCATGACAACGACGGCCGCTGCGTTGGCGCTCTCCGGTGTAGGCCGGTGTGCCCGTCGCTCGGCTCCTCTTGTTGATTCCTTCGCCTAAGATGAGCAGCACGTCGAGAGAAGCTGATTACCGGCGCTGGCTTTGTCAGCGCGGAGACGCCTAAGACAGCCATGGCGAGAGATGGGGCGCTGAGTGTTCCGGACGTGAGCACCAGCACGGTGGCGCGAGGATGCGAGGAGGTGGCTGGACCGCAGGAGTACCTCCGGCGCTTCGACGTCCGTCGCAGCAGCCACGGCGCAGACCACGCGCTGTAGCAGCGAGGCGACGTGGGACGCGTCTTCTTTTCTTTTTATCGGTTTCAATCTTTTGTAATAAACGCCAAAACGAAAAGGTAGTGGCAATTTGGTCGTATTATGTGATTTGGTGGGAGGGTAAAACGGTACAATACGGACAATGTTGAGTTGTCAAAAATTGGGACGATCTGAGCCGTAATTAAATTAATTGTATTCGTTGACCCACGGAAGCCCATATCCAGACCGTATTTGCATACGGTATGCCGCAGCCAACACCCACCTCCCGCTCGCCCCTCACGTACATCCCCGCATCCGCATCCCGCGCGCGGTATGGTGAGAAAAGGAATCGCCTACGTACTGTACGTGCATACATACAGACTACAGTAGTGGTAAGGCGCATGATCTCTTACGTATGTGCATATGATGATTCATTCTTTCTCCACACCCTTGTTGAATCTTAGATTGATTTCTCAATCGAAAAAACAATTCGATCCATCAGCTAGCAGATGTACAGAACGACGCTCCAGCCAAGAATGCGTCCGTGAATCGTATGATGGAGCCTCCGGTGGCTGTTGAACTCGGAGCATGGTCTCCCCGTCCTTGCCCTGTGACTGTGATTACCTTGAACACGCTGGATTTCTCCATGGCCTTTGCGAAGGTGGGCATGAAGTGGTTGAGCATCTCCTCGGGCGTGCCAGCACCGCTCGCACTACGGGAGAGCTTACCTGTGCCGACGGCCAAACCCTATGCCGACGGTTTTTTGTCGGGGCCGTCGGCACAGGGTCCGACGAGGCCGTCCCGACGCCCTGGCCGTCGGCATAGGTAAAGCCGTCGGGATAGATTTGACGCAAGGCTGTGCCGACGGTAAAACCGTCGGCACAGCTATGTTTTTTTTTTCCTATTTTTCATCTAATATGAAAAAAAAAATTCAAATTTTTTTTTGGAAAAAATAATTTTGGAAACCTGTGCCGAAAAATGAAAAAAATATTTTTTTAAATAAATTTTTTGGAAAAAGTATTTTTGGAAACCTATGCCGACGGTTAAACCGTCGGCACAGCTATATTTTTTTTCCTATTTTCATCTAATATGGAAAAATTCATATCTTTAAATCCGTAAATCGAAATTTAACAAATAAAATGTCTAACTTGATTAGAAAAATGAGAGAAATCCAAATATAACATCCATAACATCTTTTTCATCATGTATATGACTTTTTGCAACATGTTTTTGGATACTTGCTTAATAAAAAAGTCATTTTTGACACTTAAAAATGAAAAATGATATTTATAATAATATTTTAAAAATTGTTTTTGGCAACAATGTTTTCCATACAAAGACACACCCATGTCTCAAATATGGGCACATTATCACAAACTATGGCACGGAGATGATCATAACTTGGTCATTTGACTCGAAACTTATATATGTTTATAGATGATTTACCTTTTTGTGTAGAATTTTTTTGTAAACTTGGTCAAAACTCAAGTTTATCATTTATCCTAGCAACTAGTACACATAAAGGTACTCCATGCCAAACGATTTCATTTTTTGACTATTTTTTCACTTTCTTTTATTTTGTTGAAAAAAGGGTCAAAATGACCACCGTGCCTATTCATTAAAAGGGGTTGCATTTTTCAAAACTATCAACCATTTTTCAAAACGGTCAAGATTTTATTTGTTTCTTTTGCTTATTTACTTCTGGTCATTTACTTTATGCATCTAAAAACTAAAAAGAACAAAAATATTTTCGTTTTCTTGAATCCAAAGTGAAAACGCAGGTGCAGGAATTGCTGAAATCTGCTCACTGTTTTATTTTCATTTTTTTTCTGTAACTCCGAATAAGCTGAAATTTTAACCACTACTGCAACTTTGCATAACCTACACACCCGTAAAATATGAGATTATTCTGAGGTGTCTAGATAGGGTAAAAACAGTACTGTATGCATGCCAAAGGATTTCATTTTTTAACTATTTTTTCACATAAAATTCAATTACTTTCGGAAAATAGGCATAAAGTCATTTTTCTAAAATATGTTGCAAAAAGTTATATACATGATAAAAAAGATGATATGGATGTCATATTTGGATTCCTCTCATTTTTCTAATCAATTTAGACATTTTATTTGTTAAATTTTGATTTACGGATTTAAAGATATAAATTATTCCATATTAAATGTAAAAAGGAGAATATGGTTGAAAATATGATTTAAAGATATGAGTTATTCAAATATTATTATTACATAATCATTGTTATTTATTCAACTAAATTTTCAAAATTTAAACAATAAAAAGTGTAACATCATGACTCAGGGGTTAATATGGTTGATAAGATACTAATATCAGTAAGTTCTAACATCTCATCTGGAAGCTAATTTGGAAGGAACTCAAAAGTTAAGCGTGCTTAGGCTGGAGCAATTTGAGGATGGGTGACCGAACGGGAAGTTTGACCGGGTAAGTACTTTGACCTTAGATTGTGTGTAATATGTAATTAGAGATAATGTGTGTGGCTAATTGGGAAATTTCGAAAAAAAAAACCAAAATTCGAAATTTCAGTGTAAAATAAAAATAAATATTAAAAAAATAAATATTAAAAAAATAATTTTGGAAACCTATGCCGACGGTTTTCCCGTCGGCACAGCCTACAAAATAAAAAAATTAAATTTTTAAAAAATAAAAAAAATTGGAATTTTTTTAAAAAAAAC
Organism: Poa pratensis; assembly: GCA_947311845.1. Lineage (NCBI taxonomy): Eukaryota > Viridiplantae > Streptophyta > Magnoliopsida > Poales > Poaceae > Poa > Poa pratensis. The sequence continues at coordinate 7,394,047 of CAMZMU010000052.1, forward strand.
ATATGCCGATGGATCTGTGCCGACGGTTTTCACCGTCGGCACAGCCTATGCCGACGGTTTTCTAGGCTGTGCCTACGGGCACCTACGCCGACGACCCTGTGCCGACGGTCACCGTCGGCATAGGGCTGTGCCGACGGGGAAGGTATCTGTGCCGACGGTAAATCACCGTCGGCACAGGTAAGCTGTCCCGTAGTGTCGCCGTCGCGCGCTCATGAAGCCTTTGCGAAGAAAAGGCCAGCGTCGAGGGAGGCCTTTGCGAAGGTGGGCATGAAGTGGATATGTATGTGTACGGATGCGTACATGTCTAATTGGGCCATACGGATTTCTACAGTGCTTTATACGACTTAATTATTCATCATTTAATTAGATAAAGACCATCATGCCCTTCGTTATGAAAGGGTACGAAGCAATCTCAGCCATTGTTGTATTTGAGTTTGGAGAGGGGGATGAAGTGCCATACTAATCTGCTACTACTTCTAAATTCAAAAACAGATGATTACTTCTAAGTGCCATACCGAGAAACCAAAGGAGTCAGCCGACACAACGCATCGATCGCCTTGGGCCCGATCTGGATACGAGATTCGAAAGAACCGGCACCTGTGCCGACGAGCCGGACAGCGCAGTTCCCAAAACTAATCCGACCACCGCGCTCGCCACGTGTGATCCCCCATGCCTTGGATGCGACCAGTCGCCACCGCGGCGGAGCCTGGCGGTTGATCGGTGGCTAGGATTTCCCTTGTTGGCGTTTCCCTTTGTAGCAAGTCATAGCAAGTTGGAAGTTGTTGAAAACTTTTGGCGCTCGAAATGATCACGTAGTTGGTTAGTAAAAGCAATGGCATGAAACTTAATTACGTCCTGACAGGATCATGCATGAAACTTGTTTTGAACATGTTGATTTGCATCCCAAGTAGTAGGAGTATATTATTTATTTACCTAATTAATCAACTCGTGCTGCAATAATACTCAATGTGATGCTCTAATTATTTACGCATGCATTTGCCAAAATGGACAGACCGGCATGAGTGGCGCCCTGGAGACGCTTTGCGGGCAGGCCTACGGCGCCCGGCTGTACCGCATGCTGGGGCTGTACCTCCAGTCCTCGCTCATCATGTCCGCGGTGGTGTCCGTGCTCATCTCCGTCCTGTGGTTCTTCACGGAGCCGCTGCTGCTTTGCCTCGGTCAGGAAGCCGAGGTGTCCCGCGCCGCCGCGGTGTTCATCCGGTACCAGATCCCCGGCCTCTTCGCCTTCTCCTTCGCGCAGTGCGTGCTGCGGTACCTGCAGACGCAGTCCGTCGTCCTGCCGCTCGTCATCTGCTCCGCGGTGCCGCTGGCGCTCCATGTCGCGCTCAACCACCTGGTGGTGAACGTGCTGGGCTGGGGCTTGGCCGGCGCGTCCGCGGCCATCTCCGCCACCTTCTGCTTCTCCTGCTGATGCTGCTCGGCTACGTGATGTGGTCCGACAAGTTGGAGGAGACGTGGAAGGGCTTCTCCGTGGACGCGTTCAGCTACGTGATGCCGACCATCAAGCTCGCAGCGCCCTCAGCCATCATGGTCTGGTAGGTATATATGTATGTATGTATGTTCCCCTCCATGATTGGAATTGGTAGATACTCCAGTTTAGCTTGATAAAAAGGCTTATATTGTGAAACAGAGAGAGAGAGAGTAGTATATATATAATTCGTACTGAAAAATGACTTGACAGCTTGGAGTACTGGGCGTTCGAGCTCCTAGTGCTGCTCGCCGGCTTGCTGCCGAATTCCACAGTGAGCACGTCGTTGATCGCCATGTGGTACGTCTCTTTTTTGCAGTCTGACTGATCAGAAACATATATCGTTCATCCATGCATGTTTAATATATAATTTCTACATGCATGCAGCGTGAGCACGGAGGCCATTGCCTTCATGATCACCTACGGGTTCAGTGCCGCTGTGAGGTATATCCTTAATTTGTCGCTGTCAGCACGAGTTAGTTTCCTTCTTGTGTGTAAAACTTACTATATATGGTCCTTAATTTGTCGTTTATATATGTTTCGTTGCAGCACCCGGGTGTCCAATGAGATCGGGGCCGGGAACATCGACAGGGCAAAGAACGCGGTGGCTGTGACGTTGAAGCTCTCAGTGTTCCTGGCTTTCGCCTTCATCCTTCTACTGGGCTTTGGCCACGGACTCTGGGCGAGCCTCTTCAGCGGGAGCGCCGTGATTGTGGCAGAGTTCGCGGCCATCACCCCGTTGATGATGATCTCCATCGTGCTCGACTCCGCCCAGGGCGTGCTGTCAGGGGTGGCAAGGGGCTGCGGATGGCAGCACCTGGCGGCCATGACAAACCTAGTGGTTTTCTATTTGGTCGGCATGCCGCTGGCCATCTTCTTCGCCTTCAAGCTCAACTTGGACACAAAGGTACGTGGATCTCGATCGTTACGTCCTTGTCGTTGCGCCAAAGAAAAATTTATAATTTTTGTTTTGCAGGGTTTATGGTCGGGTCTCATCTGCGGACTGACGTGCCAGACCATCACGCTGGTTGTGATCAACATCCGCACCAAGTGGTCCAAGATCGTGGACGCCATGGAACAAGACAAGGCTAACTACGCCGCTTGAATTCATCAGACTGTGGTTGTGCATCTGCGGTAGCAGCGTCCGTGGTTTGCTCTCATGTACTGCCTTGGCCATTTGCATCTTCACTATCTTCATCACCCCCATAATAATGCAAGAGTAGACAAGGAACTAGATCCTTGAGTTCTGCTACTCTTTGACTTATCTAGTTTATCAATATTCTTTTATTGTTTCTCTTAAAAAAAAGCATGACATCCGGGCTTCTCGAGAAAATTGCAAAAAACCACCACATTTCGGGTTAGGGTTTCAAAATACCACCACTTTACTTTTTTTTTTCTTCAAAAGACCCCCACTTCACTCGCTAAATCACGCAGAAAATACTGATCGCTCACTTTAGGTTGTTTGACGCTATTTCTGACCGGTGGGACCCACTGTCAGGATGACATGGCATCAAATGTTTGACTGGACAGTTAGAATACACATGGGGCCCACTCGTCAGCACCTTCACCCACGTCTCTCTCTCATGGACATTCTGTCGAACATCCCATGTGCACCTACGCATCAGCGAGCACCAACCAGGCAGCCGCCCCGAGCTACCTCCCTCCTCAGCGGTCGCGGCGGCGCCCGACGGCAATGGCCGCCCCGCTTGCAGCTCCCCTCATCCACCCCCGAGAGCCGCGCGGCCCTTCCTCGCTGCCGGCGGGTGGCCGAGGCCGCTGCTCTTGGTCCACGCCGCGCCAGACACTGAGAGCAGGCGTGGCGGCATAGCCTATCTGGCTAGTTGGGACGGCCGGCGAGCGCGGCGCTGAGAGCGGGACGGCCGACGCGCGGCGAGCCAAGCGGGACGGGCACCTGCAGCTTCTCCTCCTTGGCCGCCGCCGGCGAGCTAGGCCTAGAGGGAGAGGTGGAACTCGGGTGCCGGCGAGCTCCCGTGCTCGGGCCCACGCCCGCCGCGCGCCAAGGCATGCCGGCGAGCTCCAGCCGCTCCCGTGCTCGCGCCCGCCGCTCCCGTGATTGAGCCCCGACCGGCCACGCTGACGGCGATCCCTGGCCACCTCCTGGCGGAGATTCTCCGCCGCATGCGTCTCTTTCCCGTGCTCCTGCTCTGTGTCCAGAACACGAACAGGAGAAAAGTCTGGGCAAGGTGATGACAGGTGAGCCCCACATGTAAGTTGATGGCTCGGTCAAACGGTGTGAAAATTCTGTGCCACGTCAGCCTGACCTGATCTGAGTGATCAGTGTTTTCTGCGTGATTTAGCGAGTGAAGTGGTGGTCTTTTGAAAAAAAAATTGTAAAGTGCTGATCTTTTGAAACCATAACCCAAAATGTGATGGTTTTTTACAATTTTCTCGGGCTTCTCACAATCTTCATGTTTACTACATCCACACAACTTGAAACCAAATTATTGCCGAGACTAGCCTAACTATCAGATAGGCAACAAATGATCGGGAATTGGCTTCGTAGGCATGATTGTACCTGATACAAACAACCACGTGCGTGCGACCCAAGTGCGCCAAAATATCCATACACCTACAAATTAGGATGTCAAATGAGATCGCACTTCTACCTCACTTCTAGAAAGTGTGATATAGGTAGGACCCCGCTTGCATTTCTATACAAATAGCAAATACTCGTGCATTGCTACGGAAAAAACCTACCGTCTTATCCATGTCTCCAAAAAAAAATTAGTTTCTTTTTTCCTTCTAAAAAACGAATCACCACCAACTCCTTTCCGTGGGGATGTGATGAGGGGGGTGGGATGAACTAACACCACCAACTCCCATTTAATAGTGAAGTTTTGGAAATATGTCTTAGAGACATTAATAAACTTGCTATTACTCTATTTTCATGTTAATGGTTATGTTTATATTCTATACTATGAATTGATATCTAGTCAGGCCTCTGGACTAGCTCGTGAGTTATTTTATAGTCATGTTTTCCTGACCATGAGCATAAAGTAAAGTGTTAAGAGGATGCCAATAATCATGAGAGTACTGTGTTAGTGTAACATAGTAATCCATAGACCCGTTGATATACTGCGAGACATGTCGTCAATATGTTGCCAGTAATTTCTTATCGCATGTGTCACATTTGCTGATCATCATTAGATGATTAGAGTATCATAGAATAGGATACCGAATGGTTTCTTTCGGGACGCCAAGTGTTATTCCGTAACTCGGTGACATTAATGTGTCTTTTTGGTTTACCGGAAAGTATGTCGTGGTACTAGATATGTCAAGACTAGGATTTGCTCCTCTTGTACACTCTAGTCTCTCTCGGTTATTACGGCGTCTACCATCGCCTGGACATGTACGTAACCATGAGTTAGTCATGTGGGACATAGGAATACGGAATACAAGTAGAAAAGTACACGTAAAACAACGAGGATAACTAGGTATAGTTATCAAGGTGTTGAACACGGGTTACCGCTAAAGTCTTTCCTCGTGTTGTGTAAAGTATCGTGAAACAAAACGAAAGAGGAAATGAGAATACTAAAGTCTCGCATGATAAAGTACTCGCCTTAGTTCCTTTTTTATTTTTTAGCTCGACTGCTTTGGCTGTGTACACATCGTTGTTATGCAGAGGCCGAGTGTACTACTTTTGTATCTTCTGGATGTTATGAGTAATAAAATACCCTTTATCAAATAAAGATAAAGTACTCGCAAGAAAAGGCACGAGGAAAGAAGGAATCCATCCATTCAGGAATGTTCCCGACGTGGTGTAGCTACCTTGGGCAAATAGTCCGTGGTCAAAAAGTAAAGCGGGCATACGCCAACCAAGTTTTGATGAGAGGGACAAGAACCATTAAAGAAAGACCTCCTGGTAAAAAAAAAGTAAAGCGGGCATACGCCAACCAAAGTTTTGATCCGAGAAGATACAAAGAATCAAAGAATAACTGTAAAATGCATCGATCCACTCGAGAATTCTCTCAACGTTGTTTAGAATTTAGGGTATTAACCCCAAGAAGCAGTTGCACAATCACTAAGGAAAGGCAGTACATATCATACACGAGTATTGCATTTCAGAAATTATTTCTAAATGCATTTGACAATTTATAATGCACAAGCCCTATTATTAAAGAAATTATTCAAAAAATGATACAAAAAATTATTGAATCATTCAACGAAGATCACATAAGGTGGTTGGTATTGTCGGCCTATTTTTAATTTCAGAGAAGTCTAGTGTCTGTTTTGCAAACACTAGGCCGTTTAGGGGCCTACTAGTAGTTTCGGAGAAGTCAAGAGTCTTAAATGCAGATGCCAATCCATTTGGTGGCATGCTTATTGCCTATGAGATGTCTAGGGTGTTTTCTTCAATAAACCAGGCCATCGAGGACCTATTTATAAGTTTGGTGAAGTTCAGGGTCTTCTCTACAAAAAAATACCATTGGGGGTCTATTTATAATTTTTTTAGGAGTTAATGGTCTTCTAAAAATTTCCATGTCGCATGGGTTTATTTTTTAAATTCGTTGATGTTCGAGGAGCTTTTACAAAATTTTAGAATGCTCGGGGCGGATTTGCCATTTCGGGAAAACCCATAGTCCTTTTTACGTAAGGTTCCAGCCTCCAATTTTTTCCAGCCTTTGTATGATATTGGGCCAAATTGGGCCAATTTCAGAATGTAATATGAGGGGGAGTGACTCGGTGATTGTGGTAGTCGATATATTTTGCAAGATGACACATTTTATCCCATGTCACAATAGCGACGATGCTTCACACATTGCTGATTTGTTTTTCAGGGAAGTTGTTCGTCTACATGGAGTACCACGCACTATTGTTTCAGATCTTGTTACCAAGTTCTTGAGCTATTTTTGGAAGACTTAATGGGGAAAACGTGGAACCAAACTCTTATTCTTGACTACGTGTCACTCACAAACCGAAGGACAAACTAAAGTTGTTAATCGCACATTGTCCATGATGTTACAGTTTGTCCTAAATAAGAACTTGAAGATGTCAGAAGAGTGTTTACGTCATGTGGAGTTTGCAAAAAACAGGGCTGTACATTTTCTCCGTTTTGAGCTTGTTCATGGTATCAAACATATTGCTCCCATAGCAACAACAGCCGGCACCCACCACCTCCACGCCGCAAGCCGCTGCATATCTCCCTCCATAGACCATTTGTCCTAAGTTATTCCACACTATGACCGGTCTACTAGGGCAAACAGCCGGGAGGGGTAGTTTTGGAAGTGATTGGGATAAACCACACCTAGATATTATGTGTCTACTTACACAGATAAATAGTAAAGTGTATATAATACGAATAGATGCTTGCATTGACGGAGATGCAATTTAATAAGAGAAGGCGCCAAGGATACTGGCAAAGGATAAGTAGGGAGTTGGAGAAGGGCAAATCATTAGTGGCAATTAAGATGATATTATATACGGATTTGAAGTATAACAAACATTACTAAGCTTACTAATACGAATGTAGCTGCATGCGTTCATCTTATTCTCACATCTAAAAAATCATATCCACAAATCTCCATCTGTTATTTTTGGCTAGCAACACATGCATGATTTCACCATCATCAACTCCTTTACGTACATGACTAGTACAATCTGAACCGTTTAATCATGGTTTATGTATATATTATTAATATGTGATGTGATTTCCTCCTGGGTCCTCGCCCAGCTGGAACTTGTGAGAGCTTGGTAATATTTTCAATGCTTGGTCCTTGCGAGAGCTACACGTACTGTATTGAGAAGAATGGCAGGTTATAGCCATTGGCACGCTGCTGTAGGCCACGCGCCAAAGGGCACGCTGCTGTAGCAGCTAGGCAGCCTGCCTGATGCTAAATGGCAATGTGTACATGTCGAGTGGACCATCATTTGTCTCCTTGCCAACATCACAATAATTCGGGCTGCGCACGTACGGCCTGGCACTGGGACCTTTAAATCTTTTCGTTTGATTGCTGGCACTGGCAGCGTAGCCATTGGCACGGCACGTTTTGCATGTGAGATGTCTAGGGCAATGCTCAGTACTGCCATTTCATTTAGGAGACAGAATGGGAGTACTATGACTGCGCAATGATCAACGGTATTATTCTGTGCACCAAGTCTTCTAGCGTTCAATGCTCAGTGGTACCTAGTACTAAAATCTCACATGCATGGACTGCCCAACGGCTGTATGCGCTGTCCCGCAGGACCCGTCGTGCATTCGTGTGCGTCTGTCCGTTGAGTGTGATGTTTGGCTTGAAAAGTCGCTGGCACTGCTCAGTACTGCCATTCCATTTAGGGCGAGACAGAATGGGAGTAGTACGACTGTGCAATGATCAACGATATTAATCTGTGCACACCAAGTCTTCTAGCGTTCAATGCTCAGTGGTACCTAGTACTAAAATCTCACATGCATGGGCTGCCCAACGGCTGTATGCGCTGTCCCGCAGGACCCGTCGTACATTCGTGTGCGTCTGTCCGTTGAGTGTGATGTTTGGCTTGAAAAGTCGCTGGCACTGCTCAGTACTGCCATTCCATTTAGGGCGAGACGGAATGGGAGTAGTACGACTGCGCAATGATCAACGATATTAATCTGTGCACCAAGTCTTCTAGCGTTCAATGCTCAGTGGTACCTAGTACTAAAATATCACATGCATGAGCTGCCCAACGGCTGTATGCGCTGTCCCGCAGGACCCCGTCACGGGCTCAAATCTGCCCGGCGAGATACCATGTAGTTTGTACCAAAGCAAAATTCTATAGAAAATTGAACAAAAGAAGGAACAAATACCAGAGTAAGCAATGGGTAGAGGGTCTCTGGAAAATCATATTGCCACCATGATTCTACATTTATGGATATATGCTTGGGACTCAAAGAAAAACTCATGCATGGGCTGCCCAATGGACCCAATCACCAGCTCAAAACTTACTAGGACCGGCAATCGCTGGCATGCTACCGCAAATAAGACGCCCGGCCGGGACCAAATCACGAGCTCAAATCACGCCCTAAGTACAGCACGAGAATGCAGATTTGAGATGGTGATTGGGCCATGAGCATTAGTAGCCAGCGACGCGGAGCCACGAGATTGAGAATTTTCAAATCTGGCCGGGATCATGAGCGTTTGGCTGCATATGAATAATGTGTCACCTACGCATGCACGAGGCCTTGTCACCCCGCAAGTTCCCGCTGCCATCCGATCGAGAGCATTATCGACAAGATCGACTTGTGCTAAATCTTCACCTTCGCCGCCGGGGAGCATCCTCACGAGGCCGTGTGGTTAAGCGGCAAGGACCACCGCGTCATGGCGGCGCTGATGAAAATGTTCGAAGCTAACCCCGCATCGATGCCTCCACACCTCCCTCTCCTCGTCGCCTCTTGTCTCTGAATCAAGGGAGATTAAGGAATAGGAGGACACGACAAGGTCGCAACAACCGTAAGAAATCAGAATAAATTAGGACTGAAGAAATCGTAGCAGAATTAGGCGGGAGTCAAGGGCCCTAGCAGATCAGGGCCGGCGCGGGGAAATAGAAACGAGCGGGCGCTGAGGCCTGAACAGGGCGGCACGGGCCCATGGGAGTGCAGCATGTGCGGCCGCACATGGCCCATAATTTTGGGGGCCCGGGGCGACTACAGGATTTAGCTGAATCCTGCACCAACGCGAGCACGTAACAGGGTGATAACCACTAGGCTACACACGCGTTGACGTTAACTATTCATTCTTCGGTTTTATATTATGTTTCCTTTTTCCGTTTCCTTTTTATTTTCCATTTTTCCTTTTCTTTTTTTGTTTCTTTTCATGCTTTTTTTGTTTCTTTTCTTGTTTTCTTTTCCTGTTTTCTTTTTGGTTTTATTTTTGTTTTCCGTTTTTTGTTTTAATTTTGAAAAATGGTTCCGAACCAAATGGTTCCAATTTTTTAAATAAAAATTTTCCATACCGGAAATGGTTCCGAACCAAAAAAATGGTTCCGATTTGGAAAATAGTTCTGAACAAAAAAATGGTTCCGATTTGGAAAGTGGTTCCGAACAAAAAATGGTTCCAATTTTTGAAAATGGTTCAAAACCGAAAAAAATGGTTCCAATTTTAAAAAATGGTACCCTTTTGAAAATGGTTCTGAACCGAAAAATGGTTCCGTACAGGAAATGGTTCCGAACCAAAAAAATGGTTCCGAACCGAAAAATGGTTCTGATTTGGAAAATGATTCCGAACAAAAAATGGTTCCGAACCAAAATAAAAATGGTTCCGATTTGGAAAATGGTTCTGAACAAAAAATGGTTCCGATTTAGAAATGGTTCCGAATTTAAATTGGTTTCGAATTTAAAAATCGGTTCCATTTTTGAAAATGGTTCCATATTTAAAATTGGGAACCATTTTTTTAACTTATTTGTTTATTTAAACGGTTTCATTTTTCAGACATGTGTTTCAGATTTTTTGTTCCCCAGTAATGTAAATCGCATGATTTGTTCAGTGCTGGAATAACAGAATTGAAACATCTTTTTGTTCTTCTGTTGTTTTTATTTATAACGTATTTTTCCTGTTGGAGTTAATTGATTTTTCGTGTTTTTTGGTTACTGGAAGCGTGGAAAATAACGTAAACAGTGAAACAGTCAAAAAACATCGAAAACGTGCAAAACTGGGAATCGAACCCGCTCCAAACTGTCAAAATTTCAAACGCACGCGTGAGGGTCTTATTGGGCCGGCCCAGGAACGAATTCCTGTAGGCGCCCCCGAATTTAGGGGCGCCAATAGGCACCGTACAGGGGCTCCCGTAGCTTATCAGTGTAAATCTGAAGAAAAAAGACTAATGGGCTGATTCTAATCGTTGGGCCGTATCATCGCGTAGCGCCTCGTGTCCGCTCCTGTTCGCTCAGGCGTGTGGGCTTCGATCGATCTGCGATCCGCCGATCTGGCATCCGCGATCGTCTGATTGGCGGCGTGATTGTGTGAACGGGCGACGATCCTCTCCGGCTATTTTCTCACTTCTGTTAACTTTTGATCGCTTGGTGAGTTTATTCTCCACTTATGAGTTAGTCACTTCATCTAATTACAAACGGATTAGCAATTGGTTATATCCAACTCTTATGTGTCTCGAGTATTTCAACGATACAGGTCTGAATCATCGTGGGGAAATATATATCTGGTGCCCAGAAGCGTAAGAGAAAATGAATAGGAAGAAGGATTAATTAAATTTCAAAAGGTGCTATGGGCAAGTTCATTAGAACATACTCATATCATAAGGTCGTCCGGTACTCAGTTGGTTGACTTCTACCCTTTCATTTGCAATTATTCCTTACAAATAACACTAAAAGAATGGCGCGGTTCAAATAAACATTTTAGAACTAGATGTTGAATTCACTTATTACAGGAATAGGATTTGAGTTGCTATTTTGATGCCAATCTAACCTACAACAACATGCTTACCGTTACAGCGTTGTCCGTTATCAAATATTGGTCCCATTATTAGCTGGCGTCAAATAAATCTAGCTGACTTGATCACGATTTTCGCTGCTAGATTTACATGATTGAGATTGTTTTCAGTGCTTGTTATTTGGACTCGAGATCAACTTTGGTTCAGCTTAACTCAAAACTTATCAAATATTGGTCCCATTATTAGCTTGCGTCAAATACATCTAGCTGACTTGGCGTCAACCCATTATTAAGATTGTTTTCTGCCCACTTCCCAGCGTGCCTGGTCCTCACAGAAAATCAACTTATTGCCAGATCAGTCATCATGCTATACATGTGATCTTTATCAATTTCAACATATTACCTGAAAAACCGATGTAGCACCATGGATCAATTTCAAGCCGACATCAAGCTTCATCAATCAGCCTCGGCAGGTGACCATGCATGCATCACAACTGACATAACACTTTGGTTGCTCCGAGCGTGTCGTTAACAATGGTCAAAATATCATCCGGCAAGCCGATTTATCGCTTACCGGGGTGTAACCGATAAGATAAGGCATATCGTCAGTGTTTATCGTTTGTGGATATTTATTGGTCTGAAAAGCTCGGCCTATGCCTATTTTATTGGCCAATATGCCAATTTTCTAGCGCCGGAAACCTGGAATTGTAATATCCATCTTTATAATTTTTTGTATTATAGAATATAATATATATGTATAGGGAGAGACTAAAATGAAACCTACCCTTAAGAGTTTCTATTTAGCTTAAATAGAAACTATTCCTAATTAGGGAACCAACCCGACCCGCATCCACCCAACAGCCCGGCCCGCACCTCGCCACCTACCCCACCCGAACCTTCTTCCTCCTCCCGACTCAGGCCAGCCACAGCCACCTCCCGCCGGCGCGCCCCGAGCCACCACGCACTACTCATCCCCGCCGCCTCCGCCCTGTCCGGGGCCGCGCGCCGCGTGGCGCCGCTGCCCTGGCCCGGCCCCCGCCCCGCTCCGCCACACTGGTCGGTTCCCCGCCCTCGCCCCGCCGCCGCCAGCACCCAACGCCGCATTGAGAGGTCAAGGGCCTCGCCCCGCCATCGCATCGGGAGGTCCAGGCCCCATGCCACCGCCGCCTGGGGAGGTCCAGCCGTCCAGGCCCCGCGCCGCCACCCTATCTCCACTCACTACACCACGACACTACATCCCCAACTGCAAAATCGGTAGGGAAAACGACTTTCACCGACCGAAAGTCAGTCGGGATCAGTATTGCCGACCGACCTTGTCGGTCACCGTAAGTCCAGTCGGGAAAACCCTTTCCCGACCGACATTTTTTTGCCGACCGACTGTTGGAAGGCTATTGGAAAGCTTTCCCGACCGACTTTTTCTTTCCCGACCAACGTTTCTTTGCCGACCGACATTTTATGCCGACCGACACGTGGACGGGATTATCTTTGCCGACCGACTTCTCGTCAGCCTAGCCATGGACCTTTCCGACCAACAGTTCGACGTTGTTTGTTTTGCCGACCAACAATCAGACGGTATTTTGTTTTACAAGGATAAAATTTAATTTAGCATCCACCTTATTACCATGGCAATAACATCAAACACATAAATTAATTAAGTTGCAATAATGAGCAAGAACCAAACAATATATATGCTCAGAAGTGCATTCCAACTTGAATTTAGCATCCACGAGTATAGAACATTGTGGCCATTACACCAAATAGGTTTTACACAACATAATGGCTCATAATCGCATGTCCAACGATTCATGATGCTCCATTACACCATCAAGTTGATAATACACAGTAGATAGGTTTAGAAAACGATAGCTATAAAACACTACATAACCAGTTGCAAATCGCCAGCTTCAGGTTCCTCGTCCTGTTGAGTCTCTCTCCTACAAAGGGTAAGCAAGTACATTACTTTCATGCATTCATAGAGACATGAATACTTGACACTTCATAGTTCATCAGGACATGCAACTGTAGTTGAACTATACTAGAATTTTCTGTCCATGTCTGCAATAGATTGCTAGCATGCATGTGTTCCAAGTAATATCACATATATTTAAGTTGGTGATGCAAACTACATTCTGTAAGTTCAGAGACAGAACTTTGCTACAAACTGGTGTGACAAAACATCATGAATGTAATCTTATGGGTCAGTTTTGGCCAATACTTGTGCATCAGGAATATTCTTCAGTTTACATACGCAAGCAAGGATCACAACAGGTGCAGATTACAAGTAGTGAGTGAACAAAATACCTCTGAGGACAGGACTCGACATTTGGCATATAACACTAGTTCAAACATGAATCAAATCAGTGTATATCTCTAGTTTTTCCTAAAGTGGAGACAAGTGTTATACCTTGTTGATCAGAACATTGACAATTGGATTTTGTTGATGGCAATCGCCTCAGGCATTATGTACTTGAGCTGCGAAGGATTGCCTTAGGTAAACCTCCTGCAGACAAAATTATGATAATTGGAGATCAGATTATGAAAACCAAACACAACAGCAAGCAAATCATCTGACTAGTTTATCAGAACGGGCTAGTACCGGTCAGATAGATTGACATCAAAAAAGAATAAAAATCAAGAGCATCTATGCAGAAGAATATACAATTGGCACGGAGAAAGCAGGAGAGCTATGAGGCCAACACAGCTCAGTGCAAGACGAACAACAGCTTTGAGGTTTCAGTTGCAAGACGGACACAGTTGCAAGACGAACAACAACTTCAGATATGACTTTTATTCATGAATTAAATTCGAGCTACTTCTGTGAAATGAACTTACTGAACTCAAATTCTGAATAAAGTTGATGCTAGCTTATTTGATGTGATGTAGCCAGGCTGAATCGTAACAATTTACGTAAGGCACAGAGGCAGAGCTCAGCCATGCATACTTATCTTTACATATTTGGAGTTAATGTAAACCACAAGCAGATTATATGAAGCATTTTGGCATGTACAATCCGTGTTGTAGATTAAAATTCCCGGGAAAGATTTGACTCATAAGTACCTGCACCAACGTTGTGTCCATCTGCACAATTTGCCACTTTGTGGTGCTGCTGCAATATGGGACGTCTCAGCTTCTCCCAGCCTGAACGCCCCAATGATCTGTTGCTCCATGTGCTACTCTAGCATCGCACCCAACTACCACTGCTGGAAGAAGCTCAGCTCACCTAATTAGCCTGCAGAAATGAACTCATGCAAAGTCAGCCCATCGTAGAAAAACACTATCGTCTTATTCTTTTTGAATGCTCCTTCCGCCACTCTTGCAGAAAATTTGTGAATTTGATTAGGACATCTGTTTAGAATTGATGCAAGATGGTGCTACCAGGTGGCATGGCTCTCTGTTTACTGAATTTTAAGTCATAAGAGCATGATGCATAGGAAGACAAGAAATAAAAAGTTCTTTGAAGGTGTTAAGTAGACATGTCAAGACTGGTTTAGACTCCTGAAATACGAGCTCACTTTACTTGGGAACTAGACATAAAGGTAGAAAATATCGGCGTTCATAATTTCCAAATTATATCTTGCTTATTGTAATGAATGGTTGATTCTCATTGTCACTGTCATTAGATGCATGATAGTAGCAAGCAAAAACAGACCTAGCAAGACAACATTTGATCAAACCGATAGTGGACAAATCCTAGATTCCATACATAAGGGGGACTTTCTTTTCTTCAAAGGAGTCAATGCAAGCTTATAATTACTCAAGAAAAGGAACAATTAGATATACAAAAATGGATGAGCATTCGTCCACAAAGAACATGATACCAGGATAAAAACAAATTAGAATCATTAAGGAACTGGTTGGAAAGGCTACACATTTATAGACGTGAAGTTATGTATTTCCCTTCTTGCTTTTATACAGTAAGTGTACACTGGGCTTATAGCTGTCTATTTGCACAAAACAACCACATCAAACTTGAAAAATAATACAAACCAATCATCCTAGCATATCACCGAGATCGTGCATGAACATATACATGTACTAAATTGCATTGCACATCAGTACTAGCTATATGTTAGAATTTGAAGTTACCACGCTCAGCCAGCAACTGACCAATGATATCAATTAGGTGAAGTTATAAATAAACAGAAAGTTTTTTATGTTTATATAATGCTGCATCATAACTCCTCCAATCAATATGTTCTTATCATGTACAGAAGTGTGCACCCCTGACAATTGAGCATTTAATAAAAAGAACGCAGAATAGTAAGTACCAGGACGAAGTAAATGGCACAGTATCCAAACCTGAGCATGTTAGACATCAAGAAGTGTCCATTATCATCAACTGTAGGAATGAAGCTTACTCTATCTGGAGGATGAAAAAACAAATCATGTATCAGTCAGATCCAGTAGCTCATACAATCATACTTCATATGATGGAAAAATAGTGATGTTCTTGGAGCTTTGAGCAAAGAACTACTTACATCATCAAGATAAAAAGTGATCACAAGTTGAGGTGCAGGTCAAATGAGGTACAGAATTAAGTCTGATAAACAACCATACATTTCAAATTTCCAGGATGAGTTGCAAGCAAGATAAATGAATGATATCCCTGATCAGTAGTAATACATGCCACCGCACATGGACCACTTAATAATCTCCTCTGTAAAAAAGATACTAGTAGTTTAGTGTGACACTAGATAAAGAGGAACATAAGCAGGAGCTTTATTTTTGCTGCATACTACAATACTCCAATTGCAATATAGAGCGAATGCTAAGACATTAAAAAGCTTTGTGTAGAACTGTAGATATGCACTGAAATACACTAGTTGCTCCTATGACTTATGGTGGGGATGCTAGACAGATATATGACATGGATCGGGAGATAGCGTACAAGCGACAACAAGAGAAAATAGCTTAAGGCTTGCACTATATTAATGTAACCAGTTCATTTTCCAGTGTCCTTACAAAAATAGTTCATTATCATGTGAAAACTAGCTTATTGCGATACTAGGAGCAGAGGAAACAAACTGGAGCTTTTATGCTGGTCGCATACCAGTGATGGGATTTGAAATATAACTCGAAAACTAAAAAGAATACAACCACAGCCACATGGTTTCAGTTTAGTCTTGTATTAGTGAAATTGATTGTTGGTGAAAATGACTAGTAGAGGCAAGATGAAGTGAAGCACAAGTGTGGACTGTTAGCTAATCTAGTCACAAATCATGGCATCACGTACAATAAGTGCTAAATTTCAGTTCAATCTCGTGTGTTATCAGGAGAAAATCCAAATTTGCCTAGCAAAATTTCTTCACTTCCCAAAGCACCAACTCCTATCGTTTGGCAAGAGGGAGACGAGCGTCTGCACTGACCAAGCATGCATAGAAACGCAACAGGTCGGAGAGACTGACGAGATTACCTAGCTAGTAGATGGTGCTTCATCTAGGCAGCAGCTGCGGAGCAAGTACCCGTTCACGGGACCTCTACCTCCTGGAAGTACAGGTGCAGCTAGTCGTGTCGTCCTACAGCCAGCAGCAGCATCGTGACCAGAGTCCAGAGGGATCTCTGCCGAGTCGCCACAGGTGCCGGAGCAGAAGACGGTGGTGGAGCGGCGGTCGTGCTGCTCGACCGACCGACGGTCGAGCCCGGGCTTCCTCTTTGTGCTGCTCTAGAAAGAAACAAAAATTGCAGTGAGTTTTGGATTTGGATTTGAGGCAGAGCGCGAGCGCATACCTTGAGGTCGGCCCGCTGTGTAGACGGCCGCCGACTCCCCGCTAGGGTTCCGCTGACGGCGAGGGGAGCGGCGGAATAGGGACGGACTATCTCGCGAAAGACGCGGGGAAGGAGGTCGGGCGCCCTGCCGCCGGATCTCGCGCGCTGGCGAGCGAGCCATCCGCGACGGCGTGGTTCCTGGGCAACTGGCGCCGCCTCACCAGCATCCGCGGACGCGCCGCCATGGATGCCAAAGGTCGAGCTTGGGCTAGGGTTTGCGGTGGAGGCGCGGATCGGAGGTTCCACGCCGCGGAATCGGGAGAGAGGTAGGAGGACGTGCCTGGGCGGTGGTCTGCAGCGCGAGGTATCGCCGGATTTGACCGGTTTCGGCCGGCGGCGGCCGCGGCTGCAAACAGGATCGGGGTAGTGGGAGGCGTCGGTGGGAGCAGAGAAGAGAGAGGGGATAAGGATTAAGAGGTCTGCGCGGCCGCGGGCGAAAAAAAAGGAGGGAGTTGCGTGTTTGGGCAAAAAAATTGGCGCTTAGATTTTCGCTGGGCGCGCGCACGAGGCCACCAAGTTAACTACAGCTAGTCGGTCGGGATTATTCACCGACCAACAGTTTGACACCTATAAGCGGATTCCCGACCGATAGTTGGATACTAAATTTATTTGCATTCCCGACCGACAATCAGTCGACGTATAAAGGTATTGCCGACCGACAGTCTGATAGTACTTTTCCCGACCGACTGTCTGTCGCCAAACCTGACTTTTCCCGAACCACGTCGGTAGGGAATGTGGTGTCGTGCTGTAGTGACTGGGCCCGGTCAACTCCGGCGCCGCCACGGCCACCCCGCTCGGCCGCCCTCCCGCCGGCTTATCTGGACGCCCGCCCTCCTCATCCTCGTCGAATCCAGCGCCGACCGCCCTCCTTTGGGCTCGCTCAACTCCGGGATGCCCCCGGCAACCTCCGCTCGCGTCCGTGGTCAACCACGCTTGCCCTCACGACCGGTGCCAACCTCGCCCTCGCGAGTCGTCTGTACTTCAAGCCCCACTCCGAAACTTCATTTTTTCTTAGTTCGTAGTCTCGAGAAGCGCTCAGCCAGCACTCCAGTCCCCTCCCTTGACTCACTCTTGGTCCACGTCCGCACTACACCACGCGTCGTCATGGTCTCGCATTTGCCACGATGTGACCTCCATTTGCTACTGTGTGGAATTCTCCACCGTGTGTGGGCCTTTCCGTTATCCACCGCTCCCGCTTTGTTCACGGTGGATTTCAGAAAACAAAGTTCACTTTGCTCGGAAACAAAGTTCATGGTGGATTTCATACATGTGAGACACATAATCATTCACAAAAAAGTTATGTATAGTAGAAAAAAAGTTCACTACATTTTTTAAGAAAGTTCACTTCGTTAGAAAAAAGTTCACTACCTTTAGAAAAAGTTTTGGAAAAAAGTTACAGGAAAAAAGTTCACTTCACTCAAAAAAAGTTTCAGAAAAAAGGTTCACTTCGCACAGAAAAAAGTTCGTGTACAGTTCAAAAAAAATCACCAAGTTTTAGAAAAGCTCAGAAAAAAGTTCACTTTGATTTGAAAAAAGTTTTCAGAAACAAAGTTCACTTCACTCGGAAAAAAAGTTCACGCCTAGTCCGGAAAAAGTTCACCTCGTTTAGAAAAAAGTTCAAGCAAAAGGTTCACTCTGTTCAGAAAAAATGTTCAGTTCATGTTCCGTCTGAAGGTTCACACATCTAGTCGCGAGAAGGTTCACATAGCACTACCAAGAAGGTTCAGAAAGTTTCAGTTTAGCTTAAAATGAAACCAG
This sequence comes from Poa pratensis, assembly GCA_947311845.1. NCBI lineage: Eukaryota > Viridiplantae > Streptophyta > Magnoliopsida > Poales > Poaceae > Poa > Poa pratensis. Next base: position 7,412,419 of record CAMZMU010000052.1, read on the forward strand.
TTTCATTTTAGCTGAAGTATATATGTATATTGTATTTTATATTTTTAGTGCTGATATAATATATTTGTATTGTCCCCGGACAACAAAACAATGTGCTATAACACACGGAAATGGCCAGAAATAACCAAATCGACGAGTTTTGATGACTGCCAGAAATGCCCAAAAATGGCCTCGGACAGCAAAAATCATCCACGAAAATGTCCAGATTGACCAAATCGACGAGTTTTGATGACTGCCAGAAATGCCCTCGAAATCGTCCCCGGACAACAAAAATCGTGCACGAAAACGAATATATTAACCAAATCCACTTATCCACAAGTTTTGATGACTCCCAAATTGACCAGGACATCTTCCCCGAAAAACAAACAGTGTGCGCACACGGAAACAGCCATAAATGACCAAATCGATGAGTTTTGATGACTGCCAAAAATGCCCACGAAATCATCCTGGACACCAAAACAGTTCCACGAAAATGACCAGAAATGACCAAATCGACGAGTTTTGATGACTGCCAGAAATGCTGAGGAAAGAATTTGTGGGGACCCCGGACTAGCTGTCTGAAATACCCGATTATGCTTAACACAATGATCCCGTGATCAGTCTGTCGTTGCACATAATCCGAGCAGAATATCAAGGTTTACATCCATTACAATACCAAATTAAAGTCTTACAAATACGGTCATATAGACCAAGTCTTACATAGGTGCCTTCATGGGCCAAATCACATTATTCAGCGGAAGCTACGGCATAGTAGATACACACGTCCTAACGACAACCCGACATGCAGCTGACTTATGGAGATCCCTAGTTCGCATAGAAGTCGCCATATTCCTCGTCGGCGTAGTGCTCCTCGAGATCTAGCTAAGACAATAGCGAGGGGCGAAACCAATATGAGTACAACTAGAATTGTACTCGCAAACTACCCCAACTTGAACATGCACTAGTTCTCATTTTATTTCACAAGTCTTTTATTTATTAAAAACATCTCTATATATTTATTGAAAGAGGTGAGAAGAATTTTATAACTATCTCCCAATAGAATCGCCATTTTATTTATTTCTCCAAAACTGCTCCCTTTTCAGACCATAGCCCGTCATGGTCCAATTGCCTCCAACAACCTCATACCGATCCATTGGTATAGTTGTATAAAACATTCTCCACTTCATTTTCTTTTTAAAATTCAAAGCTTTTCAAAAACTTTCACATAGGTCAGAGTAGGGCCTCCCAACTGTCCATATCCGACGACTCGGCTATTCGAATAGTTTTACACTATGCAAAGGCATCACACTTTTCTCACATCCATCCGATAACTCATCGTGTCAGCCACGTCCCGCCATACAAGGTGTATGCGATAGCGGGTCACCCTGTCGGAGTCCTTTTTTCGTTTGGAAGTAGCGCTTATTTGCCTGTTGGAATATCTGGAAAGTAAAAAATGATAAAATATTCTGATCGGAGAGACCCAGGTTCTTAGTTTGAAAAAGCAGGCTCACCCATGATATGTACCTACAACCGTTCATAGATTCACTGACAAGTTAGTTCCTGTGGTAAGGGATTGGATAGACACTCTGCCTTAATAGCTTTGTTGTACATGGTTGTAAATGTCTGTAACTTTTTTCAAATTTAATAAAATTCGGTGTGGGGCTGTTGCCTCACAGTTCCTGGTCAAAAAAAAAACTTTACGATAAGAAGATGTGAGCACCGGAGGGTCGCTAGGGGGGCACGGCGCAGCCAGGGAGGTTATTTGGGTATTCCGAATGGAAACATGGCGAGGATCGCCTTAAAAAAAGGCTAAGCAGCAGGAAAGGAAAATTACCTATCTCTTGGTGGAAGATTAGTTCTCATTAATTCGGTAATATATAATATGGTATTATATATGATTTGTTTCCTCCAGCAACCCAAATGAGTCTAGCACAGATTGGATTTCCTTCGATCAAGATTCCTTTGGGAAGGGGATAGAAAAAAAATACTGACGGGCTCTATGTACAGTGTACTAGTTTATCAAAATCAGCGGGTCGATAATAACAATAAAATATGGAAAATAGAAGGTAGCACTAAAAATAAAAATCTTTGCAAAAGGAGTAATCCTTAACATTGTAAAATGCACCAAGTGTACTGTTTTATTTTATCATCATTATGATGAGACATTCAAGCAATTATATATGCTCATTTACCAAGGCAATCTTGAATCAAATAAATCCAATGTTTGCACATTGGGTAGATGGAAGAAAGAAATCATAAATCATGCATGTCGTCCATGCTTATTGTGGAATGTGAGATCGATCGCTGAGGATCTAACATTTGGCGGGTCCTTCGTCTTGTTCATGCATGGGAACGGAGATGAGCTTAACTGAGTAGGCTTTCCATTTTAGCAAGGATTGGTGAAGCCTGATCCTGAAGAACCTTCCACGCATCCTTGACGTGTCGCTCCTCCGTGAGGGTACTTCCCACGGCACACCTGAGTAGGTACATGCCACCAACGTTGGCGGAGCTGAGGTAAGGGCCCGAGCTGACCGCGTTCGCCCGCTGGAGGAGACCACGGTTGAGGTCGTTCGCCGTCTTCTCGCCGCCCATCATCCAGTCCGCCTGCGGCCGAAGCCGGAAGCACACGAGCGCGAACCGCCTGTGGGTGACCACCTCGAACCTCGCGTCGGCTCTCACCATGTTCTCGAACGCCTCGGCCATGCGCACGTGCGCGCGGATGTGGTCGCGCAGGCCGTCCGTCCCGTAGCAGCGCAGCACGAGCCATAGCTTGAGCGCCCGGAACCGGCGGGTGAGCGTCATGCTCCAGTCCTTGTATTCCACCACATGGTGCCCGTCGGACGCGGCGTCCTTGAGGATGTACTCGTCTTCCGTCCCCAGCGCCGCCACGAGCGCGCGTGGCTCCTTCACCCACATCGCGCAGCAGTCGTTGTTGGCGAGGAGCCACTTGTGAGCGTTCATGCTGAACGAGTCCACGGACTCCACACCGTCGATCACGTCGCGGAACTCTGGGCAGACCAGCGCGGAGCCGGCGTATGCGGCGTCCACGTGCACCCACACGCCGCCGCCGTGCTGTGCCGCCACGGCGCAGAGCTCGCCGATGGGGTCGACGGCGGTGGTCTGGGTGGTCCCGACCGTGGCGCACAGGAACAGCGGCACCAGCCCGGCGTCCACGTCGGCCTGCATGGTGGCGCGCAGGTGGGTGGGCGAGAGCGCGAACATGTCCTCGTGGCGTGTTTCTATCTCCCGGCAGTGCTCACGCTGGATCCCGGCGATGCGTGCGGCCTTGCGGAAGGCGAAGTGGGTCTGGTCGGAGCAGTAGACCACGAGGTCGCCGATCCTCTTCCCCCCGATCTGGGCGAGCTTCCGTTCCCTGGCGGCGACGAGAGCTGTGAGTATGGCCTCACAGGAGGTGCCGAGAAGCGTACCCCCGCCGCCACCGGCGAAGAGGAGGCTCTCCGGCAAGTGCAGCGCTTTGCCGAGCCAGTCCACGACGACCATCTCAAGCTCGGTGGCGGCGGGCGAGGCGGCCCAGGTGAAGGGGACGACGTTGATGCCGGCGGTGAGCGCCTCCCCAAGGGCGGCGACGGTGCTGCTGGACGCTGGGAAGTGCGCCAAGTGGCGAGGGCTCTGCCAGTGCGTGAGGCCCGGGAGGATGAGGTCGCGGACGTCCTGGAGCGCGGAGCTGAAAGCGTCGGGCTCCGGGCGGGACGGCGGGTCGGCGGGGAGCAGGTTGCGCAGGAAGCCAGGGGTAACCCTGGGGTTCACGGGATAGTCCCCAATGCGCGCATAGTACTCGGCGATGAAGTCGATAACCTGCTGGCCCTGGCGCCGGAACTCGTCGGCGTCCAGCATGGTGGTGAGGCCATGCTGCAGGGGCTTCTCTTGTGCCACGGTGGCAGTGGCACTGCAGCACGGTGGGGCCATCACTCTACTTGTATGTGTGCGTGTGTGTGTGTAAGCTTTGGCTTGGCGTGTGTGTGTGTGTGTGTGTAAGCTTTGGTATAGGCTCTTTATAGGGCTAATCAGGGCCGGCCACTCGTTCATCACGTGGGTGCATCCGCTGCTAGCTAGCTACCCTACTAGCTAGCATGCATTAAAAAATTGCTTTTAAAAAATGTCAGCTAGCATGCACGGTTTAAATTTCAGCTAGCATGCATCAAATTATGAGTAGGCTACAGTGCAGGCTCTCACTAGCGATGGTTCTGATCACATTCCGTTGCTGTTAGATTCAGGTGCACCTTGGTAACAAAGCAACGTTTTCCTTCGAAATTTCCTGCTTCTCGCAAGAAGGTTTTTATGAAATGGTAGCCAAAGAGTGGGCTGCGATTTCTGTTGGAAACTCTTCTCTTGAGGTGTGGCAGAACAAGTTACGACATGTGCGCCAATTCCTAAGGGGATGGGCACGCAATATGAGTAGTGCTTACAAGAAGGAACGAGACCATCTTCTGTACGTGATTGATCGAAAATGCAATCCCACACCGTCGTTGATGTACCTGGCCTATCTGTGTCGTCCAATTCCGTTGTACGATCTGTGCAATCGCTACTGCACATTGCACATAACACCCTGAGCTTCCTCCATATGTAACTTGTCAGTCCACGTTTGTTAGAGATCTCAACCCGTGTTTCTTTTATATCCCGTTCTGCAATGCACAGACTTTCTTAGTGATTACTCCCTCCGTTCCAATTTAATTGACTTCATATCCACCACATGTGGATGTATCTATACATGGTTGTATCCACATGTGGTGGATAGGAAGTCAATTAAATTGGAACGGAGGGAGTACCTTGCAGTTCCCGTTTTCATAATTTCATTTACAGTGAGTAAGCATAATTATATTAATGAAATTATATACTCCTTCCGTTCTGCATGCCACCAACTTTCTTAGTGATTAGCTTGCATTCCCCCTTCCATGGAATATTTTAATGCATTTTCAGTACATTTTTAGAGGTAATATCATCTCTGTGTCAATAAACAGTTCGGTACGAGATTTGTTAGGGTTGGAGGAAAAATATTCATATCCACACAAGTTTTTTCCAGATCTGTCAAGAAACTGACACATTTAGATATTCCCAACATATTCAGATAAATCTTCCAAATGTACTGAAAACATTCATGTCTTTTGTCTCTGATCATGTGAACACAAACAAATGGATCTTCATTTAGGATCTGGACCATGAACACCACAAAGCAAGAATTTTTCGCACAATAGATCAGTCAGTACAGAATTGAACTAAATTTGACACGTCCTCTACCACCGGTCTCGCGCAGACGAGCACGACATGTGCATGAATGCCGCCTTCAATGACGAGCTCCATGGTCTCCTACACCGCGACCTCGCGTTCATGCTTGTGTTCGTCGTGGGCTACGACGGGAAGCAGCAATGGCACAGCCTCGGGGGCTTCAATCACATGCGAGCTGGACCAAGAACAGAGAAAAAAAAGTCAGGACAATGGTGTTCCAGACATGAACTGAATGGTTGATCTTGATCAGAGGAAGTTTGGATCCAAACATGTTTGCTGCCCCCAAAGCAAAAACTGCAGATACATCTACATAGGATCCAGAAAAATTTGATAAAAAGTAATTGGAATTGAAGAAAATCAAGGAAGTTTGGATCAAAACATGGGAATTTCATTCTTGGCCCCAACACTGGACCTTGATCAGAGGAAAGAAGACATGGAGAAATCGAAATAAAAAATTTGAGAAGAGGCTCCAAGAGGAATCAACAGAACGCCTCAAGAGGAATCGTGGACCTGGAGAAAAAATCTAGAGTTCAAACAAAACTAAGAAACTTCGGATCCTGCAATGAAAAAGTCAACACGAGAAGATCCATGGTCGGAACTAAAAAAAAGCCAAGATCCAAGTCGGTCTAGATCCGACGGGAAGGAGCTAGAACAAGATCTCGCGACTTCCACCACGGATCCAAGCCAGTCTGCAGCCGACGAAAAGGAGGGCAACGGCTGCCGGTGGAGCTTGGGGGCGGCGGCTGCCGGTGGAGCTTCGGGGCGGCCAGGAGAAACTGGCGGCAGTGGCTCGCGGGCCAGAGAACTGCAGACCCAGGTTCTTGGTGGTGAGCGGCGGACGACTCCATGCGCATGGCCGCTGCCTCCCGGAGCACGCCCTCGCCGAGGCACCGTGGGGATGGCGTACCTCCAATCGAGGCACCACGGGGTCGCTTGACACTATTCTCCGCCGTCGAGGCCGGTGCCTCCCGGAGCCCCCAGTCGACAGGGCTGATTGGGGTTAGGGCTGGCCCGGGTTGCTTTTTAAGTGTACTGCAGGTACCATATCAATTTTTACATGGGTGTTTTTGCGAAACATTACCGCACGAATCTTGGACAGTTTGGAACCGTCAGATAGGCCCGGTACACCAACGCGGGTGTGGAAAAACCGCGCTGGTGATTGATCCCTTGGATCGAAAAGCATATATATAGCCTGCTAGCTGCCGTTGCAAACAAACAAAGGGCAAATGATGCGATCTGAATCAGGGAGGCCACCAAAACAAAGCATATATATAGCCTGCTAGCTGCCGTTGCAAACAAACAAAGGGCAACAAGCTAGCTAGCAGGGGCCATGGGCAGCAGCAGATCCCTCGCTGCAGCCTGCTGCGGCCTGCTTCTCATCTGCCTCGTCTACACCGGCTATATTCCCATGAACCCATGTAGCTCCGGATCCCTATGGCTAGACCCCTACAGTGTCTCGTGCGCCACCACCTCCTCCAAGAACACCACCATTGGCGGGCCTCTGGTGACCAGCCTGCACACCTGCGTCAACGCCACGCTCCCGGCGAACCCGCTCCCGCCCTTCTACTGCTGCCCGCCGGCACCCACATCAGAGCCCATCAACTTCACGCTGCCGGACCCGGCCGAGCCGCTCCGTGTCCGGCGGCCCGTGCACGCGGTGGGGGCGGAGTACATGGCCCAGTACGAGCGCCTCATCGCGCTGATGAAGGCGCTGCCGGACAGCCACCCGCACAGCTTCTACCAGATGGCCAACATCCACTGCGCCTACTGCACGGGGTCCTACCGCCAGACGGGCGAGCCGGAGCTGTTCATGCAGATCCACTTCTCCTGGTTCTTCTTCCCCTTCCACCGCGCCTACCTCTACTTTTTCGAGCGCATCGCCGCCAAACTGCTCGGGGAGCCAGGCTTCGCGCTGCCCTTCTGGAGCTGGGACGTGCCGGAGGGGATGCGGATGCCGCCCGAGTTCGACGTCCCCTCCTCGCCGCTCTACGACCCCATCCGCAACCCGCATCACGCGCCCCCCAAGGTCGTGGACCTAGAGTTCGATGAGCCTGGCATAGAGAACAACCTCACCGACGAGGAGCAGATCCAGCAGAACCTGCGGACCATGTACAAGCAGGTCCCGGCCCGTTTAGTACTATTTTCTTCTTAATATAATTTGTGTATGTATGCATGATTGTGCATGCAGCTAGCTGATGCTGATAATGACGCGCGCAGATGATCGGCAATGCGCCTCTGCCCTCGCTCTTCCACGGCCAGCCCTTCCGTGCTGGCCAGTCCGATATGCCAGGGCCTGGCACGGTGGAGCTGTCTCCACACAACACCATGCACACATGGGTCGGCAACGCCACCAAGACTAGCTTCGAGAACATGGGTACCTACTACTCCGCCGGGAGAGACCCGCTCTTCTACCCGCACCACAACAACCTCGACCGCCTCTGGGATGCCTGGCGTGGGTACCCCGGCCACGCCGACTTCACCGACCCCGACTGGCTCGACTCCTCCTTCCTCTTCTATGACGAGGAGTCCCGCCTCGTGCGCATCACCGTGCGCGACGTCCTACACATCGACAGGCTCCGGTACAAGTTCGACGGCGTCGCCACTCCATGGGCCGACGCGTGTCCACCCGTCACTCCAGGCGTCAACACCAAGAAAGGATCGGTTAAGTCCGTCCGGTTTCCTGTGTCCCTCGACAACGCCGCCGTGACCGCCCAATTGATGCGGCCACCAAGCCGCCGTCCGCAAGTGGCCGGCAAGGAGGAGGTGCTGGTGGTCGAGGGCATCCGGTCCGATGGCACCCGCCCCGTCAAGTTTGACGTGTATATTAACGCCATGGAGTACCAGAAAGTGGAGCCAGGCGGCCGGGAGATGGCCGGGACCTACGTCACCTTGAGCCATCCTAGAGTGGACGGCTCTGGGAAGGGGATGAGGATAGAGACAAGCATGAGGGTGGCGTTGAGCCAGCTCCTGGAAGATATGGGCGCCCAGGGAGACCAAAGTGTGACAGTCACGTTGGTGCCCAGAAGTGGCAAGCTGAAGATCCGAAGCCTCAGAATAGCGTACATAACGGAGTAAAACCAACCACATGAATCACGAGCATGCTGCTTTGCGATCCTTCTTTCGCCTTCACTATCTATCTATCTATTATATACTAAAAACAATATACGGATGTCTAACGGAGACACCACGTTAATCCACAAAATATATAATCCGTTGATTTTTGTTGTGACGGTTTAGATTAAAAGATGAAGAAGTTACGTACAATATTAATCGGGTACAAACAAGTTATTTTCAACACGTACAACTAAACCATGTCCCATTCCATTAATTTTAAAATAGGAAATCACTACAGGAATGACGCGCGAAGCCGTCGGCGTACAGGCCAGCCCACAGGTAGCCGTCGGCGTTGATCTCTTTTGAGCTATGCCGACGGCAAGCTCTCTTTTGATCTATGCCGAACATTAGCATTGTGTGCCTACCTTAGCTAGTTACCGAGCTCGCTCTCCATATCTTATGCAACTTTTGTCAGCTAGTGTCGTATGCACAACACTTCCGCAATTGATTTGGTCCTGGTTTATAGTGTGCAGTTTCCATTATTGCAATCTAAGTAAATTTGGTCCTGGTTTGAATGCGCACTATTCAATGTTGATTTTCACGTGCTTCCATATTTAGGTCTATCACCACGATCTTGCATATGGCATTCACGTACGTAGAGCTAGTCAATGCATACATGCATACATTGCTTTTTGTTTTTATATAAATTTATTTTCTTATGGTACTATATGTGATTAAGTACCTTGACTCAAAGCGGTAAGAAATCACATCAGACAACGTGTATCTAGGACTGTGTCCACTAAGCCGGGGGCCGACAGCTGCCGCATATGGTGGGGTGTACTTAGGAGGCTAGGAGCTCCCCTTAAAGAAAGGTAGGGCAGCTGCCCTAACTTGATTTTTGGCAAACACGTTTATGTACACATATTTTTTTGAACGATTTGACTGGTTGTATTTAAAAACAGACTCCGTATAAGAAAGTTATGCACATTTTAGTGAACATTGCGCAAAACCAATTCCGATAGCAAAAATAGGACTGATCTAGTCTAATCGGACCGACTCTTCTTCTTCACAATATATAATTCTCAATCTAACATAATACAAATCTAAACAATATCTACATATGTCACCACAAATTATTCTTACAACATGGACACCTTCTATACTGTTATGGACTATATTATCATGGATTTTGACCATCGTTTAGATAACTTATGTTCCTAGTTGAAAGAGACTTCTGAGTGACAAAGATCATCAAGAGAGAGTTGTGATGGCTTATTACTTGATGATGTGTTGCATCAAGCAAAAGACATTCAAAAGCACTGGTTGAAAAGATACGGAAAAAAATGAGTTGTGCCATTAGTATGTTTTAGATTTTAGTTATATTTCATATTTTTATATGTTTATTATATTAAATGATTATAAGACATATATAGTGTGTATGTTTCGGCATTATTTCTGCCTTCACAACTTTTTTAGAGTCCGTCCTACCTCTAATTTTTTTTGTTCTCCGCCACTTATGGGGGATACTCTATGTTGAAGCATGCATTTGATATGTATGTCGCCTCGAATGTTAAGCTAGCTAGTGACGAGAACATGACCCGATACGACCAAAAATAGTGTGCACAAATATATAACTATTATTTTTATCAATTATATCAATGCCCATTAAAAAATAGGCATGCACGCCACATCGTGTTTATGTTCACGGGAATAAAAGACTATCAAATGAACATCCATAAAATAATAGGATGCACAGTTACCGCATCCGCCCCCTCATATTCTTTCTAGCTACTCCCTACATTTAGGTTTATTGGGCCCCTAATGAGAATAGATTTGTTCCCAAACAACCAAGAACTAATGCATGTATCCATTAGTTTAGCTAATAAATCGGTGGACTGAAACAATTGCATGTACACAACAACCAGTGCATGCACGCAAGATTCCCTTGCCAGTTGCCACCGAAGTTTGTACGAAAAAGGGAGATCGATTGGAACCAATAGCCTCTCCCTTTCAAAAAAAAAAGATTGGAACCAATAGAAACCTTCTTGATCATGCATGGTACGACTAATTAGGGTCCCAAATGAAGCGAGTAGTAATCTTGCATGAGGAGAACCACAATATATTGTGGAACGACGTCCGGCTGAAATATTGTAGCTCGCACATTGATCTATGTTGCTTCCAATTGCGACGTCGGTAGCGTTGGTGGCCACGATGAGGCACCTTGGCGTAGCGGGTGAGGGTACGAGGCCACCAGATCCCGCTATTTATTTATTTTACAAAATTTGATGATAATGTGCAGCCGGCCTGTGTGAGTGATAGGCCTAAGAAATTGATACGTACCGCCCCTAGACAAGTGAGCAGCGTGAGCAATACTCGTGCAATCAAACTGCTTAATTTTCACGGTGACATTTCTAAGAGCATCTCCACCGGGGGCCTCTAAAGGACCCCCAAAGGCCCTTTGGGGGGCCGAACACTAAAAACCGCCACCAACGGCACCCCCCAAAGCCTCGCCCCGGGCGATTTTGTGTCCGGCACTCCCAATAGGGCCTCCAAGTTTGGAGGCACTCCTTGGGGTGCCGGACATCGTCTCGGGCATGGTCCTGATAGCGCTGGCCCGCCCGTCATACACACGACGCGCCACTGCCCTGAATCATTCGCCCCCCACAGCCTCTCCTTTGTTCCTCTCGCCGGCGATTCGCACCATCGCGGCCACTCTCGTCGCCGCCAGCTTGATTCGCACCTAGGGACCTTGGCGCAACGCTAGGGACCGTCTCGCGCCGCTGGTCTCTGACCTCGTCGAGCGCCGGCGCATCTAGTCCGAGCCCGGGTACGCCTCCTCTTCCCTCCCGCCCCGCACGCAAGCTGTTCGACGATAGGCTGAATTCGTTGATTCGTCAAACAGGCAATGGACGGCGACGACGAGGTCAAGTTTTTTGAAATGATGGCGGAGGATGCCGCTCTTGCGGCCGACGCAGAGGAGAATGAGATGATGATGGCCGCACTTCTAGATGCCGCAGTCGAGGAAGCCGCGACGCCGAAATTTGGAGAATCATCGAAGGGGCGGCGGCCCAACAAGAACCGCAACAGAGCAACTGCGCACGCTCTGTTGTTCTAGGACTACTTTGCCGAGAAACCGACGAACTTGCCTCATGAATTCCGCCGGCGCTATAGGATGAGCAGGAAGTTGTTTTGGAAGATTTTGCACGACATTCGGGACTACGACGACTACTTTGAGCTGAAGAGAGACTGCACCGGCTGGATTGGGTTCTCATCTATTCAGAAATGCACGGCGGCCAAACGGTGCATTGCTTACGGGCTACCCGCGGATGCTCTGAATGACTACCTCCGTATGTCGGAGTCCACAGCCGCCGAAGCCACCAACAGATTCTGTAGGGCAGTTGTGAAGGTGTTCGGCGAGCACTATCTGATTACACCAAATGAGGAAGATACGGCGCGTATTTTGGCACAAGGCGCAGAAAGAGGATTTCCAGAGATGCTTGGAAGGATAGATTGCATGCACTGGAACTGGAAGAACTGCCCCTATCAGTGGCAAGGGATGTACAAGTCAGGGCATCACGGGAAGGGCAGTGTTATACTTGAAGCCGTGGCAGATCATGAACTTTGGATATGGCATGCCTACTTCGGCACCGCCGGTGCCGCCAATGACATCAACGTGCTCTACAATTCCACTGTGTTCAAGAAAATTGTCGATGGCCTAGCTCCACCATGCAACTATGTGATCGTCGGCCATGAGTACAGCAAGGGGTACTATCTTGCTGACAGTATCTACCCCAGTTTGGCTACATTTGTGAAGACAATCCGCAACCCTGTAGGCGAGGCACATTGCCATTTTGCAAAGAGACAAGAGGTTGTTCGCAAAGATGTGGAGTGGGCTTTTGGTGTGCTGCAGGCCAGGTGGGCTGCTGTCCGCTACCCTTGTCTCTCATGGTCGCCAGACGAAATGGATGCTATCATGAATGCTTGTATCATCATGCACAACATGATCATTGAGGACGAGCGTCCTACAAGGAGGCAATAGGTCGGCGAGCAGTTCGATTTCCAGGGGCCTATGGCTAATCCACAGCCGGGCGTGCCGACGTATCGTGAATTTGTTGCCGTAATTTGGGAAATTCGCGATGAAGCTACGCATAACCGACTGCACAATGACCTCGTGGCGCACGCATGGGCTATCAAATCGAATCAGCCGGCGAGGGCAGCGCAAGAGTGATATGTTTTAAAGTTTAATTTGAATTTAAACTTTGTAACCGAATATGAACTTGTGTTGTACAAGTTAGAACCTATTTATTTTCAACCTTTATTAATGCATTGATGCGTGTAAAGTCACACGTCCGTTGGGAACCCCAAGAGTAAGGTATGATGAGTGCAGCAGCAAGTTTTTCTTCAGTATGAAACCAAGGTTATCGAACCAGTAGGAGATCGAAGTTGCTTCGAAGGTGTCAACGGCGCCAGAAAAAGTGTGGTGTCGAAGGGAGGTCTGACTCGTCGACTTGGAACCTGCGCACAACAATCAAATTATTTTGTCCCAACGAAACAGTGAGGGTGTCAATCTCACCGGCTTGCTGAAAACAAAGGATTAGACATATATTGTGAAAATGATGTTTGCTTGCAGAGAATGTAAAAAAAATGATTGCAGTAGGTTGTATTGCAGATGTAAAAGAATGGACCGGGGTTCACAGTTCACTAGTGGTGTCCCTCCATAATAAAATACTAACATGCTGGGTGAACAAATTACAGTTGGGCAATTGACAAATAGAGAGGGTATAACAATGCACATACATATCAAGATGCTCACTATGAGATTTAATTGGGCATTACGACAAAGTACACAGACCGCCATCCAGCACCCCTTCCAGTATTAAGTTGCAAGCAACAAACAATTACATTAAGTATGATGCATAATGTAAACAACACTAATATTCTTAGACAAAGCATTGCTGTTTTACCCTAGTAGCAACAGCACATCCACAATATTAGAACTTTCTGTCACTGTCCCAGATTCAATGGAGGCATGAACCTACTATATAGTATAAATACTCCCTCTTGGAGTTACAACCATAAACTTGGCCAGAGCCTACACTAATAACGGAGAGCATGCAAGATCATAAACAACTCATATATGATAGATCAATATTCAACTTGACATAGTATTCTATATCCATCGGATCTCAACAAACACAACATGTAGCATTATAATAAGATGATCTTGATCATGATAGGCAGCTCACAAGATCTAAACATGATGGCGCAAAAGGAGAAGACAACCATCTAGCTACTGTTATGGACCCGTAGTTCAGAGATAAACTATTCACGTATCACTCCGGAGACAGACATGGCGACAGGCACGACAAACGCCATCTTCTTGCTGACCCATGGAACGCCTTCCCATATCCGCTGATCGTTGATCATATAGTTGCCCACAGCGGCATATACTGAAATCAACAAGACAACGACATCAGCTGTTGTACTACTATTAGTTAGAGATGGTGAATCAACAGGACAATGACATCACGGTACAGCAGAAGCATCATCTGCTAGTAGACAGTGAGATCAATTGTTGTAGTACTATTACTCAAGCATGTTCATCAACTAATCCAATAAGGTGCAGCCATTATGTAGCACTCAATAAGGTGTTTTTGCATACAAAAAATTAGGGATTTATACCTCTCAATGGTGGAACTTGAAGAACTTGGGTCATCAGGTAGGGTGTGCCTCTCAGCTTTTGGTCCGGGCAACGGGAAGGCTCAAGCGCATGCGCGGGGGGACGGCGGCGGTCAGCCATCCACCTGCGAGCCGTGCAGCTCCTCCTGCTCGATCTGTCCAACTCCCACACCAAATCACCTCATCCAGATGATGCAATCGGACGACTACAGAGGCCGTCCTGGAGATGGGGATCGAGGAGGAGGTCCCTCCGGAGATGGAGCTGTCAGAGGCACCCGGACATGCTTGCCTAGGGCGTCGGCGAGGGTCCTAGAGCCACAGCTTTCTGCATGGTCCAGCCGTTAGCCGTGTGGCTTGTTTCTTATTTTGTTTCTGCTGCACATGACAAGACCGGATATAAGGCAAACTGAAGCCATCACTCTCCAATATAAACAAACTGTAGACAATAAAATAGATCTGTATATGTACTAATATAGACGAGATTGAAAGATTGAGATAACAAAATTGCACGGTCAAATGATACATAGTGCAACCATATATGATGATGCATTTTTACCATGTTTAGAAAAGATAATATGAGGACCGCTAAAATAAAATGGCAGGTGCATAAGAGACGTGAACCTAACGAACACAAGTGCTAACAAAAGGGCCAACTTTGCCTTCGAATTTCTCATGCATTCATGGCAGAAAATTGAATAGTTAACATTTGAATGAGTCAAACTAATTCATGCATAGCAATCAAGATCGACTTATGACAAAAGAACTTGCAATTCATGACAGTGTACAGGAATTATTCAGATTCGTTTGTCGTGAGTGTAAATCAGGCTGCCTACATATATTGGAAAAGCAATGCAACGAATAGATGGTGCAGCACTCCATCAAGACTGAGCATCCGTGGCTATTCGTCGCCGATGCTAGGATTCGCGGTCTGCCGGGACGGGTCCCAGGCGCTGCTGCCTCGTGGAGGAGGTCGTGGGGAAGGACTGCGGTGCCAGGGAGCCAGTCCTCCCGCTGGGTCGGCTCTCCCCTCCGCAGAAGGCATCCGGCGAGGCGGAGCAGAGGAGGAGACGGAGCAAGCTGGTGGAGGAGGTGGCGGGGAAGTATGGCGGCGGCAGTGAGTGAGTTCTCCCCTCCATCCATGGGAGAGGCGAGGAGGCAGAGCAGGCGAGGAGGCGGATTGAATGGAAGGAGAAACCATGGGGAGATGGAATGAATGAATGAGGAGGGAGAGAGAGAGAGAAAGTGGTATATATTGACGCAAGCGGATTGAATGCTGAGCGTGCGTGCGTTTGGTGTGCCCGAGGAGGTGCACGCTGACCGTTGAACATGCTTTGGGATGTGTAATCTGGTTGCGCGATTGGTTTGTTAGACTGCCGATCAAAGTGGTATATATTGGAAACGAATTAAGCCACTATTTGTATCCGACCTAGAATCCGAGACGTACTCTAAATGTTCTAATCACGCACGTGTGTCATATAGTGAGTTTATCTTCATCGTCAGGGTAAGTGAGTTACTGGGTTTATCTTCATATATAAGATCTGCTGCTGCTGTATTATTTGATCAGAGCTCATCATTCATACATGCATGTCAATATCTAGAAACATCATAACGCAATGGTCCTCCCATTTGATGCTAAGCATCGTCTCAGTAGGCAACTGAATCTATCAGGCCAAACTTGGCTACAACTTGAGCATATAAGCATTGATGCAACACCATCAAAGAATCCAGGTAGAGCTGCTAAACAACCAACAAGACCCCGAGGAGCGACATACAGCGCTAGATTTGGTATCAGTGATCCACAGATCAATCTGCAGCTCAGAAGACAAATTCTTCAAAAACAATTAGTGAGGTAGTGTCCATCTAAGCTCAGAAAAAAATCTCTCCATCTCAGTTTGAGATGAAAACTCATGCGGTTCAGTTTGAGATGTTTATCTTGTGCATAAGTAAAATAGCATGAAGTATACCCTCATCCTATATTTGTACATTATAGATACAGCATCAACTGGGAGCAAATGCAACTAGAACACCATCTAAAATGAACTCAATGCGCATAACAAATATTTCAGCACACTCAAATATCCGGACAAGAATACACAATATTCATGGATTTCGCATCAAGATCACGGCCAATATTCATGGATTTTGCATCAAGATCACGGCCAATATTCATGGATTTCACATCAATAACACAACCAAGTTAGCATAAATCTACATGTCAGTACGCAGGCAACAAACAACTGGCATGCTAAGCTATATTAGCAGATGCTGCCGTGCTGCCTGAAAATCCATTCCAAAATTTCACTACTACATATAGTCACTATGAGTCTACGATGGCACACTGCAGATCATTCCATCCAGCCAAAGACCACAATGAAACACTCAGCCCATGCATTTGGAACTTCTGTAAAAATGGTTCTGAAACCTAGGTCATTCAACTGAAAAGATGAGCTCCGGAGTAACATCAATTGTGATACTACTTCCAGCCTTACCTAATATATGCTGTCAGCAACACTAATTATGAATCACGTTCTGAGTCAGCGGGCAGAGTTTGAGATCCTCTGTTGCACATCGATTCCTGCATCTCCACCTCTATAGTAATCGCGTCTTTCAGCTTCCCGTTTTCCATCTCCATCCTTCTTACCTTCTCTCTTTGTATGGCGCGTAGCTCGAACCTATAAGAACACAACATGTTCTCTTGTCAATAATCAGTGGCAGGAAAGGATTAGAGTATCATATAGCAGCTGGAGCTAAAATCTATTTGACCACCGCACATCAATATATCCTGGGTTATGAGTCTCAATGGTTGTTCACAAGGGTCAGTTGATTGCAAATTTTGCTCAAGGTTACAATAAACTATAACTGTATACATCTTGCTCTGCTATCCTACATTATTGCAAATTAAAATTATAGAGTTCCAACATTTTTTTACCAAAATGGATGCATGTCAAGAAAACACTAGAAGGTAGCATCAGTAGTTCATTCAATAATCTTGAACTAGCTACGAATAAATCTTCAAGCAACTAAGGATGGTTAATACTTCATTCAAGAAAGGCAAGGGCTTACGGCAAGATGTAGGTCCTGGCGAGCAGGAAGTACACCGTCCAGAACTGCTTATCCTTCATGTGGCGTGGGCACAGATCATACCGGATCTTGGCGAGCTCCTGCGCACAATTCACACTTCAGAGCTCTGACAAAAAAAAGTGTCCACGCGCGACAAGATCGAAGAACCTACCTTGGCCCTGCCCAGCACCACGACGGCGTGCCGCTGCTGCGAGTCCGAGAGCTCTTCGCCCGCCGCCGCCGCCGCCGCCTCCACGGAGCCACCTGCGAACACGGCGCAGCGACGTCAGCGACCGATCGAGCGCGGGGAAGCGGAATCGGGAGGGGAGTGCCTTGGTGGAGCTGGAGGGCGGAGGACTTGAAGGCGTCGGGGGAGAGCGTGCGGAGGAATTCGAGGAGCTGCGGCGTCACGCCGAGCTCCGAGGATTCGTCCCCCTCCGTGGTGGCGGGCTTGCTCGCGCCGGCCCCGACGCTGCCGCTGCTCCGGCGGCGGAACGGCCAGGTGAAGGAGGAGAACGCCATGGGGCTGGTGCGCCGAGACGCGAACCGGCGACGGCGGCGGCGATCTGGCTGGGTATCGGAGATTCGTCGCGCGCGAGTTCGCCGGAGCCTCCCCGCGGACCAGAAGGATTGCAGCTTGCCCCGGCGCCTGACGGAAAAATTGATGATAACCCCCCAGTTCGCACCACTTTGATCATATGCCCCCCTTTGTGTCACTGACATGTGGGACCGGACCCCACATGTCAGTGACACAAAGGGGGCATATGATCAAAGTGGCGCGAACTGGGGGGGGTTATCATCAAATCTCCCGCGCCTGACAGAGCCAAAGACTTAGAACAGGAGTACGTCACCGAAGAGCGAAGACGGAATCACGGCAACCGCAATTATGTTGTCCTAATAATAATTTGAAAATAATTTTGTCAACAAAAATCTGAAACTAATAGAGGAGACCCAAATTCTTCTCCTACTCGTCTCTCAACTTTCATCTTTAAAAAAAAAAGGTTTTTCACCTTCAATATTCTTCGCGCTCCAGTCAATCGTATCAACTATCAAGGTAGCCTGGTATTAAAATTTGGTACTCCCACCGATTCATATTAATGGTGGCTGAATCAGATGTAGTATCTCACACTATTTCTAGATAAATCCAATTTAGCGACAAATTAATATGAATCGGAGGGAGTAGCAGAATTAGACGATCGTGGGTAAGGATTTGTCACATGTGTGTCAATTCTTGGAGGGACGCCATGTAACGATAGAGGGGTGATTTTGTCGCTATCAATACATTGTTGTAGTTCCCCCATCGATCAGCTTGATCGAGAGCGGAAGCACCACAAATCTCTCAGAACCATTTGACCCCAATCCAAGCGAGTTTGGACCTTCAGCACGATTGTTGCCCACATCGACAACAGCATACTCAGGCTTAGATCGATCAGCAAGTGATGAGAATTCATGATATATCGCGCCACAAGGCTCGCGCACATGATGGCTCGAGTGACACGAAACGAGCATAATAAGTGAATAGTAGTTTCAAACTTAAATGTGAACTGCTTAATCACACCGTGACTATATTATACGTACATCCTTTCATAATTATCTGTCATGGTTTTAGTTAAAAATTAAACAAAAATCATGAAAAAAGTTATGCAATGGAGGGAGTAATTTTTCTTTGAGCCAAGAGTAATATTCCGTGAGTGCCATGTGTTGGCTGCAATTCCTTTTTTCTTTTAGACTAGTCATAGTGGGAGTATCGTAGGTAGTATCATGCATGACACGTTGACAAAAAGCTGATGTGTCACTGCAATTAATGATGAAACAGATGGTAGTGGTATCATAAGTAGATACCGTAACATAACGGATTCCAATACAAGATGAGTCTACAAGATAATAAATGCATTGTTGCACTACACATATGTTACCACCCATAATGGAAGTAGTAAAATAGACTAGTATCATATGCATGATACTAGTGTACGATACTCCACACTATGGCTAATCTTAGAAGAGGGGCTCAATTCCTGACTGATTGTTGGGGCTCCCAAGGCCTGTCAAAGTCCAGTCCAGCCCAGCCCAGCATACACCATTTCCCTTCCCGTTGTTTCCTCTCCTCTCCCGTCCTCCTCGCGCCGGACCACCGCCGTCGTCGCCGTCGCCGTGCTTGTGTCCTGCCCCCGCCCGCTGCCGGTCGCCGTTCCGATCCATACGTAATCCAGGTAGTTCCTCTCTCCTCTCCGATACTCGGACTGTCTCACATCGTAGGATCATGGGGCATTCGCTCTTGGATCGCCATCCCGGCCCCGGTGCAGGGCGGCGCCGCCGTAGGGTCTCCGGTTGGGCAACCCATGCATGATTCCCTCTTAGCTAGAGCTCTGTTCTGTAGCCCATCCATCGAGGATCGCTGATCCTCTGCCCCTACTCAAATCGTACTCAGTCACTCACTGCTGAGCTCATACTACTATTAGAACTTCCTTTATTGCATATTCAATTTTTGGGACCATGGCTACTACTGTTGCCTTGTATTTTTCAACACTCGGGACAATCTTCCCTTCCTCGTTCAACGTTGCGCCATGCGTGAACAACCAGAATTTGGACATTTCGGGCCAGATGTATGTCTGTGGAGTGAAACCTGCAGCCACGAGTTTATCTTCCATGGCTAGCCACTTAGGAATGGCTGACCTGTAGCCACCTGGCCCAAAGTTATGGTAGTGTGTCTTACTCGCAGCATTTAGCTTATTTTTTTCCGATCGGGCCACAGCCGCAGCCGAGGTCTTATACGCCTTAAAGGCTTCCCAGTGATCTCTTAGCTTCACCAGTTTTTTTTGACTGAAATCTGGATCAACCTTTTCATATTTTGCCCATAATGTTTGCTTATATTTCCGAAAGGCGTCGGACATCTTGGAGAGAGTCTAGTGCTTGAGTTTCAACTTCAAGGCGGGCTCAATACCATCCGGGAGGTTAAAATGCTGCAAGAGTGTGTCAAAGCAGAAATCTTTATAATGCTGGTGGACATAGCAAGGGTCATTCTCGGCAACGCCTGCTGGCTTAAGCCATTCTGCTATGGAGATCGGGACCTCGTCCTAACAATAACTCCAGCTTGACTAATATATTTTCTGCGGTTCTCTATCGGTTCCACCGGATCGCCATCTACATCAATTTTATAGATTGGTAACTTTGCATCTTCGCTAGTCATTCTTTTCGCTGGGCCTCGAGGAGCTTGATTCTTAGCCTTTTTATGCAAGGTGAACGCCTAAAGTAAGAAATATAATGCGTTAATAAGTGCAATACAAATCAGTTAATGCATTTTGTGTTCAAGCAAATATAGAATTCATATATAAACCTCGAGGTGGAGGGTGTTCGAGGTGGAGGCTGTTATTTCTTCTTCCTCTAAAATACCCTCACCAGACGGGTTTAAAAATTGTGATGCAAATTGCTCAAAATTTTCGTTTCGATCATCGGCGGCGCCTTCTCCACCGGCAGCATTTGCATCGCGATGCTCAAAAATATCCTGCATGAATAAGTTTTCTCCTTCCTTGTCTCGCACAATTAAAGGGTCATCCATAGTTGAATGTTCCTACACTCAATAAATTTGCATAATTAGTATTCAAACTTAGCAACCGTTATGGTACCCGTCACGGCAACCGTTGCCGTGACGGCAAATTTTCAAACTTAGCAAATTTACAACTTAGCAATACTAACTTAGCAAATTTACATATTGACATATTTACACATAGTAATATTCACATATTCAAATTTTCTAAACAACTTCAAACATAGAAAATCAACTATAATGACAATTCACATAGCTCTAATAACCTAACTATAATGAAAAAAGGAAAAAACTTAACTAAACAAAATTTACATAATACCTATAATTTACAACCTAACTATATTAATCTAACTAAAATGAACTATATATTGCTAACACAGTAACTCTCCCACTGTATGTCATTGCTAACACAAAATTGCTAACACAAAATTGCATCTATTTTGCATCTATTTTTCCTAACACATTGCAATTAACCTAGTTCTAACACATTGCTAAAAAATTGATCAAAAGTTCTAACACATCTATTTTTTCTAACACATTTTTTCTAACACATCTATTTGATAAAATTGCATCTAGTTCTAACACTAGATAATAATTAACCTAAATATGCAAAAAAAAAAAGATAAGAAAAACTAACCTCCAAAATGGCGATCGAGCAGCACCACGGCGGCGGAGGCGGGACGGGACGGCGGCGGCAGGGCGCCCAGGGCAGGGGACGGGACGGCGGCGGCGCCGGTGGTGGTGCTCGAGGCCGATGGAGGCAGGCCCAGGGCGGCCGGCGTCCAGGGCAGGGGACGGGACACGGCGGCGGCAGGGCGCCCTGGCGTCGTCGTCGCGCGGGAGACGGCCGGCGACGCAACGGAGGGCGGGGGCGCAGCAGCGGCCGGAAGGCGGGGCAGCACGACGGGGAGGGGCAGCACGACGGGGCGGCGGAGCAGCACCATGGCGCGCGGGTCGTCGGCGGCGTTAGGGGAGCCCGGAGGCGCGTCGTCTTCGATTTGGGGGAGTTTGCCAAATTTTTCGCAAACTCCCCCACTAAACCGCGCGGAATCGACCTCTAGTCGCGGTTGCTGGCAGCAACCGCGACTAAAGGGTCTTTAGTCGCGGTTGCAGCCAGCAGCCGCGACTAGAGGTCGACCTGGGCCGCCAAAATTCTGGCGCCAAGCCCAGGGGGACCTCTAGTCGCGGTTGCTGGCTGCAACCGCGACTAAAGGGCTTTTCTATTTTTTTTCTATTTTCTTTTCTTGTATTTGTTTTCATTTATGTACTTAGATTTTAATTCTTTTATATACTTAGATTTGTTTTCCTATTTTTCCTAGAAACTAGTACACTTAAAAGGACTCCATGGCAAAGGGTTTATTTTTTTGAGTATTTTTTCTCTTTTTCTCATTTCTTTTCAAAAAATGGTCAAAATGGAGAGCATGGCTATTCATCTAAGGTGGTCGAATTTCCAAAAACTATGGATGATTCTATGTTGTAACCACTACTTGTGTACCCTAAAATTATTTTTGTAACAATTTTAGAGCAAACTATCACATATTTGTAAGATGAATGTTTGGTGTTGTAAAATGCAGAAGAAAGCAGATAAAAATTATTAATTCATTTATCTTAATGCATTACATAAAAGGTTTAATACATTATTACACATGATACAACGTCTCACAAGCGCTTGAAAGAAACACACCCCTGATCCAACATCACCAACATTATTCTACATAAACGGACTTGCTGGCTCGAAGGCCGTAGGATTAGGGGGAACGGCGGGAGGAGCCAGCCCCGTGGGCGGCCGCCCGGTTCTCGCGCGCACGTTTGCGGCGGAGGGCAAGATCCATGGAGTATGAGTCTTTCAGCGCCCAATCCAGATCGGAAGCCTCCTTCGCCTTGAGCTGGTAGGAAGTCCTGGCTCGCTGGACAGGGTAGTCGCGGATAGACTGGAAGGAGGCTTCCATGGCCTCCTGTATCTGCAACCCACAACATTCTTCCTCGTCGTCGCTCGCTGGACAGGGTAGGAGGAGAACGCCATGGGGCTGGTGCGCCGAGACGCGAACCGGCGACGGCGGCGGCGATCTGGCTGGGTATCGGAGATTCGTCGCGCGCGAGTTCGCCGGAGCCTCCCCGCGGACCAGAAGGATTGCAGCTTGCCCCGGCGCCTGACGGAAAAATTGATGATAACCCCCCCAGTTCGCACCACTTTGATCATATGCCCCCCTTTGTGTCACTGACATGTGGGACCGGACCCCACATGTCAGTGACACAAAGGGGGCATATGATCAAAGTGGCGCGAACTGGGGGGGGTTATCATCAAATCTCCCGCGCCTGACAGAGCCAAAGACTTAGAACAGGAGTACGTCACCGAAGAGCGAAGACGGAATCACGGCAACCGCAATTATGTTGTCCTAATAATAATTTGAAAATAATTTTGTCAACAAAAATCTGAAACTAATAGAGGAGACCCAAATTCTTCTCCTACTCGTCTCTCAACTTTCATCTTTAAAAAAAAAAAGGTTTTTCACCTTCAATATTCTTCGCGCTCCAGTCAATCGTATCAACTATCAAGGTAGCCTGGTATTAAAATTTGGTACTCCCACCGATTCATATTAATGGTGGCTGAATCAGATGTAGTATCTCACACTATTTCTAGATAAATCCAATTTAGCGACAAATTAATATGAATCGGAGGGAGTAGCAGAATTAGACGATCGTGGGTAAGGATTTGTCACATGTGTGTCAATTCTTGGAGGGACGCCATGTAACGATAGAGGGGTGATTTTGTCGCTATCAATACATTGTTGTAGTTCCCCCATCGATCAGCTTGATCGAGAGCGGAAGCACCACAAATCTCTCAGAACCATTTGACCCCAATCCAAGCGAGTTTGGACCTTCAGCACGATTGTTGCCCACATCGACAACAGCATACTCAGGCTTAGATCGATCAGCAAGTGATGAGAATTCATGATATATCGCGCCACAAGGCTCGCGCACATGATGGCTCGAGTGACACGAAACGAGCATAATAAGTGAATAGTAGTTTCAAACTTAAATGTGAACTGCTTAATCACACCGTGACTATATTATACGTACATCCTTTCATAATTATCTGTCATGGTTTTAGTTAAAAATTAAACAAAAATCATGAAAAAAGTTATGCAATGGAGGGAGTAATTTTTCTTTGAGCCAAGAGTAATATTCCGTGAGTGCCATGTGTTGGCTGCAATTCCTTTTTTCTTTTAGACTAGTCATAGTGGGAGTATCGTAGGTAGTATCATGCATGACACGTTGACAAAAAGCTGATGTGTCACTGCAATTAATGATGAAACAGATGGTAGTGGTATCATAAGTAGATACCGTAACATAACGGATTCCAATACAAGATGAGTCTACAAGATAATAAATGCATTGTTGCACTACACATATGTTACCACCCATAATGGAAGTAGTAAAATAGACTAGTATCATATGCATGATACTAGTGTACGATACTCCACACTATGGCTAATCTTAGAAGAGGGGCTCAATTCCTGACTGATTGTTGGGGCTCCCAAGGCCTGTCAAAGTCCAGTCCAGCCCAGCCCAGCATACACCATTTCCCTTCCCGTTGTTTCCTCTCCTCTCCCGTCCTCCTCGCGCCGGACCACCGCCGTCGTCGCCGTCGCCGTGCTTGTGTCCTGCCCCCGCCCGCTGCCGGTCGCCCGTTCCGATCCATACGTAATCCAGGTAGTTCCTCTCTCCTCTCCGATACTCGGACTGTCTCACATCGTAGGATCATGGGGCATTCGCTCTTGGATCGCCATCCCGGCCCCGGTGCAGGGCGGCGCCGCCGTAGGGTCTCCGGTTGGGCAACCCATGCATGATTCCCTCTTAGCTAGAGCTCTGTTCTGTAGCCCATCCATCGAGGATCGCTGATCCTCTGCCCCTACTCAAATCGTACTCAGTCACTCACTGCTGAGCTCATACTACTATTAGAAGACAGTATTCCAGCATCATATTCTCCTTTGTTTCAACTGAAACAGATTAGTTAAGATAGGAGCCTTAATTCAAGTGGGTGGGCCTAACCTTATCTACACACATTCAGCTAATCGTACCAAACAGGTCAAGTTCAGTGCAAAGTCAAACTAACAATCACAATAAGCCTCGGATTGGACTCTCAAGTCTCAACGTCTCGAGCTAATTCCAGCAAGTGTTTGCCTTTTATGCCCTGTAAATATGTTTGACGAGTCCCTAGTGACTGGACATGGATATGTTGGAACAGTGTGTTTGGAATTTGGAACCATATCCACTGCATGTGTCAGTGGCTATTATCATTTCTAGGTGTCGTCGGTCGTGTTAACAATGTTACTCCTCTTTTAGGCTAATCAGTTCTTGTGTTAAATTATTACTGCACACGTGTCATCGGTTGCAAAGTGCAACAAGTAATTGCATTCATGATTTGCTTCTCCTCGTTATGCTACATTTTCAAAGCTGCTAACTGATTCAAATGTAACCCTTGTTCCTCTCGGCTCCCATCTTGGCCCCTCCTGCGCAGAATAAGGTGAGATGGCAATGGCGTCATCGTCAGCGTACCCTCCGCCCCCTCCGTTTTACCGGCTATACAAGGATTTTGAGCAGGATCCCTCATCTGCGCTGGAACCTCCACCGCCGATCGATGGAGCATACCAACTCTTCGGCGCTACCTACACAGTATGTTGCTTGTCACATTCTTCTCTGCAGTGTGTCATTGCTCGTGTCAAAGCTGACTCTGGGGTTTGCCTCTCTAGACAGATGTGGTGCTCCCAAGTCTGGAGGATCAAGGTGTTCGGCAGCTCTATCCAAAGGGCCCAGATATCGGTGCGTGTCATTCCTATGAACATGTATTTGATTGACAACTGATGTACTCCAAATGGTAACATTGTGATCTGTTAATGTTTATTGTTGCCACGGTAAATCCAATTGCAATTTCAATGAAACGAAGTGATTGTTCTTATAAAGTTAGTTTGAGCGCAGAATAAATATTTATCTTATCTTACTTTTTATTTTGTTTAACGGAATGGCTATCTGATTCACCGCCAGACTTCAAGAAGGAGCTAAGGACACTCAACAGAGAGCTCCAACTCCATATCCTGGAGCTAGCAGATATTCTAGTGGAGAGACCATCTCAGTATGCTCGCAGGGTTGAAGATATTTCGCTCATTTTCAAGAACCTGCACCATCTTCTTAATTCCCTACGACCACACCAGGTGTGAGCCGCCTTTTTGTTTCATGCAGTGGATTTATATTTCTTATTTACTAGCATCACTCATCTTGAAGTTTCTCTTAGGCAAGAGCGACATTGATTCACCTTCTTGAGAACCAGATACAGCGTCGTAAGCAAGCAATTGAGGATATAAAACAGTGAGTAACCGAACTTCCTCTAGTTTGACTTGGTTGCTAAAATGAACATGCCCCTGTCCTTCCATTGGACACGACTGATTCATAGACAAAGGTAGACATCTAGCTCGTATATCAGTAACTCTTACAGAATACAAGTGCATTGTCATCAGCTTGCACTACTAGAAAAATGACCTCTAGTTGCGGTTTCAGAGGACCTTTAGTCGTGGTTGGGCAACCGCGACTAGGCTGGCGGGACTAAAGCCCCCACCCTTTTGTCGCGGCGGATTCCGAACCGCGACTAGAGGTCCCTCCACGTGGGCTTTAGGGGGACGTGGGGTGTTGGGACCTTTGGTCCCGGTTGGTAGCACCAACCGAGACCAAAGGGTTTTGGTTTTTTTTTTCTTTTTCGATTTAATTGCAGGGTTTAGGGTTTATATATGCCGGGGTTTGGTTATAGCTAGATTCCCGTGTCCCGTGGTAACGGTAACCCTTCCCGTTGCGATGACGGTTACGGTGACGGTTACCGTAACGGTAATCGTCACGGTTACCGTTACGGTAACCGTAACGTTTTCGATGTCGTAACCGTTCCCGTGTCGTATGAAGTTGATGCACATATTTATAACACATACATTTAAATTAAGTAATACTTGAATATCGTAGACAAGAGTTCGTTGATGCGCCAAGAGTTATCGTAGTACAAGAGTTGAAGCAAAACAACAAGTTACTTTAACGATTTCATGCTTTCAGCATCGTAGTACTCTCCTTTCTACTGTAAGGCCTCTGAAAGGTAAAATCCCGCCAATTCCTCTCCAATTTTTGCCAACTCTGCATACTTTCTCATATTCCATTTCTCGGTGACTAATACATATATATACTCGCAAACGAAGAATCCACAGTACTCAGTTTCCTTTGGTTGCTCCATGCAAGACTATACAAGAATAGATTTCAGTCAATAATAATGAAGTATGCATGAGAAATGTTGTGTGGACGAAGAGGTAGCAGTACTTACTTGGTTTAACTTCCAATCCAGCTTTTGGCGCCACCCACCTTCAGGATCTTCCGCTCGAAACCTTTCCCAAACTCTGCCCGACAAAGAACATTCACAAATGAGTTATTCGTTAATGACTTGACATCAAGATATGAATGACAGAGGCGGTAAGAAATGAATGTACCTTGCTAGTAAGTCGAAACAACTCCTGTAAGTGTCAGGATGATACCTCAATGAGTCAAGTGAATGAATAAGTCCTTCGTGATGTCTAATGACAAGAAGAATCCAGTGGTAGCTGGGCACAATCATGCATAACTCATCAGTTAAACTTAACATCGGGTGAGCAAATTAGAATGTGTAGAAGACACTAAAACTTACCCGAAGTGGTAAGGCCAATATATAGTTCTTTTGTCACGGTATCGCTTGAACACCCTTAGCAAATCATCCGGTGTGTTCTTGTTATACAAGGGATTTATTATGGTTTCTTCGTTATATTTATCCGGGTCAATGAACCCAATGTCATGCTGGTTCAGCTTCTTGAGCTCGAGCATCTTCATTCTGCATAATATAGCACACAAAAGATTAAAGTGAGAATAATTACAAACAATGAACGAGACTAGGTAAAGACTTAAATAAATCACTTACAGGCAATAGGAACTCATGATAGATTTGTCGAGTGCCCGCAGATTGTATAGCTGAAAAAGTTCGCTAAACGTAACAGTGTGATTGTAGTCTTCTAAGAAGTGCTCATCGTCTTCCCTACATTTCAGAACGATAGCAGATGTCTTCTTTGCATTTTTCATGTACCATTGATGCAGAGTACGCATTTTTGTTGGAAGGCCCCTGATTTGCACCAAAGCTTTCCCCGGAACGAAGTTTCTTACTGGAGGAGCTGGTGGTGCAGTCTCAAAATTCAATCTCGAAGCATATTCATCTATAGGCATTTGCGCTTCGGCGGCAAGACGACGGATTACCTCTATGTCAAACACCATCGGCTCTTTAGGGTCAGATTGTACTGGTTGTTTTCCGCGCTGGGGAACTCGACTATCTTTGTTCGTCGGCGGCGGGACAATTAGCGGGGGACAGAACGTACGGGTTGTTCTCCGAGCTGGGGAACTTGTTTACCTATCTTCGGCGGCGGTGGGACCGATGGTGCTGCTTTTGTAGCTTCCTTCGCCGGCGGGACCGATGGTGCTGCTTGTTTTTCGTTTGCCGCCGGCGGCGGGACTGACTCTGCGTCTTGTTCACCTTTCTTCGGCGCCTCCGCCGCCGTCACCTCGTCATATGACTTCTGAATAGAACGGACATAGTCAGATGGCGGCTTCTCTGGAGGGACATATAAGTTGTCAATGACTTTATGACAAGCCGCTGCAGTATAGCCCTCGGTAAATGTTGGCGGCGGCACTTTCGGTGCGAACAATGATTTATTATGCTCCTCGATGGCTGCTTCGTTTTGGTCAAGAGTCTTCTGCCAAGGTTGCCTCAGATCAGGCGTTCTGGCCCTTTTAGCAGGTCGCCTCTTGACCGGGGAAGACGCGCGCCTTCTCCGTTTAAGCGGTACGGACACTTCCGGTGGGGGGTTCCGTACCGGAGATGGACTTTGCTGACTGAGATGGTCCTCTAGATTATTTTCCGGTGTGGGGTCCCTGTCACGCGGTGCCGGAGATGGATGTGTCT
Organism: Poa pratensis; assembly: GCA_947311845.1. Taxonomy (NCBI): domain Eukaryota; kingdom Viridiplantae; phylum Streptophyta; class Magnoliopsida; order Poales; family Poaceae; genus Poa; species Poa pratensis. The sequence continues at coordinate 7,440,990 of CAMZMU010000052.1, forward strand.
CATCGATACCCCGGCAGGGTGGGCTTTGCTGAGTCGGTGGCTTTGAGAACTTGATGTATTTCTTGTTCCACTGGACGAAACCACCCTTGACATCGCACAATGCCTCCTCACCGTTACCTCCAGGAATCTCAAGAGCCAATGATTCCGATCCCGGCACAATTTCATCCACCCCGACAACAGCATAGCCAGGATGAATGACACCATTATGGTAGCTTGCTGTGTCGACAATCGGTAAAGCATAGCCGACCGCCACCTTCATGGATATGTTGCTCACAGGCGTATGTAGCTCACATGGTGTCGGTTCCGTGATATCATCCACGGGGTAGCGAGCATCGAGTTCTAGTTGCGTGGAACCCACGCTGCTTCTAAGCTGAGATCGAGCATCCACGACTTCAGGATCTTGGGGCTGCTGCACCTGGCGTTCATTAATGAGTTGCTTCATCTGGCGTTCCAAATTCGCTATCCGCTCTTCACCCTGCTTCTTCTTTCTTGCACGGCTTCTATAAGTGTCAGCGTGCTGCGGATACTGTTTTTTCAAGGTGGCACCGCCGGGTAAGCCTCGTAAACGTCCCCAGTGTTCAGGTTTCCCTAGGGCCCGTGCCAGCTCGTCTTCCTCTCTATAGGGTTCCCACGTACCCGCTAGAACTTCCTTTATTGCATCTTCAATTTTTGGGACCATGGCTACTACTGTTGCCTTGTATTTTTCAACCCTCGGGACAATCTTCCCTTCCTCGTTCAACGTTGCGCCATGCGCGAACAACCAGAATTTGGACCTTTCGGGCCAGCTGTATGTCTGTGGAGTGAAACCTGCAGCCACGAGTTTATCTTCCATGGCTAGCCACTTAGGAATGGCTGACCTGTAGCCACCTGGCCCCAAGTTATGGTGGTGTGTCTTACTCGCAGCATTTAGCTTATTTTTTTCCGATCGGGCCACAGCCGCAGCCGAGGTCTTATACGCCTTAAAGGCTTCCCAGTGATCTCTTAGCTTCACCAGTTTTTTTTGACTGAAATCTGGATCAACCTTTTCATATTTTGCCCATAATGTTTGCTTATATTTCCGAAAGGCGTCGGCCATCTTGGAGAGAGTCCAGTGCTTGAGTTTCAACTTCAAGGCGGGCTCAATACCATCCGGGAGGTTAAAATGCTGCAAGAGTGTGTCAAAGCAGAAATCTTTATAATGCTGGTGGACATAGCAAGGGTCATCCTCGGCAACGCCTGCTGGCTTAAGCCATTCTGCTATGGAGATCGGGACCTCGTCCTAACAATAACTCCAGCTTGACTAATATATTTTCTGCGGTTCTCTATCGGTTCCACCGGATCGCCATCTACATCAATTTTATAGATTGGTAACTTTGCATCTTCGCTAGTCATTCTTTTCGCTGGGCCTCGAGGAGCTTGATTCTTAGCCTTTTTATGCAAGGTGGACGCCTAAAGTAAGAAATATAATGCGTTAATAAGTGCAATACAAATCAGTTAATGCATTTTGTGTTCAAGCAAATATAGAATTCATATATAAACCTCGAGGTGGAGGGTGTTCGAGGTGGAGGCTGTTATTTCTTCTTCCTCTAAAATACCCTCACCAGACGGGTTTAAAAATTGTGATGCAAATTGCTCAAAATTTCGTTTCGATCGTCGGCGGCGCCTTCTCCACCGGCAGCATTTGCATCGCGATGCTCAAAAATATCCTGCATGAATAAGTTTTCTCCTTCCTGTCTCGCACAATTAAAGGGTCATCCATAGCTGAATGTTCCTACACTCAATAAATTTGCATAATTAGTATTCAAACTTAGCAACCGTTACGGTACCCGTCACGGCAACCGTTGCCGTGACGGCAAATTTTCAAACTTAGCAAATTTACAACTTAGCAATACTAACTTAGCAAATTTACATATTGACATATTTACACATAGTAATATTCACATATTCAAATTTTCTAAACAACTTCAAACATAGAAAATCAACTATAATGACAATTCACATAGCTCTAATAACCTAACTATAATGAAAAAAGGAAAAAACTTAACTAAACAAAATTTACATAATACCTATAATTTACAACCTAACTATATTAATCTAACTAAAATGAACTATATATTGCTAACACAGTAACTCTCCCACTGTATGTCATTGCTAACACAAAATTGCATCTATTTTGCATCTATTTTTCCTAACACATTGCAATTAACCTAGTTCTAACACATTGCTAAAAAATTGATCAAAAGTTCTAACACATCTATTTTTTCTAACACATTTTTTCTAACACATCTATTTGATAAAATTGCATCTAGTTCTAACACTAGATAATAATTAACCTAAATATGCAAAAAAAAAAGATAAGAAAAACTAACCTCCAAAATGGCGATCGAGCAGCACCACGGCGGCGGAGGCGGGACGGGACGGCGGCGGCAGGGCGCCCAGGGCAGGGGACGGGACGGCGGCGGCGCCGGTGGTGGTGCTCGAGGCCGATGGAGGCAGGCCCAGGGCGGCCGGCGTCCAGGGCAGGGGACGGGACACGGCGGCGGCAGGGCGCCCTGGCGTCGTCGTCGCGCGGGAGACGGCCGGCGACGCAACGGAGGGCGGGGGCGCAGCAGCGGCCGGAAGGCGGGGCAGCACGACGGGGAGGGGCAGCACGACGGGGCGGCGGAGCAGCACCATGGCGCGCGGGTCGTCGGCGGCGTCAGGGGAGCCCGGAGGCGCGTCGTCTCGATTTGGGGGAGTTTGCCAAATTTTCGCAAACTCCCCCACTAAACCGCGCGGAATCGACCTCTAGTCGCGGTTGCTGGCAGCAACCGCGACTAAAGGGTCTTTAGTCGCGGTTGCAGCCAGCAGCCGCGACTAGAGGTCGACCTGGGCCGCCAAAATTCTGGCGCCAAGCCCAGGGGGACCTCTAGTCGCGGTTGCTGGCTGCAACCGCGACTAAAGGGCTTTTCTATTTTTTTTCTATTTTCTTTTCTTGTATTTGTTTTCATTTATGTACTTAGATTTTAATTCTTTTATATACTTAGATTTGTTTTCCTATTTTTCCTAGAAACTAGTACACTTAAAAGGACTCCATGGCAAAGGGTTTATTTTTTTGAGTATTTTTTCTCTTTTTCTCATTTCTTTTCAAAAAATGGTCAAAATGGAGAGCATGGCTATTCATCTAAGGTGGTCGAATTTCCAAAAACTATGGATGATTCTATGTTGTAACCACTACTTGTGTACCCTAAAATTATTTTTGTAACAATTTTAGAGCAAACTATCACATATTTGTAAGATGAATGTTTGGTGTTGTAAAATGCAGAAGAAAGCAGATAAAAATTATTAATTCATTTATCTTAATGCATTACATAAAAGGTTTAATACATTATTACACATGATACAACGTCTCACAAGCGCTTGAAAGAAACACACCCCTGATCCAACATCACCAACATTATTCTACATAAACGGACTTGCTGGCTCGAAGGCCGTAGGATTAGGGGGAACGGCGGGAGGAGCCAGCCCCGTGGGCGGCCGCCCGGTTCTCGCGCGCACGTTTGCGGCGGAGGGCAAGATCCATGGAGTATGAGTCTTTCAGCGCCCAATCCAGATCGGAAGCCTCCTTCGCCTTGAGCTGGTAGGAAGTCCTGGCTCGCTGGACAGGGTAGTCGCGGATAGACTGGAAGGAGGCTTCCATGGCCTCCTGTATCTGCAACCCACAACATTCTTCCTCGTCGTCGCTCGCTGGACAGGGTAGGAGGAGAACGCCATGGGGCTGGTGCGCCGAGACGCGAACCGGCGACGGCGGCGGCGATCTGGCTGGGTATCGGAGATTCGTCGCGCGCGAGTTCGCCGGAGCCTCCCCGCGGACCAGAAGGATTGCAGCTTGCCCCGGCGCCTGACGGAAAAATTGATGATAACCCCCCAGTTCGCACCACTTTGATCATATGCCCCCCTTTGTGTCACTGACATGTGGGACCGGACCCCACATGTCAGTGACACAAAGGGGGCATATGATCAAAGTGGCGCGAACTGGGGGGGGTTATCATCAAATCTCCCGCGCCTGACAGAGCCAAAGACTTAGAACAGGAGTACGTCACCGAAGAGCGAAGACGGAATCACGGCAACCGCAATTATGTTGTCCTAATAATAATTTGAAAATAATTTTGTCAACAAAAATCTGAAACTAATAGAGGAGACCCAAATTCTTCTCCTACTCGTCTCTCAACTTTCATCTTTAAAAAAAAAAAGGTTTTTCACCTTCAATATTCTTCGCGCTCCAGTCAATCGTATCAACTATCAAGGTAGCCTGGTATTAAAATTTGGTACTCCCACCGATTCATATTAATGGTGGCTGAATCAGATGTAGTATCTCACACTATTTCTAGATAAATCCAATTTAGCGACAAATTAATATGAATCGGAGGGAGTAGCAGAATTAGACGATCGTGGGTAAGGATTTGTCACATGTGTGTCAATTCTTGGAGGGACGCCATGTAACGATAGAGGGGTGATTTTGTCGCTATCAATACATTGTTGTAGTTCCCCCATCGATCAGCTTGATCGAGAGCGGAAGCACCACAAATCTCTCAGAACCATTTGACCCCAATCCAAGCGAGTTTGGACCTTCAGCACGATTGTTGCCCACATCGACAACAGCATACTCAGGCTTAGATCGATCAGCAAGTGATGAGAATTCATGATATATCGCGCCACAAGGCTCGCGCACATGATGGCTCGAGTGACACGAAACGAGCATAATAAGTGAATAGTAGTTTCAAACTTAAATGTGAACTGCTTAATCACACCGTGACTATATTATACGTACATCCTTTCATAATTATCTGTCATGGTTTTAGTTAAAAATTAAACAAAAATCATGAAAAAAGTTATGCAATGGAGGGAGTAATTTTTCTTTGAGCCAAGAGTAATATTCCGTGAGTGCCATGTGTTGGCTGCAATTCCTTTTTTCTTTTAGACTAGTCATAGTGGGAGTATCGTAGGTAGTATCATGCATGACACGTTGACAAAAAGCTGATGTGTCACTGCAATTAATGATGAAACAGATGGTAGTGGTATCATAAGTAGATACCGTAACATAACGGATTCCAATACAAGATGAGTCTACAAGATAATAAATGCATTGTTGCACTACACATATGTTACCACCCATAATGGAAGTAGTAAAATAGACTAGTATCATATGCATGATACTAGTGTACGATACTCCACACTATGGCTAATCTTAGAAGAGGGGCTCAATTCCTGACTGATTGTTGGGGCTCCCAAGGCCTGTCAAAGTCCAGTCCAGCCCAGCCCAGCATACACCATTTCCCTTCCCGTTGTTTCCTCTCCTCTCCCGTCCTCCTCGCGCCGGACCACCGCCGTCGTCGCCGTCGCCGTGCTTGTGTCCTGCCCCCGCCCGCTGCCGGTCGCCCGTTCCGATCCATACGTAATCCAGGTAGTTCCTCTCTCCTCTCCGATACTCGGACTGTCTCACATCGTAGGATCATGGGGCATTCGCTCTTGGATCGCCATCCCGGCCCCGGTGCAGGGCGGCGCCGCCGTAGGGTCTCCGGTTGGGCAACCCATGCATGATTCCCTCTTAGCTAGAGCTCTGTTCTGTAGCCCATCCATCGAGGATCGCTGATCCTCTGCCCCTACTCAAATCGTACTCAGTCACTCACTGCTGAGCTCATACTACTATTAGAAGACAGTATTCCAGCATCATATTCTCCTTTGTTTCAACTGAAACAGATTAGTTAAGATAGGAGCCTTAATTCAAGTGGGTGGGCCTAACCTTATCTACACACATTCAGCTAATCGTACCAAACAGGTCAAGTTCAGTGCAAAGTCAAACTAACAATCACAATAAGCCTCGGATTGGACTCTCAAGTCTCAACGTCTCGAGCTAATTCCAGCAAGTGTTTGCCTTTTATGCCCTGTAAATATGTTTGACGAGTCCCTAGTGACTGGACATGGATATGTTGGAACAGTGTGTTTGGAATTTGGAACCATATCCACTGCATGTGTCAGTGGCTATTATCATTTCTAGGTGTCGTCGGTCGTGTTAACAATGTTACTCCTCTTTTAGGCTAATCAGTTCTTGTGTTAAATTATTACTGCACACGTGTCATCGGTTGCAAAGTGCAACAAGTAATTGCATTCATGATTTGCTTCTCCTCGTTATGCTACATTTTCAAAGCTGCTAACTGATTCAAATGTAACCCTTGTTCCTCTCGGCTCCCATCTTGGCCCCTCCTGCGCAGAATAAGGTGAGATGGCAATGGCGTCATCGTCAGCGTACCCTCCGCCCCCTCCGTTTTACCGGCTATACAAGGATTTTGAGCAGGATCCCTCATCTGCGCTGGAACCTCCACCGCCGATCGATGGAGCATACCAACTCTTCGGCGCTACCTACACAGTATGTTGCTTGTCACATTCTTCTCTGCAGTGTGTCATTGCTCGTGTCAAAGCTGACTCTGGGGTTTGCCTCTCTAGACAGATGTGGTGCTCCCAAGTCTGGAGGATCAAGGTGTTCGGCAGCTCTATCCAAAGGGCCCAGATATCGGTGCGTGTCATTCCTATGAACATGTATTTGATTGACAACTGATGTACTCCAAATGGTAACATTGTGATCTGTTAATGTTTATTGTTGCCACGGTAAATCCAATTGCAATTTCAATGAAACGAAGTGATTGTTCTTATAAAGTTAGTTTGAGCGCAGAATAAATATTTATCTTATCTTACTTTTTATTTTGTTTAACGGAATGGCTATCTGATTCACCGCCAGACTTCAAGAAGGAGCTAAGGACACTCAACAGAGAGCTCCAACTCCATATCCTGGAGCTAGCAGATATTCTAGTGGAGAGACCATCTCAGTATGCTCGCAGGGTTGAAGATATTTCGCTCATTTTCAAGAACCTGCACCATCTTCTTAATTCCCTACGACCACACCAGGTGTGAGCCGCCTTTTTGTTTCATGCAGTGGATTTATATTTCTTATTTACTAGCATCACTCATCTTGAAGTTTCTCTTAGGCAAGAGCGACATTGATTCACCTTCTTGAGAACCAGATACAGCGTCGTAAGCAAGCAATTGAGGATATAAAACAGTGAGTAACCGAACTTCCTCTAGTTTGACTTGGTTGCTAAAATGAACATGCCCCTGTCCTTCCATTGGACACGACTGATTCATAGACAAAGGTAGACATCTAGCTCGTATATCAGTAACTCTTACAGAATACAAGTGCATTGTCATCAGCTTGCACTACTAGAAAAATGACCTCTAGTTGCGGTTTCAGAGGACCTTTAGTCGTGGTTGGGCAACCGCGACTAGGCTGGCGGGACTAAAGCCCCCACCCTTTTGTCGCGGCGGATTCCGAACCGCGACTAGAGGTCCCTCCACGTGGGCTTTAGGGGGACGTGGGGTGTTGGGACCTTTGGTCCCGGTTGGTAGCACCAACCGAGACCAAAGGGTTTTGGTTTTTTTTTTCTTTTTCGATTTAATTGCAGGGTTTAGGGTTTATATATGCCGGGGTTTGGTTATAGCTAGATTCCCGTGTCCCGTGGTAACGGTAACCCTTCCCGTTGCGATGACGGTTACGGTGACGGTTACCGTAACGGTAATCGTCACGGTTACCGTTACGGTAACCGTAACGTTTTCGATGTCGTAACCGTTCCCGTGTCGTATGAAGTTGATGCACATATTTATAACACATACATTTAAATTAAGTAATACTTGAATATCGTAGACAAGAGTTCGTTGATGCGCCAAGAGTTATCGTAGTACAAGAGTTGAAGCAAAACAACAAGTTACTTTAACGATTTCATGCTTTCAGCATCGTAGTACTCTCCTTTCTACTGTAAGGCCTCTGAAAGGTAAAATCCCGCCAATTCCTCTCCAATTTTTGCCAACTCTGCATACTTTCTCATATTCCATTTCTCGGTGACTAATACATATATATACTCGCAAACGAAGAATCCACAGTACTCAGTTTCCTTTGGTTGCTCCATGCAAGACTATACAAGAATAGATTTCAGTCAATAATAATGAAGTATGCATGAGAAATGTTGTGTGGACGAAGAGGTAGCAGTACTTACTTGGTTTAACTTCCAATCCAGCTTTTGGCGCCACCCACCTTCAGGATCTTCCGCTCGAAACCTTTCCCAAACTCTGCCCGACAAAGAACATTCACAAATGAGTTATTCGTTAATGACTTGACATCAAGATATGAATGACAGAGGCGGTAAGAAATGAATGTACCTTGCTAGTAAGTCGAAACAACTCCTGTAAGTGTCAGGATGATACCTCAATGAGTCAAGTGAATGAATAAGTCCTTCGTGATGTCTAATGACAAGAAGAATCCAGTGGTAGCTGGGCACAGTCATGCATAACTCATCAGTTAAACTTAACATCGGGTGAGCAAATTAGAATGTGTAGAAGACACTAAAACTTACCCGAAGTGGTAAGGCCAATATATAGTTCTTTTGTCGCGGTATCGCTTGAACACCCTTAGCAAATCATCCGGTGTGTTCTTGTTATACAAGGGATTTATTATGGTTTCTTCGTTATATTTATCCGGGTCAATGAACCCAATGTCATGCTGGTTCAGCTTTTGAGCTCGAGCATCTTCAATCTGCATAATATAGCACACAAAAGATTAAAGTGAGAATAATTACAAACAATGAACGAGACTAGGTAAAGACTTAAATAAATCACTTACAGGCAATAGGAACTCATGATAGATTTGTCGAGTGCCCGCAGATTGTATAGCTGAAAAAGTTCGCTAAACGTAACAGTGTGATTGTAGTCTTCTAAGAAGTGCTCATCGTCTTCCCTACATTTCAGAACGATAGCAGATGTCTTCTTTGCATTTTTCATGTACCATTGATGCAGAGTACGCATTTTTGTTGGAAGGCCCCTGATTTGCACCAAAGCTTTCCCCGGAACGAAGTTTCTTACTGGAGGAGCTGGTGGTGCAGTCTCAAAATTCAATCTCGAAGCATATTCATCTATAGGCATTTGCGCTTCGGCGGCAAGACGACGGATTACCTCTATGTCAAACACCATCGGCTCTTTAGGGTCAGATTGTACTGGTTGTTTTCCGCGCTGGGGAACTCGACTATCTTTGTTCGTCGGCGGCGGGACAATTAGCGGGGGACAGAACGTACGGGTTGTTCTCCGAGCTGGGGAACTTGTTTACCTATCTTCGGCGGCGGTGGGACCGATGGTGCTGCTTTTGTAGCTTCCTTCGCCGGCGGGACCGATGGTGCTGCTTGTTTTTCGTTTGCCGCCGGCGCGGGACTGACTCTGCGTCTTGTTCACCTTTCTTCGGCGCCTCCGCCGCCGTCACCTCGTCATATGACTTCTGAATAGAACGGACATAGTCAGATGGCGGCTTCTCTGGAGGGACATATAAGTTGTCAATGACTTTATGACAAGCCGCTGCAGTATAGCCCTCGGTAAATGTTGGCGGCGGCACTTTCGGTGCGAACAATGATTTATTATGCTCCTCGATGGCTGCTTCGTTTTGGTCAAGAGTCTTCTGCCAAGGTTGCCTCAGATCAGGCGTTGTGGCCCTTTTAGCAGGTCGCCTCTTGACCGGGGAAGACGCGCGCCTTCTCCGTTTAAGCGGTACGGACACTTCCGGTGGGGGGTTCCGTACCGGAGATGGACTTTGCTGACTGAGATGGTCCTCTAGATTATTTTCCGGTGTGGGGTCCCTGTCACGCGGTGCCGGAGATGGATGTGTCTCATCGATACCCCGGCAGGGTGGGCTTTGCTGAGTCGGTGGCTTTGAGAACTTGATGTATTTCTTGTTCCACTGGACGAAACCACCCTTGACATCGCACAATGCCTCCTCACCGTTACCTCCAGGAATCTCAAGAGCCAATGATTCCGATCCCGGCACAATTTCATCCACCCCGACAACAGCATAGCCAGGATGAATGACACCATTATGGTAGCTTGCTGTGTCGACAATCGGTAAAGCATAGCCGACCGCCACCTTCATGGATATGTTGCTCACAGGCGTATGTAGCTCACATGGTGTCGGTTCCGTGATATCATCCACGGGGTAGCGAGCATCGAGTTCTAGTTGCGTGGAACCCACGCTGCTTCTAAGCTGAGATCGAGCATCCACGACTTCAGGATCTTGGGGCTGCTGCACCTGGCGTTCATTAATGAGTTGCTTCATCTGGCGTTCCAAATTCGCTATCCGCTCTTCACCCTGCTTCTTCTTTCTTGCACGGCTTCTATAAGTGTCAGCGTGCTGCGGATACTGTTTTTTCAAGGTGGCACCGCCGGGTAAGCCTCGTAAACGTCCCCAGTGTTCAGGTTTCCCTAGGGCCCGTGCCAGCTCGTCTTCCTCTCTATAGGGTTCCCACGTACCCGCTAGAACTTCCTTTATTGCATCTTCAATTTTTGGGACCATGGCTACTACTGTTGCCTTGTATTTTTCAACCTCGGGACAATCTTCCCTTCCTCGTTCAACGTTGCGCCATGCGCGAACAACCAGAATTTGGACCTTTCGGGCCAGCTGTATGTCTGTGGAGTGAAACCTGCAGCCACGAGTTTATCTTCCATGGCTAGCCACTTAGGAATGGCTGACCTGTAGCCACCTGGCCCAAAGTTATGGTGTGTGTCTTACTCGCAGCATTTAGCTTATTTTTTTCCGATCGGGCCACAGCCGCAGCCGAGGTCTTATACGCCTTAAAGGCTTCCCAGTGATCTCTTAGCTTCACCAGTTTTTTTTGACTGAAATCTGGATCAACCTTTTCATATTTTGCCCATAATGTTTGCTTATATTTCCGAAAGGCGTCGGCCATCTTGGAGAGAGTCCAGTGCTTGAGTTTCAACTTCAAGGCGGGCTCAATACCATCCGGGAGGTTAAAATGCTGCAAGAGTGTGTCAAAGCAGAAATCTTTATAATGCTGGTGGACATAGCAAGGGTCATCCTCGGCAACGCCTGCTGGCTTAAGCCATTCTGCTATGGAGATCGGGACCTCGTCCCTAACAATAACTCCAGCTTGACTAATATATTTTCTGCGGTTCTCTATCGGTTCCACCGGATCGCCATCTACATCAATTTTATAGATTGGTAACTTTGCATCTTCGCTAGTCATTCTTTTCGCTGGGCCTCGAGGAGCTTGATTCTTAGCCTTTTTATGCAAGGTGGACGCCTAAAGTAAGAAATATAATGCGTTAATAAGTGCAATACAAATCAGTTAATGCATTTTGTGTTCAAGCAAATATAGAATTCATATATAAACCTCGAGGTGGAGGGTGTTCGAGGTGGAGGCTGTTATTTCTTCTTCCTCTAAAATACCCTCACCAGACGGGTTTAAAAATTGTGATGCAAATTGCTCAAAATTTCGTTTCGATCGTCGGCGGCGCCTTCTCCACCGGCAGCATTTGCATCGCGATGCTCAAAAATATCCTGCATGAATAAGTTTTCTCCTTCCTCGTCTCGCACAATTAAAGGGTCATCCATAGCTGAATGTTCCTACACTCAATAAATTTGCATAATTAGTATTCAAACTTAGCAACCGTTACGGTACCCGTCACGGCAACCGTTGCCGTGACGGCAAATTTTCAAACTTAGCAAATTTACAACTTAGCAATACTAACTTAGCAAATTTACATATTGACATATTTACACATAGTAATATTCACATATTCAAATTTTCTAAACAACTTCAAACATAGAAAATCAACTATAATGACAATTCACATAGCTCTAATAACCTAACTATAATGAAAAAAGGAAAAAACTTAACTAAACAAAATTTACATAATACCTATAATTTACAACCTAACTATATTAATCTAACTAAAATGAACTATATATTGCTAACACAGTAACTCTCCCACTGTATGTCATTGCTAACACAAAATTGCTAACACAAAATTGCATCTATTTTGCATCTATTTTTCCTAACACATTGCAATTAACCTAGTTCTAACACATTGCTAAAAAATTGATCAAAAGTTCTAACACATCTATTTTTTCTAACACATTTTTTCTAACACATCTATTTGATAAAATTGCATCTAGTTCTAACACTAGATAATAATTAACCTAAATATGCAAAAAAAAAAGATAAGAAAAACTAACCTCCAAAATGGCGATCGAGCAGCACCACGGCGGCGGAGGCGGGACGGGACGGCGGCGGCAGGGCGCCCAGGGCAGGGGACGGGACGGCGGCGGCGCCGGTGGTGGTGCTCGAGGCCGATGGAGGCAGGCCCAGGGCGGCCGGCGTCCAGGGCAGGGGACGGGACACGGCGGCGGCAGGGCGCCCTGGCGTCGTCGTCGCGCGGGAGACGGCCGGCGACGCAACGGAGGGCGGGGGCGCAGCAGCGGCCGGAAGGCGGGGCAGCACGACGGGGAGGGGCAGCACGACGGGGCGGCGGAGCAGCACCATGGCGCGCGGGTCGTCGGCGGCGTTAGGGGAGCCCGGAGGCGCGTCGTCTTCGATTTGGGGGAGTTTGCAAATTTCGCAAACTCCCCCACTAAACGCGCGGAATCGACCTCTAGTCGCGGTTGCTGGCAGCAACCGCGACTAAAGGGTCTTTAGTCGCGGTTGCAGCCAGCAGCCGCGACTAGAGGTCGACCTGGGCCGCCAAAATTCTGGCGCCAAGCCCAGGGGGACCTCTAGTCGCGGTTGCTGGCTGCAACCGCGACTAAAGGGCTTTTCTATTTTTTTTCTATTTTCTTTTCTTGTATTTGTTTTCATTTATGTACTTAGATTTTAATTCTTTTATATACTTAGATTTGTTTTCCTATTTTTCCTAGAAACTAGTACACTTAAAAGGACTCCATGGCAAAGGGTTTATTTTTTTGAGTATTTTTTCTCTTTTTCTCATTTCTTTTCAAAAAATGGTCAAAATGGAGAGCATGGCTATTCATCTAAGGTGGTCGAATTTCCAAAAACTATGGATGATTCTATGTTGTAACCACTACTTGTGTACCCTAAAATTATTTTTGTAACAATTTTAGAGCAAACTATCACATATTTGTAAGATGAATGTTTGGTGTTGTAAAATGCAGAAGAAAGCAGATAAAAATTATTAATTCATTTATCTTAATGCATTACATAAAAGGTTTAATACATTATTACACATGATACAACGTCTCACAAGCGCTTGAAAGAAACACACCCCTGATCCAACATCACCAACATTATTCTACATAAACGGACTTGCTGGCTCGAAGGCCGTAGGATTAGGGGGAACGGCGGGAGGAGCCAGCCCCGTGGGCGGCCGCCCGGTTCTCGCGCGCACGTTTGCGGCGGAGGGCAAGATCCATGGAGTATGAGTCTTTCAGCGCCCAATCCAGATCGGAAGCCTCCTTCGCCTTGAGCTGGTAGGAAGTCCTGGCTCGCTGGACAGGGTAGTCGCGGATAGACTGGAAGGAGGCTTCCATGGCCTCCTGTATCTGCAACCCACAACATTCTTCCTCGTCGTCGCTCGCTGGACAGGGTAGGAGGAGAACGCCATGGGGCTGGTGCGCCGAGACGCGAACCGGCGACGGCGGCGGCGATCTGGCTGGGTATCGGAGATTCGTCGCGCGCGAGTTCGCCGGAGCCTCCCCGCGGACCAGAAGGATTGCAGCTTGCCCGGCGCCTGACGGAAAAATTGATGATAACCCCCCAGTTCGCACCACTTTGATCATATGCCCCCCTTTGTGTCACTGACATGTGGGACCGGACCCCACATGTCAGTGACACAAAGGGGGCATATGATCAAAGTGGCGCGAACTGGGGGGGGTTATCATCAAATCTCCCGCGCCTGACAGAGCCAAAGACTTAGAACAGGAGTACGTCACCGAAGAGCGAAGACGGAATCACGGCAACCGCAATTATGTTGTCCTAATAATAATTTGAAAATAATTTTGTCAACAAAAATCTGAAACTAATAGAGGAGACCCAAATTCTTCTCCTACTCGTCTCTCAACTTTCATCTTTAAAAAAAAAAAGGTTTTTCACCTTCAATATTCTTCGCGCTCCAGTCAATCGTATCAACTATCAAGGTAGCCTGGTATTAAAATTTGGTACTCCACCGATTCATATTAATGGTGGCTGAATCAGATGTAGTATCTCACACTATTTCTAGATAAATCCAATTTAGCGACAAATTAATATGAATCGGAGGGAGTAGCAGAATTAGACGATCGTGGGTAAGGATTTGTCACATGTGTGTCAATTCTTGGAGGGACGCCATGTAACGATAGAGGGGTGATTTTGTCGCTATCAATACATTGTTGTAGTTCCCCCATCGATCAGCTTGATCGAGAGCGGAAGCACCACAAATCTCTCAGAACCATTTGACCCCAATCCAAGCGAGTTTGGACCTTCAGCACGATTGTTGCCCACATCGACAACAGCATACTCAGGCTTAGATCGATCAGCAAGTGATGAGAATTCATGATATATCGCGCCACAAGGCTCGCGCACATGATGGCTCGAGTGACACGAAACGAGCATAATAAGTGAATAGTAGTTTCAAACTTAAATGTGAACTGCTTAATCACACCGTGACTATATTATACGTACATCCTTTCATAATTATCTGTCATGGTTTTAGTTAAAAATTAAACAAAAATCATGAAAAAAGTTATGCAATGGAGGGAGTAATTTTTCTTTGAGCCAAGAGTAATATTCCGTGAGTGCCATGTGTTGGCTGCAATTCCTTTTTTCTTTTAGACTAGTCATAGTGGGAGTATCGTAGGTAGTATCATGCATGACACGTTGACAAAAAGCTGATGTGTCACTGCAATTAATGATGAAACAGATGGTAGTGGTATCATAAGTAGATACCGTAACATAACGGATTCCAATACAAGATGAGTCTACAAGATAATAAATGCATTGTTGCACTACACATATGTTACCACCCATAATGGAAGTAGTAAAATAGACTAGTATCATATGCATGATACTAGTGTACGATACTCCACACTATGGCTAATCTTAGAAGAGGGGCTCAATTCCTGACTGATTGTTGGGGCTCCCAAGGCCTGTCAAAGTCCAGTCCAGCCCAGCCCAGCATACACCATTTCCCTTCCCGTTGTTTCCTCTCCTCTCCCGTCCTCCTCGCGCCGGACCACCGCCGTCGTCGCCGTCGCCGTGCTTGTGTCCTGCCCCCGCCCGCTGCCGGTCGCCCGTTCCGATCCATACGTAATCCAGGTAGTTCCTCTCTCCTCTCCGATACTCGGACTGTCTCACATCGTAGGATCATGGGGCATTCGCTCTTGGATCGCCATCCCGGCCCCGGTGCAGGGCGGCGCCGCCGTAGGGTCTCCGGTTGGGCAACCCATGCATGATTCCCTCTTAGCTAGAGCTCTGTTCTGTAGCCCATCCATCGAGGATCGCTGATCCTCTGCCCCTACTCAAATCGTACTCAGTCACTCACTGCTGAGCTCATACTACTATTAGAAGACAGTATTCCAGCATCATATTCTCCTTTGTTTCAACTGAAACAGATTAGTTAAGATAGGAGCCTTAATTCAAGTGGGTGGGCCTAACCTTATCTACACACATTCAGCTAATCGTACCAAACAGGTCAAGTTCAGTGCAAAGTCAAACTAACAATCACAATAAGCCTCGGATTGGACTCTCAAGTCTCAACGTCTCGAGCTAATTCCAGCAAGTGTTTGCCTTTTATGCCCTGTAAATATGTTTGACGAGTCCCTAGTGACTGGACATGGATATGTTGGAACAGTGTGTTTGGAATTTGGAACCATATCCACTGCATGTGTCAGTGGCTATTATCATTTCTAGGTGTCGTCGGTCGTGTTAACAATGTTACTCCTCTTTTAGGCTAATCAGTTCTTGTGTTAAATTATTACTGCACACGTGTCATCGGTTGCAAAGTGCAACAAGTAATTGCATTCATGATTTGCTTCTCCTCGTTATGCTACATTTTCAAAGCTGCTAACTGATTCAAATGTAACCCTTGTTCCTCTCGGCTCCCATCTTGGCCCCTCCTGCGCAGAATAAGGTGAGATGGCAATGGCGTCATCGTCAGCGTACCCTCCGCCCCCTCCGTTTTACCGGCTATACAAGGATTTTGAGCAGGATCCCTCATCTGCGCTGGAACCTCCACCGCCGATCGATGGAGCATACCAACTCTTCGGCGCTACCTACACAGTATGTTGCTTGTCACATTCTTCTCTGCAGTGTGTCATTGCTCGTGTCAAAGCTGACTCTGGGGTTTGCCTCTCTAGACAGATGTGGTGCTCCCAAGTCTGGAGGATCAAGGTGTTCGGCAGCTCTATCCAAAGGGCCCAGATATCGGTGCGTGTCATTCCTATGAACATGTATTTGATTGACAACTGATGTACTCCAAATGGTAACATTGTGATCTGTTAATGTTTATTGTTGCCACGGTAAATCCAATTGCAATTTCAATGAAACGAAGTGATTGTTCTTATAAAGTTAGTTTGAGCGCAGAATAAATATTTATCTTATCTTACTTTTTATTTTGTTTAACGGAATGGCTATCTGATTCACCGCCAGACTTCAAGAAGGAGCTAAGGACACTCAACAGAGAGCTCCAACTCCATATCCTGGAGCTAGCAGATATTCTAGTGGAGAGACCATCTCAGTATGCTCGCAGGGTTGAAGATATTTCGCTCATTTTCAAGAACCTGCACCATCTTCTTAATTCCCTACGACCACACCAGGTGTGAGCCGCCTTTTTGTTTCATGCAGTGGATTTATATTTCTTATTTACTAGCATCACTCATCTTGAAGTTTCTCTTAGGCAAGAGCGACATTGATTCACCTTCTTGAGAACCAGATACAGCGTCGTAAGCAAGCAATTGAGGATATAAAACAGTGAGTAACCGAACTTCCTCTAGTTTGACTTGGTTGCTAAAATGAACATGCCCCTGTCCTTCCATTGGACACGACTGATTCATAGACAAAGGTAGACATCTAGCTCGTATATCAGTAACTCTTACAGAATACAAGTGCATTGTCATCAGCTTGCACTACTAGAAAAATGACCTCTAGTTGCGGTTTCAGAGGACCTTTAGTCGTGGTTGGGCAACCGCGACTAGGCTGGCGGGACTAAAGCCCCCACCCTTTTGTCGCGGCGGATTCCGAACCGCGACTAGAGGTCCCTCCACGTGGGCTTTAGGGGGACGTGGGGTGTTGGGACCTTTGGTCCCGGTTGGTAGCACCAACCGAGACCAAAGGGTTTTGGTTTTTTTTTTCTTTTTCGATTTAATTGCAGGGTTTAGGGTTTATATATGCCGGGGTTTGGTTATAGCTAGATTCCCGTGTCCCGTGGTAACGGTAACCCTTCCCGTTGCGATGACGGTTACGGTGACGGTTACCGTAACGGTAATCGTCACGGTTACCGTTACGGTAACCGTAACGTTTTCGATGTCGTAACCGTTCCCGTGTCGTATGAAGTTGATGCACATATTTATAACACATACATTTAAATTAAGTAATACTTGAATATCGTAGACAAGAGTTCGTTGATGCGCCAAGAGTTATCGTAGTACAAGAGTTGAAGCAAAACAACAAGTTACTTTAACGATTTCATGCTTTCAGCATCGTAGTACTCTCCTTTCTACTGTAAGGCCTCTGAAAGGTAAAATCCCGCCAATTCCTCTCCAATTTTTGCCAACTCTGCATACTTTCTCATATTCCATTTCTCGGTGACTAATACATATATATACTCGCAAACGAAGAATCCACAGTACTCAGTTTCCTTTGGTTGCTCCATGCAAGACTATACAAGAATAGATTTCAGTCAATAATAATGAAGTATGCATGAGAAATGTTGTGTGGACGAAGAGGTAGCAGTACTTACTTGGTTTAACTTCCAATCCAGCTTTTGGCGCCACCCACCTTCAGGATCTTCCGCTCGAAACCTTTCCCAAACTCTGCCCGACAAAGAACATTCACAAATGAGTTATTCGTTAATGACTTGACATCAAGATATGAATGACAGAGGCGGTAAGAAATGAATGTACCTTGCTAGTAAGTCGAAACAACTCCTGTAAGTGTCAGGATGATACCTCAATGAGTCAAGTGAATGAATAAGTCCTTCGTGATGTCTAATGACAAGAAGAATCCAGTGGTAGCTGGGCACAGTCATGCATAACTCATCAGTTAAACTTAACATCGGGTGAGCAAATTAGAATGTGTAGAAGACACTAAAACTTACCGAAGTGGTAAGGCCAATATATAGTTCTTTTGTCGCGGTATCGCTTGAACACCCTTAGCAAATCATCCGGTGTGTTCTTGTTATACAAGGGATTTATTATGGTTTCTTCGTTATATTTATCCGGGTCAATGAACCCAATGTCATGCTGGTTCAGCTTTTGAGCTCGAGCATCTTCAATCTGCATAATATAGCACACAAAAGATTAAAGTGAGAATAATTACAAACAATGAACGAGACTAGGTAAAGACTTAAATAAATCACTTACAGGCAATAGGAACTCATGATAGATTTGTCGAGTGCCCGCAGATTGTATAGCTGAAAAAGTTCGCTAAACGTAACAGTGTGATTGTAGTCTTCTAAGAAGTGCTCATCGTCTTCCCTACATTTCAGAACGATAGCAGATGTCTTCTTTGCATTTTTCATGTACCATTGATGCAGAGTACGCATTTTTGTTGGAAGGCCCCTGATTTGCACCAAAGCTTTCCCCGGAACGAAGTTTCTTACTGGAGGAGCTGGTGGTGCAGTCTCAAAATTCAATCTCGAAGCATATTCATCTATAGGCATTTGCGCTTCGGCGGCAAGACGACGGATTACCTCTATGTCAAACACCATCGGCTCTTTAGGGTCAGATTGTACTGGTTGTTTTCCGCGCTGGGGAACTCGACTATCTTTGTTCGTCGGCGGCGGGACAATTAGCGGGGGACAGAACGTACGGGTTGTTCTCCGAGCTGGGGAACTTGTTTACCTATCTTCGGCGGCGGTGGGACCGATGGTGCTGCTTTTGTAGCTTCCTTCGCCGGCGGGACCGATGGTGCTGCTTGTTTTTCGTTTGCCGCCGGCGGCGGGACTGACTCTGCGTCTTGTTCACCTTTCTTCGGCGCCTCCGCCGCCGTCACCTCGTCATATGACTTCTGAATAGAACGGACATAGTCAGATGGCGGCTTCTCTGGAGGGACATATAAGTTGTCAATGACTTTATGACAAGCCGCTGCAGTATAGCCCTCGGTAAATGTTGGCGGCGGCACTTTCGGTGCGAACAATGATTTATTATGCTCCTCGATGGCTGCTTCGTTTTGGTCAAGAGTCTTCTGCCAAGGTTGCCTCAGATCAGGCGTTGTGGCCCTTTTAGCAGGTCGCCTCTTGACCGGGGAAGACGCGCGCCTTCTCCGTTTAAGCGGTACGGACACTTCCGGTGGGGGGTTCCGTACCGGAGATGGACTTTGCTGACTGAGATGGTCCTCTAGATTATTTTCCGGTGTGGGGTCCCTGTCACGCGGTGCCGGAGATGGATGTGTCTCATCGATACCCCGGCAGGGTGGGCTTTGCTGAGTCGGTGGCTTTGAGAACTTGATGTATTTCTTGTTCCACTGGACGAAACCACCCTTGACATCGCACAATGCCTCCTCACCGTTACCTCCAGGAATCTCAAGAGCCAATGATTCCGATCCCGGCACAATTTCATCCACCCCGACAACAGCATAGCCAGGATGAATGACACCATTATGGTAGCTTGCTGTGTCGACAATCGGTAAAGCATAGCCGACCGCCACCTTCATGGATATGTTGCTCACAGGCGTATGTAGCTCACATGGTGTCGGTTCCGTGATATCATCCACGGGGTAGCGAGCATCGAGTTCTAGTTGCGTGGAACCCACGCTGCTTCTAAGCTGAGATCGAGCATCCACGACTTCAGGATCTTGGGGCTGCTGCACCTGGCGTTCATTAATGAGTTGCTTCATCTGGCGTTCCAAATTCGCTATCCGCTCTTCACCCTGCTTCTTCTTTCTTGCACGGCTTCTATAAGTGTCAGCGTGCTGCGGATACTGTTTTTTCAAGGTGGCACCGCCGGGTAAGCCTCGTAAACGTCCCCAGTGTTCAGGTTTCCCTAGGGCCCGTGCCAGCTCGTCTTCCTCTCTATAGGGTTCCCACGTACCCGCTAGAACTTCCTTTATTGCATCTTCAATTTTTGGGACCATGGCTACTACTGTTGCCTTGTATTTTTCAACCCTCGGGACAATCTTCCCTTCCTCGTTCAACGTTGCGCCATGCGCGAACAACCAGAATTTGGACCTTTCGGGCCAGCTGTATGTCTGTGGAGTGAAACCTGCAGCCACGAGTTTATCTTCCATGGCTAGCCACTTAGGAATGGCTGACCTGTAGCCACCTGGCCCCAAGTTATGGTGGTGTGTCTTACTCGCAGCATTTAGCTTATTTTTTTCCGATCGGGCCACAGCCGCAGCCGAGGTCTTATACGCCTTAAAGGCTTCCCAGTGATCTCTTAGCTTCACCAGTTTTTTTTGACTGAAATCTGGATCAACCTTTTCATATTTTGCCCATAATGTTTGCTTATATTTCCGAAAGGCGTCGGCCATCTTGGAGAGAGTCCAGTGCTTGAGTTTCAACTTCAAGGCGGGCTCAATACCATCCGGGAGGTTAAAATGCTGCAAGAGTGTGTCAAAGCAGAAATCTTTATAATGCTGGTGGACATAGCAAGGGTCATCCTCGGCAACGCCTGCTGGCTTAAGCCATTCTGCTATGGAGATCGGGACCTCGTCCCTAACAATAACTCCAGCTTGACTAATATATTTTCTGCGGTTCTCTATCGGTTCCACCGGATCGCCATCTACATCAATTTTATAGATTGGTAACTTTGCATCTTCGCTAGTCATTCTTTTCGCTGGGCCTCGAGGAGCTTGATTCTTAGCCTTTTTATGCAAGGTGGACGCCTAAAGTAAGAAATATAATGCGTTAATAAGTGCAATACAAATCAGTTAATGCATTTTGTGTTCAAGCAAATATAGAATTCATATATAAACCTCGAGGTGGAGGGTGTTCGAGGTGGAGGCTGTTATTTCTTCTTCCTCTAAAATACCCTCACCAGACGGGTTTAAAAATTGTGATGCAAATTGCTCAAAATCTTCGTTTCGATCGTCGGCGGCGCCTTCTCCACCGGCAGCATTTGCATCGCGATGCTCAAAAATATCCTGCATGAATAAGTTTTCTCCTTCCTCGTCTCGCACAATTAAAGGGTCATCCATAGCTGAATGTTCCTACACTCAATAAATTTGCATAATTAGTATTCAAACTTAGCAACCGTTACGGTACCCGTCACGGCAACCGTTGCCGTGACGGCAAATTTTCAAACTTAGCAAATTTACAACTTAGCAATACTAACTTAGCAAATTTACATATTGACATATTTACACATAGTAATATTCACATATTCAAATTTTCTAAACAACTTCAAACATAGAAAATCAACTATAATGACAATTCACATAGCTCTAATAACCTAACTATAATGAAAAAAGGAAAAAACTTAACTAAACAAAATTTACATAATACCTATAATTTACAACCTAACTATATTAATCTAACTAAAATGAACTATATATTGCTAACACAGTAACTCTCCCACTGTATGTCATTGCTAACACAAAATTGCTAACACAAAATTGCATCTATTTTGCATCTATTTTTCCTAACACATTGCAATTAACCTAGTTCTAACACATTGCTAAAAAATTGATCAAAAGTTCTAACACATCTATTTTTTCTAACACATTTTTTCTAACACATCTATTTGATAAAATTGCATCTAGTTCTAACACTAGATAATAATTAACCTAAATATGCAAAAAAAAAAAGATAAGAAAAACTAACCTCCAAAATGGCGATCGAGCAGCACCACGGCGGCGGAGGCGGGACGGGACGGCGGCGGCAGGGCGCCCAGGGCAGGGGACGGGACGGCGGCGGCGCCGGTGGTGGTGCTCGAGGCCGAGGGAGGCAGGCCCAGGGCGGCCGGCGTCCAGGGCAGGGGACGGGACACGGCGGCGGCAGGGCGCCCTGGCGTCGTCGTCGCGCGGGAGACGGCCGGCGACGCAACGGAGGGCGGGGGCGCAGCAGCGGCCGGAAGGCGGGGCAGCACGACGGGGAGGGGCAGCACGACGGGGCGGCGGAGCAGCACCACGGCGCGCGGGTCGTCGGCGGCGTCAGGGGAGCCCGGAGGCGCGTCGTCTTCGATTTGGGGGAGTTTGCAAAAAAATTCGCAAACTCCCCCACTAAACGGCGCGGAATCGACCTCTAGTCGCGGTTGCTGGCTGCAACCGCGACTAAAGGGTCTTTAGTCGCGGTTGCAGCCAGCAACCGCGACTAGAGGTCGACCTGGGCCGCCAAAATTCTGGCGCCAAGCCCAGGGGGACCTCTAGTCGCGGTTGCTGGCTGCAACCGCGACTAAAGGGCTTTTCTATTTTTTTTTCTATTTTCTTTTCTTGTATTTGTTTTCATTTATGTACTTAGATTTTAATTCTTTTATATACTTAGATTTGTTTTCCTATTTTTCCTAGAAACTAGTACACTTAAAAGGACTCCATGGCAAAGGGTTTATTTTTTTGAGTATTTTTTCTCTTTTTCTCATTTCTTTTCAAAAAATGGTCAAAATGGAGAGCATGGCTATTCATCTAAGGTGGTCGAATTTCCAAAAACTATGGATGGTTCTATGTTGTAACCACTACTTGTGTACCCTAAAATTATTTTTGTAACAATTTTAGAGCAAACTATCACATATTTGTAAGATGAATGTTTGGTGTTGTAAAATGCAGAAGAAAGCAGATAAAAATTATTAATTCATTTATCTTAATGCATTACATAAAAGGTTTAATACATTATTACACATGATACAACGTCTCACAAGCGCTTGAAAGAAACACACCCCTGATCCAACATCACCAACATTATTCTACATAAACGGACTTGCTGGCTCGAAGGCCGTAGGATTAGGGGGAACGGCGGGAGGAGCCAGCCCCGTGGGCGGCCGCCCGGTTCTCGCGCGCACGTTTGCGGCGGAGGGCAAGATCCATGGAGGATGAGTCTTTCAGCGCCCAATCCAGATCGGAAGCCTCCTTCGCCTTGAGCTGGTAGGAAGTCTTGGCTCGCTGGACAGGGTAGTCGCGGATAGACTGGAAGGAGGCTTCCATGGCCTCCTGTATCTGCAACCCACAACCTTCTTCCCGTCGTCGCTCCAGTCGAAGTCGTCGTCCTCCTCCTCCGCGGGAGGAGCGGCGGCGCCTGGTGGAGGTGCAGCGCCGCCAGGTGGAGGTGCGGCGGCACCTGGTGGAGCAGGAGGCCGGTAGCTGGGCATTCCTCTCCACGCCGGGCTCGTGGGCATACGGCGGGATAGACTCCCGCGGTTGCGCCCAAGCGCGCTCTGCCGAGCACGCTCGACCTCGTCCAGAAGGCGCTGCGGCGGGCGTGGCGGATCCATCTCGTGGAGACGATGCGTTCGTGGCTAGGAATGGTGGATTAGGGTTTACCCCGTCGGCGACAATATATAAAGTCCTCCAGGGCAGCGCTGGGGGAGGACACGTGCCCAGGGAAGCGCTGGGGGAGGACACGTGTCGTGACCGCAAAGCCCGTCTTTAGTCCCGGTTGGTGTTACCAACCGGGACTAAAGAAGCACACGGATCGTGTGTTTCTTTCGAGCGCTTGTGAGCCGTTGGATCAGGGGTGTGTTTCTTTTGAGGGATTGTGAGCTGTTGGATCAGCAGTATCACGACCACTTCGTGAGCCACATGACCCGGTTGGTGTTACCAACCGGGACTAAAGAAGCACACGTACCCTATATATAGCCGCCCTCCTCAGACAGGTTACTCACTCACACAAAACATTCCAGCGTCACTCGGAGAGGCATCTTTGGGCAACCAGCGGCAAGACGTCTCTGATGACCTGCGACCGTTCCAAACGGTTGCAGATCATCAGAGATGTGTTGCCGGACGGTTGTAGATCATCAGAGACGTCTTGCCGCTGCTTGGATCGAAGTGGCGCTCAAACACAAAACATTCCAGCGTCACTCGGAGAGGCATCTTTGGGCAACCAGTGGCAAGACGTCTCTGATGACCTGCGACCGTTCCAAACGGTTGCAGATCATCAGAGACGTCTTGCCGGACGGTTGTAGATCATCAGAGACGTCTTACCGCTGCTTGGGTTTGAGAGGTTCCCACATGGACACAGTTACATAAAAGGTTTAATACATTATTACACATCACCAACAACATCCCTATGTATTGTTCACTTGTTCTTCTTGTGTGCCCCTTTCTTTTGAACGCGCCGTAACCATGGACAATCTTCTTGAAGTAACTTGATGGTTGGGTCAATGTTCACTTTGAAGGGCGGAATTTCATGAAACTTATTGTAATCTTCTGACATGTCTGTGTGGTCCTCCACTCCCACGATGTTTCTTTTACCTGAAAGAACTATGTGGCGCTTTGGCTCATCGTTTGATGTATTCGCTTGCTTATCTTTTCTTTTTGTTGGTAGGGTAGACATGTCCTTCACATAGAAAACCTGAGCCACTTCACTGGCTAGAATGAATGGTTCGTTCTCGTAATGAAGATTCTTGAAATCCACTGTAGTCATTCCGTACCGTGTGTCTACGGCTACACCGCCATCTAGGTTGAACCATTTGCACTTGAACAAAGGAATCTTAAATGAAGGTCCATAGGACAGTTCCCATATCTCCTCTATGTAACCATAATATGTTACCTTTTCCCCACTGCAGCCATCTATTGCATCAAAGCGGACACCACTGTTTTGGTTGGTGCTCTTTTTATCTTGGTCGGCCGTGTAAAATGTATTTCCATTTATCTCGTACCCTTTAAAAGTCAATATAGTCGAAGACGGTGTCTTGGCCAATAAGTATAGCTGTAGTTCATTTGTGGTGACATTCATCAGTCTTTTCTGTAACCAACCGCCAAAAGTCCTGATGTGTACTCCATCAATCTCATCTTCTGGGTATTTGGAGCGTAAATCATTCTTGTGTTGCTGGATATACGGAGCCACCAAGATGGAACTATGCAGAACTGTGTAGTGTGCTCGAGTGAAAGAATCCACGTCTTCACATATGATTGCTTTCTTTCCTAGCGTGCCTTTTCCACGCAGTCTCCCCTCATGACGCGATTGAGGAACACCAATCGACTTAAGATCAGGAATAAAGTCAACACAAAACTCAATGACCTCCTCAGTTCCATAGCCCTTGGAGATGCTTCCTTCTGGCCTAGCACGGTTATGAACGTATTTCTTTAAGACTCCCATAAACCTCTCGAAGGGGAACATGTTGTGTAGAAATACAGGACCGAGAACACGTATCTCTTCCACCAGGTGAACTAGAAGGTGCGTCATAATATTGAAGAAGGTTGGTGGGAACACCAACTCGAAGCTGACAAGACATTGGACCACATCATTCTCTAAATCTTTTAGAGTAAGTGGATTGATAACCTTCTGAGAAATTGCATTCAGGAATGCACATAGCTTCACAATGGGTACTCGAACATTTTCTGGTAGAAGTCCCCTCAATGCAACCGGAAGTAATTGTGTCATAATCACGTGACAGTCATGAGACTTCAGGTTCTGAAATTTTTGCTCTGCCATGTTTATTATTCCCTTTATATTCGACGAGAAGCCAGATGGAACCTTCATACTACGAAGACATTCAAAAAATATTTTCTTCTCTTCTTTCGTAAGAGCATAGCTCGCAGGACCTTGATGATTATCAGAATGATCGTCGTCTCGTGAATGCATACGTCGATGGGCCTGTCTTGCTTCCGGTGTATCTTTTGACTTTCCATACACGCCCAACAAGTTAAGCAGGTTCAAGCAAAGATTTTTTGTCACGTGCATCACGTCGATTGCAGAGTGAACCTCTAGCATTATCCAATAGGGCAGCTCCCAAAATATAGATTTCTTCTTCCACATGGGAACGTGGTTCTGAGCGTCATTCGGAACAGATAGTGCTCCAGCACCCTTCCCAAATATTACTTTTAAATCCTTGACCATATCATGTATAACAGAACTAGAAGGTCGAGTAGGCTTCCGCCGAATATCTTCCTCACCTTTGTAATGTCGGCCTTCCTTTCTTCCTGCATGCCTCGGTACAAGCCATCGACGATGGCCCAGGTACACAATCTTGTTACCTATATGTTTACCTTGAGTCTCACCTAAACAATGCGTACATGCATTGTATCCCTTGTTTGACTGTCCTGAGATGTTACTAAGAGCAGGCCAATCATTGATGGTTACAAACAAGAGCGCTCGTAGATCAAATTCCGTTTGCTCGTGCTCATCCCACACACGCACACCTTCATCACTCCACAGCTGTAAAAGTTCTTCCACCAATGGCCTCAGATACACGTCAATGTCGTTGCCAGGTTGCTTCGGGCCTTGGATGAGCACTGGCATCATAATGAACTTCCGCTTCATGCACAACCAGGGAGGAAGGTTATATATACATAGAGTCACAGGCCAAGTGCTATGACTGGAGCTCTGCTCTCCAAATGGATTAAATCCATCTGTACTTAGACCAAATCTTAAGTTCCTAGCGTCATCCGAAAAATTCGGGAACACTCTGTCGATTTTTCTCCACTGGGACCCATCAGGGGGTGTCTCATCATCATGTCTTTTTTACGTTCTTCTTTGTGCCAGCGCAACAACTTGGCATGCTCTTTGTTTTGGAACAAACGTTTCAGACGTGGTATTATAGGAGCATACCACATCACCTTGGCAGGAATCCTCTTCCTTGGACAACCTTGCTCGCCCTCAACTTCACCTGGGTCATCTCGCCCAATCTTAAACCGCAATGCACCGCATACAGGACAAGCATTTAAATTTTCGTGCTCGCCGCGGTAGAGGATGCAGTCATTAATGCATGCATGTATCTTCTGCACCTCTAATCCTAGAGGGCAGACAACCTTCTTTGCTTCATACGTACTAGAGGGCAATTCGTTTTCATTTGGAAGCATCTTCTTAACTATTTTCAGCAAACTTTCAAAGTGCTTGTCGGTAGTACCACTCTCTGCCTTCCATTGTAGCATTTCCAGTATCGTACCGAGCTTTTTCTGGCCATCTGTACAAGTTGGGTACAACAATTTGCTGTGATCGGCTAACATGCGCTCCAACTTCAACCTCTCGTTTTCACTTCCACAGTCCATTTGTGCATCATGAATGGCCTGACGAAAATCATCGTCGGGCTCATCAAATATGGCATCCTCTTCAACTTCGTCTTCCCCCATTGTAGTATCAGCGTGTTCATTGAACAGAGGATAGTTGTCATTATCCTCCTCTTCTTCATTCTCTTCCATTATAACCCCTCTTTCTCCATGCTTGGTCCAACAATAATAACCAAGCATGAAACCATTTCGCAACAGGTGTTCGTGAAGCCTGTCTGTGGAAGAGTATGTATACTTATTCATACAGAGACTGCATGGACAACACATAAAACCATCCTTTCGCTTGCTTGTCTCAGCCACATGGAGAAAATTATGCATGCCAGTAATGAATTCGGCACAAACTCGGTCACCGTACATCCATTGACGTCTCATCTGCATTATAAGTATATCAAAACAATTATACAACTTATACAAAAAAAAAATAATAATTATGGAACAAAATCATATAACATAGATTTTTTTTAAATAAAAAAGAAAGCTCACCTAGGTGGTGTCGGTGACGAGACGGTCTATCGACGACGGTGAGGAGGTGAATGTTGTGACACTGAAATACAAAAACATAATTTAGTTTAAGATCAAATTGACAATACAAAATTGAGCTAAATAAGCAAAATGAGCTAACTTAGGCATTTCATCATACACCTACCTAGCACTACAAATATGAATTGAGCTAAATGAGCTAGACAACCAACGAAACGGGCGCCGAAAGAGAGAGTTTGCAGTTGCTAACCCTTGGATAGATGCACCACCGTCAATCTTAACAAATGGTGCAAAAAATCGTGGATGAAATCGAGCTCGGTGGAGAGAAAATGGAGATTCAACTCGAGCTCGAAATGGCCAAGGCTGGCTCGGGGTGAAGATGAAGGCGACCGACCTTTGGTCGCGGTTGGTGGCTCCAACCGCGACTAAAGGTCCTCGCTAGGACAGGCGGCCTTTTTGTGCGGGACCTTTAGTCGCGGTTGGAGCCACCAACCGCGACTAAAGGTCCTCGCGCGTGCCCCGCGCGGCTCCGGCCGCAGGGGGAGGACCTTTAGTCGCGGTTGGTGGCTCCAACCGCGACCAAAGCTCCAGCACAAACCGCCACCTGTCCTAGCCGTTGGAGCTGTCGGAGCCGCGAGACCTGTAGTCGCGGTTCAGAAACGAGCCGCAACTAAAGGTCCGCCTCTAAGGCCACTTTTCTACTAGTGTTGATTAGATTAGCTGGTCTGTGAAAATGCTGCACTATGCACTGAAGCAACCATCATATAACTGTAATTTCGTGATTATATCAAGGGGAAATAATTCGTGTTAATAATCATGTTATCCTACCATCATATTACAAGCACGATTTTTTTAGCCAGTAATGCTCTTGTTTTGCTCATACCACTGGTTGGGTGATAGCTCATGCTATAGCTAGTAGCTGCTGTTGCAGTTTAGAGCATCTCCAAGCGAGGTCCCCAAAAGCTGCCCAAACGTCCGGGCGGACCGCCCGGACATGAGAGAGAGAGAGTAAATTTATGTACCCAAACATGGTCCCCAAACAATTCCCAAACAGCCGGGCGGTCCGGCAGCCCCCAAAGTGGAGGCATATGTGGGGAGAGTTTGGGGGCAGATTAGCCCGTCCGGGCGCGTCCGGGCGCATGGTTGGACCACCTTTTTTGCTTTCTTTTCCTTTCTTTTATCCTTTGTTTGTTCTTCTCTCTCCTTGTCCACCAATCAAATGCAAACCACATGCAAATGGCCGCACAATTTGGGGAGATTTTGGGGTACATGGTTGTAGGACACCATTTTTCAGGGCTGTCCGGTCGTTGTCCGCGGATGCGTCCGGACGCGTCTGGGCACAGTTTGGGGACCGGATTTGGGGCCTCCGACTGGAGATGCTCTTAGGAGGCCAAAGGATGCTTACATCTATGACTTGCTGCTCAGTTCGAAAGATAGAATATAATTGAAATGATTTTGATTGTTCAAAAACTTGTATATAAACAGATATTTTGATTGATTTGTAGAGAGCATATGTTGTATATGTGAACAGACAGTTTATATCGTATGATGTATATTTGTTTGGATCTTTTAATGGGTACAATTTGATAAACTCTCCTGAGGCTATTGTAGCAAAGCTATTTTAACAGGCCTAATTAGTATTGTCTTTCTATAGGAGGAGAGAGGAGGCACAGAGGCTACTTGGGGAATCATTGGTTATTATAGATGGAAGCCAGCAGGTTACGACTCCAATGTGAAGGCTTCTGAAATGCTTGGTCTCTTGGTGCCAGGTTGACTAGATTTTACATTTTGTCTAGATTCGAAATAAAATGAGTGGACATATATGAATTAAAAAGTGTCGAGATACATGTGAATATGGAAAAGGCTTAAAACATCTTATATTGTGAAACGGAAGGAGTAGTAGATTGATGTTGCTGGAACTTCCGTTGGTTGGTCTTATTGTCATGGTCTGTCACCGCTTTATAAGGACCTAAACTTGCTTCAGAGTTCTGTGTTTCCTCTCATCCCATTGTTCTTATTGCTTCCTGAGTTCTTAGCAAACTCTTGAGACATGCATCAGTAGAAACCAAGAATTCCAGCCTTCCAAATAGGACCCTTGAATCGAAGTCAATGTAACAAAACTTGAAGGGGCAGCTTCTAGTAGCTCCTGAGTAGACTAGAGCTCATTTGTTTTTCCTTCAAAGTTCGAAAACAATTTTCTAGGTCCCTACAAAGTCTGAAATGAAGTTGTATAATCTTGTACCACAAGTGTAGTTAGAACACAACACTGTACGGATATACAAAAAAGAGAGATATCGGTATGAGGTATTTTTTCCTTTTTATGACCAGAAATTGTCCTTTTTATGTAGCCCAATTTTTTTTTCAACCAAAACTTTGGAGAAATATAAAAACATGTGTTCGTATCCGTAAAATTAGATTTTTTTGAACACTGAAATAGAACTCGAGGGACAACATCAGTGTTTTCGTTATTATATCTAGCACCAGGTTCTGCCATGTCTGTATGATTGTATGAGTTTGTTGTTTGCAGAGGCCAAAAGCTGAACCCTTTTTAATTTGGATGGTGTAATCTAGATAAATGAGGAGGAATCAATAAAATATTCCGTCTCTAAAAAGGAAGACGAGAAAAATACACGAATGCATGCTTTGTTTCTGCAGGTCGCTACACTTGATACAGATAACGGTGGGTTCAACCATCCCCTCTCTACTTGACTTTCACCTCAGCCCACAACAAGTCACCAAATCTAATGTGAAACAGTTGAATCATGGAAGAAGGCTGATAGGATAAACCAAAACATGACTAAGACATTAAGCTTCAGTCCTGATCAATGTAGAACCTCCACCATCCAACGAGTAAGTTGCATTCCTAATGCCTTACATGCCTATTGTGTATGTCCGGCCGGTTGATGGCCGCTCGAAGCAATTCTAGTCAATAGTTCATTAAAAGGAGGAGCACACATTGGATGCATGGTATGAGTGCATATATATATCACAATTCTCTTACAAGTGATAACTCGATTGTGATCCCATCTTATTAATGTTCGTATAAAGATTGAGAATAAGCTTTTATTGCTTTTATTGCACATCTAGAAGGTTTTGATGATACCACTATTATGCTCATCAATCAAATCCGATCAATGCCAGTAGGAGGACTTGTGCTTGAGTAGTAACAATGATGCAATCCAGGCAGTGAAGTCAACTTATGATTCTGCCACAGATTTCATGGCTGTGTGCTACTGAAAGGCAATCTTTTGGTTGGTGAGATATTACCCTGCATCCACTACGTACAGAGGTAAACGTGCCGAGCTAAACTACCTCCAACACAACCATTTATATGTCAGCACCAACTTCACGCACGCAGCCCTGCGCCATAGGTCTCTCAATGTCAGTACCAACTTCACGCACGCAGCCCTGCGCCATAAAGCTCCCCGATGGCTCTCTCAATGTCCCTCGTCTGTATGCCTAGGTATGAATCACACTATTAGGATTCTCAAAGACTTCATGTCGCCTTTCCATTTTGACCTTCCCGTAGTCATCAACAAACAACATATTCTTGAGCATCAGGCAGCTGAATTTAAAAAATAATAGATTCAAATCAATTATGTTGTGTTCACTTGGAACATGGAAGCTGGTGTGTACATATGCAAGGTCCGGATGGCACATCTAAGCGGAGATTTTGTGCTCACTCGCAAGATCTGTCATTTCATAATGTTTCTTTCCATGGAGTGCTTCGGTATACCCACTTCAAACTAAAAGGAAGGTTTCAAGTTTCAACCTGAACGGTAATTAGCTAAAATTATATCGAATTTGAGGGGTAAATGGTGCCGGCAACATTGAGGAAGAATAATATTAAACATCTTTTTTTTCTAGTGTTTCTCTGCTGAAAAAATGCTGCAGCTCGAGGCGTTACTGGCCGTGTTGTCCGTTCGCGGCCCGCGCTGACATGTCAACCGTGCCACAACTCGTGGTGATCAGCGGCGAAACCTAAATGCTGCCCATTGGCGCCGCATAAACCCAACGCCGCCTGAAGGAATTACACCACGAAGCGTTTTGGGCTGGCCCACTTTATCGGCGACGCGAAGACGGATTCGCTGCGACGCGTTCCTCCGTTCGTCATTCATTTTCATTTTTCTTTTCGTTTTTCTTTTCAGTTTTCTTTTCAGTTTCTTTTCTTTCTTTCTTTTTTCTTTTTTCTTTTCTTTCCTTTCTTGTTTTTTTATTTTTAAAATGTTTTCATTTTGAAAATGGTTCCAAATATAAAAATGCTTCTAAATTCGAAAATGGTTTCATTTTGAAATTGGTTCAAAATATAAAAATGGTTCCGAACTTGAAAATGATCCCATTTTTAAAATGTTTTTTTGAAAATGGTTCCAAATTCAAAAATGTTTCCATTTTGAAAATAGTTCCAAATTTAAAAAGTGTTCATTTATTAAATTAGTTACATTTTGAAAATGATTCATTAAAATGGTTCCATTTTTATAAATGGTACCAAATTTAAAAATGTTTCCATTTTGAAAATAGTTCTAAATTTTAAAATGGTTCCTAAATAAAATATGTTCCATTCCGAAAATGGTTTCAAATTAAAAATGGTTCCATTTTGAAAATGGTTCCAAATTTTCAATTTCTTATTTTAAAAAATGGTTCCAATTTAAAAAATGTTTCATTTTTAAAAATGGTTCCATTTTGAAAATGGTTCCAAATTACAAAATGGTTCCCAATTTAAAAATGGATGCGAATTGAAAATGGTCCCAACTTAAAAATGGATGCAAATTCAAAAATTGTTCATATTTCAAAATGGTTCCAATTTTAAAAATGGTTCCAAATTTAGAAATAATTTCAAGTTAAAAAATGTTCCAAATTTAAAAATTCTTCATTTAAAAATGGTTCCATGTTAAAAAAAGTATTTTTAAAAATGGTTCCAAATTAAAAGATTGGAACAATTTTCTATTTTTCTGGAATATTTTTTGTACAACATAAGCGCTTGAAATTCTGAACCGTTCAGGCAAGGATAAATGTTTTCCGTACAGACCGAAGGTAAAGCAGAAAAAATAGGAAACAAAAACATTTTCCAGGCGAGGATAAATGTTGGGCCGCGGCCCATTAAGAGATCTCCGTAGGCGGCGCTGAGTTTAAATGGCGCTAAGGAGCGGCATAAAGGCGCTCCCGTGATCAGCCTCGTCCTCCCTGAGGCGCCCGGCGGCCCAACCCACTCCCCCTTCCGCGCCTACTTCATGTCTCCCGCCGGCCCTTCCCGTAGCCTTCTCTAATTAAGGCGAACAACGACAGCTAAGTCGGTAAAGAGAGTACCCGGGTTATAAATTTGAATGAATTTTGTATAAATTTTAGTTGGTTCCAAAATATAATTATCTCAAAACTCTCGTACTAGATTTAGGAAAAAATCAGATGGAACTAATATGGTCAAATGTAATTTAACTTAACAAAATTTGGTCGAAATATTTTTGAAATATATTTCCTTTTCGGTGGGTTTTATGTTTTATTTCTTCTAAAACAGAGATTCGAAAATCAAAACCCTGGGCCGCACATCCATCCGTACTCAGGTTGTACTGCTGTGCTGATCAAAGTCCTGGCCGGCTGGCCCCAGGAAACCGGAGATGGACTCGAACTAGCTACTGTAGTAGACTCCGACTACCAGATGTCCTGTCATATTTCCTCTGCGCAAAGACAACGAATCATCGAAATAGTTCTCACGTACATATATCATATATACAGGCCTTGC
This sequence comes from Poa pratensis, assembly GCA_947311845.1. Lineage (NCBI taxonomy): Eukaryota > Viridiplantae > Streptophyta > Magnoliopsida > Poales > Poaceae > Poa > Poa pratensis. The sequence continues at coordinate 7,474,350 of CAMZMU010000052.1, forward strand.
CGTCGGTGTACGAGGAAACATGACATCCAAGGCAACAGTCACTACGGCAGAGCCAATCTTTGCCGTGTGCCGACACTCTTTGCCGTGTGTTGGATGTCGGGCACACGGCAAAGAAATCTTTACCGTGTGTCGCACACGGCATTGTAACAGAGAAAACACACGGCAACTAATTGCACACGACAAAGACAGACAAAAGCACACGGTAAAGAGCGACACACGGCAAAGAAAATGGACCCAAACGGACGCCCGGACGGCGTAGTCACAGAAGCTCGTTTGCCGTGTGTGTGCACACGGCAAAGATAAATCCTTTGCCGTGTGTTTGCACACGGCAAAGAATATTTATCATTTTTTCCATTTTCTAACACTAATAGCCATTCCCGTGGTATAATCCATATTATCTAAAACTATTTGCACTCATCTAATTTTCACACAAAGTAATCCATATTTGATGGATAATCCAAAAGTATTACAGTTTTTCTCGCTTTTTACCTAATTTCGCTTATTTAAATTCCTTTATGCAGATTTTTTAGAGTAATTCAATTTGAACTATAAGTGTGTGATAATTTGCTCTAATTTTTTTAAAAAAATCATTTTAAGCTACACAAGTAGTGGTTATATCACAGAAGCGTCAATAGTTTTGAAAAATTCGACCACTTTCAATAAATAACCACGGTGGCCATTTTGACCATTTAAAAAAAATCAAAGAAAGTGAAACATTACTCAAAAAAACAAATCCTTTGACATGTAGGCCTTTTATGTGTACTAGTTGCTAGCAAAAATAATAAACTTGAGTTTTGACAAAGTTTCTAAAACTATTCTTAACAAAAAGGTCAATCATCTACAAACATGTATAAGTTTCGAATCAAATGATCTAGATATGATCACTCTCGTGGCATAGTTTGTGATAATGTGCCCATATTTGATACACATATGTGTTTTGGTATGGCAAACAATGTTGTAGAACTAAGTTTTTTCAAATTATATTTATAAATATAATTTTTCATTTTTTAAGTGTCAAAAATGACATTTTTTGTAAAGCAAGTACCAAAAATATGGTGCAAAATTGTATCCATCCAATTTATACATAAAGTACTCCATATTTTATGGATAATCCAGAAATACTAGGAATTTTCTTGCTTTCTATCTAATTTCGCCTATTTAAACACATTTATGCTGATTTTCTGAAATTAATTTAAATTTGAACTACAAGTGTGTGATAGTTTGCTCTAATTTTTTTTACAAAAATCATTTTAAGTTACACAAGTAGTGGTTATGTCACAAAACCTTCGATAGTTTTGAAAAATTCGACCCCTTTCAATGAATAGACACGGCGGCCATTTTGAAAATGAGAAAAGAAAAAAAGAAAAATATCTTTTCCGTGTGCAAACACACGGCAAAGAAATCGTGTTTTGTGATTGGCCAAGAGGAGTTTCACGCGGATGACGCTTCTAAACCGTTGGATCCAGGAAGATTTTAATGCAGATCAATCTGAAGCGTTGAGAACAAACACACAATCTGCGTCAATCTGCGTCAATCTGCGTAAATGGTTCCAAATTTAGAAATAATTTCAAGTTAAAAAATGTTCCAAATTTAAAAATTCTTCATTTAAAAATGGTTCCATGTCAAAAAAAGTATTTTTTAAAATGGTTCCAAATTAAAAGATTGGAACAATTTTCTATTTTTCTGGAATATTTTCTGTACAACATAAGCGCTTGAAATTCTGAACCGTTCAGGCAAGGATAAATGTTTTCCGTACAGACCGAAGGTAAAGCAGAAAAAAAACAGGAAACAAAAACATTTTCCAGGCGAGGATAAATGTTGGGCCGCGGCCCATTAAGAGATCTCCGTAGGCGGCGCTGAGTTTAAATGGCGCTAAGGAGCGGCATAAAGGCGCTCCCGTGATCAGCCTCGTCCTCCCTGAGGCGCCCGGCGGCCCAACCCACTCCCCCTTCCGCGCCTACTTCATGTCTCCCGCCGGCCCTTCCCGTAGCCTTCTCTAATTAAGGCGAACAACGACAGCTAAGTCGGTAAAGAGAGTACCCGGGTTATAAATTTGAATGAATTTTGTATAAATTTTAGTTGGTTCCAAAATATAATTATCTCAAAACTCTCGTACTAGATTTAGGAAAAAATCAGATGGAACTAATATGGTCAAATGTAATTTAACTTAACAAAATTTGGTCGAAATATTTTTGAAATATATTTCCTTTTCGGTGGGTTTTATGTTTTATTTCTTCTAAAACAGAGATTCGAAAATCAAAACCCTGGGCCGCACATCCATCCGTACTCAGGTTGTACTGCTGTGCTGATCAAAGTCCTGGCCGGCTGGCCCCAGGAAACCGGAGATGGACTCGAACTAGCTACTGTAGTAGACTCCGACTACCAGATGTCCTGTCATATTTCCTCTGCGCAAAGACAACGAATCATCGAAATAGTTCTCACGTACATATATCATATATACAGGCCTTGCCGTCGGTGTACGAGGAAACATGACATCCAAGGCAACAGTCACTACGGCAGAGCCAATCTTTGCCGTGTGCCGACACTCTTTGCCGTGTGTTGGATGTCGGGCACACGGCAAAGAAATCTTTACCGTGTGTCGCACACGGCATTGTAACAGAGAAAACACACGGCAACTAATTGCACACGACAAAGACAGACAAAAGCACACGGTAAAGAGCGACACACGGCAAAGAAAATGGACCCAAACGGACGCCCGGACGGCGTAGTCACAGAAGCTCGTTTGCCGTGTGTGTGCACACGGCAAAGATAAATCCTTTGCCGTGTGTTTGCACACGGCAAAGAATATTTATCATTTTTTCCATTTTCTAACACTAATAGCCATTCCCGTGGTATAATCCATATTATCTAAAACTATTTGCACTCATCTAATTTTCACACAAAGTAATCCATATTTGATGGATAATCCAAAAGTATTACAGTTTTTCTCGCTTTTTACCTAATTTCGCTTATTTAAATTCCTTTATGCAGATTTTTTAGAGTAATTCAATTTGAACTATAAGTGTGTGATAATTTGCTCTAATTTTTTAAAAAAATCATTTTAAGCTACACAAGTAGTGGTTATATCACAGAAGCGTCAATAGTTTTGAAAAATTCGACCACTTTCAATAAATAACCACGGTGGCCATTTTGACCATTTAAAAAAAATCAAAGAAAGTGAAACATTACTCAAAAAAACAAATCCTTTGACATGTAGGCCTTTTATGTGTACTAGTTGCTAGCAAAAATAATAAACTTGAGTTTTGACAAAGTTTCTAAAACTATTCTTCACAAAAAGGTCAATCATCTACAAACATGTATAAGTTTCGAATCAAATGATCTAGATATGATCACTCTCGTGGCATAGTTTGTGATAATGTGCCCATATTTGATACACATATGTGTCTTGGTATGGCAAACAATGTTGTAGAACTAAGTTTTTTCAAATGATATTTATAAATATAATTTTTCATTTTTTAAGTGTCAAAAATGACATTTTTTGTAAAGCAAGTACCAAAAATATGGTGCAAAATTGTATCCATCCAATTTATACATAAAGTACTCCATATTTTATGGATAATCCAGAAATACTAGGAATTTTCTTGCTTTCTATCTAATTTCGCCTATTTAAACACATTTATGCTGATTTTCTAAAATTAATTCAAATTTGAACTACAAGTGTGTGATAGTTTGCTCTAATTTTTTTTACAAAAATCATTTTAAGTTACACAAGTAGTGGTTATGTCACAAAACTTTCGATAGTTTTGAAAAATTCGACCCCTTTCAATGAATAGACACGGCGGCCATTTTGAAAATGAGAAAAGAAAAAAAGAAAAATATCTTTTCCGTGTGCAAACACACGGCAAAGAAATCGTGTTTTGTGATTGGCCAAGAGGAGTTTCACGCGGATGACGCTTCTGAACCGTTGGATCCAGGAAGATTTTAATGCAGATCAATCTGAAGCGTTGAGAACAAACACACAATATGCGTCAATCTGCGTCAATCTGCGTAAATGGTTCCAAATTTAGAAATAATTTCAAGTTAAAAAATGTTCCAAATTTAAAAATTCTTCATTTAAAAATGGTTCCATGTTAAAAAAAAGTATTTTTAAAAATGGTTCCAAATTAAAAGATTGGAACAATTTTCTATTTTTGTGGAATATTTTCTGTACAACATAAGCGCTTGAAATTCTGAACCGTTCAGGCAAGGATAAATGTTTTCCGTACAGACCGAAGGTAAAGCAGAAAAAAACAGGAAACAAAAACATTTTCCAGGCGAGGATAAATGTTGGGCCGCGGCCCATTAATAGATCTCCGTAGGCGGCGCTGAGTTTAAATGGCGCTAAGGAGCGGCATAAAGGCGCTCCCGTGATCAGCCTCGTCCTCCCTGAGGCGCCCGGCGGCCCAACCCACTCCCCCTTCCGCGCCTACTTCATGTCTCCCGCGGCCCTTCCCGTAGCCTTCTCTAATTAAGGCGAACAACGACAGCTAAGTCGGTAAAGAGAGTACCCGGGTTATAAATTTGAATGAATTTTGTATAAATTTTAGTTGGTTCCAAAATATAATTATCTCAAAACTCTCGTACTAGATTTAGGAAAAAATCAGATGGAACTAATATGGTCAAATGTAATTTAACTTAACAAAATTTGGTCGAAATATTTTTGAAATATATTTCCTTTTCGGTGGGTTTTATGTTTTATTTCTTCTAAAACAGAGATTCGAAAATCAAAACCCTGGGCCGCACATCCATCCGTACTCAGGTTGTACTGCTGTGCTGATCAAAGTCCTGGCCGGCTGGCCCCAGGAAACCGGAGATGGACTCGAACTAGCTACTGTAGTAGACTCCGACTACCAGATGTCCTGTCATATTTCCTCTGCGCAAAGACAACGAATCATCGAAATAGTTCTCACGTACATATATCATATATACAGGCCTTGCCGTCGGTGTACGAGGAAACATGACATCCAAGGCAACAGTCACTACGGCAGAGCCAATCTTTGCCGTGTGCCGACACTCTTTGCCGTGTGTTGGATGTCGGGCACACGGCAAAGAAATCTTTACCGTGTGTCGCACACGGCATTGTAACAGAGAAAACACACGGCAACTAATTGCACACGACAAAGACAGACAAAAGCATACGGTAAAGAGCGACACACGGCAAAGAAAATGGACCCAAACGGACGCCCGGACGGCGTAGTCACAGAAGCTCGTTTGCCGTGTGTGTGCACACGGCAAAGATAAATCCTTTGCCGTGTGTTTGCACACGGCAAAGAATATTTATCATTTTTCCATTTTCTAACACTAATAGCCATTCCCGTGGTATAATCCATATTATCTAAGACTATTTGCACTCATCTAATTTTCACACAAAGTAATCCATATTTGATGCATAATCCAAAAGTATTACAGTTTTTCTCGCTTTTTACCTAATTTCGCTTATTTAAATTCCTTTATGCAGATTTTTTAGAGTAATTCAATTTGAACTATAAGTGTGTGATAATTTGCTCTAATTTTTTTAAAAAAATCATTTTAAGCTACACAAGTAGTGGTTATATCACAGAAGCGTCAATAGTTTTGAAAAATTCGACCACTTTCAATAAATAACCACGGTGGCCATTTTGACCATTTAAAAAAAATCAAAGAAAGTGAAACATTACTCAAAAAAACAAATCCTTTGACATGTAGGCCTTTTATGTGTACTAGTTGCTAGCAAAAATAATAAACTTGAGTTTTGACAAAGTTTCTAAAACTATTCTTCACAAAAAGGTCAATCATCTACAAACATGTATAAGTTTCGAATCAAATGATCTAGATATGATCACTCTCGTGGCATAGTTTGTGATAATGTGCCCATATTTGATACACATATGTGTCTTGGTATGGCAAACAATGTTGTAGAACTAAGTTTTTTCAAATTATGTTTATAAATATAATTTTTCATTTTTTAAGTGTCAAAAATGACATTTTTTGTAAAGCAAGTACCAAAAATATGGTGCAAAATTGTATCCATCCAATTTATACATAAAGTACTCCATATTTTATGGATAATCCAGAAATACTAGGAATTTTCTTGCTTTCTATCTAATTTCGCTTATTTAAACACCTTTATGCTGATTTTCTGAAATTAATTCAAATTTGAACTACAAGTGTGTGATAGTTTGCTCTAATTTTTTTTACAAAAATCATTTTAAGTTACACAAGTAGTGGTTATGTCACAAAACCTTCGATAGTTTTGAAAAATTCGACCCCTTTCAATGAATAGACACGGCGGCCATTTTGAAAATGAGAAAAGAAAAAAAGAAAATATCTTTTCCGTGTGCAAACACACGGCAAAGAAATCGTGTTTTCTGATTGGCCAAGAGGAGTTTCACGCGGATGACGCTTCTGAACCGTTGGATCCAGGAAGATTTTAATGCAGATCAATCTGAAGCGTTGAGAACAAGCACACAATCTGCGACAATCTGCACACTCGAATCTATTGGTTTGGAGGCATGCTTGTAGATCGATGGTGTGGCCTGTGCTATACTGTATTTTTTTTGCATCGACCTGCTACTCTGCTCCTTTAACTCTGGATCGATCGATGCTTGTTGTCTCTCTCCTTGCGCAGGACGCGGACAACGCAGCGACGCAACGAAGAACAGCACGAGATGGCGCCGCGAAGAACAGGACGAGATGGCGCGGCCGACCTCGTCGCCTTGCATGGCCATGGCGCCGCCAGGCTCCCGAGTTCCTCCTCCTCCGTCCGCCGTCGTCCCCGGCCACCTCGCGCGGGCAGCCGCGCCCTGCTCCCCGTTTCCTTTCTCTGGCCGCCGGAACAGGACGAGATGGCGCGGCCGACCTCGTCGCCTTCCATGGCCATGGCGCCGCCAGGCTCCCGAGTTCCTCCTCCTCCGTCCGCGGTCGTCCCCGGCCACCTCGCGCGGGCAGCCGCGCCCTGCTCCCCGTCTCCTTTCTCTGGCCGCCGGAGACCTCCTGCCCGACCCTAGCTTCGGCGGCATCTAGGAAGCTGTGCTGCTCCACACCGCCAGGCTCCCGAGCTCCTCCTCCGTCCGCTGTCGTCCCCGGCCACCTCGCGTGGGCAGCCGCGCCCTGCTCCCCGTCTCCTTCCTCTGGCCGCCGGAGAGCTCCTCCCCGGTCCTAGCTTCGGCGGCAACAAGTCGACAGCGCCGTTTGCCCTCGCTCGACGCCGCCGGCCGTCCCCAGCGAGGGTCAACGGGGATTTTTTTTTGATGGTGTCACCCCTCTTTGCCGTGTGCTTAAACACGGTAAACGGCAGGGGCTTCGCCTTGTGTTTGCACACGGCAAGAACGACCTGCGGGGCCTACCTGTCAGGAGAGCGCCGTCACCGTCCGTTCGTCGTCGTCAAAGGGCGGTGGGGCCCACCTCAGGTCTTTGCCGTGCGCCCCGATATTTGGCACACGGCAAAGAGCATGTTGCCGTGCCAATCTTTCCGTGTGCTCTTTGCCGTGTGCAGCACACGGGAAAGGCTTTGTCGTGTGCTTTTCGCTCTTCGCCGTGTGCTTTAGGCACACGGCAACGTTCTGCTCTCCCGTAGTGAGTCGACGAGATCGTCGTCTTTGAAGACGAGTTCCTGGCCGACGAAATACTCGCGCGTCTGCCAGCCCGCTGCGCCGTCCGCTGCACCGTGCTCTCCAAGCGCTTCCGGCAGCTCCTCGGGAGCCTCCACTTCTGGCTTCGCCACCGCCACCTCGGCACGCCGCTGGAGCACCCGCACGCCGCTCGCGTCCAGTGCCACCAAGATGCGGCCAGCGAGGGCTTCCACATCCAGTTCCACGTTGTCTGCCCCACGTTCATAATCGAGCACGACTTCAGCATGGAGCACGGCAGCTGGTACGCTGGCACGTGCAACGGGCTTGTCCTCCTGTCTAGCGACGGCGCGCAAGGGCAGTCGTCCGTTGACGGCCTCGTTTTCAACCCGGCCACCAAGGAGGCGGCACACATGTCCTTGCAGTTGCCGCACCCTGGCAAGGAGGACTCGAAGCGCCACATCCTAGGGTTCGGGTACGGACCATCCGGCAAGGTCTACAAGGCTCTCATCGGTGAGTCTGACGACGATAGCGGGAGGTTGATGGTGGTATCACTGGACGGCAGCGGCGGCCAAGAACTGAGGACAGTCTTCTCATGCGACGACGACACGGATTGTAATTACTGTCTTCACACGGCCGACAACAAAGTGTACTTCCTTATCAATAAGAATGAGGAGATTTCGGTGCTTTCTTTAGATTTCGATAGCGAGGCTACGACCTGGATTGCCGTCCCGGAAGGGCAAGACATCCCAAAATTCATGATGTTGGAGTTGGAAGTACGTGGCCGCCCGTGCATCTACGCAGAGAAGGGCAAGGAGATCGTGCTATGGTCACTCACCACGGATCACCACTGGGAGAAGCTATTTATTCTAGTCAAGGATAACTCTCAGCCGGACGATTCTTTGAAGGGCGTCTGGGACTGTGGAGGTGGCTTTCTATTCGCCCAGTTTAAGTATAGTGGTGCCTACATGTACAACCTCAACGAGACTGTCAGGGAGGAGAAAGAAGTCAGTCGGCTGACGGCTGTGAGCTCACTGAAGTTCGAACATAAATGGCCAGCCTGTATTTGTTCCATAAATCTATCGAATTACCAGCCAACACTCATATCACCTGCAAGTATCCTCGGCGATGTTGCCTTCTCGTATCGTTGTCGTGAGAGTGTTGCACCGAAGCATGAGGTGGATGTAACGTTCTTGGAGACAACACAAAAGTCGCTCATAGATCCGATGATGCTTATGCTCTCTGTATTACGTCCCCTGAATGTTTAGCTGGATTAACCATTGGTGTTGTCGTTGTTGTTTTAAAGGGGAGAAGACAGAGAGAGTTATTACCTTGTACTTGCATTTTCGTTTTTAGTTAGCGAGTATATATTTACGGCCATTGCAAGGCGTGGGAAGAAGTTAGATAAAATCGAAAAGGAAAAGAATACTAGTAGAGAACTGACCTTTAGTACTGGTCCTATTGGGACTTTAGTACCGGTTGCACAACCGGTATTAAAGGGTCGGTACTAAAGGGGTACCCCTTTAGGACTAAAGGGGTACACCGGTACTAAAGGGTCTTTACGTGGGCGAACAGACGCGCGCGCAACGGAGATTACCAACCGGTACTAAAGGTTCCTACTTTTTTGCACCCCGCTTATTTTTTCACGAAACATACATCACATTAAAATCAAAATAGAATAATGCTCAAATGTAATACATAGTTCTCACGAAACATACATAAATCAAAACTAACATACGACTACCTAAAGAATTTAAATCCAACAACAAATCCGATCAGAATCGCAACCAAGTTAACTATTGAACCAACAGCATAATGATACCAAGACTCTTGACTAATGGCATATTTTCTAATCTTTTTAAGCTTGACGCGCATTGCATCCATCTTCCTCTCGTAAGCAGCGACGACGTCGGCAAGCTCGACCCCGTGAGTATCATCGATATCGGCAATCTTCAAGTCCAATTACTTCTTCTCTTCTAGGCATTGAAGACGAAGATCTTCACTTATCTTCAATTTTGCTCTCAAATCGTTGTTTTCTTTTTGTAAATACTCGACAATATGGTCGTCCGGAATTTCCGGTTCAACTACCTCCTAAATAAAAATATATTTACGTCAAGTTGGTCGGCATGATTGTTATAAACACGAAACAAAATAAATAGTTAAAAAGATATACCACATCCGAATCATAGACCGGACGAGGGCCGACGGGGACGGATATCAAAACCATGACACTATACATATATAAAAATATATAAGAAAATTATACAAGAAATAATTATGCATTTAAATCATATAACTAACAATTTTTAAAATAAAAGATAAAAAAAGAGCCTCACCGAGGTGGTGTCGGTGACAGAGCGGCGCGGGCAATCGACGGCGGTGAGGAAGGGGACACTATATAAAACCACAAATTATACTTTAATTTGAGCTCAAAATGCATATAAAACAAATGAAATCACTAACTTAGGCATTTCATCAAACACCTTGCAAGTACCACCAAAATCAAACTTGCTAAAATTGCACGAAAATGAGCTAAACTTGAAATGCCGGAAGAGAAGATGAAGTTGCTAAGCCTTATATATGTAGGTGCCACCAATCTTGGAAGTTGTTTGAGAAAAAATGGGTGAATTTGAGCTTGGGAGAGCTAAGAGGGAAAAATGGAGTTGAGTTCGAGCTCAAAATGGAGTGGCTCGGGGTGGAAGAAGGTTATAGTGGCCGGGACCTTTAGTACCGGTTGTTATTACCAACCGGTCTCTTTAGTACCGGTTGGTAATAACAACCGGTACTAAAGGTCTCCGCGTGGGGCCACCAACCACGGGCGCATGTGCTGCGGGGCCTCGGACCCTTTAGTATCGGTTGGTGCTAACAACCGGTACTAAAGGGCCCAAAAGGGTGGCGCCTCGGGGCCCCGGCTGGCACACAAACCCAGCCGGTGCTAATGCCCCTTTAGTACCGGTTTTAGGTACTTAAGGGGGGCGCACCAAAGCCTTGTTTTCTACTGGTGGAAGGAGAAGGGCAAAGAAAAAGGTAAGAAGATGGAGTCGACGTCGTGTGTGATACTTCTGAATCCAAGACATAGTTCCTCACATTTCCTGGTCCCATCTTGTTGCCCAGAGCTTTAGTCCTTCGCTGAATCGTTGAAAAAGAAGTTCTGAACTGGTCACTGGTTGAAAATCTCGTTGTTCCTTGCTCTTTCATAAATTTTGTAAGCAGGCACCAAAGTATATCGGCCATGTACTGGCTTGCAGGGATTCCATTTTGACGACAAATTCTGAAATTGTGGTAGCTGGCAACCTCGCATTGCTTGGCCAAGAACATTTAGGGCATGTTTGATTCAAAGGAATTGCATAGGATTTTTTGGAGGATTTGAACCCATAGGAATTTTTCCTTTCTTACTAGTTTGATTTACAGGATGGATCCTATATGATTTTTTCCTAAGGAAACTTTTGTACTACTTTCTATAGAAATTCTAACATCCACTACAACCTCTTTTTACAATTCCTTTAGTGGAATCAAATAAACTTTAGCATAAACCAAATCATATAGGATCGGAGTGTGCATCACATAGCAATCCTATGATTTACCTGTTCCTATATCTTTCCTATCAAACAAATCAAACATGTCCTTAGCTTACCCGAACACCCAGAACCATTGAGAGCGTTCTGGCAATGTAGAGTTAGGTGGGGGCTGTCTCTACTCTCTACCACCGGCAATGTAGAGTTAGGTGGGGATATCCTGTGTCCAACATTTTTGGACCGTGTTATTTCTAGCCTTCCTCGATAAGCTAGCCATTGAAATACTTTGTGTATCCATGTAATAGCTTTCAACCATACGCATTTTATTTGATTGATTCCATCTCGCTCAACGGTCTCTGACAACAGTTTATATGTGGCAGCTGTTGATGCAGATTTTGTTGTCGTGATAAAGTGTCTTCTATCGGGTCTGAACCAACTGACATTGAGGTACTGTTCAAATGTAAACTGAGTTCCTGCAGCTGGTTTTACGCGGTGAAGGATAATTGACATTATCAGGTTGATCACCCAAGAAACTTGCAGATATCGAGAGGCATGAGTTCAATTAGGGTCGCTAGAGAACGTGTATAGGACAGTGTTGTCGTTGTTGTTAGTAAAAAGGTAGGCAAGGTCCAAGAGATTTTTTTAAATAATATTAATGTTAATAGTAATTTCGGGTATTAGTACGCGCGGCGGAGATATTTGAAAAATAGCGCGCTGTCGGCCCCGAGCGCGACGAAAGTCGAGTTTCGGCCTGGGAGGGCCGAAAGTTGGCCGTCGGCGCGGTACGCGACGAGAGCTGCATGCAGCTCTGCGCGCGCGGCAGGCAGGGCCCGCGACTTTCGGCCCCGAGCGGAGCGAAAGCAGGTTTCGGCCAGGAGCGGGCCGAAAGTCCCTCCACCTTCGGCAGGCGCATCTTTCTTCTCCCCTTTCTTCTCTTCCTCCTTCCCCTTCCCTGGTTCGTCTTATGCCACAATGTGTCACAGTTTCGTCCGCCAAATTTGTTCCCGCCACCTTTTCCCGCACAATTTCTTCCCGCCACCGTTTTCCGCCCAATTACTTCCCGCTTTCGTTCCAGCCACCGTTTACCGCCAAAAGGCGGCACCGTCTAATTTTTTCCCGCCACCGGTAGTTCTATAAAAATCAGGTGAAATATTTGTACGGGATTTGCTTCATACAGACTGAATCTTAACAGCCCAGATACTAGGATCAAACCGGAAATTTATCGTGAAATACTGCTGAATGGCAGCAATTCTCAAATTCACTTGGTTTGTAAGCTGAATCAACATATTTCCAAATTCACTCAAATCAACACCTGACTCGTTTACACCGACATTACCGGCGCCATAGTGCACAACAACATCAACCACTTCCATGACCTAAACAAATTTAATGCATCATCAGATGCCGATCACTGAAAAATATGCCGCCCAATGAATAATATTTATTCTAACCGATCGCAAAAAATTCTACACTGCATTAATCAACAAAATAATAGAACTATAATATTAGCGCATCCACCAAATAAATTATTCCGACAGTAATACTAACGAATCCACTGACTAAAATTGTCTACACTACTGCTAACGCAGCCACCAACAAAATACTTAATATGCACCCGTCCACTAACAGAGCCGCTCTCCGGCTTCAATCTGCCGCCACCACTGCTCCAGCACAACACCACCTTCTCAAACAACAACTTGTACCATCACTAGGCACCATTGTTGACCACCATTGCTCCCAATCCTCCACCTCCACACCTCAAAACGACTCCACAAAAAGCTATCCCATCCACAGATCCTGGATGCCCCGTCCCTCCTATCTCTTTTTTACCAATCAAATATGTGGCAGCACAAGTTTTTTGGCCTAGATTTGGTGGAGGGAGGAAGAGCAGGAAGAGGAAAGGAGGAAGACGAACCAGGGAAAGGAAGAAGAGAAAGAAAGGGAAGAAGAAAGGAGAGGCACGTCGACTGCATGCGGACGAGCTTTTGCTCCGCTCCGGACCGAAACCCGCTTTCGCTCCGCTCGGGGCCGAAAGTCGCGGGCCCCGCCTGCCGCGCGCGCAGAGCTGCATGCTGCTCTCGTCGCGTACCGCGCCGACAGCCAACTTTCGGCCCTCCCCAGGCCGAAACTCGACTTTCGTCGTGCTCGGGGCCGACAGCGCGCTATTTTTCAAATATCTCTGCCGCGCGTGCTATTACCCAGAATTACTATTAAAATTAATATTATTTTAAAAAAATCTCCAAGGTCCAAGACGGTAGGGTTGCGTCACGCCAGCATGGCAACCTCTATGTATTGGAGGGCCCTAGAATGAAGTCGACAACATGACCTCTTAGACTAGTCACAATGGGGAGTATCATAAATCGGTATCATGCACATGATACTATTGTATGATACCATCCCCACAATACATAGTATCATATTGTAGTATCATACACACATCCTATTTATTGGTTTGTAGAATCCCAATAAAAATATGTGTACAAGATTTACTTGCTATTAAAATATGTTGTTTTATGTGCTATGATACCGTAACATAGGTAGATACCACTATACTCTCTTTATTCATTAATTACAGTGCCACATCAGATTTTTGCCAACATGAAATGCATGATACTAGCTATGATACTACCATTGTGGCTAGTCTTAGGGGCTACATATGTGTATGCATATGTAGATATATGTGCGCACACATTCTTAATTGGAGAGATCTAATAATTAATGATTGCTAAGCACTTAAAGCCATAGTATGTATGACATTACCAGGTGCATCAAGATAGAGTCAAGTCTCTCTCTCCATTGTTCCTTTTGGTGCATTGCAATTTTTCTTTCTAAAAGACTAAAACTGAAATCCAAAACCCTTGGCCGCACATCTGTTCGAACTCAGTTGTTCACTGATGTGTTTTTCGAAGTCGTATCAGACAAAAAATAAAGGACGCGACTATGGAGCGGCGCCGCTGCTCTGTCGTCTCCAGCGGCGGTCAATGAACGAGATCATCGAGCGAGCGCGGACGGGACTCCTTTCTGGACCACAATATTTGTAACTGAAACAATTTTGGTGGGCCAAAAATTAACACATGAAAGCCCAATACAAAAAAAATATCACGTAATCTTATCGAGGCAGGGACCATATTTGGGGCTGTGTCTGGGCGACCATAAAACGCAAATATGTAGAAACACCCGATCTGGGGACCCAGGAATCTCATCAAGGAAATGACAAGAAAAAACGATCTGGACAAAAACATGGTTCGAACTCTACTTTCCCCTAATCTTCTACATCTTTTGCTGCTCTCTGCACACGGAATTTACTCTAAAAAATAAGAACTTGCAAAAGAAAATGAAAGGGACACCATCACAGAAAGCACTCAGCCCCATAGGAATAACTTTCTTCATGAAACGGTGCTCAGAATTAGAGTAACACTAGCAGGTGGAAAATACAGATATAACTTCTACACACATGTATGAACGTGATTACATTTAGATCCAATAGATAGCAAAGGACTTACAGGATCCACACATGGTGCTAGGGATCAAGGTTTCCCATACATAATTGCATACATGAAGAAATAGTATGAAATACATTTTGGTGTCATCAGGGTGCTGATTCTTTTGCACCAGGACATAATACTCCAACCCTCTCCATTCATCTTTGAAGACGAGTTCTTGGCCGACGAGATCCTCGCGCGTCTTCCGGCCCGCTGCGCCGCGCGCTGCATCGTGCTCTCGAAGCGCTTCCGGCAGCTCGTCGCGAGCTCCCACTTCTGGCTTCACCACCGGCGTGTCGGCGCGCCGCTGGAGCTCCCCCGCGCCGTTCGCCTCCAACAACACGATGACTGCAAGGCCTTTTACTTCCACGTCGTCGGACCAATCGTTCGTCATGGAGCACGCCGTCAACGTGGAGCACCACAGCTGGTACATCAGCACGTGCAATGGTCTAGTAGTCCAAGGTTTCGGATACCGGTTCAAAAAAAATTCCGGAGGGGGCCGGTATTTCCGGTAACCGGGGTTACCGGAAAATACCGGCCGGTAACCGGCCCAATATTTCGGCAAGAATTCAGGATTTAAACTTAAAACATCGAATTTTTTCAAAATTTAAATCTTTCGAGCACAAATTTGTTTCAAATTTGACTAATCTGAGATTTTTCATCCGAGATGTGTAAATTCCGGGGGGCTCCGAGAAATCCGGTTACCGCGGAATTCCACGGAATTCCGGCCGGTAACCGAAACCTTGAGTAGTCCTCGCGTCCGGCATCTCCTACCCGGACAAAGAACAGTCTCTCGTCAACGGCATCGTATTCAACCCAGCCACCAGGGAGGAGGCACGCCTGTCCTTGCCGTTGCCACACACTCAAAACAAGGGCGTGGAGCGAAGCATCTTTGGTCTTGGTTACGGGCCATCCAGCAAGGTCTACAAGGCTCTTGTCCACGAGGCTCACGATCATAGCATCAGGTTGATGGTGGTATCACTGGACGGCAGCGGCGGCCAAGAACCGAGGACTGTCTTCTCATCCGACGAGCCTTTCTATTCCGATCACAATCTACAGACGGCCGACGGCAAAGTGTACTTCCTTATCTATGCAATGGACATTTTTGAGAATTGGTACTTGTCGGTGCTCGCTTTCGACGTGGACAGCAAGGCTGTTACCAGGATTGCCATTCCGGAACAGGAAGACATCACATACAAGATGTTGCAGGTTCATGGCCGCCCATGCATCTACACGCAGGAGGGTCAGAAGGACACCGTGATCTGGTTACTCAACACGGATCACCAGTGGGAAAAATTCATTCTGGTCAAGGAACCTCGGCGGGACGATTGGTTGATGGGCGTCTGGGAATGTGGAGGTGGCCTTCTCTTCACCCGGTTTATTTATAGCGGTGCCTACATGTACAACCTCTATGAGGCTCTCGGGGAGAAGAAAGAAGGCAGAAGCGGCAATGGGCTGACCGCTGTGAGCTCACTGAAGATCGACGACAAATTGCTATGGAAAAATTGTTGGAGCAATATTTGGGATTACCAGCCAACACTAATATCACCATCGAGTATCTTTGGCGATCCTGCCTTCTCGGACCGTGGTCGTGAGAGTGTTGCACCAAAGCATGAGTTGAATGGATCGTTCCTAGAGATGACACAAAAGTGGGTTGTCGATCCGATGGTGCATATGCTCTCTGTATTACGTCCGCCATCTGGTTAGCTGGATTGAAATTGTTGTGGCTGTCGTTGATGGTGCAAGCCGGGTCCTAGGCTGTAGGTGGTGTCGCGCAAGTACTCCGTCCATGAAAAAATGTAGGTGCACTATGTTTTTGTCGGTATTTGATGCACAAATTTTACCACTAACATATACTAATGTATATGAATTGACAATGTATAATTAGTATCGTCACATTCGTCTTACCAAACTATTTTATTTCATTTCATATATCTCTATATCTAATTACGTGACCAAAGTTGTAAAATGTTGACGAGAAAACTAAGACTCCCTCCACGGTGCGCTAAAGCTGGCGTCGTCGGATTACCTTTTGTAATACACAGCGAACGGGAAGATCGTGACAAACCGGCTTCCATCTAGTCGCAGAAGCGGGGATCCGTTGATGGCGCAACCGGCCCCACCGTGCTTTTCTTTGTTTTCTTTAACCGTTATTGGAAACAATTATAAACTAATCATGTATCTGATGCAATGAATTTATAAGCCACGACTACATATTCAGACTGTTTCCCATTGAAAACCTTCGTCGCAATTGAGAATTTCACATCATCCACCAGACTCAGGCAACATACATTTTACGTTGCAGACAAGTGTTTGACAGGTATCGATAGCGTCGTTCTTAACTAGTGTGGAGTCTTTATATGTGTATATAATGATGATGTAAAGACGAAAATAAAATACACATCTATGGAGTGGCACTTGCTTCCCAAACAACCGAGCATGCGCAAGCGCGTGGCCCCAACCCCTGCAGCCCACGATGCATCGGGCAACGCTGACCACTGCACCAGCAGCAATCATCGACGCCTTTCCAAGTTCAATCATGGTAGCCCACACTAGGTCTGCCCCGAAGCCGCGGCGCCAAAACAACGAGCTCCACTCACGCATCAAACTCCATACGGAGCGTCCCCCAAGGACGATGAAATGACATTGACGATCATGTAACTTGTGCAGTGGGTGCACTTAACTCACAATACATCAAAAGTTCTCGCAGTGCGTCGATGTGGAGCGCCTCAAGTTGGAGGCGTACCAGACAGAGCGCCGATGTTCAGTGAAAAATATGTGGGAGCCACGCGTGAAGGAGGAGCCGCGGGAGCGTGCAGGGCTGTCCGATGTGGGGTCCCCCGGTGCGGGGCCGTCTACCGGGCCACCCTTCATCAACCTCAGCAGCGAGGACAGCTCGGACTCCGACTTCTACGTCGGAGTGAACTGGAAGGCGCTTGCGACTGAGTGTACCAACGGTGATTAGGTTTCAGTAACAATGTATGTCTACTTTAAAGTAGTTTTGGGTAGTATGTAGATATAATCTAGTTTGAATTAAGTTTGTATGAAATTTCAATGAAATTTGTGTTTCAAATGATTTAAGAGTTCAAATATGAAGGTTCGCTAGAAACATACTCCTCTAAAGGATAAGGAGGCATATACTAATACTACTCTAAATTTTGAGGGATCAGCTAGAGATGCCTTGAGATGCCACAACCGACAAAAGATAGGTTAGTATGAACTCTCTAGGCATGTCATGTGCAAACTATAGCCGTGTAGATGCATCACACAACACTAAGAGGGCAAGTAGCTTTGTAGCACATACTACCTCAACATGTGTGGTAGCCTCCGATCCTGGTTTCAGAAATAGTTTCACAACAGAAGCTACACTTAATCGTCACAAAACTTTCTACTAAACTACATCCTCAAATCATGGCATCATAATCATCCAATGTACCATTATACTCCATGACCTTCTTCTTGATCTTCGAGCTATCCACCCATGTGATGAAGTCCTCCATGTTCCTGGTTACGAGAAAGGACGGATCGGTGATTGTCTCTGGGCCGACACGCAAGTGCCCTTGTTCGATGTAGGTGACGGCCTCTTTAAGGTGTTCCGCCAAGTTAAGCTTCACCATAACTGTTGCGAGTCTCCGCCTGCAATAGTTTTAGCAAGCGATATCGTAAGTGGAATACGATATGTCATATCGCTTCATACAGTACAACTAACAGGGTTATTAAGTGATTTGTGGATATAAACAGTTCTAAGAAACTACTGAAAAATAAAATCCACAATTTAATGAGTCTAACAATGATTCAAGGAGAAATAGTAGCTGTAAGTCGGGGAAAGATGGGGGACCTGCAGAAGGCGCTCACTGAAAGATTCTCCCATTTTTTCAAGCTCTTCTTTGTTTGAATTACACCCATATTGTAACTGAAATTTAAGAAAACTTCTTTAGACTGTACAAATGAGCAGGCAAGTAAAGTATATCAATGAAAACCTGGAAGCGCCAAGCAAGAATTGCATGATTCAGTCGAACAGAAATTGCTTTGGATGTTTATAATATAAGATGTCACACTCATCCAGCACGATGTATAGACAGTTTTTGTGTCACTTTCGTAAAGCCTGGCCGAGTATCAACAGCGGGGACATGGGGTAACCAAACAATAACAATACATTTCCATGTTGAGAGGACTAACTATTTGAGTGCACTCTATGACATTAGCAGGAGCAGAAGAGTATGATGAGACGCAGATGATTATCGAAAGGGTTAGCAAGTCTTTGCTACCACTTCATTACTATTTTTCAAATAACTGCAGGAGAACTGTTGTATTCCTTCATTGATCAGAGTCAGGTCAAATGGACCAAAGTTCTGAAGGAAAACAGTGATACCCCAAGAAACCTAAGGTTTTGTTTCATAGAGAAACCGGGGGTCTCTCCCTGTGAATCTAACTAATACCCCAAGACACCTCATATGTGTTATATGTTACTATGGCCGCATCAAATGGATACTCCTTGCATTATCAAAACCAAATTGTCAACAAGTAGTCATGTCCTAGTAACATGAGAAAACACATCTGCCCAAAAAATGGCAAGTAAAGAACACACTTGGTGATAGTTCAGTGATGTAGCATTCAAGGTTCAGAGGTGAGACCAATGTGCCTTGCTTGTAGCAGTTTCGTAAAGTAGAATGGGCATTTTGACTAGACATGATGTTTGAAAAGAACGTGAGAAAATGCTGGATCGCTATATATATAGAACAATGCTCTAGTAGCTAACTAGCTATATGAGAAACAATATACGTATGCGACACAAATATAAGCATTAATAAGTGAGTCAAGTGATGGAGTACCGTAGGATGTAAAGCATATATTGCATGGTTGAGTTTTACCAACTCCATAAACATGTAATTATCTCTTTATAAACATCTTAACCCTAATAGGCATGAGACAACGCTACAAACTAAAAGGGTTACAGACTATTTATTTTGTACAATATATTGCCACCCCAGCAGTATAGTTCATGACCTAGTAGTTGGGATCGACCCAAGGGGAAGAGGATCAGCGGGGACTTACAGCTTATCGATGAGCATGTCCTTCATCTGGATTCTGAAAGGGTCCCTCGGATCCATCTGCTTTATGATGTTCACGAGCTTCTGCGCCATGCAGCAGATCCCTTTGTACCTGCAACCATCATCACGTAGAATCAAACCACGATGATAATCTCGTACTGATACACGGGCAGTACGCTGCGAAATCGATCCATGTGTGGTTCATGCATATACTTACTTCTTGTAGTCGTCCCTCTGGACGAGGTAGTAGCGCCGCGTGACGGCGGCCTCGCGGTGGCCGTCCTCCCGCTCGTTCGAGATGAAGTTGGCCTTCTTCACCAGCTTCTTCTCGTGGCCCTTGAGCTTCCTCATCGTGTCTCCCTCGAGTAGATCGAGGTGTTTGTCGAGCGGCAGCGCCGGTGGACGGTTCTGGGAGGAGTGCGTGCGATAGAACGGACCAACAACAGTTTCACCGGCGAGCGAGCTGCGATGATGGGGGCGGTGTGGCGGCGCTGTCTCGGGACCGAGCGTAGGGTTTAACGCTAACATGGACGTGGGCCGAGTGGGCTCGTTATCCTTTTTGGGTTTCGCCGACGAAGATCTGGCAGGCCGATCCAAGAACTCATGAAAAACTCTGATTGCGCAGATATTCTAAGAACACATGAGATATGCCAAGAACTGTTACTAATAGTATAGTATAGTATATATGTAATAAAAATGTTATTAGTCCGCCAAAAAGAAAAGGTTACTAGTCCTGTCACTGGTGGAAACAGAGGTTTTGGTGGAGAGGGGGTGTTGGGCTCTAGTCATGGGCGTGGTTCGATCTCGAACTAGAGGAGGGAACTAGTACCGGGCCGGCTGCTCTGACGCTGCGCAGGTCGGGTCCCGGGTCATAGGACACCTCTAGTTCCGGGCCGTGATACCACCCGGGACCGAGCAGTCAGCGGCAGGGTGGAAACCGGAGGGTGGACCTTTCGTCCTGGGCCGTGGTACAGCCCGGGACTAGAGGTCCCGCTATATCATCTCCCACCCCGGGCCAGCCACCATTTTTGAACTCTCAAGCTCATCTCCATTGTTTCCTCTCTCAAGATCAAGTGTAGCCCCATTTTTTTCCAAGATTTGTCAAGATAGACGGCACCCATCTCTCCAAGGGTTAGCAACACTTGATCCTTTCACCCGGCGGCCGAATTTTAGCCATTTCCATACAAGTTTAGCTCATTTCATTTTTGTAGTGCTACCTAGGTGTTTGATGCTAAGTAAGTAGTTCATATTTTTATATGTTTTTGAGCTCAAATTAATTTATGATTTGTGGATTTTAGTGTCGTCTCGGTCCTCACCGCCGTCGATAGCCCCCGCCGTCCCGTGACCGGCACCACCTCGGTGAGCCTCTTTTTTATCTTTTATTTTAAAAATTACTTGTATGATTTGAATGCATATTATTTTTTCTTGTATAATTTTCTTATGTTTTTTATATGTATAGTGTCATGGTTTTGATATCCGTCCCCGTCGGCCCTCGTCCGGTCTATGATTCGGATGTGGTATATTTTTATCACTATTTATTTTGTTTCGTGTTTATAACAATCATGCCGACCAACTTGACATATATTTTTATTTAGGAGGTAGTTGAACCGGAAATTCCGCCGACCCTATTGTCGAGTTTTTAAAAAGAAAACGATGATTTGAAGCAAAATTGAAGATAAGTGAAGATCTTCGTCTCCAATGCCTAGAAGAGAAGATGGTAATTGGACTTGAAGATTGCCGACATCGTTGATGCTCACGGGGTCGAGCTTGCCGACGTCGTCGCTCACGAGATGAAGATGGATGCAATGCGCTCAAGCTTAAAAAGTTAGAAAATATGTCATTAGTCAAGAGGCTTGGTATCATTATGCTGTTGGTTCAATAGTTACCTTAGTTGCGATTCTGATCGCATTTGTTGTTGGATTTAAATTCTTTAGATAGTTGTATTCTAGTTTCAATTAATTTATGTTTTATGAGAACTATGTATTACATTTGGTCACTACTCTACTTTGGTTTTAATGTGATGAACTTGTATTAATGAATATGGTATGTTTCCTATTATGTTGGTTTATCGTAATGGGTTTTAGCGGTGATTTGCAGATGAGTCATCCATGGATGTACGCTGACCGACGCTCTAAAGAGTACATGGATGGCGTGCAATCTTTTCTCAATGTGGCTAAGGATAACAAGGGGCCGAATGGTTTTATGTGTTGTCCATGCAGTAAATGTCGGAATGAGAAGGATTACCTAACACAGACAGAATTCACCTCCACCTGATAACTTCTGGTTTCATGCCCGGCTATAATTGTTGGACCAAGCACGGAGAAAAAGGGGTTATGATGGAAGATAACGAAGAAGAAGAGAACGATGACAACTACATGTACCCTGAATACGTTGGTAACCCAACAGGGGAAGCTGATGATGAAGAGGTACCAGATGATCCCATCATACATGATGATTTACGTGGGGTCATCGTTGATGCACATACCCTAGCAGAAACTACACTTGAGAAGTTGAAGTTGGAGCGCATGTTAGAGGATCACAAAACAAAGTTGTACCCAACTTGCGAAGATGGCAACACAAAGCTCGGTACCACACTGGAATTATTGCAATGGAAGGCAGCGAATGGTTTATCTGACAAGGGATTTGGGAGTTTACTGAAAATAGTGAAGGACAAGCTGCCGGCTGGTAACGAATTGCCCGAGAGTGCGTATGAAGCAAAGAAGATTATCTGCCCTCTAGGATTAGATGTGCAGAAGATACATGCATGCATTAATGACTGCATCCTCTACCGCGGTGAGAAGTATGAGAATTTGAATGAATGCCCGGTATGCGGTGCATTGCGGTATAAGATCAGAGCAGATGACCCTGGCGATGTTGAGGGCCAGCCCGCCAGGAAGAAGGTTCCTGCCAAGGTGATGTGGTACGCTCCTATAATACCACGGTTGAAACGTTTGTTCAGAAACAAAGAGCATGCCAAGTTGTTGCGATGGCACAAAGAAGACCGCAAGAGCGACGAGATGTTGAGACACCCGGCTGATGGGTCGCAGTGGAGAAAAATCGATACAGAGTACAAGGAATTTGCACGTGACCCAAGGAACTTAAGGTTTGGTCTTAGCACGGATGGCTTTAATCCTTTTGGGGAGCAGAGCAGCAGTCATAGCACCTGGCCTGTGACTCTATGTATCTATAACCTTCCTCCTTGGTTGTGCATGAAGCGGAAGTTCATTATGATGCCAGTGCTCATCCAAGGCCCGAAGCAACCCGGTAACAACATTGATGTCTACCTGAGGCCATTAGTTGATGAACTTTTACAGTTGTGGCGTGATGAAGGGGTACCTGTGTGGGATGAGTACAAACAAGCGGAATTTAACCTACGAGGGTTGTTGTTTGTAACCATCAATGATTGGCCTGCTCTTAGTAACATTTCAGGACAGTCGAACAAGGGATACAATGCATGCACACACTGTTTAGATAGCACTGAAAGTATATATGTAGGTAACAAGAATGTGTACCCGGGTCATCGTCGATTTCTTACAACTCAGCATCCCCTAAGAAAGAAAAGCAAGCAGCATTTCAAAGGTGAGGAGATCACCGGCCGAAGCCACCCCTCCAAAGTGGTGAAGATATATATGATGCGGTCAAGGATTTAGATGTAATCTTTGGAAAGGGTCCTGGCGGACAGTCTGTTCCGAAGGACGCTAACAACCACGTTCCCCTGTGGAAGAAGAAGTCTATATTTTGGGAACTACCCTATTGGAAAATCCTAAAGGTCCGCTCTGCAATCGACGTGATGCACGTGACGAAGAATGTTTGCGTGAACCTGCTAGGCTTCTTGGGCGTGTATGGGAAGGCAAAAGATACTCCGGAAGCACGAGAGGACCAGCAACTTTTGAAAGACCCAAAGAACCTGCATCCAATGAGGACGGATAAAGGACGTCTACGTCCTGCTAGCTACGTTCTTACCAAAGAAGAGAAGGAGATATTTTTTGAAGTCCTGAGCAGTATGAAGGTCCCGTCTGGCTTCTCGTCGAATATAAAGGGAATAATAAATATGGCAGAGAAAAAGTTCCAGAACCTAAAGTCTCATGACTGCCACGTGCTGATGACTCAACTGCTTCCGGTTGCATTGCGGGGGCTTCTACCGGAAAATGTTCGAGTATCCATTGTTCAGCTATGTGCGTTCCTCAATGCAATTTCGCAGAAGTCAATCAGCCCAACCACTCTATTAAGGTTACAGAAGGATGTGGCTCAATGTCTCGTTAGTTTTGAGTTGGTGTTCCCACCATCCTTCTTCACTATTATGACACATCTCCTAGTACACCTGGTCGACGAGATTCACATTCTGGGTCCTGTATTTCTACACAATATGTTCCCCTTTGAGAGGTTCATGGGAGTGTTGAAGAAGTATGTTCATAACCGTGCTAGGCCAGAAGGAAGCATCTCCAAAGGGTATGGAACAGAGGAGGTCATTGAGTTTTGTGTTGACTTTATTCCCGGCATTAAGTCGATTGGTCTTCCTGAATCGCGACATGAGGGGAGACTAAGTGGAAAGGCACTCTAGGAAAGAAATCATACATATGCAGGGACGGGTATTCTTTCACAAAAGCACACTACACAGTTCTGCATAATTCCACTTTGGTGGCTCCGTATATCCAGATGCACAAGGATATTGTACGCTCTAACAACCCGGGGATGGATGACTCCGCCATTGCAAAGGAACACATGGAGAATTTTGGCGGTTGGTTGGAAACGCATCTGAACAACAACAACACAGTCTCAGATGAGCTGTTCTTGTTGTCTAAGGGGCCATCTTCGACTATTTGGACTTTCCAAGGGTATGAGATAAACGGGAATACATTTTACACGAACGCCCAAGATAAAAAGAGCACCAACCAAAATAGTGGTGTCCGCTTTGATGATAAGAGCACGAATGAGGCCACGGTCACATATTATGGTTGCATAGAGCAGATATGGGAACTTGACTATGGACCTTCTTTGAAGGTCCCTTTGTTCTGGTGCAAATGGTTCAACCTGAGAGGCGGCGGGGTAAAGGAAGACCCATTGTACGGAATGACTACAGTGGATCTCACGAATGTTGCGTACGACAACGAACCATTCGTTCTAGCCAAGGATGTGGCTCAGGTTTTCTATGTGAAGGACATGTCTACCAAGCCAAAAAAAAGAAAAGATAAGGAAGTGAATACATCAGCCGATGAGCCAAAGCGCCACATAGTTCTTTCAGGAAAAGAACCATCGTGGGAGTGGAGGACAAGACAGACATGTCAGAAGATTACGACAAGTTTCATGAAATTCCGCCCTTCAAAGTGACCACTGACCCAAGCTCAAGTTATATGCAGACCCTTGTCCATGGTTACGGAGCGATCAGAAGAAAGGGTCTCACAAAAAGAAAAAGCGAAGACTAAATAGGGATGTTGTTCATGATGTGTAATAATTTATTAAACTTTTATATAATTTGTTCTAAGGCGAGCATCAAACATGTCAATGAAATCAAGCGTAGTAGTACTTATTTATAAATTTTTGATGTAGCATCAAACTTTGTGATGTGAAATGATCCACTGTGCATGTAGTACTTGATTTATAAATTTTTGAATTGATTTTAAATTAAGCGTATGTAGTACTTAATTTAAAACCAAGCGCATGTGGTACTTCATTTTAAACCAAAACAGAAAACAGGAAAATGAAAGCAATTTTTACTTGATTTGGACAACTAAATCAAAAGATAAAAAAAGTAAAATCAGAAATTAAAAAAAACAACCTCTAGTACCGGGCCGTGTGACCACCCGGTACTAAGGTCCACTGGGCTTGGCGTGCAAATTTTCGCGGCCCCGAGGGACCTCTAGTACCGGGTGGAGCCACGGCCCGGTACTAGAGGCCTTTTTGGCGCTAATTTGAGTGGCTCGGGCCGAAAATTCGCCCAAGTCCACCAAATCGACGCTCCGCCTCCGGGCTCTAGATGACGCCGCCCCCTGCGCCGCCAGGCTGCTGGATTTCGTCCCCACGCCGCCGCCGCCCCGGCCGTCGCCGCCCTCTCCTTCTCCGGCCGTCCCCGTCCTGCTCCCGTCCTGCTACGACTCCGGCGGCCGTTGCCGTCCCCGCCCCGGCCTTCCCCGAGCAAGATCGTCCGCGAGCAAGATCGTCGTCCCGGAGCAAGCAAGCTCGCCCCCCCCCCCCCCGACCCAAGGTGAGCTCGCCCCCCCCCCCCCCCCCCAACCAACAACCTCTCCCTCTCTCAGATCTAGCGCGCGGCGGCAGCGGCGGCGGACTCTAACCCTAACCACGGGGCCGGCGCCGGAGTTGGAAGCAAAGAACACAATTTTACTAGGGCCAAAGGGCCGATTTCATTATACTTAGGGGAGGCCACAAAGGGCGATTACACACTTAGCTAGGGGAGGCCATTAGGGCCATTACATTTTGGGGGAGGCCATTAGGGCCATTACATTTGGGGAGGGGGAGAGGTGCCGCCGTCGCCGGCGCCGCCTAGTCGTCGTCCTCGATGATGACCAGGGTCGGCTTGGTCCAGAGGTGGGCAGGCACGTCCTGTTCCTCCAGCGCCGGGCCCTACGGTGGCGGCGCCTGCTCCTACGGTGGCGGTGGCTGCTCCTGCCACTGTGGCCACCCCTGGGGGCGATCCGGCGACCAGCTCCCGCCGGTAAACACCCAGAACTGGCCAAGGAGGCCGGGAGGCAGAGGAGGCGGCGGCGGAATGCCCTGCCGCGCCTGCTCCAGCCGGTCCCGCTCCTGCTCGCGTTCGATGGCGTAGTGCCACGGCTCGACCTCGTCCGGGTCGTAGTACTGCGGTGGCGGCGGCGGTGGTGGCGGCGGCGGCATCAGGGCCGCGGCCGCATCAGCCTGGACCTGGGCCAGCACGGCCTCCCACCGCTTGATCTCGTCCTCGATGAGGCTGCGGTTGGAGGCCTCGAACGCGGCCACCATCTCCGGGTCCTCGTCGTCCTCGGGGACCTCCTCCTCGAACCACAGTGCGTCGGGCAACGCTGGGTACGCGGTTTGGACGGCGCTGCGCACCGGGGCGAAGTAGGAGCGTCGGCGCTCCTCGTGCTCGTCCCTGAGCCACCCTTCCCAGTGCGGGGACTCCGGCCCGTAGGCGGGGTCGTTCCGGAGCGCCGGCGCGCGATCTCAGTGCGGAGCTTCACGCCGGGAAGCGGGACCGCCGGCACCAGAATCCTCTGCGGGTTCAGGTGCCAGCCGTCGGGGACGTGGACGTCGCCCCACTCCAGTGTGTCGGCGTTGTCCCAGTGCCACTGGCACTCTTTGGGCTGGGCTAGGATTGGGACAGCCCATGTTACTATTTTTTTCTTTAGATGCAATATTAAATTATTATTTTTTTGCATATCTGTATAGTTCTCTACTTTGAATTATTGTACTAATGCTATCATTGTTTTATCTTTTTTTTGTATTAGTTAAACAATGGATGACGATGCTCCCATCGCAACGAGAGAAGGGGAAGAAGAGATGCTTTCCTACATTAGGGAACCCGGGGAATTTCGGCTTCCCGCGTGACGAGGATATACCCTTCGGGTCCCCTATTATTGGTATACCTGGTGCAGCCCAGACGAAGGCCCACCTGGCGGCACAACGAAGCCCAAGAAGCTGCGAGCTATTTATTGAAGCACAAGACAAGGACTTCAAATCATATTCTACTAGGACTCTTGTAAAGCCTACCTGGCTCCCTTTATAAATCCAGGCAGGGGCACCCCATGAAGATGGGGAGAGACAATTAGACATAGCAGACACGGCATAGCATAGAGAAGCCACGTCTCATCTCTCCATAATCGCCATCACGGCCACCATGTAACCTCGTATATGATCATAATCAGACAGGCAGGAGTAGGTCTTTACCTCACAATGAGGGGCCGAATCTGGGCAAATCCTTACTTGTCAGTCGTCCAATACTACCAGCGCGCACATCTTCTCTCTCATAATCTACCTGGGGTACTCGACTCTGGGATTGCCGGAGGCGCACCTCGACAATTGGCGCCGTCTGTGGAAAGAACGCGTGCTGGATCGCGGTTTCGACGGCTCAATCATCTTTATCGATAAATTTTCATAGAAAAAAGCGACCAGATCGCATCTAGCGGCGCGCGTTCCGCAAACTACTCGCCGACATCAGTTCAAGGCGACGTCCGACCGAAGCAAAAGGCAAATCAGAAGATCCAATCTACGGAAGCTGAAGGAAGCAATTCGTGCAAGCTGAGAAGCGGCTACCGACCTGATCAAGTACCAAGAACGGAGACGCAATAAAGTAGAGCTGCAGGTCATGGCAATGATCAAGTCCACCATGGGTTTGAAGGCGTACACGACAAGCAAATTCACATGCATGGATCGATCAATCACTAATCTCTCTCCTTCGTTAGTACATGATTTCTTTAATATTTTTCCTGGCTAATATTTCTTGTACACACATGCATGAAACGATCGGAGCATCACACTCGCCGCGGATCAGCGCCTCATGGATCGATATCAACAATTCCGATCGGATCAGCAAGATCAAAACGGCCATCGACTCACTGCGGACATCTTCGACGACTCGACACGACTCGACTGCGATGGAGTCCATAGCTCGGCAGTCTCGGCGTTAACGGAAGCCTCTCTGATGTTTCGCTGGCATCAATCGTCGCACGACTCGGCGACAACTTCATCGACCATCATGGCGGCGACGCGGTGATATCAAACACACAAAGTCCGCTCCCTCGAAGGACAATATGTACCCTCGGGTGCTGACACTCGACATCAACAAATGACATCTGCTTCGGCTGCGTGTACCCGACACATCGTCGACTCAGGAAAAGGACGGTGTATGCACGCGCACCGGAGGCTCGGAGGCTGGCACTTCATGATCAACAAAAGTCACAGCACCTGGCAAGCGGCTCGGGTGCCTTCGGCGAATCCACATCATCAACTCCCCTTGCCGACTCAACAAGCAGCGGATCCTTCACAGCTACGTCAAAAATCATTTAAATTCAGATTCAGCGAATTGCAAGAAGAGGCACAAGCACATGGGCACGTGCATGTGTCAGATCGCCTGAAACTGCTCAATTTCTCTCATGCACTCGACAAGGCACCACGGACTCGATTAAAATTAGAGGAAAAAGCAAAAAAGATAAGGAAAGAGCAGTCAGCTTCAATCTCTCGACGAACACTAGATCGTCAACAAACAGTCGACAGCTTCGTCGGGTGGCGGCGGCGTTCCGTGCCTAGCCGCGCTCGATCCAATCTACAACAACAACTGCCGCGGCAGCGGCGGCATTCCATGTGCAACATCTACGACCCAATCGGATCTACAAGTCATCAACAAACAGCATCGGATCAGTGTTTCCAGGAAGATTGCGGCGCCGTAATCCATCATCCATAGCTGATCACGCCGCAAAGAGACCAAATAAATGCGGCAGCGCTGCCATTGCTGCTGTTCAGGTACGCCATACTCCATTCACGCGATCAAGACCCGAGGAGAAAAAAAGGAAAGAAAAGAAAAATCGACAAGCAAAACAAGCCTCGTTCCTTCATAAAGAGCAAAATAAGAAATCCAGCACGGATCAAGTTCCAAGGGATCAGCCGAGCAAGCGACACACGCACATACGCGCAAAGAAGAAAAAAGAAAAGAAGATCGTCAGGCATGGTACGATCGGAGCATCGCACTCGCCGCACTAGATCAACGCTCGGGGGCTCGACATCACCCTCGCCTTCCGGTGCCGCTGATTACCATCTACCATATCGTTATTCGTCAGCCGCGTTCCGGCCCGAACCACGATCGGCAAAACAACAACTCCTTAAGTTCAAACATCGGCGAAATCCTATCGTTGGATCAAATAAAAAAAGTGGCCTGCGAGCACTGCCCCTGCGCGCCCGCGCGTTCGGATCACGACGATCGGCACACGCCAGCATGGAGATTGAACAGAACAGTGGCAGCGGCGTTCAGTGCCTGTCAGTCGCCAAACGAGGACCCCTGGTGTGCAGGCCTTCCAGCCTCTACTAGTATCAAAGCAAACATCAGATTTTCGGCAATGTTCTGTGCATAACCTCTGCGGTCGGAGGCCAGCGTCGGCCTACGCGCGTCCAAGCGCAGTCAGCAGACCCGCTATTCAGGCGAGTGAAGGCAAAATTAGTGATCAGCTCACATAGCAAGGAAGGAAAGGCTTTTGGCCTCCATCGCATGAAGCAATTCAAAGAATAAAGTACCTCATAAAGTAACAAAGCTGGCTACATGCATCAGTGCATGGATTCAACGGCCAGAGTGCTAATCGCATGCATGTGCTTCAATCTCCAAACTCGACGCGTCTTTCGGGTGCTGCTCGTCACATCGACCTGGACTGCCGGTGCACACCGCGGAACCACACATCGACTACTCGACAACTCGGGTGACAGCAAATTTCGACTCCTTCAATTTCTTCGACCTCTACAACAACAAAGCATCGACCACACCCCTACTACGGGCAAACTTCGGCTCACTCGACATCGTCAACCAGCACGGTGGTACCAACACACAAAGCCAGCTCCCTAGAAGGGCACTACGTACCCTCAAGAGCTGGCACTCGAAATTAAAAACGACATCATATTCGACTGCGCGCACCCGACAAACCGGCGACTCGGGGCAGCGGTGGAGCTGCGTATCTTCGGCCGCTCGTCAACCTCTACATCAACACAAGGTGCTCCTAATACTCGGGGGCTGCATCTCAAAATAAATTCGGTGCACCCGACGCTCGAGGGCTGACGCTTCAATACCTACCTCACCCTCGTCCAGATCAACTGCGGCAAACATCATCGGTCACTGGATCACGCAGCCCAACAAACAATCGACTGGGGAACAAGTCGACAACCGTGACTTACTCGACTCAATCTCCGATACTCGGGGGCTAGCGCTTCGACATCAACAACAAAAATCAACTTCACCACTGCACCCGGTAGGCGATTCGAGTGCCTTCTTCGACTCTACTTCACCGTCTCCGGACAGTCGCATCGACACCCTACGCCTTCATCGACTCTGCCTCCAACGCTCGGGGGCTAGCGCTTCGTCATCAACGTTGGATCCAACACTCGAAGGCTGGCACTTCTCGACTCCGCCGCGTCGACTCCGGTCCGCCGCGTCGACTGACCGCGCAGCATAACATCCGCCGCGTCGACTCCGGTCCGCCGTGTCGACTGACCGCGCAGCATAACATCCGCCGCATCGACTCCGGTCCGCCGCGTCGACTGACCGCGCATCACAACATCCGCCGCGTCGACTCCGGTCCGCCGCGTCGACTGACCGCGCAGCATAACATCCGCCGCGTCGACTCCGGTCCGCTGCATCGGCTCCTTCCAGCTAAATACCGCAAGATCTTGGCCGCACCTAATACTTTATCGGGTGCCGCGCCGCACAGGCCGCAGCAAAATCGCCTCGGCCGCGCCCGACATTCGGGGGCTGCGCCGCACAGGCCGCAGCAAATTCGCCTCGGCCGCACCCGGCACTCGGGGGCTGCGCCGCACAGGCCGCGGCAAATTTGCCTCGGCCGCACCCGGCACTCGGGGGCTGCGCCGCACATGTTGTAACAAGTTTTCTCGGCTGCACCCGATACTCGGGAGGGCACTCGCCACCGGTTCGAGTGTTGCACAACTGAAAATACCTACACCACCAGGCGCGAAGATTGAACCACTCAGAAGATAATCAACAACAACAAAAAGGAAGGCAAATTAAGCCTATGCCCAACTACAAATAGTTGCACATAGCCTCGGGGGCTACTCCCATGGGAGCGCTGTCGCGCTCCCATAGATGTCAAAAGCAGTATAGAAGGATGATTTGAGATTGTCCTCTATTGAAAGACAATAAACCACAATCTCGGGGGACTATTCTCATGGGAGCGCTGTCGCGCTCCCATAGATTCCCAAAAAAAAAATGTAAGAAATTCACTTGACTACAGACTCGACTCGATTACAGAGTCGACTACAGACACGACTACAGACTCGACAAATCAAAAAATCATACTTCATAAATTTTCGGACTATGCCAATCGCGCATGTTTCGGATGCAGCATACGGAAATGCAAAGGTAAGACCCGCCGAGCAATCGAGCTGGGCCGAGGGACGCTCCAACAGTGTTTTCCCTTGAGTTTTTCCGTGTCAACAGACATGATGAAAATCCTGACGGACCCGTTAGGTATCAAAAGTTACACTGCCGAACGAGTCAGTAAGACCAACAACGGCCTGAGTCGAGTCTGTCCAGTATGTTCCAGCTTCGAGTCCGGAGACTCGAAACTCATTGAAGGCTAGTATGGTTTCGACCGAATGTGCGGTTAACTGAGCTCGATTTTAGAGTGAATCAGGCCTACTATGTCAATATTCCTAGGCAAAAATTTCAAAACTGTTCCAGGCTCGAGTCCGGGGACTCGAGTCTGATTGAAGGTTAGTAAGGTTTCGCCCGAATGTGCGGTTAACTGTGCTCGATTTTCGAGTGAATCAGGCCTACTAAGTCATAATCCCTAGGCAAAATAAACAAAGCATTAGTCGACGTCTTTCCGACTCAGTATGCACAATCGTGGCATTCTCGACTCAAAAATACATAACAAAGTTCATGCAAAACATCAGTCGACGAATTACCAACTCACCAAGCACAATCGAGACAATGTCGACTCAAAAAATACATAACAAAATGAGCAAAGAATCAGATGATGAAATACACATGCGAATGAGTTTCTGCCCGATTCTTCGAATCGACCAGACACTCGGGGGTTACTCCCATCGGGAGCGCTGAGCGCGCACCCGACGAATTACCGAGTCAAAAGTATCAGAAAATGCGGCACGCGAAAACTGAGCCCAAGTTGAGAACATCCTTGGATAGCTCAAATTTCCATCGATTACTCCCATGGGAGGGCACTCGCCGCTGGCTCGAGTGCAAACGATTTTCCTCAAAATTGGGTTTTTTATTGCTTATATTGGATTTATCAAAGTTGGGTTTTTCATTGCTCATATTAGATTTATCAGATTTGGGTTTTCTATAGCCCGCACGGATTTATCAAAGTCGGGTTTTCTATAGCCCGCATGGATTTATCAAAGTCGGGTTCTCTATAGCCCGCACGGATTTATCAAAGTCGGGTTCTCTATAGCCCGCACGGATTTATCAAAGTTGGGTTCTCTATAGCCCGCACCGGATTTATTATTATTGTATTTCATACATATATACTGGATTTCTCATAAATGATTCAACTCATGAAGAATGGATAATACAATCATCATATGGCCATCAACATACTCGATGGATTAACTACGCCTACTCGACATACTGTTATAAGTCTACCCGATTCTTCGAATCGACCAGACACTCGGGGCTAGTGACGAGGATATACCCTTCGGGTCCCCTATTATTGGTATACCTGGTGCAGCCCAGACGAAGGCCCACCTGGCGGCCCAACGAAGCCCAAGAAGCTACGAGCTATTTCTTGAAGCACAAGACAAGGACTCCAAATCATAGTCTATTAGGACTCTTGTAAACCCTACCTGGCTCCCTTTATAAAGCCAGGCAGGGGCACCCCATGGAGAGGGAGAGAGACAATTAGACATAGCAGACACGGCATAGCATAGAAAAGCCACGTCTCACCTCCATAATCGCCATCACGGCCACCATGTAACCTCATATATGATCATAATCAGACAGGCAGGAGTAGGTCTTTACCTCACAATGAGGGGCCGAACCTGGGTAAATCATTGCTTGCCAGCCGTCCGATACTACCAGCGCGCACATCTTCTCTCTCATAATCTACCTGGGGTACTCGACTCTGGAATTGCCGGGGGCGCACCTCGACACCGCGGAAGGAGCTGAAGGAGCTGAAGAAGATGATGGCTCAGAGTTTTTGAACGACCATGGTCCGGGAATGGAACCGGATCAAAGAAATAACGAGTACGATGAGGACTCGGAAATTGGTGGACCCACGCCGTCTGGCGAGGTATATTAAGCCTATGTTGAGCAGATGCAATAACTGATTTGTACATATATGTATTCACACATGTTTCATATTTTTAGACCTCCGCATCGAACCAATCCACTAAACGAGGCCATGCCCAAGGGATGGGCAAAGAAGAGCATCTCACAATTGACGAGGTGAATGCAGTACTGGCCAACCACTGGCACCCGTGCCGAACGCAGTTAAGTTTGTGCATCAATGCGGAGTCACTGTCAGGGACAACGTTTATATCAGCACTCAGGAATGGATTAAGCCAAAGTTAGAGGGAGTTAGTTACGTCGACGAGAGAACCAAAGATGTGCTTTGGAACAAGCTCATTGCACATTTCACCCTACCGGTCTTGGAAGATGAGGTGAAGACAAAAATGACGGACAAAGTCAAGCATTTCGCTCTTAAGAAGATGGCTCAACAATTCAATAACTACAAGAACAAATTATTCCGTGAGTGGAATGAAGATGGGAAACTTCCGGATTTCACCGGCACACGAGAGAGGCAGCGGCCTCACTGGCCTGCATTTCTGGAGTACAAGAAATCGAAAGCTAAGAAAAGGTCGAAAACGAATAAGGATAATGCAGAGAAAAATCAATATCACCATAAGATGGGGCCAGGTGGCTACCGAGTTGCCGAGCCTAAGTGGGAAAAAGTTGAGTCCGCATTGCGTGCAAAAGGGCTCACCCCGGTCACAGAGGAATGGGACAGAAGGATAAGGAATTGGCTACTTGCGCATGGAGGGGAGTATGACATGGAAACAGGGGAGTTAATAATTGATGAAAGCAAAGTAGTCAACGGAGCCCAAAAAAAATTATTGACTTAATTGCCAAGTCTAAAGAGGGAAAGTTTATTTCCGACAGAGAGAAGGACGAGCTGTCAGAGGCCCTCGGGACCAAAGAAAAAGGAGGACAACACGAGGCTTAGGAGAAGTGCCGTGGATTGAAGGGTTTCCCCAGGACCGTGAATCTTATAGAAGCCGAGCGAGAGCAAAGAGGAGGAAGGAGCAGCAGGAATCAGACCGGTTGATGATCCTAGAAAGAAATCATGACCAGATGGTTGCTCTCTATAAGGAACAGCAGAAGCAAATAGATCAAATGCGCGAGCAAGGGGCGCCAACTCTTCAGCTGGAACAAGCGAGTCAAGGCGGCCCATCGCATCGCAGAAGCAGCGTGGCTTCCTCGGTTATGGTCGGTGATGATGAGACAAGTTACCCCGTGGATTATATCACGGAGAAAACAACTTGTGAGCTGCATGTCCCAGTATTTAACTTATCCATGAAGGCGGCGGACGGCTATGCTTTAACTGTTGACTCTACAGCATCGTGGCTTGGCAATGCCATTCCAGATGGATTTGCTCGTGTCGGCGTGGATCAAGTTGTACAAGGATATGAATCACTGAACCTTGAGTTCCCAAGAGCTGATGATGAGTCGGTGCTAGGGGACGTCGTGGGTGGTCTAATTCTATGGCGGAAGAAATACATCAAGTTTGCAGGCTGGGCGCCAAGGCCACCATCGTCTCCGCCAATTCACGATTCACCACCTGATGACGATGAAGGGGACGACAACCATCAGTCGTCTCCGCATCAGTCGTCTCCGCCGCCGCGTGCGCCGACTCCGCCGCCGAGTCAGCCGACTCCGCGCATGAGCCGACTCCACCGCCGCATGAGCCGACTCCTGAGCCCCGACATAGGAAGGGCGCCACTTCGTCGTCCATGGGATTCGGGCGAGACCCCCGACGTTCGCCCCTCCCAAAAGTACCCAAAAGCCTTGACGACCTCAGAGCTTGCGACATGACTAAAGAGCAATTGGATGCGTGGGTGGATGCAGACACAAAAAGACAGC
Organism: Poa pratensis; assembly: GCA_947311845.1. NCBI lineage: Eukaryota > Viridiplantae > Streptophyta > Magnoliopsida > Poales > Poaceae > Poa > Poa pratensis. The sequence continues at coordinate 7,509,747 of CAMZMU010000052.1, forward strand.
TTGCACGGAAAAAGCCCGAGGAAAAGCAAACATTTACTGCAAAGGAAAAAAGTGGGCTACTGGATTCGTCACGGAACCATCGCAATATGAGAAAAATAAGCCAGATAACTATTTACGAGCTCTGAGTAAAAGTAGTAGCTCTCCCAAGACGGAAGTAGTAGTGCCAGAGGGAAAAGAGACGTTGCCCAGCTCGGACAACAGGCAAACAAGTCGATAGCCCCGCTCGTAGTTATACCCACTGGTCATGGCTCCGCGACGGACCTAATTCCTACTTTATCCTTCAAGAAGGACTTTGCTGCAGATGTTACTCTTGCTCTTGCTCAACTGGACAACGAAAATCTCCTTCCGTCTGATGTAGATGATTCATGGAAATGGAAATGGGGGAGGTCCCTGCTGCGAGGTGATCAGATAAAGTTTCTACCGACATGTATGCGACAACTCCATAGTTGGTACATGAAAACCACAAAGGAATTTGAATTTTTGATCTCTGTGAAAGTTACAAAAAATCATTTCACGGGTGAAGACATGTTCACAATTCAGCTCGAAGAACTCTGGTACTTATACAACCTTGACGCCCTCGACTTGGGTCTCGTCGGTGCCTACTGTCTGTAAGTGATTCAATTCATTTATTTCCAAAAAAGATAAAGTCTTTAGCTCTCAGCTCGGTCATTGCCATCGCTAACTATGCTCACTACGGTATTATGCAGAATGAAGAGTGATGAATGTGACAGAAAGGGCATCTATGGCTTTGGGTTCGTTAACCCAGTACGAGTTAATGCAAGGACACTAAAAAACCACGTGAAGGACACGGAGAAGAACTTGCTAAATGCCCTAATGAAGCAACATTTCAAGGTGCAGATAATGTTTCCTTACTACTTCAGGTAAGAGAGTGTTACTCGCTTGTACAAATTAAGTGTAACTGATGAGTTACTGACGTGTATATAATCATGCGCAGCGATCATTACATTCTGCTAGTCATTGAAGTTGATAGATCAAGAGTTCAAGTCTACGACTCATTGGACTGGCCTGAGGAGAGCTACCAAAGCATTCTAGATACGCTCCAAAGGTAATTTCAAACATTATCGCACTATATCAGTCTCTCTTATTGATTTCAGAGATATCAAGTAACTAATAACTCATTTATTCTTTTTTTTTGGCCGGCAGGGTTTGGAAACAATTCAAAGCGAGGACAAAGGGTTCAGGTTCATTTGAAAAAGAGCTGACTTTTATTCACCCACAGGTAGGTAGTACGGTCTAGCTAGGTTCGCGCATCTCTTTATTTATAGTTTTCAATACCACTATATGTTGACTATGATTTGATTGAATTCTATTCTCGTAAAGCACATCGAGAGGCAACCACAGGGGACCAATTACTGTGGATATTACGTTTGCGAGTGGATTCGTCGTGCGGTCACTGAGCGGAACGCAAATACGTCGACATATGTGGACGTACGTGAACAAATATATTCATAATTTTATTTTATTACCAACAATTGTCTTCAGTGTCATTCATATTTTTTGTACTCATGATTGATATTCGTATTGATCTCCTTCTTATACGTGAAGGATTCAATGCGGAGGAAACTACCACTAAAGAAGCGCTTTCAAGCACTAGGAGAGGAACTTGCGGGGTTTCTGCTCAGCGATGTCATACCTTCAAAAGGAAGATACAATGGAGAATAGCGGTGAAGTCCCGGTTATGATCTCCCGTGTAACCGAATAGACGGGCTCTAGTCCCGGTTATGATCTCCGTACGTGTAATTGAATAGACGGGCTCTAGTCCTGGTTATGATCTCCACACACGTGTAATCGAATAGACGGGCTCTAGTCCCGGTATGAGCACCTCCATGTAACCGGATAGACGTGAACATATTTTTATTTATGAACATTTTGATATGTTATATGTAGTTTCTGTTTTTTAATTAATTAACCGCATATTTTTTGCACCATTTTAATATTAAATTGGGGGAAAAACAAATATATTACTAGCTGCCCCGTGCTGCCCGTGTTAGATCCTGCGTCCCGGGTCGTATGACCAATCGGGACTAGAGGTCCTCCACCACGCCCGCGCCTCGGCGGCCACGTGGGAGCCTGTTGTTCCGGGTCGTAATGGACCCGGTACTAGAGGGGGGGCCTCTAGTGTCGCCTTGCTAGTCCCGGGTGGACACCCGGTACTAGAGGCCCTTACGACCCGGCACCAATGGCCCTATTTCCACTAGTGCGCATAGACATAAAAGTACCTAATCACGAGTACTCCCTCCGTTCTGATTTATTCTACATCTTAGAAAAATTCACACCATTTAGGCTAGCATTAGCATGCATCATAATTATGGTATCTCAATGAACAAAGCACCCCTCGGTTAAGCACGCTTAATTAATGGAATCCATGCATGCAAATAGCACGCGAAAAAATCAACAGAACAAACGTGAGTGCTTAGTTTGCCTCCACTTCTACAACACTGTCAAAGCGAGGAAAATGAAAATAGTACATCATTAATTTAAAAATATATGGGCACTATCCTGGATAGAAAGAATAATAGATCGGGTGGTTTTCTCTCTAGTAATCTGGCATGACGGTTGTCATCTTGTGTTGTCCAGTGTGGCAGTGTGGACCACGTGTGTTGCAACAATTCGAGCATTATATGGAGGGCACATGATACCTTTTAAAGTGGCCATGCCAAAACCTTTATTCTAGTTGTGCAGCATTGAAGCTTAAAAAATTTCAATGAAAAAAAAACTAGTCGCCACATTCTTCCTATTGTCGCCCACGATAGAGCATAGACAATGAGTGGCTTTCATTTGGTGGAACAGTTTATGATGAAACCAAACCATGTTATATAAGAGATGTCACAAAGCAAACGTAGCAGGTAGCTAACTATGTGCAGACGTGCAGTGCTTGACAAAAATAAGTCATGCAAAGTGAATGCATGAATGGGGGATATAGTTTTGCAAAATAAAAAAGAAAAGGGAAGAAAGGGAGGTAGACAAAGTTGGGCTTGAGAGAAGTCAGGAAGTCGGTTATTGCATAGCAACAACTTGGCTGTGTAGTGGAAGTGGAACCGTGTGTTTCTACATGTCTTCAGCCTTATTGGTACTCGCCTTGCTTCTTTGTGCGCTCAAGCTGATACAGATGTTGTTGTTTCTTCGTTGTGCTCATCGTCTAGGACGAGCGGCCTGGATGCGGAGTCAGAGTGCAAGCGGGACGCACCGCAGAAGTCCGCGCGTACGCCGCATATGCCGCTATGTGTACGCGGTATGCCGCGTTGTGCCGCGTATGTGCCGCGTTTCTTTGCGGCGCCGCGCGCGCCGCATACGCTGCGTATTGGCTGATCGTTAGGCTAGCTAGCTCGCTAGTTCGATCGCTAGGCTAGCTCGTTCAGACGACGCATCAGACAATTAAATGAAACATGTATCTTTTTTACAATTCAGTTACAACCACTCGGCCCAAAAAAACGACTAGGATAGTAAGATGAATATAACAGGCATCTTTTTGCCGGAACGGATGGATGCTCAACAATTCGAAACAAATAACAGAATGCAGTGAGACGAACGAGCAGAGGTGTATAATTTAAATGCTCAAAACTTTAACATTGTTCAAGTTCATTGCCATCTCCAGCAAATTCCCTAATCACCAAGTGATATACATGCCGAATTCATGCACATGGCCATCGGTGGCATGAACTGGTGAGAACCAGGAAACATCATTGGCGCCATCCGGTAGACATCCACATAATCTGAGGCAGATTTTACGGTCTCAATTAGGTACCAATAAATGATGTGATATGGGGTTATGCTAATTTAGGCAGAGGAGACAAAAAAATCCAAACGTGAACTTGCATTTAGAGGGACTTCAGGTACTCAATTGCCTCATCAAGTATTGATGCGTTCAAGTAGATCTGAAAGGACATAACAACAAAAGTATCAGTACTAGCATTATGCTAGGCCATCAGGCTGACTCTTTAGTTAGTATCCAAGAAGTGCATCACATATATTCAGTGGAGTATCACATATGTCTGACAAGGACATCAACATAGTGAACATGCACAGCCAACAAAAGCTGAATGCAAGCTATTATAAGAAAATCATATTCACAGAACAAAAGCTATACCCAAGGCTAGATATATTTGCGATAAAATAGTCAGACAATTTAGATAAAACCAAAGCATTCACACAACTTAGACAATAAGGTTATGTCTCCCCATTCACAACCCTTTCGTCGACAGAATTCACAACAAGTAGAAATTTTCCAGTTTCATGTATTAACAGTAGAATACCATACCCAAGGCATTGTAAACTCCATATACTTCTGATATCTTAATTTCACATCGTTGGACTATATTACATCAAGATAATCAGGCTCTGAATGTCTATCTAAGCAAATAGCTCATAAAGACCTGGAATGTAATATGTATACTACATGAATTCAGCACAGATTTAACAGGCTGATTTTTCACCTACATAACTGGCAGATGCATACATAGATTTTTATGTGCCTCAGCTTCTCTGTACTGAAATCAGGACCACAGAGGAAACTGAATAAGATCGCATATTCAGTCTGAAAACTTCTTATGAAGAGCTAATTGTCAGAACAAAATAGATCATCTATTGCTCAGTAAACCTGAAACGCATCAGCACAAGATAGTAATTTTATATCTCCGGCCAGACCACGACAGTCCACTCCGCCGGTGACGCCTCCTCTCAACTCCGGCGCCGCGGCCAATGCTCCACTCTCACCTTGGGGCACTAGTTTCATAAAGTGCTAGTACTCCTTAATGAAGTACTAGATATTCCTTTGAAATTCTAAATACATTTTGGTGCCTGCAGTTAAATAACCTTGAGCTGCATGTGAAATGATTCATGATTTCATTCTGCAAAGGTAATTCGAGACTAGCTACTTATGTATCCCTGTCCTGCAAAAAGCAAGAATTGATCTGCATCCCTGAACTTTAGGTATGTTAGAAACACAGATCAGAGCTCCATGCTTCCACTTCTGCACAAGGGATGCTGACAGAGGCCCTGCCGTGTACGGTACAGTGCGCGGGGAGAAATCCAGGGAGGAGTTAAAATGAATACTGGAGATCATCTCAATGTCTAAAATGTCATCTCAGTACGAAGGGTGGGAGCAGTTAAAATGAATACTGGAGATCATCTCAATGTCTAAACAGAGTGAGAAATTCAGAGAAGTTGGGGATCAGGTACCTTGATGATTGCGGGGACGAGGCAGCTTCCTGCCGCCGGCGTCTGTGACAGCTTCGAGGGAGAGGGAACCAGGGGCGTTGCCCCTTTTGATAAAAAAAGGGAGAAGCCCCCGGAGCCGGAGCCGGAGGAGGAAGGGCGGCCATGGCGGCGGTCGGCAGTGAGCTGGTGCCGTGGGCCGGAGGCCTCTCCTGCGGCGGTGGCTGGTGCAGTTAGACGGAGCGGCGGAGCCCTCTCCTGCGGTCGCTGATAAGCGGCGCGATGCGGCAACCGTGGGCCGGCCGCATAGGCCGCTTTTGTTTTTTCTAATTCTGTGGATGCTCGCATATATTGCTATCTGGGCCCAAATTTACGGCGCCACGGACAGCCCACTCTCGCCTGCACACTGAATGCGGAGTAACTAAGATCAATGCATGTCTGATGGTTGGTCCTTGTTGCATCGCGAGCTAGCCAGCGTGGGATATTGTGGTAACTGGGAAGGCCAAGACATGTGGATGCCATGAGTTTGCATGAGGAAGGGCGGTTGGTTAGAGAGACATTGGAGTCATAGTGACTTCTTAAATGATGGCGTGTAAGAAGCCGGACCAGACGGTGTTGGATTCAGCCGCGACGTGGAAGTTCCGAGCCACACCGTCGTGTCGTACTTGCCAATGAAATTACCACACAGTGGGAATTTTCTTCAGCAGGCACTCGTATCTCAGCCGACAGCCTCCATGGATAAACTCAAAATTATTAACATTAAATTAAAAAGTGCAAAAGATAAAATATTATTGCTAGACAAGGGTTCAAATTTTTTGCGGGATTTCTTCAAAATTTAGGTTAGTTCCCAAATATAATTATCTCGAACTTCGGCACTACATTTAGACAAAATTGAATTGGAAGAAAAACGTTGGTCAAATTTTCATTTAAACTTGACAAAATTCGGTTGGAATAATTTGCTTTGTTACTACTTTTTGAGATTTCATTCCCTTCAGCAATTTTCGGAATAATTCAGACACGTTGGCCATGCAAACGTCCCAACTCAGATGTTACTGCTGTGCTGATCCAAGTCGTAGCGGAAACAAATTCTACCTGTCCTTGCCCCCAGGAATTCGTAGATACACGAACAAGAACTAGCTAGGACGAGTTCGACTCCAAGACGTCCTCTTCCCTCCATATGTTTCTCCTCTGCGCAAAGAAGATCGAGAGTTGATCTTGCACAGAACAAAGACTAGCAAATCATCCTAGACGTACGAGGCCGTGGTCGGAAAGTTGATCTGTCGGTGGACGTTGGTCACAGGAAACATGGCGTCCACGGCAACCAACGACGAGGCCGTCTTCGGAGACGAGTTCGTGGCCGACGAGATCCTCTCGCGTCTGCCGACCCGCTGCGCCGCGCGCTGCAGCGTGCTCTCGAAGGGCTTCCGGCAGCTCCTCAGGACCTCACACTTCTGGCTTCGCCACCGCCGGCTGGGCGCCCCGCTGGAGCTTCCGCATGTTGCTCGACTCCAAGACCACCGTGGCGGCAAGGCCCTCTACGCCCAGTTCCATGTCGTCGGCCCCACGTTTGTCATCGAGCACGCCGTCGAAATCGAGCACCACAAATGGCACGCGAGCACGTGCAACGGACTAGTCCTCGTGTCCAGCACTGACAAAGAGCAGTCGTCCGTCGATGGCATCGTTTTCAACCCGGCCACCAAGGAGGAGGCACAGCTGTCCTTAAAGTTGCCGCGCCCCAGCAAGGAGGGCTACCATGACCGCCAAATCTTAGGGTTCGGGTACGGACCATCGAGCAAGGTCTACAAGGCTCTCATCCGTGAGGTCGACGATAATAGGGCTAGGTTGATGGTGGTATCACTGGACGGCAGCAGCGGCCAAGAACCAAGGACAGTCTTCTCATCCAACGACGATATGAATTGTTATAACCCTCTATATATGGACAACGGCAAAGTGTACAAGGAAAGCTATGATTATTTGGAAGGCGCCTGGGACTGTGGAGGCGGCCTTCTCTTCTCCGAGTTTGAATATGGAGGTGGCTACATGTACAACCTCCATGAAGCTGTCCGGGAGGAGAAAGAAAGCAGCAGCGGCAGTAGGCTGGCGGCTGTGAGCTCACTGAAGATCGGCCATAAATGGCCAAAATATAATTATCCGGAGAATATGTGGGATTACCAGCCAACACTCGTATCACCGGCAAGTATCTGTTAGCTTAAGCCATGACGTGTGCGTGACCTGTGCGTGCGTGAGTGCGTGTGTGGGTGTCTGTTAGCTGTTAGAGAGATTAGAGGATCGTGGGCACCATCAGATCGTTAGGGCGTGGTGATCGTGGTGTGCGTGTGGACTGCGTTGCCTAGGCTATAAAGCCCAGTCCTCTGTAATCTCCTTGTACCGCGAGTTGACGAGGAAGAAACTCGGGCGTTCGAGCGCCCGCGGCGGCGCCCTGTGCGCCGGCCGGCAAAACTGTTGTGTCTCCCTCTCCGGTCCTCTCGTCTCCCAGCTCCATTGTTTGTTCAGAGCGAGCTCGAGTGTGAGAGAGAGAGGGTGCAGCCTCGGGCTGCACCAACAAGTGGTATCAGAGCCTCGTCGGTTCGAGGACATGGCGCGCGGTCAGTCCGTGAAGAGCACGGCGAGCGCGGAGGCCGCGGCGGAGGCTGCGGTGGCGCGGGCGTGGCTCGGCGGAGAAGAAGATCGGCGTGCGGGGGAGGTGACCGTGTCACCGCACTGGAGACGGCCGCGTCGTTCGCGTCGGAGCGCGACGAGTGCGCTGGCCAGGGAGTGCGGAGCGTGACGAATGCCGCGGAGGAGCAAGGCGTCAAGATATAAAAGGCTGTTGATATAAAAGGCTTCACATATCAGAACTGAGATCTCAGAGAAGTGACACGTTTTCTCACAGAAAGTGGAAAATCCAGCAGAGGCAACACATGGGATCCGGCTGCTTAGAAATTCTGGTAGAAATTCTTGCATACAAAACTGGCAAGTTTTACCTATAAAAAGGCTATAACGTGCATTTTTGCCTGTAAGCTGTTGGCAATACTTTACTTATAGTTAAGGCGTGAGTTTAAATTTAATTATGCAGAATTCAGCCGAAATGTTGTCGAAATGATGCATCTATGTTCCATAAAAGATAGGTCAATAAAATGTATCAGACCAGCTGTTTATTGATATCCAGACCAGCACATGGTAAATTGCATCTTTGTTCTTGATCATATCATACACAAGTATAGATTGTTTGTGCTACACACAAGTACACATTTTCTCTCCTTTCTCTACCTCTCATTTTTCCTTCTCTGCCTTTCCTACTTCCATAAGGAGTTTGGTTTGTGCAAGTAGCTCTGCGGTGATAGATATAGCGCTTGGTAGCATGCCTTCTGCTTGTCGGCGTTCCTAAAATGAAATAAGTAAAGGAAATTAGAAGCCTCATCATCATCATGTTTCTCTTCATGCAGGCAAGCACCACAATATTCAACACAAAATCATCAGAAAACATTCTCCATAGTTTTTATGTTTAGGTCTTAACTTTGTTCCAATATTAACAAGGTCTAAAGCTGCAAAAAAGGCCACTGTGTGCAAAAATTTCAGCACACTTAATTAGCATCAATACCAGATATGACCAACATGCTAATGTGCAGTAAAATCAGTACCAGAACCGGCTAGAGTACTTCCTCTAACTGAACCTATGAACGAGCTGGAACTAAATCAGGTCCGGACAAAGGAGCCACTAGCAAACTGTAAATTGGTTCGGTGCTCCAAGTCAATAAGCAAACCTTGGACAGTATATCAAGAAGTGAATATCAACACACGATGAACCCAGTGTGTCACATTAAATTCATTAGGCTCAAACCTCATTGTCAGTGCTCATTGATTCTGAAGTTAGCAGGCTCAAACCTCTGCGACAGCAGCTAGATCTGGAGCAGCTTCGTCAGGTTCAAAGCTTCGACGGGTTCTGTTCACTTGTTCATAGAAGCAGCAATAGGGGAGCAGCAGCACGAACTCCACCGGCGGCAGCGGAGAAGCAGGGGAGCACGCGCGCGAGCCTGGGCGGGACTTGGGTGGCTGCTCCGCTGGATTCAGTCACCGGAGTGGCAGAAGACGGCCTCGATTCCGTTGATCCACGGCTTCCGGACAAGCGTGGATCGAAGAGCATGCAGATCTCGGCGAGGCGGAACTCTTGGTCGAGCGGAGGAGGCGGCAGGGAGCTGTTTTTGTAATCTCGGCGAAGCGTTCAATCCGATTTTGCAATTCTCAGTTGAAGGACCAATTTATCACGTTTTAGATACATTTGGGACGTTTTTGTAAAAAATGAATTTTAACTAGCGCTCCGACATCTTTGTTGGACGCAGGGAGTGATTAAAATGAAATTATGCCCCCAACATAATTTGATACCGGCGCCACAATTTTGGTACCTGGTTCCACGTATTTTTTGTACCGGTCCCACATAATTTTCGGTTCCGCGGAACGTTCGGTTCATTAGTCTGGTTCCGACTATTTTAATACCGTCAGATCTCGCTGGATGAACGGTTATAGAAAATGCCAACCACCCCAAAACTTGTATTGTTCTTTATATTTGTTTCTTGATTTGTTTCAGTCTATATTTCTTCCTAATTGGTTTCAACTTTGTTTATTTTGAGTTTGTTTCTTCATTTTGAATCTTCTCTTGAATTAGTCTCCCGTTTATCATTCCATCTTTCTTTAGTCTGAATTCTCTGTTTTCTTTCTGTTATTTCTCTAATCTTATTTTCTTAGTATTTTTCTGTAGAAGGAAGATCACTGAAAGTTTGACGGTAACTTTTTCGGATTAACAATTATGCTAATATATATGTTCACCTATAATTATTAATTCAGTACAATCATTGCCCCGTGCTCATTTCAGATTAAAGTATGCCATCTGAATAATCAGATTTGCACCGGGTGGATAGAGGACCCTTAGATATATGTTCATTTTTTATCGTCAAAATCAAAGAACGTTGCTGGTATCGATGCTGCCCATCTAAGGCATCTAAGTCTTGATTGTGTCATGCAGTTTGAGCCTTGTAGGAAGGTAGTAACTGTATGGTGCTATTTTGATTCAGCAGGATTAGAGACAACAAGCGGAGCAGATCTTGCCTCTGTATGTGCTCTAGGGCTGGACTAACGAGCTGCTCGGATCGTTAAGGCTCGGCTCGTTAAGGCTCGAGATCGTTAAGGCTCAGATCGTTAAGCTTGTTAAGAATAACGAGCTGAAACTAAAGCTCGGCTCGGTTCGTTAGACGTTCACGAGCGCTCGCGAGCAGCTCGTTAAGACTCGTTAAGAAGATGTAAAAAAACTTAAAATGCATCTAAAAAGATTTCAGCCATAAAACGTATAAAAGTAGTTTAAAAATGACAAATCAACAACAAATAGTTCACAAATTCATAGTAGTTTCACACACTCAAATGAAAATAAATATTGCTAACTTGTTAATCGTTGGATGGGCTACAACATATAGATTTGTAGCCATGCTGCCACGACGCTAACGATCTTAACGAGTAGCTCACGAAACTCGTTAGTTTGATTGTTAAGCTCGTTAATACTAACGAGCTAAAATTGCTGCTCGGCTCGGTTCGTTAAGATAACGAGTCGAGCATAAACGAGTCGAGTTACCGAGCGCTCAATAAGCTTAACGAAATTCGAGCTTTATGTCCAGCCCTAATGTGCTCATAGCCTCATACCGATGAGGAAATGCTAAGCACATGTCAAATCCACAATGTGAGCTAGCTGCTTTAGTTTGTACAACTCAAATAAATAACTGTATAATTATATGAATGGCTTAATCTATATTTTAGCATTGTATGTGCTTATGCATATACTTAGCTTCGGACATTATGAGTTACATTTTTCATGCATAACTTCATCCTCATGTTTGTGCTGGGTGAGGATTGGAGGACTCCTTGTTGATTTTGATGGCAATTTTGTTGGGATGAACCGCTCTGGTACCAAACAAAGAAAGACCCCCTAAAGACGAATGCCTTCAGATCAATTCGTAAATTCATGTGGTTTCACGGGATGGTCATGTATGCGCACTTTGAGTAATGATGAACCACACACTCTTTTTGGCGTATCCGTGCTTCTCTCTCACCGCGTCCTATACTACATCTCCCTGTCCGATTTCTGTTTGAGTTTGTGTAAGGTGAATCATCCTAAAAGTCAGACAGCAGCTTCCTAGTGTCGAATTAGTCCCCAAAACTGCCATTTGCTAGCTATTACGTACATGTTGTATTTTTTTAGATTGAAGAAAGAACTAAATCTGAAGTTTCAATTAAATGTACTTTGGAAATGTCGTTTATCACGCACTTGATATATCTCCCAGTAGTGATTTGACGCTGAACTCGAGCAAGCAAATTGATGTAAATATATTAGAATCCTTGATATAGGTACATGATCCTGGCATATTGTGTTTTCCAAAAAAAAATATGAGGCAATTTTTTGTATGCCCTGTCTTGAAGTGATCAACATTTACAGGGGTTTTTATTACATGCTATTCTGAAATTACAGGAATTAAGTGCTGATTCAGGTAACTTTTTGCATACCATGTCATGAGTAGCTACAGAGGCAAGTACCTAAAAGCATGACGGATTGGACAAGGTGTCATCATCGGTGTGGGTGAACATAACGCTGATCGGCGACGACGTCTACAGGGCAAAGATGTTGCTGCGCAACGACACTCTTTATTTTCTTGCTTTTTGGATAGATTAGGACGGCTGCTTTCCCTTCGCGGGTGGGGGAAACTGTTTGAGGGGATGGAAGGGACGGAGTTGGGGTTCGGTGAAACATACAACCAGAAACATCTATCACTAAACCCATGCTTTTGGTTTCCTCCAAAATCTTAATATAACCGTGATGCCACATTAATACTCGAAGAACGAAGCTCACATATATATATACTAAGACGAGAGATACAAACAGAGTTCTCATTTTCACCTCATTTTTAGTGTATGACACCACCCCTTACAATTAATGTGAGTGATTTTGGGCCTCATAATAAGTGTGACATTTTCTTTCAAAAATTTCTAGACATGTTAGAATTGGTTTTGTAAGTTATGACTAAAAATAAAATAAAACATGTGTTGATCAAATGTGCATGGCATTTTTATAACAATCTAGCATATCCTATTTAGACTCCATCGTCAATGCACACATGCATGGTAAGGGCATCAACGCCGACACGAAAACACCCCCCTTTGGGCCTCCCAATAGCGATAACATAATAGAAGAGTAGATGAAATGGAGCAGCACATCTGGCCACAAGCTGTAGCACAGATGCGAAATTATCCAACACAAAGGTAAGTCTCAACTTTCCAAGGATACCAACATTGCATGCAGCTAACTACATGATTCAGTTCACCGTGCCTCCACAAGCCAGTGTCACAAAACGTTTCGCAGAAAGACATTGTAGCCCACCATCTCGCAGTATGTTTCCACGCTCAGATCAAAACAGCAGCAAATCAGTCATGCTATGCTACCTTGATGGTGTTTAAACATTCCATGCTAAAACGAGAGTCATAATCTCCTACCCTCTCTGTCTAAGGTGAGCAACTAACCGAACCTCTGAACATGACACTCCCCAAAATACTATGATCGATCTACTGTTGAAGTCCTGAGAGCTTGTTATCCACCTATTGCCAGCAACTAATACAGAATAAGCAAAGTACATATAGAGTTGAAGTTCAGTCATCGTCAGAAACATCTATCAAGTCCGGGCTACTGCTTGTTGTTATTTTAAGGAGTTGAGTACTGGGTGGATCGACTGAATGAGGCTGGGCCGCCTGATGAGTGGCGATGGCTCGAGAGGCGGCTGGTGGCTGTGACTGACCAACAGGGTCTCGAGTCATCACCTGGTGGTCAGCAGGAGGGACTGCAGCAGTGTCCATTCGTCTAGATGGAATGTCCAAGCAGTGAGGTGGTAGCTGGGTATATTGAGATGAGATTTCTTCTTCAGCAGGTTGGGCCCTGATGCCACACGGCTTCTTTGACTGTGAATAGGTTATCTGTGCCGAGCGTTCTATCTCTCTTTTTCTTCGCTCTGTTCTTTTGTTTACAAGCAGCTCAGCTGATCCACTCGAACAATCCGATTCATAGATATTTTCCCACACACTAACGCAAGCATACTCTTTTTTCCTAGTAGGAGAAGCATTAGTTTTGCCTTTTGTCCTTAGCGTCTTCGGTGGTGCAGCAGGGTTTGATTGCTTCAGTTTTCTCTGAGAAACAACAGCAGGCTGGAAAAATGTTGTCCGAAAATCTTCATGATCATGCTGCAGCTTCCCTACCTTAACTGGCGAGTTGGTTTTGTTTTGCTGCTTGAATATACTTTGAGAGGCAGCAAAGGGTTTCCGAGTCACTTCATGATGCGCACGCTGCTTGTGCATACTTTGAGGGGCAGCACTGGGTTTCCGATACAAGAATGTAAAATTGATTGTAACCAACAAGCTTCTTGGATAGTTGAATTTAGATATGTACCTTTCATAACCATCTTTTGACCTCGTCTACTTGGCACACAATATGTACCCCCCACAATCCATCTTATGGCTGCGGAAAATAGCATCAGACCATCAGTTAATACTCCTTTGAAGTTCTCCATGCAAACAATGATTGAAAGCAAATATTATCAAGCGATACATTAATATAAGTCACTGAGAGTATTAGAAAAAAAAATTGAACATGCATCTCATTATCAGTTTGAGAGGTCATTATGCATCTGAATGTTTCTGAAGAAAAAATGCACCATCCACAGTCCAATGACATATCTTATTGACTTTGTGCAACAAAACAATAATTAAGAATGTACTCCCTCCATTCCAAAATACATGGCGTATAAGTTTAGTAAAAATCAATGCTTTCAAACTTTTACCAAATATATAGAAGATAATATCAATAGCTACAATATTGAATCAATCCATAATGAAAATATATCTCACGGTACTTGCTCAAACTTGAAAAACATTGACTTTTTTTTACTAAAATTATATGCTATGTATTTGGGGATGGATAGAGTAAGGTATAACTTTTCAACCCTATCCTATAAACATGATGAGTTATATGTCAGGGCGAACTTATGTAGTCTTACTTGTGCCAGCGGCAAAGTATGTTGCCGCAGGTTGCATGTTGGCTAACATTCTCGATACAGCAGGAATCAGACGGACGGCCCAGCTTGGTGGCCCTCAGAAGTATAATGCCACACAATTCACACTGAATGTGAATAATTGAACATGCCAGTAAGAGGTAAAATAGAAGAAGAAAAATAACAAGGGGACATTCAAAATGAAAGAGCAATGGAAAGTAGTACCTTCCACAGATTGCCCTGGATGCTGCAGAACTTCTCTTGACTGAAATCATGGGTGGTGGTGATACAATAGCCCCCTTTTGGTCTCTGGGTGGCACAAGCAGAAAATCATAAACCATTAATGTAGTAGAACGGTGTAGAACTTATCATCAATGTAGTAGAACGGTTTAGAACTTATCTGCCAGGAAATACTTACCAGGTAATCATCAATAGAGCAAGTATTGATAGCATCCATCCAATCACGAAACACAGGACCATGTTTACTGCATTAATTCACAAAAATATTTTAAGAAGCAGGCAGGCACGCAGGAAGGGTGGGAGATGAATAAATTGGAACGCACAATCTTAGTTAACAGGATGTGTGTGAGCATTCATTTTACCTGAGGTGTGTCATACCATGCTTCACAAATATGATTGCGTGGATCATCAGATGCAGCAGGGCGTTCTTGAGATGAGCACTCGTGCGGTCTTGCAGCATCGGCTGATAGAGTGTTATGGTTTTGCTCGTTTTCCCAAACGAACAGGATCCGAAACCACTGCTTGTAGACGATGAAATCAGTGCTTTAAGTTTAACAACTGAGCAGAACGCTATACAGCACATGTTTTATATTATAGCCCAGAAAGAGCATCCAGCAAAGGAAATTCCTCGCAAAAAGTGTATCTAGCTAGCGTGGTAATCAACTAATCAATGATTTTATGCAGTATTAAAGAAGTAATTAGCTCAAACAAGCGATGGATTGGAAAAATGTTATGTTTGGAAGCAATAATTCAAGTAGCTGCACTGTAAATACACTGATCGAAATGGCAGAGTAACCGATGAATAGTTCCTTTTTCCTAGCATACCGTTACACTGATCTAAATGTCAGAGTAAATCACTGCTTGTAGACGATGAAATCAGGGCTTTCAGTTTTTTTCTTCATATTTCAACCTACTAGCAAACACAGTTTAACAACTGAGCAGAAAACTATACAACACACGTTTTATTTTATAGCCCATAAACAGCATCCAGCAAAGGAAAATCCCTCGCAAAAAGTGTATCTAGCTAACGTGATAATCAACTAATCAATGATGTGATGCAGTATTAAAGAACTAATTACCTCAAAGAAGCGATGGATGGGGAAAATGTTATGTTTGGAAGCAATAATTCAAGTAGCTGCACTGTAAATCCACTGATCTAAATGTCAGAGTAACCGATGAATAGTTCCTTTTTCCTAGGCATATCGTTACACTGTGAATGAATGAATATGTACAGCCGTACAGGTACATCAAGAGCAGAGCACATTAAGCAGAGGGGGAAATAAATAAATAATCCTCCTCTGAAATCTGCAATGCAAGAAGCAGATGAGCAGCACCAGCAGCAGGAGGAGGAGGAGGCCAAGAGCAAGAGGTACCTGGAGGTGGTCTTCATGCGCGGGGAGGTCCACTCGACGGTGAAGCCGGCGTCGGCGAGCGCGCCGCGGAAATAGAGCTGGTCGTAGTGCCGGAAGAGGCCCCGCACGTCCGGGTTCTCCTCCACGTCCGGATCCCCCGGCGGCGATTCCATGGACGAAGCAGCAGCATCAGCAGCAGCAAGAACAAGAATCGCCGGCGCCGCCGGAGAAGACGAGAGAATGGGGGAAAAATGGGGTTTTTGATCTGGATGAATGCTCAGCAGGTGTAGGTGTAGTGGTAGTGGGGGTGTCAGTGAGGTTGGTTGGGAAGCCACGGACGCGGACTCTTCTTGACTCGCCATTGGCTTTCTTCTCGAGGAGTACTAGGCTACCAGCAGGTTCTACAGGAGTAGCTCCTCTTTTGGTTTTACTGTACTGTACCCGCGCCTCTCGCTGTGGAACCCAATGTTTTTACTGTGCCCTGTTTCGTTTCTTCTGACGATTTTACCGTGCATTCGCGTAATATTACCTATGCAGTTTTCGGCGCATGTTGCAAGATATATGTGTGGTAATATTTGAAAACAGAGGGAGTGTATCCTGGCATTGATTTTGACTAAACCCAGAAGGCAGGGTGATTTAGGAAGGAGGGAGTATAGGTGTGTGGTAAACTGGTAATCACAAATTACACCCCACTTGTTCTGCTCTTGGTAACACACGCTTAGCTTGGTTTTCTCCCCTTTGCCTATTTATGTTTCGTGCAGTCGGCTCTTTAAAATGTTGAGATATGGATAGTACCTCGATCAAAGTTGTTGGTTGTAATGTCGCCGATTATGAGCTGTGACACAAACACACATATATACTGAAATCGCTACAGTTAAATACACTTCCATGTTGTTCTTCTTGTTCTTGGGGAATTAGAGATCACACACGCAATTGGGTCTGACACAACCAGAGCAACACAAAACAGGTAAGCAAAGAATCTCAAGGACAAAGTAATGATATAAAAAAGCAAGGTAAACGTATAAGTCAACTGACTTGGTGACAATCAAGGAACACTTCTCTTGGGATGTCAAACCAAAGGTGCAGTCATATGAAATAAGACAACTCTGACGTGGGCATTCATGAAACATAGTATAGCATGGAAATCAAATAAGCTGGGTGTGAAATCTGCGAAGCACCTTTAGCTGTTGATGTTGCAAAACTAACAACCCATGAAAAAATTTAAAACTGTACTTTTACATTCTGAAAACAAGTTTGAATAGCAGAAATAAAAGCATCTAGTATGTTGAAATTCTGCACAGGAGATCTACTGGCTTGTGATGTGATCAGGATCAGCAGCAGCCCACCACAACCTAACTCACCGTTGTTTGAGACTTTTGAGTGGCAAGCCACGGAAGATAGAAAATCAGGATAGCCAAGGAAAGATAATCCATAATGCTCTAAACAAAACGGGCGAGCCACAAAAGAGACATGTCCAAAGAATCACAATACATGTGCCTTCCTGGACATGCGGACAGACCAATTGATGCCTTCACATCATGCCACCAAAGATGATATCAGGAGGCTACCAACTGTCTTAAGCGGATCGCTGAAATAGTACCAACATGTGTTTATAGACATTTAAAGATCCACACAATTAAGATGTTTGAATGTGATCACCAAGATTCACTGTATACCAGCCAGCAATTCGAACAAAATTGTACAGCACACGTTCTTCCTTTGTCACTCTTCAGACAAGGGACCGATCAATCAAGCGGCACTAGAAGTTTGGGCCAACAGAAGAAGAGTGCACAAGCGTATGCTATGTCTAACCCTACTGCATTAGTGTATGTCCAACTCCAACTCAGCAACGCTCTCATCACAGGCAGCAGTCAAACTCAGTTTCAACACAGCAGAATCTGTTGACTTCAACTCTAATCAGCAGGAGGAGCGTGTGGGTAGAGGATGTCGTAGTGATTGCCCGTGTACAGCAAGGTCACACTCACAGCTCCAGGACCAATGTAGATTTCTTGAGCACCTCCTTCTCCATGGAGTTGCTCCACTCTGAGGGGTACCGAAAACGCTCTGCCCAAGGCCGCCATCATGATATGGTCCGTAAACTCTCGAGGTGGGATGACGCGCCGAGAGCACCACTGTTTGTAGAGAAAGCAATGGGTCAGGTAAGATGAGTTATTGTGTATCCAAGAATGGATGCATTCCAAATTCAGCACGAGGTAATGTAAGGGAAGAGATGCTGATACTCACATGTATCAGAGTGTAATTTCTGTTGAGCCCAGTAATATGCTGTTCATACTCCTCCCTGTGTGAGCATATCTGGATAGCTACCACTAACCTGAGGAAAACAAGAACTAAGAAACAAAATTTGTCAGAAACATGAATTAATGATGAACTCAAGGAAAGCTAAGTTCAAGGTTGTTCTGCTCACTGTCTTCCGTTGTCTTGTAATTGCTGAAGAACTCAAGAAGTTTCTCTTCGCGGTAGCTAAAAAAGGAAGATATTAATGTCAGTGAGATGAAACGCTTTTGGCCATGATACTTTGATGGAATTGCAGAAAACCAAGCGAATCCAAAACCTGTTAGTCGATGGTCTGCTGTTCCACCTGCCTTGTCTCTTCCATCCGATTACTTTCTTTATCAGCTTCTTAAATGCCTGAAAGAATCAGCGACTCAATAGTTCACATCTGATAATCATTACATATCTTAGGTCACAACAATAAGTTAGAATATTGAATTGATATCAAGAAATGAAAGAACAAATAATAACACGTCTGAAATGCTTCAGTCATTAAGCACATACTGTAGCATAGTAGTTGGTAACAGAACAGTGAAGTGGTTACACCATAAGAAGCAGCATGTGCGCATCGTTTGTGTTCAAAGGAAACAAGCATACAATTCTATTCTTCCAAGTTATATTGTCTCGTTGTTCCTTTGCAAGTAGATTTCTCATAAGGTTCATTGTTTGTTAGAATTGGGTTGTTAGCTTTATAGTAAACTTCAAATTTGAGTTTATGCCAACAGTGGGTAAACTGTGATTCCATGCCACTACTGTTAAGCAGTTGTGCATATCCTGCAAATGACAAAACAAAGATAGTGAGACGCCAGATCCAGCCTGAAATTACTGTAACCTGAAGAGAATCATCCCTTACAAGCCTGTTTATCTTAGAAAAATGTAGATGGTGAGAACTTACTTTGTAGCTCCTCGAAAAATCAGAGGTCCATCCAAGATTTTTATGTTGGGTAGACACTCCTTTAACGGTATCAAGGAGACGGTGTTCCTCATGTGTGTCCTGCCTATCAAGAACTTGCTCCTGTTGGGCATTCACGTAAAAAGATAAAATTAAATAACTAAAGATACATCCTGTGCTAAGGAAAAGAGAGGAGGACAATTACAAAGTAGGAAAATATGAAGCTCCTGTAGAAACACTCCCCATCTCCAAGCACCGGTCTAAATCGCGAATAGGCATCAAGATTCACATGAATAGCCATATCTTGGGCAACACGATAATATCTACGGAGTTCGGTGATAGGACGTGTCTGCAACAAACACACAAATACGGGAATTCAAATTACACCGAGTAGAACATGGACACCACATACTTCAAATGTGAATGATATCTTGTTTGACTGCCAATTTTCAGGTTTCAGTTTGCACTGAAAATGGACCATTAACATGTATAATTCTATCATTGATACTGATTGGATCAATAAGAAAAGACAAAAATATCATAAAGTCTGATAAACTCAGGAACACTACAGAGACAGTTCAGGTTCTATCAGATTATAATAACAGGAGTTAACATAAAATAGAGTATTTCATGAGAGAGAACATCATCCCTAACAGTTGACTGTACAGGACCATGAACCACAGTATAATGTGATCTAGGATTTTGATCCTGATATTTAAATGAACTTCAGCTTTGAACATTACAAAAGGCAAAATGAAGCCAAACCTGGCGACCCACATGTTCTGGATCCATCCATTCATCTCTATCACCAATCTATTCGAAAAGAAAACGGGTTAAAATTCAGATATCCTGCCAGACTTAAATTATTACAGAATTAAACTGAAGTTCAAACATTTCAAAATAAGAAGAGAAACAAGGGAATACGAAAGGAATGGAATTAATAAACAACAATGTAACAGCAAGACCCCAAAAACTGTGCGTCCAGAATTTCTTTGTCTTTGCTAACTTTTTAGATGAATTGTAGTTGAGGTTGAGGCTTCTGAAGCTAGTTCCAGGTACCAATCAACCATATGGTGAACTTTTCCACAAAAACTGCAAAGAGCAGTTTTGTATGCAAATGCCCAATGGTTTACAGAAACTATGTCCAGTTGTGCAATCTCTAACAAATGTCTAGATTAAATTTTCTGATAGCAACATTTGTTAGAAAGAAAGCTCATATTTGATTTCAAGCTCTGTTACCAAACTTTCGCAGTAATTGGGAAATGACCTCACGACATGATTCCCCCACATCTTATAGACTTCAAGAAACTACAACAAGATAGCCGTTTGTTTCAAAGACCATACCAGACTGCGAGAACAGAGACAAGCAACATTTGTCAAAATCAAAAGTCCAAAGTACTCCAAACATTTTTCCAAGATTCCTCCTCTACTCTAGGATGCCACATCACCATTCTTTTTTTTTTTTTGCGAGATACAGAAGATGGTTACAGCAAGTAAGCAGAGAAGAAGAACACGAAGATAGAAGAAAAACCCAAATCTTCCTGCGTCGATGTCGCCGGCGACGATGCCGTGTCGAAGACGCGCCGCCGCCAGAACTTCCTCGAAACCTTGGAAAGGAAGTCTCCCCGAGCGGACGGGAAATCTTCAAGACTCAAACTCCAGAGGAGCTCCAGCCTTCGCCGCCTGCGCCACCGCTTGCTCCACCATCGTCAGCATCAAACTTGTCAACCCAGATCCGCCGCCACGCGAGATCTGGGAGGGGGAAGACGATCCCATCAGATCCGGAGATCCGAAGGACCGAACGGAGCAGGAGCACCACCGCGAAGCTCCGACGAGCTCCACCGCCGGAGGAGACGCACACCTGCACCAAAAACACCGTCGGCCACCCCACCTCCTCCAAGGCGCCGCCGGTGGAAAAGCACGCAGACCCTACACTATCTACAGCCGAGAAGCGGAGATCCCCCGCCCTCCCGCCGCCGGAGCGGCCGACGGAGGACGGGGGATCGGACGGAACGCCGGCGAGGCGGTGGATCTGCGGGCGGGGCGAAAAAAACTGTTCCCGAAACGGAGGACGGGGGATCGGGCGCCACATCACCATTCTCTACCCAAGATTTCTTGCCTTGATTAAAACAACTGTTCCCGAAACTACACATGAAGAAACAGGTACCAAGAACACCACGCACAATCCCGATCACGCGTTCCACACGCAAACAACAATGCTCGGTAGGTACACTCTTGGCCAAAGATTCCCCCTCGGCCGCTCTAAATCGTCCCCACGAGATTCCAACGATTCACATCCAGAGCAATAAGCAGATTGATTGGCACACAAATGCGTGCAGAGACGAGCCAGTGAATCACAAGCGAGCGAGAGAGGGACCAGATTCAGGCTGCATACCTTCAACCTGCGGGCGAAATAGCTCCTAAACTTCCTCCAGAGCGCCGGTATCACCTGCAAGAAACCAAGAACACACTCATCAGGAACGAGCGAGCGCACTCCAAGAACGAACGCACTCCAAGAACTCCAAGAAACAACAGCATCACCTGTCGCCCATCGGCCTCCGCTGCCTCCCTGTCGAACTGGAGGTGCGCCTCGTTGATAGCCCTCTGGTTCCGCACGATCTCATCGAACACTTTCTTGCTGTCGAGGGCCCCGAGGGCGCCGCCGTCGTCGGAGTAGGTGGAGGAGAACGGGCTGTCTCCCGGGCTTCTTGGAGGGGAATGCGCCGGGGAAGCGGGCCCCTTGCCCTTCCGGTCGACGACCGCCGCCGCGGCGGAGCTCGACGCATGGGTGCCGGCCTGCTCGCGGACGGCGTTCTGCCGGAGAAGCGCCGCAGGGGGCGGCGAGGAGGCGGCGCTGGAGTACTCGGAGGGGGAGGAGGCGGCGCTGGAGTACTCTGGGTCCGGGTCGATGCCCGAACCGGTGGACTTCATGGCGGGCGGGAGGGAGGGCTCGTGTGGCAATTCCGGCGAACGTGAGGGCGTGGAGGGGAAATGTGCGGAGGGTGCAGGTGGGAATTGCAGGAAAGGTTGGCGGTTATTATAATGGTGGCATCTGGCATGGGTCAGTTGCTAGCTAACCGGGAGAGAGAGCACCCTTCAATCAATATGAATATTAAAATAAGTTAAAAGTATCTGTATATGCAAAATGTTGGAAACAAACGATGTGTTTCGCTCTAGTGAGTCAAAGATCGTCGCGCATGGTGTTCGAAGAAAAGCCATGGTGTTTCTTACTGTATATGATGATGATTTCCTGAGAATTTTGGAATGCGTGTAATGCCAAGGTTTTCACAATTTGCAACCCCATTCTCAGCTAATGTGCACTCTGATATCGAGTAGCCCCTAAATCTTTCGTGGGCGTGTTGAGTCATCGCTCGGGTCGAAACGGGTTTGTCGGGTGCCTTTATTTGGATACCGAAAGTGATTTCCATTCTTGGCGATGAACAGATGGAGGTTGCAAAGGAGTCATTTCCCTTGTTTCTAGGATGAAAAAGAAAACAAACAACTTAGAGGGATAGTTCAGAGCACCGTCAGTGAGCCTACGATCCCTGCACCATCCGGCCATCATGTTCTAGTTTCTGAGAGAAGCAAAAAACACCTAAAGGACCACAGAGTCTGTTGATCATCAAGCCCTTTCGCACACCCACGGTTGTTTTGCAACGCACATTGTGCACTTCTTTCAGGGGCATAGATAAATGTTGGGTTACACGTATAGAAAACTAATTTGTTGGCTTACTACATAGCACCCAAGATCAATTTACAAAGATAAACCTACAAGATTAGATCTAGTAGTACCAACACTTGTAGCGAAAGTAGATGCAACTAAGAAAAATGAAAAGAAAACAAAAAATAAGAAGCAAAAAAGAAAGAAGAAAACAGAAGAAGAAAAATCCAACTAATGGGCTGACCCATCCCTGCAGTCCTCTAGGCGGTACGAGCTTCCCATGCCGCTAACGGGAATGATATATGAAGAAACTCGAAATACAGTTGCTATATGGCCAATGATAAGAAGAAACACCCTACTATTTCCAATATCTAGAGCCAGTCCAAAGGTTGTACAAACAAGAAAGTCACCTAGGCCTTCGAATAAAAGGTCTCTAACGAGAGCAAGTCGATACAATGGACTAATATCATGTACCACGTAGAAACAAACAAACAAATCTGATAGATGACCATAAGTATTAGTAAAAATGTTTAGTCTCCCTAATGAGGATGTTCTACATGTTGTACTTTTTTTGAAAGGAATGCGGTAGGGGAAGCCCCTACAACGGTTTTTGTTTTTGAAATAATAAGAACCCAAATCTACGTCTGTGGGGAATTGAATCTGGGTGGCTGGGTTGTACATCCACTTGCCCTAACCAAGTGAGCTAGGTTTTAGGCAAATCTAAGTTTGACATTTTCATGTTTAATTTTGTGGTGGACCATTTATTTGAGATATAGATTGTTTCATACAACATTTTGTGGTTGACCTTTTTATTTGAGATATAGATCATTTCATACAACAGATGATGTTCATTATGGACGAACATATAATATAATTAAATCATATATAAAATATATAGATCATCCAGTGATTACTACGATTGAAGTTCTTTTAATATTAAGTAGAAAGTACACGTATTATTTCATTTTCTGAGCAACCGAATTTGCATGATGAATTTACTGATGTTTAAACTTATACTCTAAAAGTTTATACAAATGTGCTTACCTAATCATACACCAGAAACCACTAGTAATGTATTTATGTTAGAGCGTACCGTGATAATAAAGATATTAACATGTACTCGACCACTCACGCTAATATATACATATACACATAAGTTACGTTATTATCAAAAACATCAAGTCGGGTCCTTTTTTACAACATACGACTTAAATTCTCACAACACAATTTTTTGATTGACATACATTACAATTGGATAATAAAGAACTATACAATTGATATTAGCATCATTCAAATGTAGTTAACTATGGAAACTAATGGATAGAAAACTTTACTCCTTAATATTATAAAATTAATAAATTAAGTACAAATAAGTATGAATTTTAGTATAAATATATTTATTAACTAAATCCCGTGGTTGTGGAGGCGGCACTTGCTCAGCGATATGTAATGGAGGCCGGGGGGTGGATGTGTCGCGATGTCGCGCAGTATGCCTCCCACTCATGCCTCTGCTGCTCGCCCCTGCGCCCCCGTGCACGACGTGAGGAACTTGATGGTCTCGTCGACGCCGCAACATATGGAGACGATGATGATTTTTTCGCCAATAAGGTGCTAGAAAGGCAGCATGGAGCAATTGGGGTTTTGAGAGTAGAAGATTATGTAGAATGTGGGAGTGAATGTAGGTGTTACCTCTTTATAGTGAGTTGGCAACTGCAAGATGCATTTAATATAAACAGCGCTGGAAGAATATCCTATGACCAGTTCTCAAAGTAACTGGGTTGCTCTAAACCAAATCATGTTGAAAAACCTGCTGCACATTTTGGACAAACAAACATTCACGTCAAGATGCAAGACGGCGATGCAAAAAAGCAAAATAAAATTTGGAGTTTGTAACAAAGAATTTGCCTCCGTTTTAAGAAAAAATCATTAATTAATGAGATGTAACAAAGCTTTTGCCTCCATTTAAAAAAGAATCCTTAATTAATGAGATGTAACAAACCTTATGCCTTCCATTTTTAAAAAGAACACCATAACAAAGTTTATAAGTCACTCGCGTATCCCTAGGTTGTGAATTTGACCAATATAATATATATTTTATAAACCAAAAATTATACCATTAGAAAATATAACATCTAAATTTTATATGTGTTTCATAATATATTTGTTGTGTTATTTTGGTTAAATTCGCAACCTAAGGATACGCGAGTGAATTATAAACCTAGACGGAGGGAGTACCATGTTTTGAAGCGAAAGTACTACTCAATGAATTCGCTGTGCTTCATGATCAAGTTACTCAAATGATGCTTCTAGAGTTCCTCGTGCGACATGTATCTCCACGATCAGATTCAGATGCTTGTACCCACCAGCTCAATGTAAACTGCAACGTTCTACCTATAATCAATCAGTGACTAACCATTGATTAGTTTCTTAAGCTCAACATGTTAAAGTTGAACAAGTGATCGTCGCCGGTCTCCCATTTACACGTGCACAATCGTAGCATAATTTCCATGCACGCACACAACGTCGTGCACAAAACCTTACCCTGTGTAAATTAGTTCTAGTTGTGCCCTGGCAATAATCCGGGACATGATATTTTGGATAATGTTGAACGAGGAATCAATAAGTTTTTCTCTATGGAGATCATCGCTCCTGCCTCCTTGAACATATCATCAAAGGGAAAGGACTGTATCCCATCGATGCAGGAATTTGTTCAAAGATGAATTGAGCTTAGTCTTCCAGAGACAGAAAAAAGTTGTTGTTATGAATTCCTCGGCTGGATCACCAGCTTGATGGAACCATATCGGGAACTCTGAATACATATTTTCTTTCTTCAGTACGTTTGCATTAGGTGTGCCATCTACTGTTGGACGTAAAATGAACTACGTATCGATTTATCAAACTACTGGTACTTGCAAATGATGCATCTAAAGATTTCACTCCGAACAATAACTGAATCGATCTTGATCAGTTTGCATGCACATGTAGTGGAATGGATGCAGTGTGGGTCGAAAAACCTGCTGCATGTTTTGGACAAACAAACACTCACGACAAGATACAAGATACAAGACGACTGCAAAAAAAAAGGAAAATTGGAGTATGTCAGACAACCTCTGGGCCACCCTGAACCTAGTGTGAGCCAGGCAGGAACGATCATCTACGGCCAACGGATGGCTCCAACAGGAGCATCCTGGCCGCTAATCACGCTCTGGCCCAGAGGTGACGATGCATCAACCAGACTGATGTGCTTGCCTCCTTTTTGGTTAAGGATGCTGTGGTACGACTACTATAGGAAAGATCCTGTTCAAGTAAGATACACTAGTGTTCTCGGAACCAGAGGGCCTTTGGACACGGTTTTACAACCGGGACTCAGGACTAAATGGGGGTGCCTTTGGTCTCGGGTGTCCACGAACCGGGACGGATGGGCCTCCACGTGGCCATGGTAGGCCGCGCATGGCGGGAACCGTTTGGTTCCGGTTGGTATTGCCAATCGGAATCAAAGATTTCTTTTTTTTTGGTAATCTATTTTTTAGGGGTTTCGATTTTTTGTTTTTCAATTAATTATTTTTTACAAAGATTACGTTGCGCACACAACAAGTAATCATACAAATAAAGTCATACATATGAAGCATGCAATACACCGATCGAGGTCACGTTTGATTCATACATACATAAGCCCACAAGTTTATACTACACTGACATCACGTTTCTCACACGTCGAGATCACGTCAATTACTTTGGAGGGATAAAAGTATCACCATATAAAGCATAGAATACACCGATCAAGGTCACGTTTGATTCATACATACATAGAGATCACATCAATTACTTTGGAGGGATAAAAGTATCACCGTGATAAAATTCTCCGTTTTTCCTCAAGACCTCCTTGTTCAAAAATTGTCTGCGGCAAGGTACATAATCTGGTCAGGACCAATGCTGAAAATGGATGACCTGTTTTCTACTAGTGGGTCGTGCTTCAGATGCAGGATCCCCGCCTTATAAGCTGCATGCACTGCTAATCAAGTTGCGAGGTGGGACTAATATCACGCATGCAGGCAGCGCTGAAGGCCTGAAGCAAGTTCTCGGTCATATGGCCTATGTGGCGACACAAGAATAGAGCTACAGCCCAGCAGCCCATCATGCTTGTCTCTCGCGCTTTTCCTTTTCTTTTCCGCTGCATCAACGTTGGGGATTTTGAAGTAAAAAAAAGTACGAGATTTTGAACCAGATTTAGTATCCGAGAAATGCTGAAATGGCTAGAAATTCCAATTTGTTTTTTTGAACAACGTCAAATTATGACCTATTTCTTCATGATACGTTTTTTTTGGCTTTAGCGGCCATTACAAATTTCCATGCACTTGATTGTTGTCTCTTTTCATCTTTTCTCAACTACTCCTCCATTACTTAAAGTAAGGTGTAAATTTTCTTAAAAAATAAAAGATGTAAAGTTTGACAAAGTTTTTATAAAAAATGACCGACAATTATAATAATATATGGACATCATATGAAAATATATTTCATGGTATATCTAATGGCATTGATTTGGTACTATAAATGTTGGTTTATTCATAAACCTGGTCAAACTTCACACTGTTTGAATTTTGAAAAAAATACAACTTACTTTCAGGAACTTACAGAAATGTACTTTTGTTGACACGGATTAATTTCCAATAGGCATTTTAGTGTCATTTCCAGTCTATTTTGTTCATGAAATTAATCATTTGTTGACTCAGACTTGCTAGGTATATACATTCCCATGACAAAAACTATATGTTACGAAGATCAGAAACTCCACATGCTCCTTCCCGGTACATATTGGTTATGAGCTTCTTCATAGACGTTTTACATTTGCACGTGAGGACAGCCACTTGGTCAGAGAGACATTGGAAGAGTGCGTTCTTTGATTGTTCACCTTTGGTGAACGGCGAAAGATCTCGTGGCAGAAAGCGGGACAGATCGATGGCGTTGAGGTCTGTTATTGAGCGGAAGTTTCAGGAGACGGCAGTGTTGTTAGGCGGTTGAGGTAAATCACGCTCGTTCGGACTGTAATCTGGTTGAAAGTTGGTTGTAATCCGGTTGCGAGTCCGGATGTAATCTGGCTTTTGATCTAAGTCGTATCGGAAACAAGTTGGTTGTAATCTAGATGGACTCGAAGTACTCCAACTCCCTTTATATATTTTCTCAGCGCAAGGACTGTCCATAGCTGATCGTGCGAAGCACATAGACAACCGTCGGTGTATAATTGTTCCAGGGAACATGGCGTCCAGGGCAACCGACGAGTCCACCGTCGTCTTCGGAGACGAGTTCTTGGCCGACGAGATACTCGCGCGTCTGCCGGCCCGCTCCGCCGTCCGCTGCGCCGTGCTCTCCAAGCGCTTCCGGAAGCTCCTCGCGACATCCCACTTCTGGCTTCGCCGCCGCCGCCTGGGCGCGCCGCTGGAGCTCCCTCACGCTGCTCGTCTCAACTACCACATTGGCGGCAAGACTTTCGACTTCCACGCGGTCGGCTCCGCGTTCGCCATGACGCACACAGTCCAAGTCCAGGACCCCAGCTCGTACGCGAGCACGTGCAACGGGCTAGTACTCGTGTCCGGCACCTCTTACACCGACAAAGGGCAGTCGTCCATCGACGGCGTCGTCTTCAACCCGGCCACCAAGGAAGAGGCACGCGTGTCCTTGCCGCTGCCGCACCCTGACAGAGAGGACGTGGAGTGCCGCATCATTGGTTTTGGGT
Organism: Poa pratensis; assembly: GCA_947311845.1. NCBI lineage: Eukaryota > Viridiplantae > Streptophyta > Magnoliopsida > Poales > Poaceae > Poa > Poa pratensis. The sequence goes on from CAMZMU010000052.1 coordinate 7,538,164, forward strand.
ACGGCCCATCAAGCAAGGTCTACAAAGCTCTCATCCGTGAGGATGACTACACTGACGATACCAGTACCACCTGGTTGATGGTGGTAACGTTGGACGCCAGCCATGGCAAGAACCGAGGAAGGTGTTATCGTGCCCTGGCGGCTTTCTCTGTACTCACACTCTACACACGGGCGACGGAAAACTCTACTTCCTTACCTATGCCGTCTACTGTGCTGGCGAGGAGGGACAACAAGTGGAGAAGTGGGAGCCGAAGGCGGTGCTCGCATTCGACGTCGACAACGAGGTGGTCACCAGCATTGCCTTGCCGGAAGGGAACAAGGGGCATGTCACTAAACATGATGCTACAGATAAGTGGCCGCCCGTGCATCTACAAGCACAAGGGCCAGGACACCGTGATCCGTGATCTGGTTACTCACGCCGGATCACCGGTGGGAGCACCAATACATTCTGGTCAAGGAAACCTCTCCGCCAGACGACTATTTGGTGGGCACCTGGGACTGTGGAGGTGGCCTTCTGTTCGCCGTGTTTAGCATTGCCGGCGCCTACTTGTACAACCTCCATGAGGCTGCAGCGAAGAAGAAAGAAGGCAGCGTCAACAGGCTAACGCCTGTGAGCTCACTGGCGATTGACTACAAATTGCCAGAGCCACTGAGAAAAACTATGTGGCTTGATAATCCGGCGAATCTGTTGGATTACAGCCGGACACTCGTATCACCGGCGAGTGTCTTTGGCGATGTTGCCTTGTCCGGCCATAAACGTGAGAGTGCTGAACCGACACATGAGTTAGATGGGATGTTCCGGGAGATGACACATAAATTGATCATAGATCCGGCGGTGGAGATGCTCTCCAATTTGTACGAAGCTGGGCTTTCGGAATTGAAATAAAAAGCGTTGAACCTCTCACAGGCTAGCAAGGAGAAAATTTGCCTTTCTCTGTAAGCATCTAGCTAACAGGAAACACAGCAACTAGCAAACAAACACTGGATCATCACAGAAATTAGGGTTTTGGTAGCTCGTTCCTCCCAACCTCCCCCGAGCAGATCCATGGCAGAGCCAGGCTAACTTCTATTACAAGAAAAGAGTGATAAAACAAGATGCTCTCTGTCGATGACGGCGACGACGATAAGTAGCTCCAGGCTCAACGGGCCCAGACATCCTTCGACAGCCAAGATGGGCTTCTCTTGGTCCTGATGGGCCATGGAGTAGAAGGGCCAGGTCCAGCTTCTTGGTCAACAGCCTCCGGATAACTGGCAGGCGGGGCCAGGTCGTTGACAATCCCCCCCTCCTTGAAAACCTGCTTGTCCCCAAGCAGGTGCCCAAGGACTTGTTGGCGGAGCGGCTCGAGATCTTCCCAGGTCGCGTGAGCATCAGTGCCACCCGACCAAGAGATGAGCACTTGAGGTACAGAGCGTCGACCACGGCGACGTAGACGCTGTTGCAGCACCTTCTCCGGAACATGAAACAGCTCATCAGATGGAGGTACGAGTGGAGATACCTTTGTATTTGGGCCAATACACTTTTTGAGTTGTGAGACATGGAACACAGGGTGAACTTTGCTCTGTGGCGGAAGCTCAAGTTTGTAAGCGACTTCACCCACTCTCTCCACAACCTTGAAGGGACCAAAGAATTTGAATGCCAGCTTTTGGTTAATTCTCCGCGCAACCGACATCTGAATATAAGGCTGCAAACGCAAGGACACTTCATCACCAACTGCAAACACATGTTCCACCCGATGTTTGTCTGCTTGATCCTTCATGCGCTGCTGCATCCTCAGAAGATGTTGACCGGCAGAAGCCAACACAAGTGCTTGATCATTCAACCACGCCTGGGCATCAACAGAAGCAATGCTGTCAGAAGCAGTGATACCAAAATACCTGGGTTGCCTGTCGTAGAGGAGTTCAAAAGGTGATTTTCGTAGAAGAGTGCCAATTTGTATTGTACCAGAATTCACACAAGGAAATCCACTTAGCCCACTGTTGCGGATGAGCACTAATGAAACATCTCAAGTAGCACTCAATTGACTGATTGACACGCTCTGTTTGCCCATCAGTTTCGGGGTGGTTTGCTGTACTGAGTTTCAGTTGAGTACCTGTAGCCTTGAAGACTGCCTGCCAGAAGTTACTGGTGAATATAGGATCACGATCAGAAACCAAGGAAGATGGCATGCCATGCAACTTATAGACATAATCCACAAACAACTCTGCCACCTTGTTTGCATTGTATGGGTGCTTCAAGGGAATAAAATGTGCATATTTCGTCAGCTTGTCGACCACTACCAGTAAGCAATTGTATTGCTTGGATGTCGGCAACCCATCAAAGAAATCCATTGTTGCTACCTCCCACGGATCCGATGGTATTGGTAATGGTTGCAGCAACCCAGCCGGTGGAATTCTTTCTGGCTTGGCCTTCTGGCACACATAACACCCTTTTACATACTCTCTAACCATTGTTTTCATGCCGGGCCAAGTAAACAGGGATACTAACCTCCTGTAAGTAACAGGGAAACCAGAATGGCCACCTTGTGGACTGTCATGAAAAGCTTCAATAATTTGTTGCTGCAGTTTCACAATTGGACCAACAAGAATTCTTCCCTTAACTCGCAGCACACCTTGCTGCAAGCTATGTGTTGCACTAGAAACAGGGTCCAGAGTTAGTTGTTGAATCAATTTTTGTGTCTGAGGATTATTTGCATAACTTTGCACCACACTAGACAACCATGCCGGCTGCACTGTTTTTATAGCAAAAATCTGAGAACTGACAGGTGGTTTTCTGGATAATCCATCTGCTGCTCCATTGTTGATGCCTTTTTTGTACTGAATGATGTATTGCAAGCCCATCATTTTTGTCAAGGCTTTTTGCTGCCAATCTGTGTGTAAACGCTGATCAGTGAGGTGTGTCAGGCTTTTATGATCAGTTCTGATAATGAATTCTCCCAATTGTAAATATGACCGCCACTGCTGCACAGCTAACAGGATAGCAAGGTATTCTTTTTCATAAACAGATAATTGCCTATTTCTTGGTCCAAGCGCTCTACTGACATAAGCTACAGGATGACCCTTTTGTGACAAAACTGCTCCAATTCCCACATCACATGCATCTGTGTCAATAACAAACTTCTGCGAGAAATCTGGCAATGCCAGTACCAGAGCTGATATCAACGCCTGTTTGAGTACCTGAAAGGTTGTTTGAGTTTCAGGCGTCCACAGAAAACGCACCCTTTTTTCAACAATGCCGTCAAGGGTTGACTTAAAATTGCATAGTGTTTGATGAACTTTCTGTAATACCCCGTGACACCCAAAATGCCTCTCAATTCTTTTAGATTGGTAGGAGTAGGCCATTCTCTGATAGTCTGTATCTTGCTTTCATCTGTTGCAACTCCTTCTGCTGAGACAACATGCCCTAGGTAGGCAATTTTCTGTTGAGCAAATTCACACTTGGATTTCTTGACTTGCCAATGATCCTTCTGCAATATATCTAGCACAGAAGCCAAGTGTTGGAGATGATCTTCATAAGTCTGACTATAGATGAGGATGTCGTCGAAGAAAACAATAGCATGTTTACGCAAAACAGGGGCTAGTGATGCGTTCATAGCACGCTGAAAGGTAGCTGGGGCTCCAGTGAGACCAAATGCCATCACCTTGAATTCATAGTGTCCATTATGGGACTGAAATTTGTTTTTCCAATTCTGTTTTTAGCTCTGGGGCAATTCTGTAAGGTCGAACTGATACTGGTCTAGCCCCAGGGATAAGAGGAATATGATGATCATATTGTCTCCTTGGTGGCAAACCCGTTGGGGCTTCAAACACTTTCTCATATCTTGTCAAAATTGCTTGTACTTCACTGGGTATTACTTGTTGTTCTGTGACGTTTTCACTCAGCAACTTTAATTCCACCAAGGCATGAGTGCAGAAAGATTTATGCTCACCTTGTAGCACTACTTCCTTCCCTTCATACTCGAATGAGAGCCATCCTTGCTCCCAGTGGGCTAACATCAGGCTATGTTTTCCCAGCTAATCCAACCCGATGATGCCATCATAACTTGCTAAATCCAGCACTCGAAAAGTGTCAGTGAACTGGGTGCTGTCAGCTTGCCATTGGAGATCAGGGAAATATTATGTGCTTCGTAACGTTGCTCCACCAGCAACTTGAACAGAAATTGGGCTTTGCAATGTTTGTGCCCCAAACAGGCTTCTGGCTCTTTGTCTGTCTAAGAAACAAGAAGAACTGCCCGAATCAATGAGGAACAAGAAGGATTGGTCTTGTATAATTACTCGAAGTTGCATAGTCATTGGAGTTAATGCCTCTGGTTTGAGAGCTGCAGCTGATATCGAATAAGCCTGCGCCTTCTGTTGTGGTGGCTGCTCTTGAGTTGGGGTGTGAAATTGGTCAGTTTCAGAGTTTTCACTATCACTATCCTCTGATGTTTGCATGCGCTGCATCATTTCCTGGACCACATGCAAGAAAATTGTCTTGCCACACTTGTGCTCACGACTGTATTTCTCCCCACAGGTTACACAAAGTCCTTTGGAGAGTCTGTAATTTTTCAGACGTGTCCATTTGTCATCCATAGCACTACCATTTCTGCGAGCAGTGCGTTTTTCTTCCAGTGTTTTCGACACCCATTTTGATGGTGGTTGTGGTGGAAATGGTGGTAGAGAGAAAGATCTTCTAGCTGCCAAGCTTGGGCTTTGAGGAGTACTTGCTATAGTTGTACCATCACCAAGTTCTTCATACAACAGGGCTAGAGTGTAAGCAGTATCTAGGTTATGTGGTTGTTGAATAGCTACTAGCACTCGAACTGCAGGAAACAACCCATCCAAGAATCTTGTTGTGTAATGGATAGGATCAGGGTTCGGTTCATATGCTGCAATCTGGTCTACAAGTTCAGAGAATCTAGCCACATAATCCTCAACATATGTTTCCTGCACTATCTTAAACAGCCTTCTTATCAGTCCTTGATGCTGATTTCTGCCAAATCTTGTCATGACTGCAGCTGTAAATTCTGTCCACCTTGCATTTGGTGTCTTTTCCAGGAATGCTTCTAACCATGTAGCCGCAGTACCAGTGAACATATATGAAGCATACGACACTTGCAGTGGAATTGGAGTGTGCCATCGCCTGAAATATTCCTCGCATCGACGTTGCCACAATTTGGGATTGGCTCCATCGAATTGTGGCAGTTCCACACGAGGTCCATAGTGTGTAACATCAGTACCATGAGACTGAAATGGACGAGCACTAGAGTTTTGATTTAACTGTCGGTCGAAATTGTTACCTCCGACCGGAGGAGACATGGAAAAATCACATGTATTCCCCCAGTGTTGTGTGTCTTCGCGGTGCCCATTAGGGCCGACTGTGCCTCCGCCGCGTGCACGGCCTTGCACGTCAGGTGATTGTTGCGAGGTTTCGCCGACTTCCAGATGTGGAAGACGTCGGATCTCGTCGGTCAGGGCGGCGATGTCCTCGCTCAGCTTCGATTTGACGGAGTTGATGTCGTTTTCGATGGAGGACTTGACTGCTTCCAAATCCGAGCTCACCGAGGATCGAATCGAGTCGATCGTGGTGTTCACCGTCTTGAATTGCTTGTCCGTGTCGGTGACGAACTTGCGCACCGCGTCGAGGGTCTCCTTCTTGTAGGTGAGGAAGCGAGTCTCGTACTCCTCATCCGTCGAGGACTTGAGTAGATCGTAGATGGCCTTGGATTCCGTCGAGAGCTCGTCCATGGCTTGCGAGCGAGAGCGAGACGAAAATCTAGTGGGATATTTGTGGTTGGGAAACTCCAGATCGAGGGGATCTTAGGCTCTGATTACCAATTGTAAGCATCTAGCTAACAGGAAACACAGCAACTAGCAAACAAACACTGGATCATCATAGAAATTAGGGTTTTGGTAGCTCGTTCCTCCCAACCTCCCCCGAGCAGATCCATGGCAGAGCCAGGCTAACTTCTATTACAAGAAAAGAGTGATAAAACAAGATGCTCTCTGTCGATGACGGCGACGACGATAAGTAGCTCCAGGCTCAACGGGCCCAGACATCCTTCGACAGCCAAGCTAGGCTTCTCTTGGTCCTGATGGGCCATGGAGTAGCAGGGCCAGGTCCAGCTTCTTGGTCAACAGCCTCCAGAGAACTGGCAGGCGGGGCTAGGTCGTTGACATTCTCCAACCTGTTCACTCCAAGATAAAGAACACGAATTGATTGATCATCTTGTTATTATTTTAGCTCATGGGCGTCACTGCAGCATGCCGTTTTTCACGGAGGTGTTATGCAGTTGGATGATTTGGCGAGGGATTATTGATATCAGAAAACTTGTTTTTTAGAATAAATATCAGAAAACATGCAGCCTGCAGTGCGTCCTCGTCGGGGCCTAGGAAGACCCGTGGTCAATTTGGCCCATGTAATTCGGCACGACAATGTGGCCAGACCAGCAGCCCATCGTATTTGTCTCTCGTGCTTCTCCTTTTGAAGTAAAAAAACGACGGGGATTTTGAACCAGTTTAAAAAAACGTTGGGCATTTTGAGAAATGCTGAATGGCTTGAAATACCAATGTACAATTTTGGAAAACATTCCTTTTTTTTTTTCCTTTGATGGCCATTAGACTTTGATTGTTCTCTCTTCGTCTTATCTCAGTTACCAGATCAGTTCTCTGTTACAGAAAGGTACTTTAGTTTCACTTCCAGTCTCTGTTGTTCAAGGATCAATCCTTTGTAGATTAAACTTGTGGTAGGAAAAGTACCTGCTGCAAGTTCCATTTTTCAAAAATCCGAAACAGGAACTCCGAAAAAACTGTGATATGTCCAGTCAAGACTTTTCTTACTCCACTCCAGTCTGAACCTCTTCTCCTCTACTGCAACTTATTCTATACGTTCAACAGACAGCGCTAGAAATAACTCCAGAAACATGCACAAGATGACAGAAATGAAATGCAACAACACGACTAGATAAAGATAAAGTGCATCAGCTTTTCTTCACATAAATTCCGATGCGAATCCGCTATAATAACAAAACGAAAAAAAACATCAGAAGGAAGTAGCAAGAGTTTCTACAACTCCATCAACAACAGACGTCTCTGGTAAGTATCTGCAAATAAACCACCACCCCGAACCCAACCAAAGTAAGTAATTATCCATGTCCCTCTCCCACTCCCCTCCTAACCATTACAAAAATTGGTTCCACCGAGAACATCTACAGCTCGTCGTGCTCCTCGTCGTCAAGGCCGCCTCAGCTCCCTCACCGCCTGGGGCACCGCCGGACCTCTGGTACACGGCGGACACGATGGGGTTGCAGACGGCCTCCACCTCCTTGAGCTTCTCATCGTAGTCCTCCTTCTCGGCGACTGGTTCTCGTCCAGCCACTCCAGGGCCTCCTTGAGGGCCTCCTCCACCTTCTCCTTCTCCTCGCTCTCCAGCTTGTCAGCCAGCTTGTCCTTGTCGCCCACGTGTTCTTCATGTTGTACACGTAGGTCTCAAGCTGGTTCCGGGCGTCGATGCGCTCCTTCACCTTCTTGTCCTCCTCGGCGAACTCCTCCGCCTCCTTGACCATCCGGTCGATCTCCTCCTGGCTCAGACGCCCCTTCTCGTTGGTGATGGTGATCTTCTCAGACTTGCCGGTGCCCTTGTCCTCGGCCTTCACGTTCAGGATACCGTTGGCGTCCACCTCAAAGGTGACCTCGATCTGAGGAGTGCCCCTGAAAGTTCAGTTCAAGACAATAACACACAATCAGTTTACATGTCAAATTGCATCCACATAAGATTCATTTTATCTCTGATGTCGATAATAGCATACCTAGGAGCTGCAGGAATGCCATTAAGGTCGAACTTGCCGAGAAGACGGCAGTCCTTTGTCATGCTGCGTTCACCCTCAAAGACCTGAAGATTATGCAAGGTTAGGTCCCAGCCAGATGACACTGTAGAGTTTCAGAGAGGGAAGCACATTGTTCATTGTATGTTACCTGGATAGAGACGGTGGTCTGCTGGTCCTGGTAGGTGGTGAAAACCTGTGACTTCTTGGTGGGGATGACAGTGTTCCTGGGGATCAGCTTGGTCATGACTCCACCGACAGTCTCGATACCGAGGGTGAGGGGAGCCACATCCAGGAGGAGGATATCTGTACCAAGATGAGATCATAGTTGTGTAAGTAGGATGCTTCCAAGTTCCAGGTAGCAGGAAAAGGTAGTAAGAAGATTCATTGTACCTTTGGTTTCATCACCGCCCTCGCCGCTCAAGATGCTTCCCTGGACCGCAGCACCGAAAGCAACAGCCTCATCAGGGTTCACACCCTTGCTTGGCTCCTTGCCATCGAAGTAGTCCCTGAGAAGCTGCTGGACCTTGGGAATCCTGGTGCTACCACCAACAAGAACAATCTCGTGGATCTGGCTCTTCTCAAGGCCAGCATCATCCATGGCCTTCTTCACAGGTCCCATGGTCTTGCGGAACAGATCGTTGTTCAGCTCCTCAAACCTGGCACGGGTCAGTGGCTCCGAGAAATCAGTCCCGTCAAAGAGGGACTCGATCTCAACACGGACCTGGTGCTGGTTGCTGAGGGCTCTCTTGGCACGCTCAGCTTCCCTCCTCAGCTTTCCAAGAGCACGGTTGTCCTTGCTGATGTCCTTGCTGTACTTCTTCTTGATCAACTTGATGAAGTAGTCCATGATTCTGTGGTCAAAGTCCTCACCTGGAAATATTGTACAGCTCAGTTATATATGCACGACTCACAACTCATGACATGACAAACTAAACATGTCTAGATCATTTTAGCTCCTTGTCCAATAAAAGAAGCAGTACATGAACTGAAGGATTGTTGTGCAACCAATGAATATATCTGAATACAGCAGTATACCAAAAAAATCTTTCGTGCAATTGCAACATGTGACATCTAAATCATTCGTACATTATTTATAGAAATCTTTACAGACTAATACTGTTTTAATCCAATGCCTATATAGCAGGTGACAGTACCCTAACCAGTAGCATTGAATTACCTATATGAATTTTTTCAGTTGGTAGCTAATGGCAGTATAGCAAAAACATAAATAAGTGAAAGCCAGAAGATATTTTATACCTCCAAGATGGGTGTCACCGTTGGTGGCCAACACCTCAAACACACCGTTGTCAATGGTCAAGATGCTGACATCGAAAGTACCACCACCCAGGTCAAAGACAAGGATGTTCTTCTCACTGCCCTTCTTGTCCAAACCATAGGCAATAGCAGCAGCAGTTGGCTCATTGATGATCCTAGCAACATTCAGGCCAGCAATAACACCAGCATCCTTGGTCGCCTGCCTCTGGGCATCATTGAAATACGCTGAAAACAAGGAACAGAGAGAAGTGAGCAATGGCATTCATGGAGTTGATATTTCTGAGTCAGACAACTGAATGGTGCCATTACTAACCAGGAACAGTGACGACAGCGTCATTGATCTTCTTCCCAAGGTAGGCCTCAGCAGTCTCCTTCATCTTTCCAAGGATCATGGCACTGATTTCCTCAGGGCTGAAGACCTTGGTCTCTCCATCCTTGATCTTGACCTGAATGTAAGGCTTCCCCTCTCTGTTGACAATCTTGTAGGGCACAAGTTTCATGTCCTTCTGCACTTCCTTGTCCTCAAACCTGAAAATGAATTTCACAGGTCAGGCACACCACACACCAACAATAACACCAAACCAAGAGCAGATAAATGGGGAAGCGGTACTTACTTCCTCCCAATGAGACGCTTGACGTCAAAGATGGTCCTCTCAGGGTTGACAGCCGCCTGGTTCTTGGCAGCCTCACCGATGAGCCTCTCGCCATCGGTGAACCCCACCCACGAGGGAGTGATACGGTTTCCCTGGTCATTGGCGATAATCTCGACATGACCATTCTTGTACACACCGACACATGAGTAGGTCGTACCGAGATCGATACCGATCACAGTACCGAGCTTCTTGGTCTCCTCCTTGGCAGCACAGAGTGCAAACAGCGATCCTGCATACTAGTAGATTAGCAACATTCTCCACCCAAGTAGTATTAGAATGCAACAGCTGCATAATCCTAAGTACACAGTTCAGCTCATGTAAGTAAGATTCAATTCAGCCACCTTCATTTACAGTTATTTCTACCTTAAACCGGATAATTTTCTAAGGCACTATTTTTTAGTACCACGGATACAATTGGATCATCCAAAGGCCTTACAAACACACAATCCTTGCTAGTAATATCATACCACCCGGAATTGTGAGCCTATACCAGCATCCCAATAATCAGTACTAAGCCCAGATCGCAGCAGCGATGCAACAGAATCAATTCGAACGAGTCGCTGGAGCACTAGAAACTAAAGCATCCATTCACCGCAACACTAATTAAGCCACCGACTAACATTGGATCAAAGTGGTCCTACTCCTACAGTAGGCACTGAAACCCCAGATCGCATGAACAAAACGGCTTCAACTCCTAAAACATTTAAGATCCTTCGAGCCCAGACGTGATCAACCTCGAAACGCCCCCAGATCGAGCTCTCCTCGAGCCACTCAGATCTGACGAGAGATGAAAAACGAAACTAAACGAAAGCGAGCAGCGGTGAGATCGAGATCGCACCTGCGAGCAGGACGCCGAGCAGGAGCGCGGACCCGCGGACCCGATCCATCGCCGCCACGACGCGCAACACGTTCGGCCTCGCCTCCTCCTCGCCTCGGCGTTGCTGACGATCTCCTCTGCGGAAGTGGGTTTGAGTTTTAACGAGCTTCGCTGCTGCGTGTGAGAGATTTTTATACGCCGAGATCTGAATGTATGAGCCTCCCCGTCGCGTTGGCCGGAACGTCATGTGTCCGAGGTGGGCGAATTGGGGGAAGCCACGTGGCGGTCCGGGCCAATCGGGGTGGTCTCTGTGCTGGGGTCGCCGCGGCCGTCCGTGGCGCCGATCCGACGGCTGGGATCGCGTGGCTCGACGCGGAGGAATGGGATTGGCTGCGTCGCGTGGATCGTTCGGGCGAGTTCGGTGCCGGTCGGGAGCCACCTGGCTGCTGGGCCCGGGTTTGGAAGCTTTTTTTTTTTGCACGAACCGGGTTTGGAAGTTGGAAGCTGAGGAATTGTGGTTTCGGAAAATAAAAAGATGATGAAAATATAGGGACGTTAACTACTGAAGTGAGATATAATTTGAATTTTGAAAGTTGTGATGTTAGACAATTAACATGAGATTCGACATGAAGATAGGGAATAGAAACGGAAAGTGGTAATTCGTCAAAATAATTCATCCATGTGTGCACAAATAAAAGTTGTTGGTTCCCAATAGGGCAAGAGTGTATTTATGGTTATAGGGGTAAAATTAATATTGGACGTATTTTGCATGTGTGGTAGCCCCACCTGTGGTGGATGATTGTAGGTTGTGGAGCATAATCTATCGCAATGGTAGAGTAAACTGGGAAAAATTCACTACCATGGGTGTCGATTTTGCATTTTAGAGAGATTTGACGCGTTCCATCTCTCTCGAGATTAACTGAATCCTATGAAACCAGGGACGGAGCCAGGAAAGTTATACAATGGGGGCCAATTGGGCATAATTTAACTTGGAGGGGGCCATACTAGTAAATTTAGAGAAATTTGGAGGTAAAATGCATATATTAACAGGGGGTCTTTTAGAAAATTTTCTGCCATAGGGGGGGGCCATGGCCCCAGCGCGCCCCCTGGCTCCGTCCCTGTATGAAACCCATCGGGAGTCGGGTACTATTGTACTATCCAACGAAAATATTGCCAAGAGGCACCGGCAAATCACATTGTTCCGTGCTTTTGTGTGGTGATCTAGAGGCCAATCACATCTTCTTCATGTGCAACTTCGCAAGATTCATGTGGACCGGTGTTCACGATCTTCTATCCTACAATTGGAACCTCTATTTGTTTTACATGACAATTGGGACCTGAACAACTATGTTTGATTTATATGTGTTCACTCATGAGGAGTTTTTGACCTAGCTTTGGAACAAAATAATTAGAGAATTTATCCCTAAACATCCATCATATGTCATATTACTACACTGAAAGTTGAATGTGAAATCCAGAAATTTTTAATCTAATTTTGAAAGAAAAAGGTTGAGATGGCACCGACAAGGATTAATCTGCTGCGAGAACTTGAAGCAAAAACTGCTCATTCACGTTCTCCTTTGTATCATATTTGTTGTATAAAAATGACAAACGTTGTTGACTTTGCTTTTAATTTTATTTTTTGATTGGTTTTTAATTGAGTATATTTATTAAACCAAGAGTTCAACATGAAAAATATAGCAATTTTCAACTTAATCTTGCTTAGTTTTTTTGGTCTGGATTTTATTTTGCTTTCCTTGCCGAGGTTCTTTTTGCAAAAGTTAGGGTTTTTCGGTTCTCCTACCTTTCTAATTTTGTCAGGTGGGTATTTACGTGACTCTTAACTTGTTATTTATTTTATAAATGAGACACCTATTTTCCGAAAACCAGAGGCGTCACACAATAATTGGCAAAAGTTTAATGCAACATGTCAAATCGACCAGTAAGAACTAGAGTATTATTCTCATTGCGAACTATTCTTTCGCACATCATGCATTCATGAAGAAAGACTAGGCAGGAAAAGGAGGTGGGGTTCTCGTGGCCACTCGTGTAGCAAAAATCATCTGCTAAGCAACAGTAGCAAGTATCTCGCTCGCACCGTCTGTTATCAAAGCACAATCCGCTTGGAAAATTAACCTTCTCGGTTACCATGTCGTCGATGATTCGGCCTATAGAACAATAAACGGACCATTGTATGCAATTCAACAGAAAAGCAACAAGTCCAACAAGAAACGAAATAGATATAGATGACTAAAATATTTTTGGAGTACATGCTACGGGGAGCTAAAATATTACATGTGCATAACCGATGGATTAACTTGGTGAGCTGGAACGACAAAAGGTTTCGTAAATATAGATGAAACACTGCTTACCTTGAGCAAGAGTAGCAGAGAATACGAGATGTAGAGACAGTAGGGCTAGCGCAAGGATGCAAATCGTGTACTTGTCCATCCTTAAGATTATCGATGGATGAGAAAATACGTATTTGTCTTCTCTTCCCTTGTATCCCCTTATAATCTTCTCATCTGTTTGTAGGAACATGGCCCGCCAGGCTACTTTCGATGAATGAAACAAGCGGTGAGGATTTATTCCCCCGTCAATCTCGAAAAAAAATATCAACACACAGGAGCCCTAGATAAAGAGGGATTGAGAGAAGGGAGATCCGGTGCTATAAATCATCCCGCTCCCGTGTAGAAGAGATGAAGCAATACAATTGCCATGCTATACAGTAGTATATTTCCATAATATGCACCTCATTTAGATCTGCGCGTCAACCTGCTCCCGTGGAAAGTTCAATCAAGCAGTAAATTGATATAGTATCTTTCCATAGTATTACCCACAAATAAAGAGAAGAGAGGAGGGGACGCTGGAGCTCAAAACATCTGGAGAGGATATATATATAGAGAGAGAGTATAAAGCCCAACAGAAAAAGTCGATGAGAACTTGTTTCCATTTCGACACACATCATCAAGATGCTTACAACATGTTCCCATAAATACAATTCCAGCGCTCCTAATGTGCTACACTAACATCTTAACTAACTGCATTACATACATAACAAACACGAGTTCTTGAAATATCGACAAGAACACAGTTTCCATTTCAATAGCAGCCGTCAATTACAACATACAGCACAAGACAGTTCCAATTTGCAGCGACTCGAAATGCCCAAACTGTTTTTGCCAACAAAACAGTGACACGATTCCTATAAATACAACTGCCAAACAACTGCACTAAAATCAGAAGTGTGTTAGAATCTTGCACTAAAACATGTCTGCATACATGTGTGTGGTAAGTGACTAGTGCGACTTATATTTTGATACGGAGGGAGTATTATATATAAACACGATTCTCATAACAGCAACTTGACATACTAATACTAGCATACCACAAAACACTATACATGACAACCCCCAAATGTACCACAACCTCAACCATTCCTGCCATATTTCCGTGGAGACAAAAGCGCAGCTACCGAGAGTGGTTGGAATCATCACCGCCGGAGAGCAACCAGCGCAGGTACTCTCCACCGTCCTCCAGCGGGCACGAAGAATCACCAGGAATGGTCACCCTCTTGCGAGACAGCGTCTCCACCGTCACAGCTTGCCTCTTCCGTCCACCTCTTGGACGCGAGCGCATCCGCTCGTCCATCTCCTCAAAGTCACCCTGCACGAGGATAGAACTATCATTCAAATGATCTCATTCTCATGATCTGGGCAGTGAAAGTGGCCACCGGTTAAGAGACAACTTGGTACTTCACAGTTTGATTGTTGGGGCAAAGAACATGAACAATTCGTGAACCATATACATCAGGTAGCAAAACTCACCTCTACGTACACATGTGCACTGGATTTCTCATGCCGGTCCCTAACATGCTTGTAGGTGAACAACCTGCCACACCTCTCGAATCGACACGAGAAGGTTTTCACTTGATCATGGCACGCTTTCATATGCTTGGTCAAATTCGATTTCTGCAATGGTAGGGGTGCCAGGAAATGTCAGCTGAAAATATACGTAGCTGGAACCACACTTGAGTGAATGAAACCTGAGGTGGCTGGATCTCGCTGATAACAGACTCACTGGTCATGTGCCGGTGTGGTTAAGAGAGCTCACAATGCTAGAAACGTTGACCCTGAACTCCAACAAGTTGGATGGGGTCATACATGAAGCCCATTTATCAGGTCTAGATATGTTAGATGAACTGACATTGTCAAACAACTCCATAGTCATTAAAGTGAGTCCAACTTGGGTTCCTCCTTTCAGTCTAAGAAAAATTCACCTTCAGTCCTGCCATCTAGGGCCTAAATTTCCAGCATGGCTTCGATGGCAAACACATGTATGGAGTCTTGATATATCAAACACAAGCATAAATGACATGGTACCGGATTGGTTTTGGACAACAGCTTCCTCGGTAATGTTTCTCAATATTGGAAATAATCAGATCACAGGAGTCCTCCCATCAACAATGGAATTTATGAGAGGAGTAGTAATGGATTTCAGCTCTAACCAACTTGGTGGTCCAGTACCTAAGCTTCCTATCAGTCTATTGAGCTTAGATCTCAGCCGGAACAATATAGTTGGGCCACTACCATTAGACTTTGGAGCACCAAGGCTTACAACACTTCTTCTATATAACAACATGATCTCTGGCTCCATTCCATCTTCCTTGTGCAAGTTGCAATTACTGTCTCTGTTAGATCTATCAAGAAACAATCTCAGTGGGTCAATTACTGATTGCCTAGTCAATAAGTCAAGCACAAACATGACAAGTCTGAGTATCACTAATCTAAGCTTGAGAAATAACAATCTCTCGGGTGGATTTCCTGCACTACTCCAGAAATGCACACAACTTATCTTTCTTGATCTCGGACATAATCAGTTCTCTGGAACTTTACCAGCATGGATTGGGGAGAATCTATCATCTTTGTTATTCTTACGACTAAGATCCAATATGTTTCATGGCCACATCCCAGTCGAGCTTACTATGCTTGTTAACCTTCAGTATTTGGACCTTGCATACAACAACATATCAGGTAGCATACCGAGGTCTATCGTTAATTGCACTGGCATGATACAAACAAGAGACAGCACTGGTGATCTCCAGTCCGCGTTCACTTATAAAGGAAGAGTTGGTGCAAATATACTAGTTTACTATACTGAGAATTTTACGGTACTCACAAAAGGTCAAGAGAGATTATATACAGGAGAAATCATATATATGGTGAATCTTGATTTATCATGTAATAGTCTTACTGGAGAGATTCCCACAGAAATCACCACTCTAGTCGCATTGAAGAGCCTAAACTTATCATGGAACAACTTCAACAGAAAAATTCCTGATAATATTGGTGCCCTAATGCAAGTAGAGTCACTCGATCTATCACACAATGAGTTGTCCGGTGAAATCCCTTCTAGCTTATCGGCTCTCACGTCATTGAGTCACTTGAACATGTCCTACAACAATCTGAGTGGAAGGATACCATCTGGAAATCAACTGCAAACACTTGAAGACCAGGAATCAATTTACATTGGCAACCCAGGCCTCTGTGGTCCTCCTCTCTCGTGGAAATGTTCATCACAAGCCGAGCCAGTTCCAGAACACCATGAAGATGCAAGAGACGACGTGGTTTCGTTTTTCATCGCCATGGGTTCCGGATATGTGGTGGCTCTCTGGGTGGTCTTCTGCACCTTCTTGTTCAACAGTAAATGGAGAGCTTCTTGGTACTCGCTCTGTGACCGCTTTTATGACTGGGTTTATGTGAAGGTGGCTGTTACCTGGGCAAAATGGGGTAGAAGCTGAGATCACTAGCGCTGGTTTTGTCTCTTGTATTAATTATTTTTTAAGTATATTGTACATTTGTACTGGAAGATTTATTTTGTATCAATCGATTCAAGTGTATTGTACTGGAACTAGTCATACCTATGTATCTCCTAAGGTTTATGCCATGGACTGAGGTTGGTTTGATGTTTTTGTATGTATAACTTGTTGGTGCTCCTGGTATTATTTAACAGTCTGTATTGTTATCCACATACAGTACCATCATGTTCTGCCGACATAATCAGAATCGTGATTTAGAATGAAAAATGACATAATCAGTATCATGATGCTTTTGTGTCGTCTATCTACTTCAGATGTTTCAGAATATAGGCTTTGTTCACACAAAGGAATATAGGTTGGCATTGTGACCATCAACTGATGAATCATACTGCTTTTGCCTCTCCTAGTTTGATCAACAAACTGATGGTAGGGCCTAATTGCTCTGCTCTGCCCCTGAGAAGGTCCAGTGTGAACAACTAGAACCATAGCTGCAGAATTATCGGTCCTTAGACCCTGCTCGACTCTAAAGTTATTCCCGAATCCCGATGTCTCGAGTTGTTGTTGATCTCGTTCGCTTCGAACTGCACATTACTGACCAAAATTCACAGTTTTGTTGGTTACCATTTCCAAGTGGGTTTATAATCTCCAGTAATTATTAGAATCGGAGATGTTTGATTGTATTGTACTGGAACTTGCCAGATATGTGCTAAAGGTTCGTGCCATCGGCTGGAACTGGTATAATGTTTTCTGTATGTTACTGGAACTGGCACTGGATCCTGGTTTGCTCTGGACGTGTAATACTCTGATGGCGATTTATCGCTATCCGAAGTGACATTTTCTGGCACGAGAAGTCACTCCCGCTCTGATTGAATCTTCCTGTGAAGCTTCTTTATTTTGTTTTTGTTACTTTAAGATATATAAGTGTTGAATAGAATTTCTTTTGCTTTCGTGGTCTAGCTAGTTATCACGTATTCGAACACACACCGAAGGTATTCGATTCAAACCGAAGAAGCCATCATCTCTACTTTGCCCCAGCTTAATGTATTTTTTCTCCATACACATATACATAGCAGTAGGCCGAGGGTTCCAACCTCCATTTCAAAAAGAAAAGAAAAGTTTACATAGCAGTTATTTTTTGTGACAGCAGTTATTTCGTTATATTCATATTAATTACTGTGAACTCTCCACCACAAATCAGAAGGGCAATTCGATTGGTGCTCGTGGTTTTTTGCCAGTTTTAGCTAGTTATTTATAGATATAGTCCCTAACTTTCCGTTGCATGATGAGCATTTTGTGTGACTATTTAACCATTGGCATGGAAATTCTATCTGTTTCTAGACGAGTTCGCACATGACAATAAAATAATGAAGTCATCATGCATGCTTTTTCGGGTCGTCGCAATCCTGCTCGTCCTCCTTGTTGACACCGGTTAGTATGTGTGCTTTTGGTCCTTATTTGTAATAACAAATTTTAAGGTTTGTCGTTCTAATTCCAATAATGAAGTCAATGGTAACTCATCCAGTTAATAAGAATCATAAATAAATTTGAGGACATCGGAGACATGAAACCACCACTGATTTCTATTGTTTGTATTTGTAGAATATCTTATTAACTTAGCATATGTATGGAAACCACATCGCTTATCGGTTTCCCGAGTTAATGACATCTAAGACCACAAACATTGATCTGACATGGAAATAATGCATGAGAAAAATTGCTTTGAACATTCAAGTCAAAATTCACAATACTGGAAGCCACAAATTAAACTTTTTAGAATTCATATAATCTGAAAGTTAAAAGCTTTGTTTTGCATGTTATCATCGACCTTGTGAAATGAGTGGTGCGTGGTAAACTAGTAATATAAATATATGAAAATATTTAGTGTAATAGGTATAAATTTAAAGGTCTACTTTTCCGCAACGTAATGGTAGACTAATGCAATAAATAGATAAACCAGGCTCCAAACGTTCAACGTTAATTAATTATAAAAGTAAGACACCAGTTTTTCATAAAAGAATAAGGCAAATAAATCTTTCAATGTAAATACTGAATTGTCGAATCGGATCTATTTAGTTGCATTAATATTGAGGGAGTACTGGGCATTTAAGTCAGATTGTTATATCCATGCAAGTTAGGTACTTAGGTATGCTCATGTATGTTTGAAACTTTGTATTTTCCGAAACTGTCACGAGGCAATTTCTTTGTATACCCTATCTTGAAGTGATGAACATTTTCAGGGTTTTAATTAAACGTTGACGCTGAAATTACAGGAATTAAATGCCGATTCAGTCCATTTATTATCTCTTTTGTAGTAAGTACAGTACGTAGCTACACATACAAGTAGTAAATACCTAAAAACATGACGGATTGGACAAGGCGTTGTGGCTGGGATGCACATCACCAGACGGGTCGCGAAGACGATGTCGGAGTATGTCATCAATCCGAGCATCTTAGAGGAGGACGTTAAGGTGGTTTGTGCAACAATGACCGTGATGGGGCCTGAACCACTACGGATAAACGACGTGAGGCTCGTCCTCAACTAGAACCTAGATCAAGAGACACGGCTGGAGCCCCAGCAGATCAGTTTCATCGACACGTGTATCAGCAAATGTTTTTTGATGGGCCGAAAACTGGTAACCAGTGCATCTTGCATGCATGCCACAAAGAACTAGCATTGCAGTTCGCCTCTACGTTGACATAACAGCCTGCATCCTACTCACTAAGAGTGACACTCGTTTCCCAAACATCAACAGGCGATACCCTGGTGGTTTTGGTTCCCTCCAATATCTTAATAAAACTAGCTATATAGAGAGTGAAATATGATATGGAGATAGCTATAACACACGAGGAACGAACCTCACTTATATATATAGTAAGAAGAGAGATACACATCTTTACCTCACTTTTAGTGTGTGACACCAACTTACAATTGACGTGAGTGATTTTGGACCTTACAATAAGTGTGATACTTTTTTTTTCAATTTTTTCTGGACACGTTACAATTGGTTTTGTTAGTTATGACTAAAATAAATAAAATGAAATATGTTTGTTGATATAAATGGTGCATGGCATTTTTATGGCAATCCAGCATATCCTATTTGCACTCCATCGTCAATGCACACATGCATGCTAAGTATGTGCCCATTTGTTAGAATTTTCATTTATTGCCTTTTGACCACTAAGGCCTTCTCCAATGCAATGTTTCTTAGAGCATCTCCATCAGCGACCCAATAGGCCTCCCCATCGGCCCAATATGGTATGGACACAAAAACGGCACCCAACAATGTCCCCAACCTGTCCGGAAAAAACCCAAGACATTGTACGACGTCCATTGTCCGACTCGTAAACGCCTGACAGAATGGCACCATATGCTAACAACGCGACCTTTTCCCCCATCCCCTCCATCACCATGTGTACAATATCTCATTCTTCCCGTATTGTGGACTGAAGGGGTATGAAAACACCATAAGCCTACATCAAATATGATTCAGGGTAAACCCGCGAAAAATAAATATGATTTAGGTTTCTAGGTCAAGGCCCTGAATTTCATATAATTAGAAGTAAATCATGCATGCGTATCATCCTTGGTTTTCTTTCACATCTCTTTCTACGTCTTCGTCTCCACATACAGCGACACCGACTCCTTGGTCTCCTCATCGACATGTAAGAGGAATGAATTTTTTACGTGCATGTTGGTAGTTAATGCGATTGGGCGTGTAAAAAACAAAGGCGTGAGATGGTTCATCTCTACATGTAGTCTCTATTGTATAATACGACGCAATGAGCCAAAGACCATACGTCGGTAAGTCGTAGCCTTTTTGGATACCCCCTAAAATGTTGGTTTATAAGTCCGGCTCCTCTCATATACAAATTGGATTATTTTCTTTTCCGATTGAACAGAAAAAGAGGAGGATATGTTCTCCCCCATTCCGTCGTCATCCTTTGATCTCTCTGCCCAAGGGCGGACGCAACACCCCTACAGCCTCGTCGTTTGCCCGTGCTTCCATGTCGCTCGGCCGCCTCCTACACGAGATTGCTGAAAACGACGTTCCTTAATATTAAGAAATACAGTTACATAATCAAAAATATTATCACTAAGTTTTAAAAATGGCTAGTTTAGATGTGAACAGAATAATTCCAGCAAGAAGAGGCTTTCTATTAGTCTGATGAAAATACATCGACTTATGCACTTCAGAAACTCAAACCATGTGACTATCTTGGATGATATCTTTTTGCTTGTCTTTTTTAGAGGTACAATCTTTGTTAATGTATGTGTGCCTTCCTTTATTCAGAGGGAGCTATGGGGAAGCATGCTCCATCAAGGGCTCTTACGCGGGTTCCATCAAAGTCATTGGGTCCTGCAGTCGCACCAGGTCTAACAATTAAGATCAATTTACTTGCAAGCAAACTTTTACAACAAATGCTTTGTGACTTCCAAGTCTAGATTCCCTTTAATAGAGCCACAATCTTTGTTGAATCCATAGTCTAAATTTTCAATTTTCAAACATATCTAGAACAATCAACTCACATATAACACGAGAATACAATTTTATGTTTTATGAAACCTCTAGTATTCTCTCGATAAAGAAAAGGATATGGATTAAATTAAGAATCACAAACAATATTTCAAAGAACCGTCTGGGTGATAGAATGTGTCTTATAACATGTAAAAACTTTAGCCTAGTAAGATAAAGCTAAAAACTACCTTTTTCTGTAGTTAAGAAACATAATAATGTAATCATAATATGCTAGCAATTGGCAGACCACTTTTAACAATGGACACCGACTGTTTTATCTAAGGAAGAGTCTTCCAGCTACGGGAGTCTTCATTTTCATATTATGAAAATACATGAATAATACATGTATTTACCGTAAATAGCAAGTAACTAACCATGGGTTGGCCTTGTTTAGAGGCAGCACCAGAGGGAGCACCAACGGAGGCTCCATCTCCAGAAGGGCCACGTGATCTGGCGAGGGATTGTGATGAGAGCAAGGCGATCAAGGGTTATTGCATGCACAGTCCTACCAACTGCATCAATGGTTGCGTGAAGGAGGGCTTCGCCAGGGGCGCGTGCCATGGCATAATCCGCCGATGCATATGCTCGTGCAAGGCGACCCAGCCCGCCCAAAATTTTAGCATACAAATTAGTATAGCTTGATGACGTGGTGGGGAGTTTGCCGGAGTTCGATTCATCTAACCTCAGTATTTTGGACCTTGGGTATAGCTGTTAAATTTGAGCTTTGGACCTAACATGTGTGAATCATGAAACTGATTATTTACTGTGTTTGATATTTACCATGCCGTTATCTCTTAGATTATGGTCAATCGTTTTGTGACTGGTGGCCTTTCCAAAATTAGCGTCGGCTGTAGATAAGAAAATTTCAATTAAGGCTGAAAATGAGATAACGAAGTAAAAAATTAAAACAATGCCCACGAACTTCGGTACAACATAAACCAAGCTTTTCCATTGATGTCTTATTCGGTTATTTTTCCTCGCTCCTCTGTCATGAAATGAGGTGCAGATAAGCTGCAATCTTTTCTCGTGAAGTAAAATGATACCATCAATGTAGTAGCCTGAGCTCACAGTTACCATCTACTTAAGCTTTGCTTACTTATGGTTTTGCTACGCCACCTGAGCGACGGAATCGGAACAAATTTATCTTAAGTTAATCGACATAAGCTTGTTGCGGAAATTCAAGACATAAGCTTGTTGTGGAAATTCAAGACATAAGCTTGTTGTAGAAATTCAAAGATCCGAAAGTCTCTTTTTTTCCATTTGTTTACACCTAAATACCACAAACATACATGCTATATTTCTATGTGTGCAATGAGAAATAACACAATTAAATGGATTAAATTAAATAATTACGTCTTTTCGAAAAAAACTGAAAAAATAAATATGAAAAATATATAGAAATATTAGTGTAGTACACCGAGAAAATAAAAATAAAAGAAACATAAAAAGTAAAAAATAAACCAAGAAAGAAAAAGAAAACGAAAAAAAAACACACCCCAAATGCGTCGACCCATGCCGGACCTGCATCAGGGCCAGGCGGAGGCTCGCTACTGGAAGCTCTGAGCGGCAAATAGGCCACCGCCCGTCAGCAACTGCCCGGCTCTGCCCAAGCTTGCCTACACATGCTGGGCCTTCTATTCGGGCTGTCGCAGCAGGCCACCACAGACGGCGTCGAGGAAAAAAAAAGTGGAGGGCAGAGGAAGCGAAGGCGCGCACCTCGTCCGGCAGCGGCGGCTGGGGGATGGCCGGAGGTGGAGACGCGGCGCCGGCGTCGGGGGGATTTCTTCTTGGATCCCCGCTACCGCAGATCGATCTTCCCCCGCTCAGCGGCCTCCGCCGACGCCATCGACGCCATGGACCCCGAGGTCGCAAGGTCCCCTCCTTCCTCCACTCTTGCCCTCTGTTGCTCACAGATGGACGGGGATTGGTTCGCCATACATTCAAGAGTGCAGTGGCCTGCAAGGACCTCTTTATCAGATTAATCTCTTAGCAATGGGAGTTCATGATTCATTCCGTAGATAAGCTCACACATGAACACTGAACATATGCGTTATGGAATTTTTGGTATTATTCGCATCTAGAATACCAGTGACCAAGCCATTATGCATAATTAGTTTTATTACCGACAGATTCGTGGTCCTTGGAGATCACTAGGCCCTCAAGTAGTTGTGGACAAACTGCACCTAGCCTCACCTTGTTGTCGACCGATGCTCTGAATCACAAAACGTATGAGAGGGGAAAACTTCATGACATGGACAGGATTTTCACTGGTGTACAGGTTCATACGTAATGTTAGCCGTTCTACCTGTATATAAGTGACAATTCGACCTCCAGTGTTACAGTAGATAGTTAAACATCGTAGAATGTCTTTTTTGCGAGAAAAATATCGTACAAAATTCAAGGGTCACGAAACAAGAGAAAAATGTTGAGAAAATTTCATGTGGGGTCACTTTGTTTAAAAAGTTAAATAGAGATCAGTTAGGTCCAGCCACGTGAGGGAAGCAAAAATTTACTCTTCTAAGTTTACTCCGCCCGTTTGCCGCTATAAATGATAAGCAATCGGCTAGATATGCCCTTAGCCCCTGAAGTAGTGGTGCTTGTTTGTTAATCGTCGTAGGGAAACGTGAGGGATTGATCAAGATGTCGTGCTGCTTGCTCAAAAGTCAAAACTCGTCATCAAGTACTTGCACTTGTTCTAGTTCAAGGAAAGCTAGCAATAGCTTGACACAATATCATCAGTTCATGGAACCAGCTCGGTTCCGATGGTTCTTCCTGGGCAAAACAGTGGGAGCGATCTTCAACGGGCTTCAGTGAGCGACGAAGCAATGTTCAGTTCAGAGTTGATGTGTGCTTCCCGTTGTTCCATCTTTCTTTCTACAGACCAAAGTTGAATAATGCAGTGAAAGTGGGTTCACTTTTCGTTCGAGATGGCAAGTTAGCATGGGTTTACTTGGAAAACGATGGTTGTCTTAAAGTGCGGCGGTTTTTTTCTTTTTAAATGTGTGGAAGTATGAAAGAACTCAATAGCCAGGCGCTGAGTCATCTGGATTGTAGGACAGATGGCTTGCGTGATCAGAGATAAAGGTTCATGTTCATTCAACCTATGCTGCAACAGAAGTTTCAAAGACAATAATAACTAAATAAGTTGTATAAACACTTGTAAAAACATATTATTTCACGGCACAGAAACGATTGTAACACCATATGATCAAATCTCCTATCTAGCACAATCTGTATAATACTGTTTCTCCGCGTTGATATTGAGCGGAAGAAGAGAAAATTCCTTATTTTACACTAGTAGTGTGTTATAATTAGCTTCCTTATTTGGCCCTAAAATAAACTTTCTTCCGGATCTGACATCTAAACTTAATTTCCTTCCTGAAATGACACTGATATTTGTGGCGTTACATCTTTTTGTCTGTTATTTTTTTGCTGGACCAAAATCCTGAAAGAACGAGAGACTTAATCGATCAAGAGACTAAGCGAGCGATCTCCTTTTTTTTTTTTACTGTAGAACCATATCCTTCGTGTTTCTTTCCCTAATCACGCGCTGGAATCTCAAGCGGTAAAAGAGTCTTTTCATCAGGTGTAAAAGTGTCTTTGTATGTTCCTATTTAACACCGTTAGTGATTGAAATGTACCGGAGTGGCATATTAGGAAAGAAATTTATACCAAATGTCAAGCTGGGAAAAAAAGAATTTCTAGTACCAAATAGGAAAGCCGATTTTTGGTTAGTGTCAAATAAGGAATCTTTTCGTGAAAGAAACTGCTCAACCCACCCCCACAGTCTTTGGGGCCTCAAAAACCTCGCCCACCTCCTCCAAAATTTTCCCACCCCAAACCCTAGCCACCCCCACCAACCATGTCGTCCATGTCGGCACCGACGCTACCGGAGGAGCTTGCCGAGGAGATCTTCCTCCGCCTCCCTCCGGATGAGCCCGCATGCCTCGTGCGTGCCTCGCTCGCCAGCAGGTTGTGGCTCACCCTCCTCACCGGCCATGCCTTCCACGGCAGGTACATTGAGCTCCATGGATCTCCTCCCATGCTCGGCTTCCTTCTTTCCTAGCTCCCAAAAATACACCAGGAGAAACACCCCACGCCACATTTTGTCTCCCTCGTGGAATTCGGCGCATGCATCCCTGGTAAATACGATTGGGGGCACGGGGAGGAGTACGACCGGAGATCTAGGGAGTATGACTCGCTGGACTGCCGCCATGGCCGTGTTCTCCTTGGGAATTCTTCCCTGGGACCTATGAAGCTCGCTGTTTGGGACCCAATGACTGGATCGCGGAGGGAGATGGACGCGCCTGTCGAATTCTTTGGCCTCGGGGCTGCGGTGCTCTGCGCTATGATCGGGTGCAACCACCGTGGCTGTCATGAGGGCCCCTTCAAGATTCTCTTGTTTGGGCTGCACAAGAATACTGGTCAACAACGTTATGCGCACGCGTGGGTGTACTCGTCGGAGACAGATGCGTGGAGCGAGCCATGCTCCGCTCTTCAACTTTCGTCTCAGCGTGCAATGATCGTGCCAATGCCCTCTGTCCTCTTCGAAAATTCACTTTACCACACGGTTTTATATCGTAATCACATAACAATTCTCAAGTACGACATTGGTTCTAATAGCATGTCACAGCTCGATGGGCCTCCGTTAGCAGGGGTTGTGACTTCCTGCCCGGGTATTCTCATGACAACGGAGGATGGTAGTTTGGGGTTTGCAAATTTGGATTGCTTAACCCTCTACCTGTGGTCAAGGGTGATCCGTTCCGATGGAGTCGCAATATGGATTCTACGCAGGGTTGTGGATTGCAAGGAACTTCTCCCCATTCAAAACCCGAAGAAAAGGCTTAGAATAATTGGATTTAAGAAGGATAGTGACATCATTTTCATGACCACGCACCTTGGCATCTACGCGATTAATCTCAAGTCACTAGAGTGGAAGAAGTTGTGGAAGAGTGCGAAAATCCGCGCTTTGATTCCGTACATGAGCTTCTACGATCCAGGTATATTTGTACATAGTTGCTTTGATGATATCAGAATAATTATCATGTAATACGATGCTGATTGTTTAATCATATTGAAGTTATATGCAATGTTTTAATTTGTGATAATATATGTACTTCAGCAGATTTTGAGTACCATCTACACTTGAATGTCACACCTAGTTATGATTATGCCTACTTAATTGGCACTTCTAGATAGTATCATGTCATCTCCTTTTGGTATCACACTGAAAAAACTATGTTTGCAGAGAGAGACCACCCCCTCTAAGATGGCTCATTGACAACGCAAGGTTGAAATTTCATAAGGGCTGGAGGCTACTCTCCTCAACAAGAAAATATGACAACCTCGGAGGCAACAATGATGTTATGATGAATTATTTCACAATTTAGTAGCTGATTTTTGTGTAGTGGTGTTTGTTTTCTCATATTGTTGTTGTGTGAGGAATTGGCTGAACTGATTATCTTTATAGACCTCTGATTTCTGGCAGCAGCAACAAAACAACATTTTAGATATACTTGAAAAACATCTGTAGACAAGAATACCATAGTCTTCCAATTTTAAAAACTCTTCTACAGTTTACTTTCTAGCTTTGATTTGATATTTAATTCATCTCCTAGCAGAGGTACCATTAACGAGATGATGAGCAGGGCATGTCCAAAGCAGGTGGTTTCTGTCGCCTAGGAAGTGGTGATGAATTTTGCATTTGATCGTGCTGATATGTCTTAATTAGTCTTATAAATTTAAGTAGTGCTAGATGCAAGTGCTTATGTTATTGTTAGTTCTTCTTAGCAAGCAACATTACCGAGGAGTGTAATATGTGAGCTGAAATCTTGAGCTACTAACATTATGACATGGTATGATTTTCATGACTGCCTTGAGGGCATTTGTTTCCTATAATAGCTCCACAAAAATGTTAGGTATTAGTTGTTGCATATTTTTGGCCTGCAATCCTTGTAGTGAGATGAAGTTGTATACTAGATGCACACATTTTCCTTCTTAGACAAGATCGTTTACTCAAATGCATCTACTCCCATTTCTCTTTATGTACATGGTTATATTCCAAGATGGTCATAGCTAATCAATTTTGCTCTTCTTTCAAGGGCGAAACACTTTCCTTACGGGTTGGCGGATTCTTGAATTTTCATGAACTGCTCGTCCGTCTTTCAGACTTTCTTCATATGTGGATGTTCATAGTGTGGGAAATTTGTTTATTTGGGCTATATATGTGGATTTTATTACTTCACATTGGTAGAGAATTTCTGGTTATGCCTGTCGAGTATGTTGAATAGAAGGATGGAACTATGTTCAGCAGGAAAGATGATCACTACTAAGTCAACATGGGCCTTTTTATCAACCATGTCACTAGCTACTAGGTGTTTTGTAGATCAAAGGCATTTATGTTTCCAGATACACAATCTCTAGTCACCACCGCGCCACTGCTGACCACGCGACTCAACACATCCGGTCCCATGATTAGAGGCACAAATTTGTGCCTTTAATTAATCCAAAAGTGCCGGCAAAAATATTTTCAGCCAGAAAAACATATGTTAGATTAATTTAGATCCACTTTCCAATATTGCCTATGATTATATTTTTAGCCACTTTTCCAGTACGGCCTGTATTATCTTTTTCAGGTGCCTTATATTGAAACTAATCTTATTAGTTGGTAGGTGGGAGCGGCGTTTTGGCTTCCGGGAGCATATGCTCCCGGTATTTTCGAAAAAATATAAAAGAATGAAAACTTATCAAAAATTTCAGAAAAAATCATGCACGTACCTGACGCTGGAATACACGACCATGACAAATTTCGCACCGATATGGCATCACATGCACCCTGAGCAAATGACAAAATTCTGACAAAAAATGAGATTTTCTGTCAGATTTTGTCATTTTTAGATAGGCCGCATACGACGTCATTTTGCCGCGAAATTTGCCACGGTCGTGCGTACGCGCATGATTTTTTTCGGAATTTTTTGAAAAGTTTTTCAAAAAAAATTATGCTCCCGAAAATACAGGGAGCATATGAGCCCGGGCTCCAATATGAATTTCCCGTAGTTCATCATGTTTGTTTGTAGTTCATGCATTTAGTCGGGTCACGAAACTTGAGGCTACGTGATAGTTATATCAATATTTCATCATTTTTGTGTAGCCCTTGATTCTTTTCAGATTTTCTAAAACTTATAAATAAAGTTTGATTTTTGGAGAATAATGGGATCATTGAAACTCGGGGGCCAAACTGATTTTCCGCGCATGAGGTGGCTAACCTGTTTTTTTTTCTGAATTGTGCCTCTTATTTCTTTGATTGTGTACTTTTTTTAGGGTTCTTTGATTATGTACTTGGGTCCCTAATTTCCATCTGGCAAGTGTTTTTTCTAAAATATAAGGCCGTGCTGGGCCCACACGCTCTATATCAAAAGGCAGCTCAATTATTGCATCGCATCCCCTCTCCTTCTTTTTTTTTTTGAGGATGAGGCTCAGCACTTTACAAGAAGGTCCCCACAGAAACACGAAATTACAAAGGAACCCAAGAAAAGTGCGAAAACCACCCTAAGCCACCAGAGAAGATCACGATCGAATCCACAGCCGCACCCAGAACTCCTAGCCGTCGCCGGAGAATGCCGTACCGCCGATCGCCGGAAAGCAGGCACCGCCACATGTTGTAGAGGCGGCAAGAGCCATCCGCCGCCAAGCAGCGGAATCTGGACTCGCTGAACGAGCTCGGCCACAGCGCCAGCTCGCCGTCTCCACCCGTCTTCCAGCCGCACCGGCAACAACCAGGACCACCACCGCCTGCACCGAACCACCTCCAGGAGCCACTCCCCTCGCCACCACGGCTGGCCGGAGCGGAATCACCGGAGAAAACCACCACATGCACCTGCAACAAAAGAGGATCGCCCACCCCCACCCGCAACTCTCCCCGCCTCCACGGCCGGCCGGAGATGCAGAGAAGGGAGAAGACGGCCGACGCAGAACCTTCACTACCTCCCCGGCACAGGGCCGGAACGGGGCACGGAGGGGAAGGACACGGCCCACCATCGACGCCATCGCCGCCGCTTCGAGGACGCCGCCAGGCCACGCACACCTATAACAGGGACCTATCTACACGCACAGCGGGCTCCCGGAGCTCCCCCCCCCCCTCACGGTGCCAAAACGGCAGCCGGAGGCGGAGGGGAGCGGCGGAGACGCCGGCGGGAGGAAGGACGCACGGGTCGCCTTTTTTCCGCCTCCTCTCTACTGTAGCTGTCGGTGGGAGGAGAGGTGGGACCGCATCCCCTCTCCTTCACTTCACTCGGCATGTGAATCCCCAATCTCGACCGCCTTCACTTCCCTAGGCTGCAGCAAGCAGCAAGCAGCAAGAGGATTGTCCAGGTACCACTGAGATGCGTATACATGTAGGTTGATTGATTTTCTGTTTGAGATGCGGTCCTCCCCATCCCTAGATTCAATTTGAGAACCTGTTGCTGCCGTTGCTTATGTTGGGATCTGCTTATGTAGGCTGCTATCGGCAAATCAATTTACGAGCAATTTGCGTCGACTGCCCTGTTCAAGTTGCAGCAGTACGTGCTGCACAAGGAGGGTCAAAATCGAAACCAGGGCTTTCTGTTTGCATAATAGGTGAGTGGTGATCTTAATTTCTTCGGTAGTAGAGTAATGGGAATTTTGTTTAACTGAACCACGATCTTAATTTCCTACCCTACGTCACTACCGTATCAAGTTCAGATAATTCCAAGAAGATGAGTGTGCTTTCTCTTTGCCCTATGGATAAACCAACGCAGCCACTTGCGTTAGAGTTTTTCTCCCGACATACGTGGCAGCATATTAGACGAATTCGGTAGTTTATACTATGTTGTTATTTCGTTGGTTGATACATGTCTCAACTTTATGCGGTATTTGAGTTGTAATAAGGTGATATTTGAATAATTTCAATAAATGGCTGTGTGCATCACTCGATGCAGAGGCCGGAACATCCCCATTTCTAAAAAAAAAAACATGCGTTAGAGCTATTTTCCCTTCTTCAAAGGAGGGAGCTTCATCTCTGATAAACTTCTGCATTCCTCACTCCCAGCTTGTAGCTAGTAGGCGCATACTCATAATGCGGTTTCTCTCGTTTCCAGGTACATCCACACTGACTCCAAATGGAACGCAAAACACGAACTGACCTAGAGAAGATGCTAGTCGATGAAACTGCAGAGCCCGTGGCCCTGCCATTATCACTTCTGGAGGACATCACGGGTGATTTTTCTAGTGACCAGGAGATTGGAAGTGGTGGATTTGCAGTGGTCTACAAGGTATATACACTCATGTTCACACTTCATTTCAAAATGCAAATGACACCTGCGAGTTATAGGGAATACTTGGTGATAGGGCTGTCGCTGTGAAGAGGCTGTCCAATGTCTTTATGCATGAAACAGAATTCCACCGAGAGGTTGAATGCCTTATGCAGGTCAAACACAAGAACATCGTAAGATTTTTTGGATATTGCGCTGACAGACAAGGAAGTATGGATAGGTACAATGGAAAATTTGTCATGGCAGATGTACACCAAAGATTGCTTTGCTTTGAGTATATACCTAAAGGGAGTCTTGATAAGTATATCACAGGTACGACCACGTGTGGCCTCTAACTGTTTTCTTTCTTTTCTTCATTCATATGCTACAAATTGCATGATGTGTTATATAGGATATAGCAAGTTAAGAAATCAAGTATCTCAAATTACAAACCTGCCTCCTCTTCTCCCCTTTTATAGATGAATATCGTGAGTGGGGAACATGTTATACAATAATCAAAGGGATTTGTGAGGGTCTACAATACCTCCATGAGAATCATATTATTCACTTGGATCTGAAACCCGCCAATATACTGCTCGACGATAAAATGGTACTGAAAATTACCGATTTCGGTCTGTCAAGATGCTTCGACGAAAATCAAAGCCGGCATATTACCAAAAATATATTAGGAACAATGTAAGCTAGCTAACTCCTTGTCAAAGCTTAATAATTGGTGCTCTTTGATTTAAATTCCACTCTTTTTTGCACAATAATCGATCAAGCCTATTATATTTTCATACAGGGGATATTTGGCACCAGAACTTCGCGAAGGGGGTGTAATTGAACGCAGCGCTGACTTGTATAGTCTTGGTGTTATCATCATAGAAATATTGACCGGACAGAAGGGGTATAAATCTATAGAGGATGTAAGAACAATATAGGACACTGTTACATGTATATAAACTCAATTTCCTTTTTAGATAATAAGTGGCGACTTTAAAATAACTGTCAAGCTTCTACCACGGATATTGTAATTACATTTTAGTTTTGCATGTTGCAAAATATCATTTCTGGAAGAACACCTAGAAGTGGAAAGCACAATTTGGCTGCAACGAATCAACACAGTAGCCCCTCAAACCAGAAAAACAAGGTTGAATTTCCATTTTCTACGGGAAAACATGAATTTAGTCCTTATGTGAAAGAAATAGAATCCTAAATATGCAAGTGCACATCTTTGACAAGACCTGTGGGACTACTTTTAAAAGTATAGATAAAAATAAAATGCATAAAAAAAGAAAAATAATCACATAGATAATCGTTTGCAAGAAGGATTTTAGTATTTTACCGAGTATTTACTTGTTTGGATCTGACTTGAATCTATTGCACGCAGTTAATTTTAGGTACTTCTCTTACTATGCTTCAATGTATGTTATCGGTGCATACTATAAATATTTAAGTTTCCTATATAGAAAAATGATATCTATTCTACTCATAGACCACAACTCACAACTACAATTTTTAGGTACTTGAAAGTTGGAGTGGTAGACTGAAGAGATCACAACGAGGCACAGAGCGAGAACAAATACGAGTATGCTACAAGACAGCTTTGGCGTGCAGAGACTTCAATCCAAAGAAGAGACCAACTAGTGCACGAGACATAATTGACAGGCTTCATGAAATGGGAGGTATCCGGGTATGTTCAAAATTAGATGTGCATTTTTTCCTTTAATTCGGAGTTGCTATAGGTACCTTGTGAATCTTAATTTGTACTAGACCATTTGAGCTGCTAGTTGGTTGGTTAGTCCCACATCCCTGTTTCCATCCTAGAACCTACATACTATCCTATATTTGTTCCGTAGAGGCTGGAGCTGAATTTGTTCAGTTCGCCGCCATACTCTTTTGGCACCAACACCTGTTTCGGTTCCATAATTTTTTCTAAGAATTTAGAAATTTTAAAGCAGAGGTCAGCTATAGGGCCAACCTCAGGGACTCCATCCTCTTTGATGCCGACCTCAGGGGTTAGATTTGAAAATAGTTTAATTTCTCAAAAGGGCCATATTTGGCAAAACAAATACCATACTATCATAATATTAGTAGTTTCAATTTTTTTAATCAAACATTTATTAAGTTTTACCATGAATATAGAAATACCAAGCAAATGGAAATAACAACATTAATATTACTAGACCCGTTATGAGATCTATCTTCATCTGAAACAACATACTCCCTTCATTCAAGAATACCTGAGGTTTTAGAATTTGCATATAGTCTCCAATGTATAGTTTTGACTATCATCTAATTTTTATGTGAAATGCAAGTGTAAATTGTGAAAAAGTTATATTAAAAATTATTTCTAATGAAAAATCTGGTGACCAAAGTCAGAAGAGTTTGACAAATCTAGGAAGTCATTTTATTTAACAGAAGTCATGGTTTCAACATGTCTTAGATGCTTATATTTTGAATTAGAGGGCGCTGATTATGTTACATCATCAATAACTAAATCTAAGAAAAGTTGAGGGGATTTATTTCTAGGAATGCCATGTACAAATCATACTTAGCGCAGAGCACATGCCACAGCTAGCTGCTTAAGGCTGATCGAGTGAGCTCTGCCACAGATGGGAAAGCTAGCAGGCAGGTTGCTCCGAAGCTTCCTTTTGGACAAGAAGGACAAGGGGAAGGGTGTCAGCAAGACCGGGTCTGTGGAATCCACCAAGTTGGTGGTGGTTTCGCGGACGGTGACGCCGGAGTCCAAGCAGAAGAGGAGATGGAGCTTCCGAAGGCCTCCTGCAGCGGCTGCCACAGGGGAGCTCGCGTTCCCTGACCATCACGCTCACGCCCTCAAGCAGACCCCCAAGTTGTTGACCATAGGATCCATGTTGGCGAAGCAGGAGGACGCCAGCACCGTCCGGTACGGCGCCCTGTCCGCGTGGAGGTCGAAGCGCACCGCGGCGGCGATCAAGATTCAGTCCGTCTTCAGATCTTACCTGGTGAGTCGCGTGGGTTTTACATCTTGACGTGTGTGACTTTTACTATCGCTTTTTGTATCTGTGACTTAGACCGGTCTCGGGGTCGATGTACACGCAGGCAATAAGGACACTGCGCGCGCTCAAAGGGCTGGTGAGGCTGCAGGCTCTCGCGCGTGGCCATTACGTCCTGAGCCAGATGAGCACCACCCTGCGGTGCATGCAGTCGATCGTCGCCGTACAGAAAACGGTGCACAGGGCGCGTCGATTCCGGCAGCTTGTAGACGGTCGTCGGCGACCTGACTACGTCGGCGGAGGGCGCACAGTCGCTGTTCCACTACGACCCCAGGGCGACGCCCGTCTTTATCGTGCGCTCGCCAGTGGTGGTCGTACTTGACATCGTTCTGAGTGGTGGCCCTGCAGGGTGATTGGGCTCTACTTCCTCCGCCCCCCTCAGTTCAATTTCTACAGACGTCTCTGCTCTCCATGGATGACGCAAACTATTGGCTGCAAAATTGTCCATCCGTCAACCCCGCTCGACTTTGAAGTTATTCTCGATGTTCAAGAGTATGAATCAGTGTTCAAGTCTACTGTGCTGGGACTATTCAGAGATTTGTATGCTGTATGGATTCGACTGAGGCTTGTTACAAAGGTGTTTCAGGTATATTTGATGTAATGGTGTGTGCTCCGTCTACTGCAACAACTAATTCCTCCTAGTGATACTAATGCTTTCGCCACTAAAATGATTAAAGTTCCTCGTTTCTTTGCCCCTGGGAAGCTCCAACCTGAGCAACTAAGCCAGCAGCTGCTAATTGTCCATCATTAGGCCTTTCAGCCTTTGTTATATTTTGAAGCTTTTCTCAATGTCTCTGAACTATGGTAGCCTGGTAGGTCACATTCGCCTCAGATTGCACTTTACTAATTCAGAATTCAGGTTTATTGCATGTCACTCCCGCTTGGATTGTATCTCCAGTAAACTTAAGTGTATTTCATATTTTTATTTTCGTTTTACTCCAACCTATTTTTTATTTTATTTTCTGAACTGGATTTTTGTATTCACAGGGCGAGCTAGGATGCTCTAGTTCTGTCAGTAATTAGTGGTACTATGTTTGGAAGTTGAATTCTTCTTCCCTTTGTTGGAGACAAGCTGCCATCATTATGGTCTGGTTCGGGTATGCAACTCCTTGAATGGCTTAGCTTATTCATGTTTTCAAGTAGAACTCTAAGATAATCTACAACTTTTTATGTCAACTCACACCACTATGTCACTTCCTAAACTAAATTATAATAATTGATGAAATGACAGTTTGCGTATTTTAGTTCTACCTCCGATCCATAAATACTGTCGGAAGTTGTATAGTAACTTTGTACTAATGCTGCCCTCTCTTCGCGACACTTAAAATAGACTGAAGGGAGTAGTATTTTGTCAACTAAACATGGGCACATGGCATAAATAGAGCAAAGAGCAAACTGTCCTTTGTGCCCCTCTTCGAGGGCTGTAAACCTGTATTCTGAACCTTTTGCATTTTCAATGAAATGTTGCGTTTTCTCGGAAGAAGTCTTTAGCACTTACCTGCAGGTGATTGGGCTCTTACTCTCTACGCCCTCCTCAGTTCAATTTCTACAGACGTCTCTGCTCTCCATGGATGACGCAAACTATTGGCTGCAAAATTGTCCATCTGTCAACCCCGCTCGACTTTGAAGTTATTCTCGATGTTCAAGAGTATGAATCAGTGTTCAAGTCTACCGTGCTGGGACTATTCAGAGATTTGTATGCTGTATGGATTCGACTGAGGCTTGTTGCAACAAAGGTGTTTCAGGTATATTTGATGTAATGGTGTGTGCTGTCTACTGTAACAACTAATTCCTCCTAGTGATACTAATGCTTTCGCCACTAAAATGATTAAAGTTCCTCGTTTCTTTGCCCCTGGTAAGCTCCAACCTGAGCAACTAAGCCATCAGCTGCTAATTGTCCATCATTAGGCCTTTCAGCCTTTGTTATATTTTGAAGCTTTTCTCAATGTCTCTGAACTATGGTAGCCTGGTAGGTCACATTCGCCTCAGATTGCCATCTAAAACTTTTTATGTCAACTCATACCACTATGTCACTTCCTAAACTAAATTATAATAATTGATGAAATGACAGTTTGCGTATTTTAGTACTACCTCCGATCCATAAATACTGTCGGAGGTTGTATAGTAACTTTGTACTAATGCTGCCCTCTCTTCGCGACACTTAAAATAGACGGAAGGGAGTAGTATTTTGTACTAAGTTTTATTACGATGTTTTGATTCAGTCATTTACATCTCAAGGATCACATAATGTGGCTACATGAATCAGCCAACTAAAATACAAATAATAAATCCATATTCTTTTCAAATTCTATTTTGAAATCTGAGGAAGTTGTCCCATCAACTGGAAATAAACATGTTTCTTTGGGCTACCCTTTCGTAAAAAAATCTATGGCTAATGAGCACAAATGTCTTTCTATGGTGAAACCGGACACACTTTAAGATTAGTTACTATGATTTGTGTTCTTTAAAACTTTAAGAGTGTGCGTCGTTGAAATCATGTACTCTCTCCGGTACGGTTTACATGTTCTGAATGTCGTTTACATAAACAGTTTGACCATTAAGTAGTGTGTCTTATAAAAGTGAACGGATGAGTGAGCATCAAAATTCATCAAAAAAAATCAAAACCGGTCAAACTAGCCCAATAGCCCATAGCCCATAGCCTACGCAGGGCGTACGTGATTATGAGTTTGGATATTCTGTTTTTACCACATGAAGACCCAGCAAATGGATTATCCCTCGTCAATTCCACTTCTTTCAATTCATGCCACTACTAGTTCATTGGAGCATTCTAAATTAGGGAAATTTCATGTATTCAATTCCCATCACAATTTTAGATGTGATAATGGGGTGCCCAAGAATTAGCAGCGCAATAAAAGATCATTTTGTTGGATCACAAAAGGGTACATTCAGTACGTATTTTCTAGCTTCCAATACTTACTCCGGTCGGAACAGGTCTTGCGTGTGTTTGTAGAATGTCCATTTGACCAATGTAATATGAGTTGTACAACACAAGAATCATACCGCTAAAAAGTATAACATGTAAAGTATATAATTCATATTACGTTGGTCAAATTGACGATCTAGAGATGCACACAAGACCCATAAACCCGACCTAAGAGACTAGTACTGATGTCAACCACATAGATCAAGATGAACCATTTTAATTTGACTTAACCATATTGGCAGGGCATACTTTTTTTACTTTCATACTATTTTGTCTTTCTATTGTACTATGAAAATTTTCAAGTGCTTAATAACCATAATTAGACGACTTAAACTAACAATATGTGGTTTGGAGTTTTACTCTTAATACTTTGGTACTGCAAGCTGGTAATGAATCACTTTTTCTTTTCATCTTTACTACGATAATTATTTTTCTATTCCCTTGAAAAGAGCAAAAAGCATATTGTGTAGGCGCTGAGAAAAGACTCAAAATTTATTTAGCTTTGTATGTATGGTAATTTTTGACTCCAAACGAGTGAGGGTCAAACGTCTATGACGCTTCACCCCTCGGAGAGCTCCCACACGTACGTCCGTTAAGATCCAACAACGCTTCGCCGTGCCAGGATTAAGAACTACTGATATGCGTATGGTGGAGAGAACCCCAACACATGGGAGAGAGGGAGAGAGATTAGATCTAGACCTTGGGAGGCTCCGAGGAGAAATCTCAAGTATTGTGTGTCTCCAATAGAGGAGGGGGTGGGGTTTATAAAGGAGCTCCAAGGGGTAGGGTTGCTTGGACAAGGAGAAACTTCCCCTTGCCTAATTCAGCTAGGAAGGTGGAGTTGGGGTCTTCCCTCCCCCACCGCCTCTCCTTGGCCGCCTTCCATGTGGGGCTCGCCTCGGCCACCGACCCGGGTGGGGTCCGCCTCAGCCACCGGCTTGCGGGTGGGGCCTGCCCTGGCCACCGACCTCGGGTGGGTGGAACCCACCCGAGTCGGCCTCGACTCGGCCTCCCGCCGCCTGCCTTGCCCCTTCGTGGGCCATAGCCCACTCGGGTTTGGCCGGCGACTCGGCTCACCACCTTGTGGTGGTGTGGCTGCCATGTGGGCCCATGCGGCCCATGTGGCAGCCACCTTTTTATTGACCTTTAATAATTTCCTATTAACTAAATAAATAATATTTAGTAAATAAATATTTTGTCTAATTAATTCTCAGAATTAATTACTTATCATAAAAACATATTTATATGATCCGAGACACCTAGTGTCTATCGACAGAATATACTTGGACAATTATTTCCTTTCTTATAAACCTTTCTTTCCTCATGATCTTATTCTCCGAATGTAATTCTGTCGCGCCGGAAACCATCCCAGGTGATACAACCTCTCTACTCCGAACCACATTACGAATACAACAGACGTTGACGCCTTAAGTGTGTGAACCCTACAAGTTCGATAACGTGTAACTACAATTGGAAATGCTTATCCAATCACTTGCCAGTGTCAGAACCTGGACGTTCTGTATAGCTGCTACCGTTATGTGAAGACACTCTTTTGAACCTGCTTGATTAACATGTTTATCCTCACCTTCACGATACTCATCAAATACCCAAGGCGAGATATATGACATTACCGTAAATGATAACTTTCATTTACTATGTCACCTTATCCTTGTTACCGGTACGACGCCTTTACTCTTTAACACATGTTTAAGTATCCCATGATATTTGCATATCATTACCCCTTGTCTGCGCAGACTTGTCATTGGACACTTTCACACTAGAGCGGACGGATCCTGGTTGTATCTCTCTATTTAGAGGTGTGATTCCCAGTCTTGAACTACTATGGTTATAATACATCTTTGAGATTACCCAATCATAGCCTTTTTGATTACTCTGTTACGGCCGTAATAATTGACTATGTCAAATCTTCCTCTCCAGTATACACAACCATATATTCTCATGGTCTATGAAATAAGCAAGCAACCAAACCTAGACTATACTATTTCATACGAAACTTGATCTCGTAGTATATCATATATTTGGGTATTCCCAGTCATATTGTTAACTTAACAATATGCTCCCATTAACAATGGCAAGAGCACTTGCCCATGGTTGGAAAACATCACCATCCAGTATTAACGAGTCCGTCCAAGAGATAGGACAAAGGGTAAATGGAGTTTGATTATATCCTTACACGTGCGTTTGTGTTTCCCTATAATTCTCACATTTATAGACCATAGCAGTTATATCATAAAGATATAATACATTAATCATGAAACATATATATTTATTGTCTCTTAGGACATATATCCAACAGTAATAACATCACCTTTGGTGGTCAATCAAATATTCTAGAAATTTCTATCACGATATTAAGAGATAAACATCTTTCAAGATGTGTAAGGACACCAAACTAAATACAAGCACATACACATACTACCGTTCATCAAAGCACATACTCAAGTACTACAGAATATGATATTGTGTAGTACTTGAGTATGTCCATTTTTACCTCAAGAATTTATATAGAGAATAAGTAAAAGAGAAAGCATTTATGTGAGTGTATTGTTGTGATATTAATCAGGGCCATCACCTGTATCAACAAACTGTAGTTCAAATTGTTAATATTTTACAAAACATATATGGTGTAAAAAAATCTTAATAGCTTTTATCACTCATTTCTCAAGATGGACGAGCGCGACAACACACACTTTTCATGGTTGATATTTTTAAAGGTACGACTAATGCAAACGGTCGAAAGTTAAATTTCATCCTTACATATATTTCTAACATCACTATATAATCTGGACTATCACAGCTCAATATCATGTACAAACGACGTGTACGGCAATTCATATGGTGTTTGTGGAACAAGATAGAGATGATTAATATGGTCTCTGCATACACTAGTGATTACTTGTTTGGTGTACCATTTATGGTGGTTACAACACGTTATTTGTTTCTCTAAATTCAACCTTTTACATTTTATTGGTGCATTTTCTACACCAATTACCATATTTAAGAAACTTTGGATATTATTTATCTGGTGTGTACGTTGGTCAATGTGTTAGTTGATGATCATGGTTAGCCGATATCAGAAGGACGACGGGGAGTGGAAAATATAAAAAAGGGAAGACTAGATATAATCGTCGACATCCTTTGACCTTTACATGTTGGTGTCGCCACATCGAGCTAAAATACCGGTCATTTCTAACAGAACGGGTAAAATGCTAAAGTGGTGTAAAGTCAGTATTCAAAATTTTAATATGGGGTATTCCAGTAGGATATCCATTAAATGAGGCAACACATGTCACAAATAAAGGATAAAAGGTGTGATAAATACGTGTCCATGAATGTGCAAGTCTATTATTTCCATCGCTATCAGTGTGCTTACCACGACAGTGGACGGACGTTCAAGGTTATTCATCAGTTTTGAGTTGTTACGATCGAGCAAAGTAACATATCTTGATCAGTCTGCACTAAATAAGTGGTGAAAATGGCGAGGCGTCGCAGTCCAACCGGCCACCAACCGGTGCACTACGAACCAGCTGCCTTGTTAAACCTTCACTCACACTACTCCAAAGCCCAATTCTAAGGGATGGCGTGGTGCGGTGTTGTTGTTGTATGTAGGACAGGGGTAGGAGGCGATCGATGGAGTCTTGCTTTGGACAGATTACAAGGCAAGGCACTGGAGACGATCTCCATCCTTGGATGATCGATCGCCTGACCAACCAACAAACTCGCCAAAAGAGAGCTGCTCAGTGAAAGCGACCATGGCACCGCCGCCTTACACTACGTGGAGACCGCAGCTGACCAACCTCCACTCCATAGACCATAGCTATAGCAAGCTCCATCCCGACGCCTCTTCCTCATTTCTTTCCCGGCCTCCAGTTTTCTTCTCCGTCGACACGCCCGCACCTCAACAGTAAGGAAATCCACGGAGACAAGATTGGTGGCCGGCCGTACGTCCGTCCAACGCCGTGTGGTGATCGAATTCGATGGACTACGTGGTGGCGCGGGCTCCGATGATGCCGATGAGCCGGAGGACACGCCATGCTCCTCCTCCTCACCAGCTCGCCGACGCCGATCCTCCTCCTCTTCCTCCTCCGGTGGCGGTGAGTACTCTGCTATGCTCGATCGATATAGAATCATTAGTTAAGAAATCAATGCAATGCACTGCACTGCACTGCACGGATCAATGTTCAGGCCACACGTGCATGCAATCCTCCATTTTTTCTGATCGACTGCATTGATTCAGTTGGAGCAAGTTTTTAATTCACCAGCACGTAGCAAATCAATTCCGCTGGACCAGGCAACGGCCCATAGACGGCAAAGAGTACATTACCAACACTTGACACCAAAATGTTCAGTTTCAGACGAGCGCGACAGGCAGCGGCAACGGCAGCGGCGTGCAGCAGAGTCAGAGACGGATGGATCTTGAGCACGAGGTACCAAATTATTAATATTTCTGTGTATTCATAATCTGCATGTGAAATGCCTGAGGAAATATTCAGTTAGTTCCCTTTTCGAAAAAAAAAAGTTAGTTCGGAGTTTGAGAAATGCGTGTGAATTGCGCAGGTGGCGCAGCTGAAGCAGACTCTGAGCAACGAGCAGACGGTGCACGACGTCCTGGAGCGCGCCCTGCACCCGACCTCAGCGTCGGCGCGCTCCGTCGTGCTCAGCACCATCCCGGCGTTCATCCCGTCCAGGGCCAAGGAGCTGCTCGCGGAGCTGGTGCTCGTGGAGGAGGAGATCGCAAGGCTCGAGTCGCAGATCACCACCATGAAGGGCGGCCTGGCCGCCGCGCAGCACCAGCGAGCCTCAGCAATGGCCGTGACCACCACCTGCTCGTCCAACCCAGCAAGCGTCTACACCAGCAACGGCAATGGTGGTGCCAGCGGCAATGTCAATGTAGGAGTACGAATAGGTAACGGCACGGCGGCGCACGCACCGGCGCCAACGTCAGCAATGGCCGTGGCCACCGCCGCCGCGCACTCCTCTGCCCACTCGCCAGTTGTCTACACCAACAACGCTAACGGCAATGCCAATGGAGGAGGAGGTAGGACTAGTAACGGCACGACGCCGCGGGCACCTGCGCCACTATCTGTGTCCATTCGCCAGCCGTCCGACCAGGTGGCGCCGGAGATCAAGTCCATGTTCTTCATCAGCCAGGCAATGAACGCCGAGTACCTCAAGCACCACCTCGCCGCCGATGACAGG
Source organism: Poa pratensis (assembly GCA_947311845.1). Taxonomy (NCBI): domain Eukaryota; kingdom Viridiplantae; phylum Streptophyta; class Magnoliopsida; order Poales; family Poaceae; genus Poa; species Poa pratensis. The sequence goes on from CAMZMU010000052.1 coordinate 7,579,516, forward strand.
CCGGCCAAGAGCCCCAGAGATAAACAGACCAGAGGATCAGGAGCCGCCGCAGCGGCCGTCAGCCCAAAGTTGAACAATAACATCTTTGCCCTCCCGCCAAGAAACTCACTTGAGAACAAGGTAACCAACCTGACATATAAATATGGAAAACTTCTGATGAACCAATAAACATTATGCTTTGCTTATGCTCTGTTTTGTGTAAGCAGACTGACAGAGCACCTGAAAAACCTCCCAAGACCATCCAAGAGCCCTCCTCGACGCCGCCGATGACGACGGCGGCGGTGGCCAAGAGAGACGACCAAACAAAAGTCCAGCCGAACAAGCTGTCGGAGAGGATCGTGAAATGCCTGGTGGTCATCTTCATCCGGCTGCTCCGGTCGTCGCGGGCGGCCGAGATGGAGAAGTCCGGCAACCTCGCCAGGTCGGGCAACCTGCAGGGCAGCTTCAGGATCAACGCGGCGCTCAACGTGGCGGCGGCTGCCGCCAAGGAGAAGGAGAGGGGGCAGCAGGACCACTATGGAATCTTCGCAGTCCAGGACTCGGTCGTCAGAGACATTGGTCCTTACAAGAACCTCGTCAGGTTCACCTCCAGCGCCTTCGACCTCAGAGGGTTCTCCAGCTCTCCTCTCCTAACAAAGCTCAGGTGGACAAGTACTTTCATTCAAATGTAGTGTTGTTATTTTGTTCTTCTTATTTTCATGGTTATAATTTGGTTGTATACCTGGTGCTAGGGAGATGTTGGAGGGCTTGCAGCAGGTGGATTTAAGGTTTCTGACGCACCAACAGAAGCTCGCGTTCTGGCTCAACATATACAACACCTGCATCATGCACGTATGTGTATTTAGATCATCACTGGTGCATTTCTTTGAGGTATCTAACATTTACTAATGGAGATTGTGTCATTTGAACATGCAGGGGATTCTACAACATGGTCTGCCCTCCAACTCTGAAAAGCTACTTGCACTGAAGAACAAGGTACAATAGCTAGTCAAAAGAAGATTTTTTCTATCTTTTTTGCAACAATATAAATGAACAGTAAAGCTGATAGGATATTTCCGTTTAGGCAACAATCAATGTTTCAGGGCAAAAGTTCAATCCTCTGGTGATCGAGAATTTCATCCTGAGGCAGCCATCCAGCGTGAAAGAGGTGAGCATTTACTAGTTTTATTTTTCTGTGAACGGCACATGCACACACAAAAATTGTTCCTTTTCATGACCAAACAAACACTGCAGGAATTCTGGAAGTGCAATGTCGATGTCGAAGAACAACAAGTAAGGACTCTCTTTGGATTGAACAGCTCTGAGCCAAACATTCTGTTCGCGCTGTGCTGCGGCACCAGGTCGTGTCCGGCAGTAAGTTCATGCGCTCTGAAAACTCAAAATCCTGGACACTCATGGATTATTGTAAATGGTTACGCTCTTTTCCAAAGGAAAGAAAATTACGAATTTCATTGAACTTACTATGAGCACATTGTGAGTTGCAGCTGAGGATATACAGGGCAGAGCGTGTGATGATGGACCTTGAGCAGGCGAAGCTGGACTACCTGCAAGCGTCACTGGTGGTTACCACCACAAGAAGGTTGATGATCCCGAGCTTGATACACTCCAACATGCATGATTTTGCCAAGGACATGGAGTCACTGGTCCGGTGGATATGCGACCAGCTCCCCACATCGTGGTCCCTTAGAAAATCAATGGTGGATTGCCTTAGGGGGCAACAGGGCCACCTCAAAGTTGAGGATGTCGTGGAGGTGATACCGTATGACTATGAGTTTCAGTACGTGCTCCCCGTGTGACCACACGTGCTGGATTTTTCCTAGAGGGAAGGGAGAGTATATGTGTTTTGATGTGCATATTCTTTGTGGTGAGGCTTTATTTCTTGGATCTAATATAGTTGTACCCTCATACTATCCAATAGATTTAAGTGTTAAAATACACAATAAAGAGGATGAGAAATTGTGAATAGAAATGTGAAACTGACCGTTCAGTGTTTTGAGAAATGGGGATCAATTCCGTCTCAGAATATAGTACAATCCAACATTAGGTTCGGCTAATTGTCATATCATGGATTATGGAGGACTATGGAACATGAGAAAACAACTGTTTTCTTATTTGCGGGGAAACCCCTCATATACATCTCTAGGCCATCTATAATAAATGGATCTTATTTCTACAGGAAGGTCTCTTTTTAAGCAACTACCTTGTATAGATAAGCACTAGTTCTAAAGAAAGAACAAGTTTACTCTGCGAACCACCTTGCATTGTACATGCCCGCATTTTTATATATCTACTCACACGGAGATAGACAAATCTTGTATTCTCGTGATTTCTATCAAGATATTTATTAGCTATAATCTCTAACAAGAATATTAAATAGAAAAAATGAACGCATAAATATACAAATAATTCATCTTACTATCTTTCGAGCATAAATCTATAAAGACATGTCATGTTTCTTAGTCTAGCGAATTTAGTTTACCCAACTATTTGTTTGGATTGTGTCAAAAAATGGAAGTACCTAACATCAATTTCTTGCAAAGTATGCCAAAAAATTGGAAGCACCTAACATTGATTTAGAATTGAAGGATCAAAATATTCTCTTTAATATTATCATCATTTTTATGTGAATGACTATGTTAAGTACACTACAGATAATTGAGTGAACAAAAATGTCTAATTATAAAATGAGATAAGAAGTACTAAAGTTTAATATAAATAAATGCCAGATAAAAAATATTTTCATATTTTTTTATCATTATAAAAGGAGAAGGTTTGTCGAAGATTACTATAAATGGTACAATTAGATACATAAGAAAAGATGGTTTAATCTGATTAAGCATACTATTGTAATATCCGGTAGAAATGGCGCCTCTACCTATAGACCGCAAACCCCCTCTTCTCGCTGCGGTGTACTTGAATGACATAGTAATTTGCTTCCATAATGTTATTTATCAGATCTCATAGTCTAGAGACTCGAACAGGGATAGATTTAGATGTGTATTGCATTCATGTATCTGACAAACTGAAAATCTAATAAAAAACATATCAAGCATGTGAAGTGACCGATCTTTTGCTTCAATCTCCAAATTAGGATTTTCTTCATCGAATGTTCACGATAATTTCAATATGACCTTTGCTAATTTGTACAATTAAAATATTTAGTATGATATATAAAGAAATAGTCTATAAAGGACAATCTCAAATCACGACCCCATTCCAATTTACATAAAATTGAAACTATTTCCAAAGATATAATAATTAAACAACTCATGAATACTCGCGCTTCTGCCACTCAAGTTGAGATGTGTCTGCTCCGGCATCGACTACCTCACGCTTCTGCCATCACCCAGCACGGGGACGAACAGGGTTGCCAGCGCCGGCGGCACCGCTGTACTTGACTTCACCGCTAATTCCCCTCACGGCCCAACCCTTCATAATCCTCTCATTGGAATGGTCGTAACCCACTTGGCTCTCTTTCTTGATGGCCAGTGGGCGGACGAGGATTACAGCGGCATCATCTACAATGACGGCACCGTCCTACTATACAGCAAATGCAACGTCCACCGCCTTGGATACATGACCAAGTTCAGGGCCGCCCTCCTTCTTCCAGGCGACCGGGAGTGGGCGGTCGTCAAGAGGACCCTCGAATCCCTCTTCAATTGAAGCAATTGACTAGTTGAAAGAAATTGGAATGTCATCAGTTCCATACCTAAACTCATTTTTAGTTTTTTTTGAAGTAGCTTTGCGCAGGAGTCGAACCACTGCCCTCTTTCAGAGAGGTCGATGGTGCTAACACTGTGTCATGAAACATTATGTTGTACTTTACGAGACACGTAATATTTATTTATATTTAAGAGTTTAAATTCAAAACATAAAAAATTAGAAGTTTTTGCACGTTTACTAGTTTATCGAGAGTGCTCGGAAAATCCGGTTACCAGGAGGTAACCAGATTTACCGCTCAGTTACCCAAACCTTGGTACAGTTAGGGTAGATGAGGAACGAAAGGTTGATCTGATTAAGCATACATTTGTAATCTCTGCTATAAATGGCATATGTCCATAGTCCGCATAACCAATCTTCTAAATGCCGTGTACTAGAATGATAGATAAATTTTGCGTCCACAATGTTATTTATTAGTTATTATAGTTTAGTGACTCGAACGGGACAAATTTACATGTTTATAGCATTCTGTATCTGACAAGCGGGAAAACTTTAAAAAAAACTTATCAAGCAAGTGAAACGATCAAGGTCCCTCTTCAATTAATAGATTAAGGTTTAGTTCGTCGATTTGGTTACGATAAATTTCAATATGATCTTTGCTAATTGGGGTAAGTTTGAGCACGATTTAAATATTTAATTAATACGATTTATGAACAAATAGCGCATACAAAACAATCAACCCCAATTTAAAATAAGCTTGGAAATTATTTCAAAATGAATAATAATTAAATAGTTCACGAATATTCATATAAATATTATCAGAGTGTACAAAAATGATCAAAACTTTTAAATGAATATTTTATGATTATAAAAGAAGATAAGAAATATTAAAAAGAAGATAAATACATGACAAACTAGTGAATCTTGACTAATCTTGATTTTGTGACAATTCTTCTTCACAAGTCTAGATGAAGTGGTCGTTCTTCGGAGGTGGACGGTATTGGTCAACATGCGGCCTCAATGCTCTTGTTTCTGCATGGCCTCGATGCTCTTGTTATGGTCGTAGTGACCGTAGAGACTAATCTTGTGATTACAAGTGTAACCGTAGTTTGATTCTCTATAAACGATCTAAGGGCAAGTTTGTTTGGATTTTGCAGAAAAATAAGCCGTGTAGGAGTCTATCGTATAAGTGGCGTCTGGTCGTTCTCAATCCCGAAAACCCTTGCCTCCATATATATGCCTTAGCCTAGCCAGTGTGGTCGAACCTGCCGCCGGTTCTGCTCCGCGAGATCTCCGGTCGCCTACACGACGCCGCCCAGTTCGTCGCCTTCCACACCATCTGCAAACCATGGCGCCCTACACACCGACCAACGACTAGGACCGATCAGTTCCTGCCCTGGCTCCTCGCCGCGCCCAAGGAGAAGGACAACCACGTCGACTCACTCAAGTTGAGAAACGTCTTCTCCGGCAATAACTACGTCGCGCTTCCGCCACCATCATCCGGCTAATTGTCCATCGTTAGGCCTTTCATCCTTTGTTATATTTTGAAGCTTTTCTCAATGTCTCTGAACTATGGTAGCCTGCAGGGCCGTCTCCAAGAATTCGGGGCCCCGGTGCGAAATGCAAACCCGGGCCCCTAATTTTCTAAATCATATAAATTGAGATAAGTAAATCATACTAAAATAAAAATAATAGCACTAAAAGAGAATTGTAAGCTAAAAGATCGATTTGTATCGGTATAGTGTCTGCATTTTGATTTTTCAAAGGGTATTTGGAGTCTGCATATAGTTTTCCTAGGCATGGCATGGGTTGGGCTTTTCCTCTTCGTCTCTTTCTGTTGGGCCTACATGCATGTTGGACCCAGGAGCTCCGCTCAAGACGTTTCTTTTTTTATTAATCTCAGGCTGATTAGTCAAAGCATAGTACTTAAGTAAATTAGGGGCCCCTAATTTGTGGAGGCCCTGTGCAAGCGCACAGCTCGCACGTGCCCCTCGACGGAGGTCACATTCGCCTGCAGATTTGTGGAGGTCACATTCGCCTGCAGATTGCACTGTACTAATTCAGAATTCAGGTTTATTGCATGTCACTCCCGCTTAGATTGTATCTCCAGTAAACTTAAGTGTTTTCATTTTTTTTCGTTTTACTCCAACCTATTTTTTATTTTATTTTCTGAACTGGATTTTTGTATTCACCGGGCGAGCTAGGATGCTCTAGTTCTGTCAGTAATTAGTACTATGTTTTGGAAGTTAAATTCTTCTTCCCTTTCTTGGAGACAAGCTGCCATCATTATGGTCTGGTTCTGGTATGCAACTCCTTGAATGGCTTAGCTTATTCATGTTTTCAAGTAGAACTCTAAGATAATCTAAAACTTTTTATGTCAACTCACACCACTCTGTCACTTCCTAAACTAAATTATAATAATTGATGAAATGACAGTTTGCGTATTTTAGTACTACCTCCGATCAATAAATACTGTCGGAGGTTGTATAGTAACTTTGTACTAATGCTACCCTCTCTTCGCGACACTTAAAATAGACTGAAGGGAGGAGTATTTTGTCAACTAAACATGGCATAAATAGAGTAAAGAGCAAACTGTCCTTTGTTCCCCTCTTTCGAGGGCTGTAAACCTGTATTCTGAACCTTCTGCGTTTTTAATGAAATGTTGCGTTTTCACGGAAGAAGTCTTTAACACTTACCTGGCTTTCATGCTCTAGTCAATCTCCCCGACTGCCAAACAACGGCAATGCCACAGCCACCGAAGGCAGCCACATTTCCGAGCTCCGTTGCAAGTCTTAATTCAATGCTCTAGTTTGGGTTTCGTTGGGGGCTGTCTTTGGGCTAGCGGCTAGCCGGATGTGGAGTGCATTCTACGCTTGTGTTAGCAAATTGTAGATGTTTTTTTTTGAAACCGAAGGCACAAGGTGTCTGATAAATTATCGGAAGAAACCGGACGAAAAACATACAACAACACAACCCCACAGGCCACAGTACAAGCCCTAACAACCTCGAGAGCTTGTAGAACCAAGCTCCAAACACCACTCTGCAACGACTGGTCAACAATCCACCCATGCTGGCAAGATGAAGCCGTAACTGCTATGAGAGGAGCAAATACGGGACGCTACAACATGGACGAAGGCGACAAACCCACTAGGAGCCCCTTCAATTATAGCTGTGCACAGTAGCCACCAGAGACAGCGTCCTGCGCAGCGGCAGGGCAAAGGCGGCGGCGTCCAGTGGGGTGGGGGACGCGGCGGCAGTTCTTCTTCCAGCAATCCCCGCTACCCTAGCTCGAGCTTCCCAGCCCGCTCAACGGCGTCTACGCCCTCGCCACCGACGTCATTGACCCCGAGGTCGTAAGGTCCACCCCTTCCTCCACTTCTTGCCCTATGTCCCTTACAGTCACAGATGCACGGGAATTGGTTCGCATCACCATACATCCAAGATCGGGACCTTTTCTTTCAGATTAATCTCTTAGCAATGGAGTTCATGATTCATCCCGTAGATAAGCTCATACATGAACACTGAACATATGCATTATGGAATTTTTGTAATATTCGCATCTAGAATTACAAGTGAACAAGCAATTATGCATAATTATTTTTATTCCCGACAGATTTGTGCTCCTTCGAGAGCACCTGGGCACTTAAGTAGTTGTGGACAAACTGCACCTAGCCTCACCTTGTTGTCGATCGATGCTCTAAATCCCAAACCGTATGACAGGGGAAAACTTCATGAAATGGACATGATTTTCACTGGTGTACAAGTTCACACGTGATGTTAGCCGTTCTACCTCTGTATAAATGACAATCGAGACGAGAAATAATTCGACCTCCAGTGTCACCATAGGTATTTAAACATTCGTAGAATATCTTGCGACAAAAATATTGTAGAAAATTCAAGGGCCACCTAACAAGGAAGAGAAAGATGTAGACAAAGTTTCATGCGGGGTTACTTTGTTTGAAAAGTTAAATAGAGATCAGTTAGGTCCAGCCACGTTAGGGGAGAAAAAAATTACTCCTGTAAGTTTACTCCACCGTTTGCTACTCTAAATTATAAGCAATCAGCTAGATATGTCCGTAGCCCCTGAAGTAGTGGTGCTTGTTTATTAATCATCGTTGGGGCACGAGGGAAACGTCAACGATGATCAGTCCATGGAACCAGCTCGGCTACAATGGTATTTCCTGGGCAAACAAGTGGGAGCAATCTTCAACATGCATACCTGTTTAGTGGAACTGGAACATCCCCTGTCAGAGGTTATTTGCAGGACAGGTTTCAGAGGTCATTCCGTCGGTGACACGCCGGTGAACTTAGCGGTTGGCTTCAGGGTTGACAGCAAACTTACTTACAATATATATGGAGTATCATCATAGAGTGTCATGTACGTGCGCGAGTTTCAGGTTCACACAACCACTAGAGGTCTCTCGTAATCTTCCAGTCCAGTGGATAAGAAGTGTTTGCTTGTGCTCGATGGGTGAGGATGATGACCCCCGGTTCTGCAGATTCTGCAAGGCGTCCTGTGTTAGTAGTATGTTAAAATTGGCTTCCTTCTTTGGCCCTAAAGTAAAGAAATTTCCGATTTGGTATCTAAACTTAATTTCCTCCCCGAAATGGCACTGATGTTTGTGGCGTTACATCCTTTTTATCTGTTATTTTTTTGCTGGACCAAAATCCCGAATGAACAACGAGAGCTTAATTGATCAATATACAAAGCGAACAGTCTCCTTTTATAGCTGTAGAACCATATCCTACTTTTATTTGCCTATATATTCATCTTGTTCCTTTCCCTAAGCACATGCTAGAATCTCAAGCGGTAAGAGAGTCTTTTCACCGGGGGTAAAAGAGTCTTTGCATGTTCCTATTTAACACCGTTAGTGATTAAAATGTACTGGAGTGACATATTAGGAAAGAAATTTAGACCAAATGTCACGCTGGGAAAAAAGAAATTTCTAGTACCAAATAGGGAAGCCAATTTTAGATTAGTGTCAAGTAAGGAAATTTCCAAAAGCCGCTTGACCCACCCTCACAGTCTTTCGGGCCTCACAAGCCTCGCCCACCTCCTCCAATTTTTTCCCACCCCAAACCCTAGCCGGCCGCCTCCACCAACCATGTCGCCCATGTCGGCACCGACGCTACCGGAGGAGCTTATCGAGGAGATCTTCCTCCGCCTCCCTCCGGATGAGCCTGCATGCCTCGTGCGTGCCTCGCTCGCCAGCAGGTTGTGGCTAGCACTCCTCACCGGTGATGCCTTCCACGGCAGGTACGTCGAGTTCCATGGATCTCCTCCCATGCTCGGCTTCCTTCTTACATGGCTCCCAAAGTTACACCAGGAGAAACACCCCACGCCATATTTCGTCTCCCTCGTGGAATTCGGCGCATGCATCCCTGGTAAATACGATTGGGGGCATGGGGAGGAGTATGACTGGAGGTCTAGGAAGTACGACTCGCTGGACTGCCGCCATGGCCGTGTTCTCCTTGGGAATTCTTCCCTGGGACCTAAGAAGCTCGTTGTTTGGGACCCAATGACTGGATGCCGGAGGGAGATGGATGCGCCTGCCGAGTTCTTTGGCCTCGGGGTTGCGGTGCTCTGTGCTACGACCGGGTGCGACCACCGCGCCTGTCATGAGGGCCCCTTCCGGGTGCTCTTGTTTGGGCTGCGCATGAATACTGGTCAACAACATTATGTGCACGCGCAGGTGTACTCGTCGGAGACGGATGGGTGGAGCCAGCTATGCTCCGCTCTTCCTCTTTCGTCTCAGGGTGCTGTTATCATGCCAAGGCCCTCTGTCCTCCTCAAAAATGCGCTTTACCACACGATTGTATATCTTAATCACATAGCAATTCTCAAATACGACATTGGTTCTAATAGCATGTCACAGCTAGATGGGCCTCCGTTAGTGGGTGTTGTGACTCCCTGTTCGGCTATGCTCATGACAATGAAGGATGGTAGTTTGGGGTTTGCAAATTTGTATTGCTTAACCCTCTACTTGTGGTCAAGAGTGATCCGTTCCGATGGAGTCACAGCATGGATTCCACAAAGGGTTGTGGATTTAAAGGAACTTCTCCCCATTCAAAATCCAAAGAAAAGGCTTAGAATCATTGGATTTAAGGAGGACAGCGATATCGTTTTCATGACAACAGACCTTGGCATCTACGAGATAAATATCAAGTCACTAGAGTGGAAGAAGCTGTGGAAGAGAGGAGAAATTTACGCTTTGATACCGTACATGAGCTTCTACGATCCACCCACCAGGTATATGTATACCTAGTTTCTTTTGTGATATCAGAACAATTCTCATGTAATACAATGTGAAATGTTTAATCAATGTTTTAATTTGTGATAATATTTGTACTTCAGCAGATTTTGAGTACTATCTACACTTCAATGTCACACCTAGTTATGATTAGGCCTACTTAATTGGCACTTTTGGATAGTGTCATATCATGTCCTTTTGGTATCACACTGAAAAAATCTATGTTTGCAGGGACAAAGACCACCCCCTCTAAGATGGCTTATTGAACCCCAAGGTTGAATTTTCTTAAGGGCTGGAGCCTACTCTCATCAACAAGAAAATATGACCAACTCGGAGGCAATAGTGATGTTATGATGAATTATGTCACAATTTAGTAGATGGTTTTTGTGTAATGGTGTTTGTTTTCTCACATTGTTGCTCGTGTGAGTAATTGGGTGAATGGATTATCTTTGTAGACCTATAGTTTTTGGCAACAATAACAATATCAACCTTTTAGATATATATACGTGAAAAAACATCTTCATAAAAATCCCTTAGTCTTCCAATTTTATATACTCTTCTATAGATTACTCTTTAGCTTACCATTAGCGAGTTGATGATGAGGGCATGTCCAAAGCATGTTGGTTTCTGTCGCCCAAACGGTGATGATTTTTGCATTCTGTCGTGCTGGTATGTCTTAATTAGTCTTCTTTATTTAAGTAGTGCTAGATGTCAAGTGCTTATGTTACTGTTAATTCTTCTTAGCAAGCAACATTACCGTGGAGTGCAATATGTGAACTGAAATCTTGAGCTACTAACATTATGACATGGTATGATTTTCATGACTGCCTTGAGGGCATTTGTTTCCTATTATTGCTCCACAAAAATGTTAGGTATTAGTTGTTGCATATTTTTGGCCTACAATCCTTGTAGTGAGATGAAGTTGTATACTAGATGCACACATTTTCCTTCTTAGACAAGATTGTTTACTCAAATGCATCTACACCCACTTCTCTTTCTGTACATGGATATATTCCAAGATGCTCATAGCTAATCAATTTTGCTCTTCTTTCAAGGGTTAAACACTTTCCTTACGGGTTGGCAGATTCTTGAATTATCATGAACTGCTCGTTCGTCTTTCAGACTTTCTTTATATGTGGATGTTCATAGTGTGGGAAATTTGTTTATTTGGCTATATATGTGGATTTTATTACTTCACATTGGTAGAGAATTGCTGGTTATGCCTGTCAAGAGTATGTTGAATAGCAGAGCGGAAGTCTGTTCAACAGGAAAGATAATCACTACTAAGTCAACATGAGCTTTTTTATTAACCATATCACTAGCTAGCTAGTAGGCGTTTTGTAGATGAAAGACATTTCTATTTCTAGATACACATTCTCTAGTCCAAGGGAAGCAAACAAAACACCGGATCCTAACATCGATGCATCCAACTCGATCGGCACCTGGCGTAAATCTTGAGGTAACAAGATGGAGCAATCTTCAGTAGGCATGATCATCCAGGGAATGACAATCTCAAACAATTCTCCGACGTTCATCACGACAAGCAGTGGCGGCAGGATGAGGGTTAATCGAGCACCGACCCATTTGCTGATTACAGTGAGTCTAGATTTTGTTATCCATGACGAGCAACTCTGGAGAAATATCATGGTAAGCACGTCAGATACATGAATCGAGCCGGTTCAGGTTCAGACATTTCAACTCAGAAAGTTTCAGGTGGAATGGAATGAAAATGGTTGAAGCTGACATAATATACAGAAGAGACACCGGGCACAGCAGCAGGAGCAATTGCACTGTCATCTGCTTGTCCCTCTGCTTGTTAATGAAACTTCCGTCAGATCAAACTAGATGGGTAGCTTTTGTTAGAACCATCTGCTCTCTCTGTACTGTACGAGGCCGAATCGGGTTTCCTGGTGGTGCTTCAAACTCGCCTGCTCTTTATGAAGGAATATTGCGGTCTCTATTCATGCCATAAATCGCGCGTGTAACAAGGTTTCTGCTCGTTTTTGCGTTGGCGTTTTCAGACAGAGTCAATTGATCTGTCGTGGTTACCATTGTCTATTTCGCCCTAGGTGGGTATCTCGAGTGCCAAGCAAGGTGAAAACGCCAACAGAGTCAACTGAAAATGGATGGAGATTAGACGCCTAAAGTTGCAGGGTAACTTTATACGATGAAGTCACTGAATCTCAATCCAGAGTTTTCAGTTAAGAGCTAGCTCTGCTCCTCGTCAAGGATTCCACTTGGGTTGCCTGCTCTGCTAACTCCGGCATAACCGGCGACCCCGGGATCCCCGCCAGCCCGCTCTACGGCGTCTTCACCGGCGCCGTCAGCCTCGAGATTGCAAGGTCGTTTTCTTCTTCCCTTATACGTGTTGTTCATATGCTCCTCGGATGCCGGAGGGGTTCCCCTTATACGTGTTGCTCAAACGCACAGATGATTTCTGACCAAAACATTAATATACTGGAGCAATATTTGGAGCCTCCTGTACTTGGTTGTGAAAGAACTGCATTCAGCCGAGGGAAGAAAAAACAATAGACAATCAGAGGAAGCTGCCGCCTGCCGATGTTAAGTAGTCTGAAACAATCGGCTCATAGGCCTGAATTTTTCGTCGCTGGAATCCACTCTATTTTCTACTGCCACTTGTAGTTTTAGCTTCTCTATCTAGTATTCTAGTTAGATTCTAGTTAGACAGCGTCACAGGGAGACGGTTGAGACTTGTCTGGACTATTGTGTACTCATTCTCAACTTGGCTCTTGCTGCTAATAGTTCTCACAGAACCTGTAAAAAAAAAAGTTCTCACAGAAAAATGCATCGGTTTCAATGGTCCATCTGAGTACTAAGAATAGTAATTACTCACCGATCAGCCGGTTAAGCTAGTTTAGTAAGTTGCATACATTATCTACTCAAAGTAACGCGCCTGCAGCCGGAGTGCCATATGTTGCCCTCACACACCGGCTACAGGAGGTCGCCACCACACAATCTGTAATACCCCGTAATTTATTGGATATTCTCATCGAGGTTCTTGTCATCACCGCTGAAGCCCATTTTATCCATCATTCTTGAATTTCAAATCAGAGACGATATTCGGGGGCATCTCGCCGAGATATTCGATCGTGGAGTACTCTTTTATTCTAAGATAGTATCGTGAAATTATCTCTTCATGGCCATCTTCTTGTAACCTTTTAAAAATAAGCCTCTTCTCAAAGATCCGAGTCCATGGTTGAGTCGGACTCGTCGAGCTAGTCGAAATTGACTACTCATTTTCCCAAATCGAACTCCGGATGTACCTTCTATGGTTTATTCTAATTCAATGCCCAAAATTATTAATTGTATTTCGAAAATAGATTAAATAAAATGAAAATAAAAACATGCTGGACAACCTCATACCTTATCCTTAGCACCTCGTGAGGAGCTCATCCTCATCTCCAACCAAGCCGGCCATCTCCTTCTTTCCCCAAGCCGAGAGCTCCATCTCCCTTTCCTCTATGCTCCAAGCCGAAGCCCCCTTGTATCTCCCTTCCTCCCAAGGCGCCTCACCTCCTCCTTCACCTAGAGCCCAAAGCCCTTCCCCCTGCCATGTCCAGCTCGTCGTCCTCCATCACCTAGGGCAGCCTGGGCCTGTTCTTGAGGGGGAAGAAGTGGAGACAAGAAGAGAAGGAAAAGAGGCGGTTGCAAGAGAAGAACAAGGGAAGAGGAGGTCTCCCACCACTTTCTCCATCAATCCCCTCCAATTCCACTAGCAAGGTGAGGTCCTCCCTTTCCTTACCTGTACCAAGGTGCTGTAGGTGAGGGATTCATGGTGGTTAGGAAAGGGGAGTAGCAGATCCATAATGGATTGGATTCGTTGGTGGTGCTGTTCCTGTGCTTACAGCAGTGAAGATCATCAATTTCGAGTCCCTATATGGCAAAATCAGAGGGGCATCCTATGGAATGTTTTGTAACCCTCGTTCCCACGATCGTTTTGAGCCGTCAATCACTCATTTTGGTTCAGCGGTTTAGCCGCAGCAACGAAAGCAAGTTGCTGTTCTGTTTTTGCTAAACAGTATTTTTGTAGCTTTTGTCCATAGCTTTCCATGCTCTTTGAGGGATGATTAAATTGTTTTCTACCATGGTTCAGCTACCTGATACCTTATACTTCATATATCAACTTGATTTACTTAATTCCTATTAGTATTCTTGTTGTTATGAGTTTCCAAAGGTGGCTACTTGTTATTTCAGAATCCTGGAAACAGCAAAGAATAGAGTTTTCCCATGGGCTTGAGGAGCTTTACCCATTCAATAAAATTCATAATTTGTTCCTTCCTAGCTTGCTTGTGATGCATATGTTCTAATACAAAATGATTCGGTTAATTCCCATGAGTATTCTTACTTCCATGTATCCCTGAAGGTAGCTACTCGATATTCTGAAAACTGGAAGCAGCAGGGTAGTATTTGTTGGTTATGACCTTCATAGCTCCTTATTTTGAGTTCGAATAGTGGGAGTTGTTTGTAGTTAAGTTCCATATGAATCCATAGGCATACCATTTGCTTGTTTTGGAGCTTTCTAGCTCGAGTTGTGAAACCTTTCGTGAAGGGACAGCATAGGGATTGCTCCCTCGGAAATGTGATTAGCCACACAGGTGCGGAATTATTCCCAATTAACGTCTTCGCCATCGGTAAAGGCAAGTGCATGACAAACCAGTGTTCTCTATGTTCGTCCATGGTGTGATGGTTCAACTGATTGCTTTCACTGATTGAGATCCCTTGTTCAGTTGGTTCACTTAAAACCTATTTAGTTCATTCGATTCGATTCCTTCGTTCATGTTCAGAGATATTACACTTCTTACTTTCAACTCGGTGAGAAATTGTTCACAAGTGGCTACTCCGATAGAGTTCGGTGAGAACTGTCAGCTTGTGGGCTAGTCCGATGGCTAACCTTTCTTGTCGGTCCGGTGAGAGACTGTCCCGAGTGGCTACTCCGATAGAGTTCGGTGAGAACTGTCAGCTCGTGGGCTAGTCCGGGCGACATATTCACCCTTTCTGTTAGTCCGGTGAGAGACTGTCCCAAGTGGCTACTCCGATAGAGTTCGGTGAGAACTGTCAGCTTGTGGGCTAGTCCGGGCGACATATTCTGATGTTCAGTTTCAGTTACATATTCAGATATTCAGTTTCAGTCCTCGACATATTCGGATGTTCAGTTTCAGTTACATATTCAGATATTCAGTTTCAGTCCTCGACATATTCGGATGTTCAGTTTCAGTTACATATTCAGATATTCGGTTTCAGTCTTTTAGTTCATAAAGAGATTATCAGTATTTTCAGGTGGTCTTGGTTGGGTTCAGTGGTGTAGGATGTTGAAAATTGGTAACCCTAGCTATGTACTTGACACAATGGGATTATTATTGTATTTTACTTGCTGAGTATTTTTATACTCATTCTTGTGTTTCATTCGGTTTTCAGGTACTAATAAGCGACGCGTATGGGATATGGGCGTAGCACCTCTACTTCATTGAGCACGCCACATAACTTCAAATAATAATCAGTGGACGCCATTTCTTTTTAGTGGCTTTCTATAGTTCTTGGTGTTTCTTTCTAGTTATTTTACCGCTTTCTATCTTCTTACTGATAACTGCCTGTCGTGGATGTCCGTATATACAAGGAAAACTCTGTCGAAATTCCTAATAATCTCCGGACTTGATAGAAGTTGTTGTAGCGCGGTAGCATCTCAGGTAAGGTTGAAACCTGGGGTGTTACACAATCATTAAACTAATTAACCGATCTCCTCACACGGGTAAGGACGAATCAACTAGCAAGCTGATTAGGACAAAAAGTAACCGTTCTTATTGTAAAACCTGAGACTGAAATTTTTGATAAATAACTAGTAATTTCCTGGGAGAGAAGTTTAAAAAAAAAATTGATTTTAAAAACAAAAAAAGCATATGCAACATTGTCATCTATACGTGCTGAATTTTGACAAGCTAGCATGGTTGCAACAGGTCTCATGAAACTATAGAGATGGCCATTCAGAAATATATATATAGAGAGAAAAGGTAAAGGAAAAACGAGATACAGTAAACCATAATTTACTATCCCAACAGTTAATCGCTTCAAACAAAGATAATTTAGAAAGAGAATAAATTACAGCTTGCAAGAACAAGAAAATGCAACACACAAACTATATCAAATGGCATCCTTGGTAGTGATCAACATTTGGTCATGAACAATCCTAAAATTGTTCCCACAATAAATAAGGGCCATAGTTTTCACTCAAAGGGAAATTTTACAGGTTCATTTCAAATGAAACTCCCATATATTTTCTACGATTAGACCGAGGACCTTCTTTCATGGAAAGATAGATTACAGGCTCGCACTGAAAACTGAAAAACTTCAGTAGCCATTTTAGAACACTAGTGCTTCCATATCAGTAGACATGAAGATATCGAGAGTAGAGAATTAGAGATACACTACTCACATATTTTCCATTGCATCTGCAGAATGGCCAGATCTCACTCACACTCTTAGTTCCAATATGCGTGTGACTATGGCCTGATCTCACACAGACATTCCATGTATTTTTCTCAACTGAACGATGACATGGACATACTAGGTCTCATGAATCTACTAACTTCATCAAGTTTAGCAGCGACCAAACCAGCATGTTATACTGTAACGACAGCGGCACGAACACTGAAAGAAAGCAGCGACCAAACCAGCATGGGGTGCAGTAACCATTTTTTGAATTTCGATAGTACTATTTTCTCTGTTCATTCAGATCTGAATCTCGTGGGAACTTTCCCTCTGCAAGCATCGGCATAGTCTTGAGCAAGGTGTGGTGCAGCTTCCTTGTGAGGGCATATATACTTCTCCAGAAACACCTTCTCGGTCACCATGACTGCAGAATAGTAGCTCCGGTCACGATCTAGGTATCCATTTGCCTTGAGAAACTTGACGACATAGTAGCGAGGCCTGAGCCGGCCCTCCAGGCCATACGAGAACAACGCCGGCCGATGAGCAGTGTACGCCGGCACCAACCCCACCTCTGAGATGAGGAACTCGGCCGCACGCTGCAGCTTGTCTTCGGAACTTGCGAGCACCGACTGAGACTTGGACACGGCGATGCCCACCTCGGCATCCGACCACCCACACGTCTTCTTCAAGAACTCCACTCTGGCGGCGATCCTCTCCTCGCTGAGAGCCGCAACGGCACGCAGCGCATGCCTAAACATGCCAGAGCCGAGGGGCGCACCTACTACAGCCTGGGCGCGCGCGACGGTCGCCCGGACACGTGCCGTGCTGGCAGTGAGCATCCTCTGCCCTGCTATCCCTAGCTTGGCAATGTCGCAAACACCTAGCCCGCACTCCCGCAGGAACACGAGGTTGAGCTTCGCCGTCCTCTCGAGGTTGTACGAGAGGAGGTTGGTGTTGGACACGATGGCGCGGAGCAGGCTTTCGGAGGAGCCGTCGAAGAGAGGCAGGTAACCCTGCAGCCGGGCGACGACGGATCTGGAGCGGAAGCTCTGGCGGCCGAGCAGGACGAGGCGCGCGATCTCGGAGCGCGAGAAGCCAAGGCCGGTGAGCCGGTGACGATGGGCGCCAGGGTTCTGTCCACGGAGGAGCAGAGTAGCCTGGGGTCCCTGGCGACGGCGGTGGCGACGTCGGTGGCGGGGAGGCCGAGGCCGGCGAGGAAGGCGAGGACGGCGTCGGGGTTGGTGGGGGATTTGAGGTGCGAGAGCTTGGTCGAGGCCTTGAATGCCTGGGCTCGGGTGAGGCCGCAGGTGGCGACGAGGTACTCCTCCATGTTGAACCCATGGCTTGGGGAGATGGCGGGCGCGGCCGCGGAGAGGATGCGGTGGGGAGAGGCGGAGGGAGGCGAGAGGAGGTGGGTCAGGATGCACGCACGGAGGCGGAGCATGGCCGCTGCGGCGGCGCGGCGCGGTGGTGGCGGCGGCTACGGCGAGACCTCCGGTGCAAGGGCGTGGGTTGCAGTTACTGGACTGGCCTCTGGTTTACTGCATTTCAGTTGGAAGCCCACACGAAGCCCAGGAAATAGTCGGCCCGTTTATTATTTTTTCCTAAGTTTAAATTCAGCCCTTCACCCACCTTCTCCGCAACCTCCTGGATGCATGTCCTTATTCTGCCCACAATTCTGCACACGCAGCTTTAGTCCGACTGCCAGATGAGAATTTGATTTTTTTTTTCTGTATTAGTTGGATTGAGATTCAGTTTGATTTTATCAGCTTTTTTTTATAAATTATAGTATGTGAAATTTTGGTGTGACATTCAGTTCCTCCTATAGTTTTGTAGTATCCGAACATAAAAAGATGCTAGGTCTGCACTTCTTAGCAACTGTCATGTACTTTGCTTAACTTGTATATAGGGACAAAGGAATGCATTTTAGATGCGTGCAAAAATTGATTAACTTCCGACCAAAGTAGAACTAGTACGGATTAGACAACCCAACACGGTTAATTTTTTTCGTCACACAGGATTATCGAAATTGTCTCAATCATGACGATAGCTAGGGTGTACATGGTTCACAAAGCGTGTGTGATGGTTGCAACGTCGCACGTGATTTCGATAATAGAATCTTGTGCAATTGGTCGAACATTTCAAATGATTTGAATCAATTGTTTATGTTTCTGTAATATCAGACACTCTTTTTTGTTTTTCAGTTTGTTATATCACAAAATTTTGTGTACCAAAACAACTTCTTGGTCATACTATCACACACGCTTAACCGAACTCACTGTGAAGGATCGATGCGCTGTAAACTGGAAGTTGGACACTAGATCAATTGTTTGTAATTGTTTACAGAGGTATATTTGTGCCCTATTACAAGAGTTGCAAATTTTTGTGAACAATCCTCCCTATTTTGTGTACTATTACAAGAGTCTTTTTTGAGTATTATTTTGCACTAAGTTTTGAGCCCGGATCTTGCTTCAGTTCCGCCACTGCGTGTACTGAGTACTTTACAACGCATTGACACCAAATTGATGCACAATAAAGAGTACAAACATATCCACCATGTATATGTATTTGTGTTGTGCATATATATACCACCCCATATCCCCAAGTAGTGACAATCCCAACCATCTTCCACAATAAAGTAGGTCATGGATGAGAAACACAATTGAGTGAGTAGCCTGGAGAGGCATGATGAGAAGAGGAAGAGGATGTGAAATTAATATACATTAGGGGATAGGAGACACCAGGAAAGAGGTGGCCACTGACTGAGCTCTAAATCCTGCTTCTTCTTTTTGAATCTGTGCTGCCTTTTCTATCGATTGAACAGCAAAAAATTTGCAGACGGCGTGTTGTACCGGATGTCCGGATCCACTCGATCTCTCGCTAACTTCATCAGTAAATAGCCGTAGCCTAATTTGTTAAGTTAGTTTAGTATTTTCATTTCGTTGTCCAGCCTGTACGTGTATATCTAGAAGACAGATAGATTAGGATCTTAAACCTTTTATATTCCAAGTCTACCCCCTTCTTGTACCATACTACCATATATATCGCCATCAGGGAAGAAGCAATATAACAAGAAATATTATGGTAATATAACTTTCTTCATGCTATTAGAGGAGGTTTTTTACGGTACAATTTACTACCCCTAGAAGGGGATAGTAATGAATCATCTCAGCCATTGATAAGATGGGTACTTTGAACATTCGCTTCCTTTTTATATATGGTAACTTGATCTGTGGAGTTCTAGTCGGAAGCTTCTCCCCGACGTCACAAATCGTCGCCAAAACTATCGTTGCTTTGCTTAGTCTGTGACCACACACTCACAATGGTGATATTCATGAGGGCAAGTTAAGTGACAACATATAGCATAGACTGGGATAGCCAGATTAAAGAAGGCTCGGTAGATTGGGCTTCTGATGGACGGGACCGTGTCACCTGATCTAGCCACGCAGATTGTGATCCTTGAGAAGATCTCCATCGAATTGGCGACCCCTTGCCACCAGAAGGAACAACAAATAGGCAAATGATAAACTTTTCTCCGTTGACTAGAAGATTCAATGAAAACACTTCCCGTTATCGGTGTATAGGACACTTTTGTGATTTTGTTTTGGCATCGTTTTTAATATTTGAACTAATGACCCATGAGTTCACGGTCCAATCAGGTGTACAAAAGACGACATGGAACCGTAACCATTCATAAGTGGTTGTAGTTAGTTTCACAACCAAGCAATGACATCAAAGCAATGCTACCAATCACATACTGCGCATCCGACCGTCAATAGTGTAAACCTACCAACCAATCGCATACTGCGCATACGACCGTCAATAGTTTAAACCTACCAATCAATCACATACTGCGCATACGACCGTCAATATATAACACGCCGTCTTCACACAAGTAGTGGCAGGCTCGACGATCTACCAGTCCGTGGATGAGAAAGACATATATATGAGGTAGTTGCCTTGGGAGAACATACCATGAGAGGCGGAGGACTCGTGTAAGTAAAATGCATTAGGTAATATGAGACACCGGAAAGGAGGGCGTCAATGCTCATTGAAGATAACACCCATCAAACAACGGTGACAGTAGTTCCACAGGACGGATCAGCCATATAATTCTGGATACACGTCATGTTTCTCCAGTTTTTTGTAGGAAAAAAAATACGGGTACACAATCCTCGGAAGCAAAGAAATGTCCTTCCGAGAGGGTCAGCTATTTGGACTAAATAAAAACATGCAAATGAGAATAAAAATGACCTAGAGGGGCAAATGAGTGTTTTTTTTCTTTACAATGAGTGACTTGAATTTACCCTCTTTTGCATCATGTTCTTAGTTTGACATTTTCGTATAATTTTCTTTTTTTGAGAAAATTTTCGCAGAATTTTCATCATGTTCATGACGAATGTTTTGGTTGGACCTGGAGGAAAGGTAGTGTTAGAAAATTAATTCAAGCTGTTAAACTATATTTTTTGGTACTGTCAACTAATCATCATGTGATGCAGGTTCGACATGACTTTCGTGTCTCTGAGAAGTATATGCTAAGAATGTATTTGCATGTAGTAAGCCATAATCTTAAGAGCACTTTAACTATGTGGATGTGAATGTTGGTAACCAGACAGCTAGCTATGTAGGCATGTGCTAATGCGACATAGCAGCATGTGTAAGTGGGTGAGCGGTTGGTGGTGTCTGTGATTGTAATTAAAACGAAACCCTCACCAGGAATTTCAAAAGAAGAATAATAAAGAAATGATTGATTGGGCTGTTTTCTGTCCCTCTCTGTTGAAAAGAAAATGCATGTAGGTTTGTTGGAAAGAAAAGAAATTTAACCTTTTTGTCCCTCAATTTCTTTACCCTACCCGTCATGCACATTTATACGATGATGATTAGCTGGTGTTGGAGTACATGTGTATTTCCATACGACTGTTGTGTGGCAAGGTACAATACACCAATATCGGAAACAATACCGTCGGAATATGGTGGTGTGGCGGAATATTTACAATTCTTTTTGATTCATGGTACTGTAACAATATATACAATAAAATAAGCTGATATGGACTTGTCTTTTTAAGGTGTCATATATGATGTGAATCGAGAGAATATATATACTTTTAAGAAAATTAAAACAGAACAATGGATACAATTAGATAATGGATAAAATGAATCCACACACACACACCAAAGACCAACCGGACAAAGGTAAAACCGCAACCAAGATCGCCTTGTTTGGATACGGAAGATTGGCAGAACTAGTTTTCCGTAGCCTAGCATAACCGTCTAACAACCTAAAACCTTGTTTGGGTGCGGTCAACAAAACGTGGATAAGGAAAACAGGATTTCCACAAACCCAGGAAAGTGCGGTTTGGGAAAAACGAGTATTACTCGTTTTTCAGAAAACGTGATTACGCAAAACGCGATTGCAGCAACTTTATCTCTTCGTCCTCAACAAACTCAGCCCGCCACTTCTTCCTTTTCCCCGCCACAAAGCGCACCAATTTTTCATCCCGCCTATATATTACAGACGCAACCGCTGGTACAATCAGTAAACACATATTAAAACCTAGCTAGATCCATGGCTAACTACTGACGCTGGCTGGGATCGTCAATTTGCTGGCCATTGACGCCGACTGCAGCCACGGTTTCGCTGGCTGGAGGACAAGGGCGCCCTTCTCGACCTGATTGCTGACGGAAGGGCTCTCTTCCTCAAGCTGGTTGTTGAAGGCAGATCTACTGCTGACGGAAGGGCTCTCTTCCTCGAGCTGGTTGTTGAAGGCAGATCTACAGGTATGATCCAATTCACCATAAGTAATTGATCACCATATGCAATTCTGTAGCAAGAGTGTTCACAATTTTAGTAAATGAACGCAAGTGTAAAGTAGGAACTGCAAATTTGTAGCAGTCGTGTGTTTACTTGAGTGATGAACAAAAGGATCCTTTTTCTATAGATCTATCTAGATTTTTAGGTTTCAGTGTTGTAGTGATAACCTGCAATACTCATCAGGGACAAAAAAAACTAGATTGATAATATGCTCCTAGACTTCATCTATCATTTTGGATTGTACTAGTAATCACTGTGACGCTAGAAAATATGGGTGATCAGGTAAAAAAGATTAAGAAGGAAAACACTGATAAGCAACCCACAAAGCGTCACATATGGAAATCTTCAGAGGAAAAGATATTGCTCAATATACTCAAAGAGCAAACCTTAAATGGAGGGAAGGACGGAACAGCTTACACAAAGAAAGCATGGCGTGAAATCCAAGAACAGTTGAATAACTCAAAGGTAGACAAACTAGTTGCAACAAATAAAAAATTGTCATAAGTACTACAGGAGTTGCTATGCTACCATGGACAAACTTCTAAAACTTACTGGGTTTGGCTGGGATGATGAGGACAAAATGATCAAAGCAGAAGATGAAATTTGGGAGGATCTCATTTCAGTAAGTTTAGCTCATAAAATTTATAGTCCATTGCAATGTCTTATCTTTAACCAATAGACTAACAATATACTATAAAATTGCAGAAGGATAAGAATATTAAAGAATACCGAGATAAAGTGTGGCCTAGTTGGGAAGACCTTCAAGACATATGTGCTAGCTCTACTGTATCTGGACTTGGTGCTGTATCTAGCAAAGGGGAAGGTGAATCCAGTAAAGCACAAATTGATCTAAATGAAGTAGTAGATCTTGAATCCAGTGAAGCAAATGAACCCTTTGTTGCTTGTCCTAAGAAGCTTGATTCCACTAAGGCAGATAAAAGTAAGAAGTTCATTGGCAGTGGATCACAAGATACTTCAAAAGGTCGAAAACGCACAGCTGATGATGCCATAACCGCATTAGATCGCCTAGCTGACGCATCACTGAGAATTGTTGAATCGAAGAAAAATGCAGCACAGCAGATAGACGCTTACTCAATGAAGTCATGTATGCAGATATTAAATAGCATTCCTAACCTTGAGGTGAAGAAAAAACTAAAAGCTGCACAAGCATTCACAGATCGCAACCAAAGGGCAATTTTCATTGAGATGGATCAAGATACTCGGTCTCTATGGATTGAAGAAGTTTAGTTTTATGCTTATGTTACTCCAAAGAGATTTGAGATTAGGTCATTTGGTTTTCCATTAATTACCTGTACCAGTTTGCAGTTTGTGTTCAGACAATCAATATCACTTATTACTTTAAATATTCGTTTTCTGGTGCTACTTGCTAAATTATTCATTGTTCTATCTTACTTCACTTAATTGCACTTCGTACCTACTCCTTTTGTAAGCAACAAATGCAAAAAATCTTGTCCTGTTATTTAATAAAATTTGTATCAACCTTGGAGCTCATCCCCTTCCCGCTACAGTACCCGAAGGAGGCGATTTCTGAAACCTTCCTCTCCTCCCACCTCGCCGTCGGCGTTCTGCTGGTTCCCTCTCCCTCCGCCGGCCGCTCCGGCGGCGGGAGGGTGGGGGAACCCCGGATCCGATGTGTACATAGTGTAGGGCGGAGTAGGTCTCCTGCTGGCGGCGTCGGGGAGCTGGCGGCGTGGTCAGTTCGGAGTTTTGCGGCGGCGCTCTTCCTCTCTGGTTGCAGGTTTCCTCGGAGGTCTGCGGTCGAGCTGCTGCCTTGTTCATGCTCGCAGATCCGTGGATCTGTGCGGCGTGCTGTCCCCGTTCCGGTGTCCGATGTGCGGCGGAGCCGGTTGCTTGGAATAATCGGAGGAGGTGCTGGTGATGGCCATGGCGTCCGAATCGACGGAGCGAGATGGAGGCTCTGTGGAGTTCGAGGCTCGAGGACTTCCCGTCTGCACGGGGACGCTTCTGTTCCAAGGTTGAAGGAAGCAGGTGCGGCGGCGCGTCGTCGGCATGTTTCGCTCGGCGTTGACGAAGACGGGATCCAGAAGGACCTTGTTGTAATTTTCTTATCTTTGCTGGATCTTTCTGTAAGAACTGTGGTGTCACTGTAAGCAGCTCTTTCCTCGCAAAAAAAAAAAAAAATTGTATCAGCTCGAGAACACAACAAATTTGTACATCCATATGTACAAAATTTAACCGAGGTTAGTATTTGAAATTTTGCAGAACCATGGAACATATGGCTGATGAAGACTTTTCTGATTCTGAGAAAATAATAGTTAATAACATTTCTGCAGTGACAGTTGATAACCCACAAGTATAGGGGATCGCAACAGTCTTCGAGGGAAGTAAAACCCAAATTTATTGATTCGACACAAGGGGAGACAAAGAATACTTATAAGCCTTAACAACTGAGTTGTCAATTCAGCTGCACCTGGAAAAGCACTAGTAACAGAGGTGATGTGAAAGCAGCAGTAATACGAGAACAATAGTAATAGTAACACAGCAGCAGTAACAGAAAGGCAATGGCACATAGAACCGGAGAGAAATGATGATGACAAATGGACCGGGGTTCCCAGCTATCTACACTAGTGGTAACTCTCCAAACAAATAGCAGGTGTTGGATGAACAAATTATAGTTGGGCAATTGATAATTGTGAGGGCATGACAATGCATGCTATGATAAGATAAAGTTTACTGTAGTATTTAATTGGGCATTACGACAAGGTACACAGACCGCTATCCAGCATGCATGTGTGCCTAAATAATCCACCTTCTGGTTAGCATCCGCACCCCTTCCAGTATTAAGTTGCAAGCAACATATTATTGCATTAAGTATTGTCCATAATGTAAACAACACATTCATCCTTAAACTAAGCATTGCTATTTTACCCCTAGTGGCAACAGCACATCTACAACCTTAGAACTTGCTGCCACTATCCCAGGTTAAATAGAGGGTGAACCCAACAATCTAGCATAAATACTCCCTCTTGAAGATACAAGCAACTACTTGATCAGGGTAACCACAAGTACCGGAGAGCATGCAAGATCTTAAATAAACAATAGTATGATAATATGATGAACAATCTGATCATAATGTAACAATTCATCGGATCCCAACAAACACAACACCAATTACATCATATGGATCTCAATCATGTAAGGCAGCTCGTGAGATCATTGTATTGAAGTTCATGGGAGAGAGAGTACCCACTAGCTACAGCCAAGAACCCGTAGTCCATGGGGGAACTACTCACAAACCATCATGGAATCGAAGTGGAGGTGGTGGAGTCTATGGAGATGGCTCCGGGGGTCAATCCCCGTCCCGGCAGGGTGCCTGAACAGGAATTTCTGACTCCCGAAACGAGGTCTCGCGATGGCGGCGGCGCTGCGGAAGTCTTTCTTGAGTATTAGATATATATTTAGGGTTTTCGCGTCGGGGTGACTAAATAGGCGAAGGGGCAACGTCGGTGGCATCCCGAGGGGCCCACCTCACCAGCTGGCGCACCCTCTCTCCTGGCCGCGCGAGCCTATGAGGTGGAGGTTGTGGGCCTCCTCCTGGCTTGCCCTTCTGGCTCCGTGTATCCATCGGAAAAATAGGAGGTTTGGCTTTTGTTTCGTAGAATTCCGAGAATATTGCCCGAACAGCTTTTCTGGAGCCAAAACCATCAGAAAACAGGAACTGGCACTGTGGCATCTCGTTAATAGGTTAGTCCCAGAAAATGTATAATAATGATATATAATGCATATAAAACATGTGATAATGATACATAAAACAAGCATGAAACATCAGAAATTATAGATACGTTGGAGACGTATCAAGCATCCACAAGCTTAGTTCCTACTCGTCCTCGAGTAGGCAAACGATAGAAAATAATTTCTGAAGTGACATGCTACCAACATAATCTTGATCCAATAATAATGTAAGGCATGTGAGCTGAGATCAAATCATTCAAAGCAAATGTCTATAGTTGATATAAGAGATAATAAAGCAAGAGTCAAACAAGCTAAAAGTTTTCATGAACTATTGCTTTAAAGACATGTAACCGTACAAGGTTCATTAAAGATGGTTTAAGTATCCAGCGTAGGAGTTCTATCCTTCAATCCAAGCATCATGCAAATTTTCATAACATAGAAGGATTCAGTCAAGTAAACATAAACATGAACGTCATGAATAAACTGTTTTGAAGTCTACTCAACCTGTGAGCGCAAGTGTTTGGTATTGGGACCAGGATGTTATGGCAAAGAGAACATTAATGGGGGTTTGGAAGGCCAGTGGAAGAAAGTCTCACAAAGCTATAAGTGATCATTAGACAATAGGAAGTCTTATAATCGAAGCTATGTAAGGAGTAGTGATTGCCATGCAACGGATGCACATAGAGCTATATGTGTATGAAAGCTCTCCAATGGAACTAGTGGGGGTGCATCCAACTTGGTTGCTCATGAAAACCTAGAGCACTTTTGAGAAAGCTTATCATTGGAATATACAACCCAAATTCTATAGTGTAAATTCCCCACATAGTTATACTAGTAGAACATGAAAACTCTCTCACATGGAGTATATAGGTGCTAAACATGAGAACAAATAATGACTATGAATACTGCAGGTGCGATAACATGAGCACAAGTGTGGATAAAGGATAGTAATGTTGCCCCCTTTTTCTTTATTCTTTTTTTCTTTTTTCCTTTTTTCTATTTTTTTCTTTTCTGTTTCTCTTTTCGATGGCACATGGCTCCATTCACTTTTAGGGCAACATTCTAATATGACAACACACTTTTTGGTACATATAACTCATAATGAACAAGACATGATGTATGAAACTGTATGCCTCTGCCAGTGTAGCAGGATATGCAATGATCTAGCGTAACATGGGTAAACACATCAGCTGTATAGAATCATGCAAAGCAATATATAAGTGAGAAATGACAACAAGTCATGAAATGTAAATGGAAGTTGCATGGCAATATATCTCGGAACAGCTATGGAAATGCTGTGGTAGGTAGGTATGGTGGCTGTTTTGAGGAAGATGTTTGGGCTTATGTGTAGGAGAACAAGAGGAAGTCCCCCACGGTGTTGGATGCACTGGCGAAGTATGCATAACTCTCGATGTGAGCAGAAGGCAATGCACAACACCGAAGAGGCTAGCAAATTTGGATGGTGGAAGTGCCAAAAACCGTAGCTTAACATTAGTCAAAAAGAACTCACAAGTTTATTGCAAACAACTAGCAGGTTCAACATTAAGAGCATGATTAAAATTCACTCCAAGAAGGGCCATTCACGGTGGCACAAGTACCCCGTTAGATCCCTCGACCTTCAGCACAACTTAGTTACTACGATGAACTTTCAGACATGAAAAGCTATCAAGTCCAACTACACCTTCAACAATTTTATTAGAACTTGTAGTACGGTATAAGCTTAAAGACAACAATCCACTAATTATTTTAACTTAATTAACCAGCATGCTTTACCATCTAAATACCTCAAAACGTTTGCAAAGAATTAGATTATCAAAGTTCAATGATCTACAAGATTATGCAAGTTTTTCATTATACCACTACCACATGCAACATTTTCTGAACCAACACATCAACCAAGCAAATCTCCAAACAAATATAAGTGAAGCAAGAGAATACTTTCTATAAAATAACTAATAGCTCTGAACAAGAGATACATGAAAACCAAGAGCTAGAAGCTAAACAGTGCGAAAATGAATACTCAACAAATATAAGTGAAGAATAGGAGTATTCAAATGAAAAAGCGAAGCGTGTCTCTCTCCCAAACAAGATAGATGAACCGACATTGATATGATCAGAGAATAAAATAACAAACTAAACACAAAGACGCTCCAACAACAGCACATATGATGTGACATAGAGATGACCTGATAAGTTGTTGATGAAGAAGGAGATGCCTTGGGCATCCCCAAGCTTAGACGCTTGAGTCTTCTTTGAAATATGCTTGGGTGACCCACGGGGGCATCCCCAAGCTTAGGCTCTTCACTCTTCTTGATCTCATTATATCATCCTTCTCTCTTGACACTTGAAAACTTCTGCCACACCAAACTTCTCATAAACTTCATTAGAGGGGTTAGTATTCAAAAATATTAATCCACTTTAGGTTCTGTTGTGACACATTACAATACTCAATAAAACATTAGCTACAGCCCTCCATGTCTACAAAGCCTTAATTAAAATCCACAAGAGACAATGCAAAAAACAGAGACAGAATCAAATCAGAAAATGTGAAGTTAATGAAAGATGCGTACATATCTGAGAAAGATGTGTGATTGTTTATAGAATTTTTTGATTTTTCCCTAGGGAGAAAAGCTCAAATTCGTGACAGCTAAAAATCTGTCCCTGCGCAGAATCCAAATCTAGCATCATCTAATCATTAAAGGCTCTTCTTGGCACAACAATGCAATAAAATAAAGATATAAAGGAGTTCTTACAGAAGTAAGCAAGCTCTTTGACTCAAAAAGCAAAAGAAAAATTGTAGAAATAAAACATGGGTTGTCTCCCAAGAGCGCTTTTCTTTAATGCCTTTTAGCTAGGCTTGATAGTTGTAATGACGCTCTCATGAAAATAGAAAATGAAGCAAAAGGAGCATCAAGAAGCAAATTCAAAACACATTTAATTCCAACCCACTTCCTATGCATAGGAATCTTGTACACAAATAAATCCATAAAGAACAAAGTGACAAGCATAGGAAGATAAAACAAGAGTAACTTCAAAACTTTCAGCATATAGAGAGGTGTTTTAGTACCATGAAAACTTCTACAACCATATTTTCCTCTCTCACAATAATTTTTAGTAGCATCATGAATAAACTCAACAATATAACTATCACATATAGCATGCTTTTCATGATCTACAAACAAATAATTTTTATCAAGCTCATAGATAGTGGGATTAAAATTTTCGAACCCACTTTTATCAATAATATAGCAAGATGATTGATCAATCTCAAAAGATATGGGACTACTAGATAAAGTCAAAACCTTTCGAATCCCATTTTCATTACTAGTAAAATTGATATTATCAAGTAACATAGGACCATCATCTAGAGCTTTATCATAAACATTTTCCAAGCAAAACTCTTTAGTACCATGCATTTCGATATCAGCCACAAATAAAGGATTATCATAAGATTTTTCGAAATAGCATGGATTATCATATATAACAGTAGCATAATTATTCTCATACTAGTAGGAAAACCATTATAGGCAGGTTGACATTCTGTGGCGCACCAACTTTGGTGCGCCACAGAATTAATTTCTGTGGCGCACCCCTAATTGGTGCGCCACAGAATGTCTCATTTCTGTGGCGCACCAAGCCAGGTGCGCCACAAAATTATGAATTTATGTGGCGCACCGGGCAAGGTGCGCCACAGAAAGTCGTATTTCTGTGGCGCACCTTGCTTGGTGCGCCACAGAAAGTCAGATGGGGGGCTGGGGGATTTAAAAATAATAATTCTGTGGCGCACCAGGCAGGAATCCCACCCCCCTGGATCGCCTTTTTAGTCTTGCAGGAGGCAAAAGAGAATGATAAAAATTTCAAAAATTAAAACCCTTTGACATGTGGGTAGGTATGACTGTCTAGTACGTGTAGAAATTTTGACCTTTTCTGCTAGAAATCCAAAATAAATTTTTATACGGCCATAACTTTTGCATACGACATCGGAATAATGCAAAAAACATGCCAAAAAAAACTAGAGGAAAATTGGAGTTCGAATCCACCGGGGTTTACCCGGTCAGGAATTCACAGATTCCGCAAATTCAAAAAGGAAAAAAAAAGTTATTTCATACAGACGATTTTTCGCAGGAAAATCAAAAAATTCTAAAAATTCTAAAAAATTAAAAAATTCAAAAAGTTCAAAAAATTCAAAAAAGACAAAAAAATGTATAACAAAGAAGATTGTTCAATGTTTTTTAAGTGTTTTGACTTTTTTGATTTTTTTTGATATTTTGAATTTTTTAAGTTTTTGATTTTTTTTGGATTTTTTAGGTTTTTGATTTTTTGGATTTTTTAAGTTTTTTGATTTTTTTTGAAGTTTTGACTTTTTTTGAAATTTTTAGGATCTTTTGAAACTTTTTAACCCTCCTTTTCAAAGTTTAGAAGTTTTTAAAAAATTTGAACTTTAAAAACGCACATTTATAACACATAGGTAACATAACCACATACAAGCCTTAAGAGGATTCATATGATATATATATCAATAAGATTTGAGTAGCACAATGGTAGGTGAATTGGGTGGAACTTAGAAGTTAAACGTGCTAGGGTTGAAGCACTTTGATGATGGGTGACCTAGCGGGAAGGTGGGGTTCAAAAGATTCAAATTTTTTGAATAAATAGGATTTTTATATTATTTCATATTCTGATTTTTCTGATTTTTTTTTAACTTTTTTTTGCAGTTTTTTAATTTTTTGAAATTTTCAGAATTCTGTGGCGCACCTGCAGTGCGCCACAGAAATCCACCAAGCCTGGTGCGCCACAGAAATGTGGATTTCTGTGGCGCATGGCATGATTCGCCACAGAAAAAAAAATTAGTGGCGCCGATTCTGTGGCGCACCAAGAAATTCTGGGGGTGCGCCACAGAATATGCAATTGGTGCGCCACTGATAGCTGTTTTTCCACTAGTGTCACAAGTTTTACTCACAGGAAAAATTTCAAGAGAATCAACAGGAACATAACATTCATCTTCCTTTGGTAAGCATGGAGGGCAATCAAATAGTGTAAGAGATAAAGAGTTACTCTCATTAGAAGGTAGGCATGGGTAGCTAATCCATTCTTCCTCCTTTTGTTCATCACTCTCCTCCTCTTTTTCATCTAATGAGCTTTCAGGTTCAACAATTTCTTCTTCCACAGGTTCCTGCAAATTGTGAGTGCATTCTTGTGCATGAGCGAGTCTCTCTTTATAATCAATGATATAAGGATTATTGCTGTAATATTCTATGCAATAATCAAGGATAGAAGAGACATAATCTTTAAGGTCTTTACAAGCAATACAAGTTTCATAATTTTTAGCCATGAAAAATTCTAGCTCAGAGGCTCCTATAAATAAAACAAATTGTTCTACTTCTTCGAACCCAAGATGAATATAGTTATTCCAATGATAGTTCACAATTAAAACTTCTTCACTAAAGGCACATTGGAACTTAAGATGTTTAGTATCCTGTTTAGAGGAACAGTTTATATCATGGCGTTTAAGCAAGACCTTAGCAATTGTATTCAACCTTTCTAACACAACACTCATGACTTCACACCTTTTTGATTCTCTATACTTTATGTATAATTCTATAAGCTCCATATAGGTTGTGGGTTCTTCCATAACAACAATTTTTAAATTTTTGGTTTTTCAAAATTTTATGGATTTTTGAATTTATAAGAAAAACAAAACAAAAATAAACTAAACAAAAGTAAACTAAACAAAACACAACTAAACAGAAATAAACTAAGCATAAATAAACTAGACAAAACAAAATAAAATAAAAACAGAGAGAGAGGTAGAGTGTACTCCCCAGGTAATCTTATGAGTAGAGCTATGCTCCCCGGCAACGGCGCCAAAAAATAGTCTTGATAACACACAAGTATAGAGGATCACAACAGTCTTCGAGGGAAGTAAAACCCAAATTTATTGATTCGACACAAGGGGAGACAAAGAATACTTATAAGCCTTAACAACGGAGTTGTCAATTCAGCTGCACCTGGAAAAGCACTAGTAACAGGGATGATGTGAAAGCAGCAGTAATATGAGAGTAATAGTAACAGTAACACAACAGCAGTAACACAGAGGCAATGACACCAGAAAATAGTTGATACTACTTTTAATGGAATATAGAACCGGAGAGCAATGATGATGACAAACGGATCGGGGTTCCCAGCTATCTACACTAGTGTTCACTCTCCAAACAAATAACATGTGTTGGGTGAACAAATTACAGTTGGTCAATTGATAATTGTGAGGGCATGACAATGCATGCTATGATAAGATAAATTTTACTGTAGTATTTAATTGGGCATTACGACAAGGTACACAGACCGATATCTAGCATGCATCTGTGCCTAAATAATTCACCTTCCGGTTAGCATCCGCACACCTTCCAGTGTTAAGTTGCAAACAACAGATTATTGCATTAAGTATTGTGCATAATGTAAACAACACATTCATCCTTAGACTAAGCATTGCTGTTTTACCCCTAGTGGCAACAGCACATCTACAACCTTAGAACTTGTCGTCACTATCCCAGGTTAAATAGAGGTTGAACCCAACTATCTAGCATAAATACTCCCTCTTGGAGATACAAGCAACTACTTGATCAGGGTAACCACAAGTACCGGGGAGCATGCTAGATCTTAAATAAACAATAGTATGATAATATGATGAACAATCTGATCATAATGTAACAATTCATCGGATCCCAACAAACACAACACTAATTACATCATATGGATCTCAACCATGTAAGGCAGCTCATGAAATCATTGTATTTAAGTTCATGGGAGAGAAAGTACCAACGAGCTACAGCCAAAAACCCGTAGTCCATGGGGAACTACTCACAAACCATCATGGAGTCGAAGTGGAGGCGGCGGAGTCGATGGAGATGGCTCCGGAGGTCAATCCCCGTTCCGGCAGGGTGCCAGAACAGGAACTTCTGACCCCCGAAACGAGGTCTCGCGATGGCGGCGGCGCTGCGGAAGTCTTTCTGGAGTATTAGATATATATTTAGGGTTTTCACGTCGGGGTGACTAAATAGGCGAAGGGGCAACGTCGGTGGTGTCCCGAGGGGCGCACCTCACCAATTGGCGCACCCTCTCTCCTGGCCGCACGAGCCTATGAGGTGGAGGCTGAGGGCCTCCCCCTGGCTTGCCCTTCTGGCTCCATGTATCCCTCAGAAAAATAGGAGGTTTGGCTTTTGTTTCGTCGAATTCCGAGAATATTGCCCGAACAGCTTTTCTGGAACAAAAAACAGCAGAAAACAGGAACTGTCACTGTGCCATCTTGTTAATAGGTTAGTCTCAGAAAATGTATAATAATGATATATAATGCATATAAAACATGTGACAATGATACCTAAAACAAGCATGAAACATCAGAAATTATAGATACGTTGGAGACGTATCAACAGTGTTTCGAGATGTGTTGTTCACTAGACTATTCAAAACATCTCGTAACACCTCGAAATTGATGGGTGCTAAAAAAACTAGAGAGTGGTTGGAAGGACATCCGATTAGATTTTATGAACAAGTTCGTGTTGAAAAGCACACCTTTTACTTATTGCGTGATGCATTATGTAGGAGGAAACTATTGAAGGATACAAACCGGATGAATGTCAATGAACAACTATTGATATTTCTTCTTACAGTTGGTCATCATGTTAGGAATCATGTTCTACAACATAGATTTCAGCATTCTGGTGAAACAATAAGTCGACACTTCAATATAGTCTTGAGAGCCATCAATGGTCTACGTGATGTTTGCATAACAGATCCACCCAATGTAGTCCCATCAATAATATTGGGCGACTCAAGGTACTACCCATACTTCAAGGTAGTATTTTCTATCTCATGCACATGTTTATATAACTATGAATTCTAGCATTTTTTAAACCTTAAATTCTTATAACTGCTATTTGGAACAGAATTGTTTAGGAGAAATCGACGGGACACATGTTGATGCAAAAATCAAGCTTGATAAACAAACTCCTTACAGAAATAGGCATGGCTAAATATCTCAAAATGTAATGGCAGTCGTGTCATTTGACATGACGTTTTCATACGTGGCTGCTGGATGGGAAGGTTCCGCATCAAATCAAGCCGTTCTACGGTGGGCTGTTACTAGTGGTGGTTTTGTTGTTCCAAAAGGTAAAATAGAAATACATGAATTTAGAAGCATGCAATTAAAGTTCATCTATATTGTGTTAAAATATAATACTAGCTGGGAATGCAGGTAAATTTTATCTTGTCGACTCAGGCTATGGAAATACTCCAAAATTCATTGCCCCCTATCGTGGAGATCGCTATCATATTGGTTCATTTCGTGGAAGTAACTGATGACCCACAAGTATAGGGGATCGCAACAGTCTTTGAGTGAAGTAAAACCCAATTTATTGATTCGACACAAGGGGAGCCAAAGAATACTTGTGAGCCTTAACAGCGGAGTTGTCAATTCAACTGCACCTGCGAACAGTCTTGCTCGACACAGATTATCAGTAGCAACAGTTTATGATAGTAGCAGCGGTGAAATAATGGCAGCAGTAAAGTAATGACAACAGTAGTGATTGCAGTAAACAATAGGATTAAAACACTGTAGGCATAGGGATGGATGAACGGGCGCTGCATGGATAAGATAGTCATATAATAATCAAGACATAGGCATTGCAGATAATAATGATAAAGCATCCAAGTACTAAGTAAACATAGGCATGTGTTCCGTATATAGTCGTACGTGCTCGCAATGAGAAACTTGTACAACATCTTCTGTCCTACCAGCCGGTGGCAGCCGGGCCTCAAGGGAATCTACTGGTAATTAAGGTACTCCTTTTAATAAAGTACCGGAGCAAAGCATTAACACGCCGTGAACACATGTGATCCTCACATCGCAGCCATTCCCCTCGGCTGTCCCAATTATTGTCACTTTGGGACCTCGGGTTCCGGACAACAATATGTGTATACAACTTGCAGGTATGATCAATAAACAGTGCATATCATTATGAAACAATAACATGTTCAGATCTGAAATCATGGCACTCGGGCCCTAGTGACAAGCATTAAGCTCAACAAGTTGCAACAACATCAATAAGTACTAACAACGGATACTAGGCACCATGCCCTAATGATCTTATAACTTATTACATGAACAATCTCATCCAATCCCTACCATCCCCCTCAGCCTACAGCAGGGAATTACTCACACATGGATGGGGGAAACATGGATGGTCGATGGAGAAGCGTCGGTGATGATGATGGCGATGATCTCCTCCAATTCCCCGTCCCGGCGGAGTGCCAGAACGGAGTTTCTGGTCCCCGAAATAGGTTTCGCGATGGCGGCGGCGTACGGTGATGTTTCTGGATGAAGTGGACGACCCCCTCGCGTTTTAGGTCAGAGGGGTTAAGTAGTCGAAAGGGGGCTCGGGGAGGTGTCCGAGTCGCCCTCCTCAGGGCTGGCGCGGTGGGCCCCTGGCCGCGCCGCCTGTGGTTTGGGCCACTCGTGGCCCATCTCCGCCTCCCCTTCTGGCTCCGTGAGTCTTCTGGTAAAATAGGAGGTTTGCGATCTTTTCTGGTGTTTTTCCCGAAAGTTGACTTTCTGCACAAAAACAAGACACCAGGGCAATTCTGCTGAAAACAGCGTTAGTCCGCATTAGTTGTATTCAAAACACACAAGTTAGAGGTAAAACAATAGCAAAAGTGTTCGGGAAAGTAGATACGTTTTGGACGTATCAACTCCCCCCAAGCTTAGCTTATTGCTTGTCCTCAAGCAATTCAGTTAACAACTGAGTGCGATAAAAGACTTTCACGAACACATTTGCTTCATATGATGCATATATTCTCACTATATGAACAAATGCTTAGGCAATTCAAGATGAGGCAAATGCAAATAATGTCACTCAATAGGCATGTAAACTATGAAAAGATACCAACATACTAATAGCGACAAACATGAAACATATTAATTCACAAGATTGTAATGCTCATAATAGGATATGATAAGATGGTATCTCGCTTGCCCGTTTTTGTACAGCAAAACATAAATGCCCAGGCACCTCTGAAGTTCATGGGAAGACTAGAATCAAAGATATCAAAGATAAAAGCATCAAAGTTATATCACAGTTAACCACATTCTGGGACAAGCACATTACACTAAGAACGACAACTATGCTCTCGAGAAAGTGCTCAAAGAAAGGATGGTGACTCAACATGAAAGTAAAAGATTGACCCTTCGCAGAGGGAAGCAGGGATTATCATGTGCTAGAGCTTTTTATTTTTAAAACAGAAGCAAAATTGTTTTGGGAAGTGTTTGTTGTTGTCAACGAATGGTAGTGGGTACTCTAACCCCCTTGTCAACCAGACTTTCAAGAGCGGCTCCCATGAAGGATGTTATTTCTACCAGCAAGGTAGATCATCCCTCTTCTCTTTTGTTTACACATGTATTTTAGTTTCATTATGGGTGACACTCCCCCAACCTTTGCTTGCACAAGCCATGGCTAACCGAATCCTCGGGTGCCTTCCAACATTCACATACCATGGAGGAGTGTCTATTTGCAAATTAAGTTGCTTACTGATAAATCAGGGCAAAACATGTGAAGAGAATTATTGATGAAAGTTATAATTAATTGGGACTGGGCACCCCATTTGCCAGCTCTTTTTGCGTGGATGAAAGCTAGTCCATTGAAAATGACAAGATTGAAAGATAAAACACCACATACTTCCTCATGAGCTATAAAACATTGACACAAATTGAGAAGTACTTTGAAGGTTTTAAAGGTAGCACATGAAAATTTACTTGAATGGTTCGAAATGCCATGCATAGGTATTTATGGTGGACACTTTGGAATAACTTGGTTTTCATGGTTTTGGAAGCACGAGCAGCATTCCCGCTCAGTACAAGTGAAGGCTAGCAATAGACTGGGAAGCGACAATCAAGAGAGCAATAACCGTCATAATCATGCTTGCGACAAAATGAAATTAATTGAGGCATAAAAGTGATACAAGAACTCTGAGTCAAAATAAATCATCAAGGCTTAATTGACTTTTGTTTTTCAGTCATGCATGCATGAGCATGTGCCAAGTCAATTCGAATGAATTATTCAGAGGAGGATACCACAATGTCATACCCTTATGAATAGAACAATGCAAGCAAACATCAACATAACATGCTACCACTATTAATAAATTGGGACCGATCATGAGAGAACAAGAACTACTAAGCATCCACTAAATGACATATACCTCACATGAACCAACTAAGCATGCTCACATAGATGAGTATATGTACAAAAATGAAAACAAATAGAGTTCATACCAGCCTCTCACCCCAACTCGAGTTGTTGTAGATCATCATTATTGCTTTTTCACTTGTGTTGCTTCGAATGATAAGAATGAAAACCAAGCTCCATCGGAGTCACGGATGGCTGTCCAACTCTGAAAACACTATACAAAACCAAAAAGAAACAACAAATATTTTTGGGTTTTCGAGTTTTTGAAACAAGAGCAAAAAGAAACAAACAATAAAGCAAAATATTTTTGGATTTTTGAATAACAAACCGAATTTTAAAACTAAGCAAACTAATACTGAAACTTAAAGAAACAAATGAAGAGAAACAACAGAAATATTTTTGGTCTTTTTGTGTTTTGGAATGCAGTAATAAAAAGCAAATAAAAAAAGAAAGAAAGAAAATGCAACATGGATATACAAAGTATCGACAAGATATGATATGTAAATGAGTGAGATGTCGATATACCTCCCCCCAAGCTTAGGCTTTTGGCCTAAGTGGAGGTCAACGCCACTGTCCCATGATGCGCCACTGTGTATGAAGGAGGGTGCACATCCTGGTGCGAGCCTGACGACGCACCAGGATAAGTGACGGTGTAGTGATCACCAGGTGCCTCTTCCTCCTCCTGATGCTGCTGGTGAAAACCCGCAGTCGAAGCTGCT
Source organism: Poa pratensis (assembly GCA_947311845.1). NCBI lineage: Eukaryota > Viridiplantae > Streptophyta > Magnoliopsida > Poales > Poaceae > Poa > Poa pratensis. The sequence goes on from CAMZMU010000052.1 coordinate 7,617,353, forward strand.
CCTCCAATGCCTCCCTGGAGTATGACCACGGCCTCTGTGAATAGGAAACAAATCGGCCTGGGGCAAAGGGACCTCGGTTGGCTCCCCGTTAGTATAAAACACTTTATAAACAATGTTCCCATGCGAGAGCCAGGTGTAGCAAACTGATGCCCTATCATAGTAGCAAGATCAAGTCTAACAGGGGCTAGCACATATCATAGGTGTTGCAGAAAGACCAAAACTAGCAGCAACACGCTTTGCAACAATCCCACCATAGATGGGTCCTTAGCGATAAGCGGCGAGCAATAAGAGCACCAAGGTGAATGTAGTGCTACCATTAAGTGCAGCAGCAAGAAAAGCAAGATGATAGTTAGAAATGTTGCTGGTGTTCTCCCTACCAAGAATGCTAGTAGCAAGGTAGAAAACAAAATACTTGATGGCAGGGTATTGGATATTCCTTATCTTGCCGCGATGAGCGTCGCGGCTATCGTCATTGGTCACTGCTCGATAAAGTTCCACCAAGTCGCGGGTGTTTCCTTCAATCTTCTTCGCTGTACCTATAGGAGCAATATCTATGGCAGCACAAAAGTCATTCAAACTCATGGTAACAGGCATATCATAGATCTTAAATTTAACAACAGGTCCATAAGATGAGTTTGTGAATTTAAAACTCTCAACAAAAGTTTTGGTGAGCCAATAATGTTGGACACCCTCATCCTGCATATAAGTAGTTAAACCAACTCTCTGGAAGAAACAAGAAATCATCAAGCAAACCTGCATTAGTTAGAAACTCAATGCATGGAAAGGATGAAGCATTTGGGATTTGATCATCCCCTCCATCTCCAATGTTTGGTGCAATGACATCTTCATCATAGGAGCGCCTAACTCGAGTGGATGCCCTTGAGGGTCTTCTTACCCTCTGAGATCACTCTCAAACACCTCTCCAAAGTTGTGGTTATGCATTTTCCTTTTCTGAAATTTTCAACACATATCATAAAAATTGATTTTGAAGCATACAAATGAGGGGAACTACTATATGAACTTGCTAGAGGACTAAACATGCATCAAAACTGATTATATCAACATAGAACAAGCATGCATACTCACTTAACAAGTCACCTACAGCAGCAAAATACTCAAGGTATACTTCACTAAACAAAATTCTACTTGGATACATGGAGGAGTCACATACCGGAGAGCAATTGCCCCAAATCTCAGCAGCTGAGATGGGCTGAACAAAGAGATCGAAATCGCGAGGAAGAACAGCAAAACTCGGGTGTGAGAGAGAAAAACGAGCTGAGTGATGCAAGAGGAAGAAGTGGTAGGTGGGGAACTGTTGGAGGGCCAAGGGGCCCCCCTCAGTGGCTGGCGCGGCCAAGGGGCAGCCGCGCCACCATGTGGTTTGACCCCATGGTGGGTCCCCTTGGTCAGCACCAGGCACTCCCACGATGCTCTTTGAAAAATAGGACCAATGGTATAATTTTTAGAGATTTTGAAAACTTTCAATTTGCACGAAATCTGGATATTTAAATTAATAAAACTTGGGCAGAAAAATTATTTTTAAAATTCAAAACAACTAAACTTTTGCAACCTAATTATCACTACAGGAGGTAAAACAAAGTTGAAGAAAGAAATGTTGTTTAGCTCTTTCATGTATGCAAATACATTTGATAACAAGGTTGATCAAGTCTTGGCACCAAATAAATTTACATGACACAAATGATTTAAACATCATGAAACACTCATGTTACCTTGTATTGTATTGATATGGATCCAATCATAATGTTTTGATATCCTTCTTGATGATCATATATAGGGCAATCAATACTTCCCACTTTGATAGTTTTAAAATTGGAGATGGTATTGACTCCATAAATCTTGTCAACTTTCTTGGGGAAATAAACAGTATGTTCTTTATCATTAACATTGAAAGTTACTTTTCCTTTATTGCAATCAATAACAGCACCTGCAGTATTTAGAAAAGGTCTTCCAAGAATAATAGACATATTATCATCTTCAGGCATTTCAAGAACAACAAAATCAGTCAAAATTAAACAATTGTTAGCCACTTGAACAGGGACATCCTCACAAATGCCAACAGGAACAGCAGTAGATTTATCAGCCATTTGCAAAGATATATCAGTAGGTATCAATTTATCAAGATAGAGTCTCTTATAAAGAGAAAAAGGCATAACACTAACTCCTGCTCCCAAATCACATAAAGCAGTTCTAACATAATTATTCTTGATGGAGCAAGGGATGGTTGGTATACCTGGATCTCCAAGCTTCTTAGGAACCTTGCCATTGAAAGAATAATTAGCAAGCATAGTAGAAATTTCCTCATTAGGAATTTTCCTCTTGTTAGAAACAATATCTTTCATATACTTTGAGTAAGGAGGCAATTTAATAGCATCAGTCAAAGGAATTTGCAAGAACAAGGGTTTCATCCATCACAAAATTTATTATAATGTTCTTCTTCCTTTGATTTTAGTTTCTTAGTTGGAAAAGGCATTTGCTTTTGAACCCAAGGTTCCCTTTCATTACCATGTTTCTTAGCAATGAAGTCTTCCTTAGTGTACTTTGTGTTTTTAGTATGCTTTTCAGGTTCCTTTTCACTAACTTCTTTATCAAGAGCATCATTTTTATCCTTATCACTATGTTCATTACCACTTTCAGTTTCAGCATCAGAGATAGATATACTATTAGGATCATTAACAGTTTCAGAGGATTCTACAACATTTTTATGTTTCTTCTTCTTTTTCTTAGAAGGAGAAACTGGTTTTTCAGTTGAGAATCTTGTTCAATTCTTTTAGGATGTCCCTCAGGATATAAAGGATCCTGAGTATAGCTCCACTCTAGTGCTAACAAGACAGTTTTTTTTTCTTAGAAGCATTGGCTAACATGTCTTGTTGCACTTTAGTGAGTTGATCAATTTGAGTTTGAACCATATGGAAATGTTTAATAAGCATCTTAACATCATTGGAGGTTCTCTCCACAATATCATGCAACTTACTAATAGCTTGAGAGTTTTCATGCAAATGATTCTCTACTCTCATATTAAAATTATCTTGCTTAATAACATAATTATCAAATTCATCTAAGCATTGATCAGGTGGTTTAGAGTAGGGAATATCTCCTTCATCGAACCTGTGGAGAGAGTGTACCTCAATTATGGATGATGAGGAATTGGCTTACACAAATCTTCAATAGGTGGAAGGTTCTTCACATCTTCAGATTTAATACCCTTCTCAATGAGAGTCTTCTTGGCTTCCCTCATTGTTTCATCATTCAATTCAATCATACCTCCCCTCTTCTTGATATTGGTGTTGGGTCGGCGCAGGTAGAGTCCAATCATCATAATTCTGGCTGATTTTAGCCAATAATTCTTCAGCTTCTTCAGGGTTCTTTTCCTGAAAACACAACTAGCACAACTATCCAGATATGCTCTAGATTCAATAGTTAGTCCACTGTAAAATATATCAAGTAGATCATGCTTTTCCAAATCATGTCCAGGCCGAGCTCTGATAAGAGAGCAAAACCTTGTCCATGCCTCTGGAAGTTTCTCTTCATCTTCCTGGTCAAAGTTATAAATTCTCTGCAAAGCATCATGTTGAGCACTAGCAGGGAAATATTTCTGAAAGAAAACATTAAGCAAACCAGTAGGACTAGTAATAGAACCAGGAGACAAGTTGTTATACCAAGCTTTAGCATCATCTTTTAATGAGAAAGGAAAAATCTTAGCAACAAAATAGCTACGCTTCTTGATATCATCAGAAAATAAGCCACTCAAAGTAGAGAGCTCATTCATGTGCTCTACAGCACTTTCATCTTAGTGCCACAAAAAGGAGTTTTCTCAACAATAGATATATGAGATAAATCAAGAGAAAAATCATAATCCTTATCTTTAATGTTTATAGGAGAAGTGGCAAACTTAGGATCAGGTGACAACTTGTATTTAACAGCATGTTGTGCAAGAAAATTTTAATATTACTTGCACCAGTAGTAGCATTACATTTATCAATAAAATCATCATCAAGTTCCACATAAGTTTCATCAGGATCATCATCACAAGTATAATCCCTTAACTCAGGTGAATAAACAGGAGTAGTAGGACTTCCATTAGGTGTTCAGCATTTTCAAGTTGTTTAGACTTAGCAATAGCAGCATCTAAAAGTGGACCTAATGAAATACCTCATCAATCACAGTAGAAGCATCATCAATATTATCAGAGGCATTTTCAGATTCATCATCAGAAGTAACGTGCGCGTTGTGGTGGTGTAACAAGTTGACTCAATACAGATGGTGAGTCAAGAGCAGCAGAGGTACTAAGTGTCGTACCTTTTCTTGTAGTGGATGGCAATACACGAACCTTCTCAAGAGCTTTACCCATGATGAATAAATTTCAGCGAGCAATATAGATCACAAGTGAACTCACAAATAAAGCTATGCTCCCCGGCAACGGCGCCAGAAAATAGTCTTGATGACCCACAAGTATAGGGGATCGCAACAGTCTTCGAGGGAAGTAAAACCCAATTTATTGATTCGACACAAGGGAGCCAAAGAATACTTGAGAGCCTTAACAGCGGAGTTGTCAATTCAGCTGCACCTGTGAATAGTCTTGCTCGACACAGATTATCAGTAGCAACAGTTTATATAGTAGCAGCGGTGAAATAATGGCAGTAGTAAAGTAATGACAGCAGTAGTGATTGCAGTAAACAGTAGGATTAAAACACTGTAGGCATAGGGATGGATGAACGGGCGCTGCATGGATAAGATAGCTCATATAATAATCAAGACATAGGCATTGCAGATAATAATGATAAAGCATCCAAGTACTAAGTAAACATAGGCATGTGTTCCGTATATAGTCGTACGTGCTCGCAATGAGAAACTTGTACAACATCTTCTGTCCTACCAGCCGGTGGCAGCCGGGCCTCAAGGGAATCTACTGGTAATTAAGGTACTCCTTTTAATAAAGTACCGGAGCAAAGCATTAACACGCCGTGAACACATGTGATCCTCACATCGCAGCCATTCCCCTCGGCTGTCCCAATTATTGTCACTTTGGGACCGCGGTTCCGGACAACAATATGTGTATACAACTTGCAGGTATGATCAATAAACAGTGCATATCATTATGAAACAATAACATGTTCAGATCTGAAATCATGGCACTCGGGCCCTAGTGACAAGCATTAAGCACAACAAGTTGCAACAACATCAATAAGTACTAACAACGGATACTAGGCACCATGCCCTAATGATCTTATAACTTATTACATGAACAATCTCATCCAATCCCTACCATCCCCCTCAGCCTACAGCAGGGAATTACTCACACATGGATGGGGGAAACATGGATGGTCGATGGAGAAGCGTCGGTGATGATGATGGCGATGATCTCCTCCAATTCCCCGTCCCGGCGAAGTGCCAGAACGGAGTTTCTGGTCCCCGAAATAGGTTTCGCGATGGCGGCGGCGTACGGTGATGTTTCTGGATGAAGTGGACGACCCCCTCGCGTTTTAGGTCAGAGGGGTTATGTAGTCGAAAGGGGGCTCGGGGAGGTGTCCGAGTCGGCCTCCTCTTGGCTGGCGCGGTGGGCCCCCTGCCGCGCCGCCTTGTGGTTTGGGCCACTCGTGGCCCATCTCCGCCTCCCCTTCTGGCTCCGTGAGTCTTCTGGTAAAATAGGAGGTTTGCGACCTTTTCTGGTGTTTTTCCCGAAAGTTGGTTTTCTGCACAAAAATAAGACACCAGGGCAATTCTGCTGAAAACAGCGTTAGTCCGCATTAGTTGCACTCAAAACTCACAAGTTAGAGGTGAAACAATAGCAAAAGTGTTCGGGAAAGTAGATACGTCTTGGACGTATCAGTAACCGGCGATATAATAGTGCAAAAGATTTGTTCAACCATCTGCATTCCCAACTACGGAATGTTGTTGAACGGAATTTTGGTGTTCTCAAAAGCTCGTTTTCCAATTTTAAGCAGGAAAGGAGGAATTCCTTATCCATATAAAACTCAAGTAAAAATTGTTATGGCTTGTTGCATCATCCGTAACTTCATAAGGAAGGTTAATCAACCCGATGAGTTGTTCGAGCTCTATGAGCATGGGGAAACACCAACAGATATGGAAAATGGTGAGCAAGAAGCTAGAGGGCAGGCACGAGAAGACGAACGAGTTGCTGGTGAGCGGATTCGTGGAGCCATCGCTCAACAGTTGTGGGCTAATCACCAGCAACGTAATACTCAGCAAGAGGAAGATGATTAAGCTCTACAATTAAGCACTACATATATGTTGTCCTTATTTACATGCACATTGCACAACTTCATCATTAGAACTTTTCATTCATTTATATATTAAGAAAATTTACATTCAAAGCTTATTGCTAAATTAAATGAAAAACTGTGGGTGGAAACCACACAGATTCGCCCCATTGTTTACCGATTATCCCTAGTTAAAGCGAGCTCAAGATGAACCAATTTGTTAATGAGGACCAGCATAAAGTCCAAATCGAAGCTAAGCTTAGCACCCACACACTTCGTACGTTTACAAGTTACAGCTTCTAATCCTCATATCACAGTCAAATAATGTATAAGCTAGATCTAAGAGCAAGCAGCAGAAATTAATAGGATCATCGTTCTACTTTCTCCTAGATCTAGCTGACACAGCAGGAATAGAACGAGAAAGAGATGGGTCACCTGAAATAATCTGAATGGTTGCGACACCAGAGTCCGAGATCTGGCATGACGCCATGACGACCATCATGGACCTCGCTGCTGCGGGCAGCATCGAGCCGCTCCCGACCTGTGCTGTGTGGGGACGACTGGCACACATCCATGGGGTGTGCGGCGTCGAGCACTCTCGAAGCTCCGAGCTGCCTGGTACAGCTGCTACGCGTCCAGGTGTGAGGTCGCTCCGGCAGCGGTATCCAGAAGATGGTTTCCTGCGCTGCTGGACCGGCCGGCGACGTTGAGCTTGGCTGTGGTGGAATATAGGAAGCAGAGCACTGACTCGGGGGAAGAAATGGGGACGCTGGAAATTAAGGAAGCGGTGTGGCCAAACAGGATACTGTACATACCGGTTTAGGAAACGGGACGACCCAAACATGGTTTAGCCAATACTCAATCGTAACAGAAATATTCGGAAAACTTGTTTTCCAAAAAATCCTGCCAAAACGTGTTTCCCAAAAACTAGTGCTAATCTTCGTTCATCCAAACAACCACCTAATCAGAGTCAGACACAAAGTAATTCTCCAAGGCTTTGGTATATAATGCATACCAATATACCATGGAGTTTCATACACCAAGAAGACAATACACACATGACCCAGGGCAAAAGCACACATGGACACGCTTCAGCTCTCCTGCATCCAAGTAGCCATAGCCTTGTTCTTGTTCACTCAAGTCAAGAGCAACACGGTGGGCACATTTGCCCTGCATCCAAACAGCACACTCTTCACTTGTACTAGTGGTATTTGGCGTGGCGCACGCCGCGCCCTTGATGTAAAATTTTGATGATGGTTTGGATATTTAAAAAAAAAAGAAATGTTCAGATTTAAATTGTTTGAAATGAAGACAAAATGTGTGAGTCTTTTGTAAGGCATTTTTCTTGGAATCTTCGAATTTGATTTTCGGCAATGTGGCATGTAATCTTAGCATTTTTTTTGTGTGTTGTTATGTTGGTGTGTCTTCATTTTTTTTTATGAGTGTGTTTGAATAGAAAATTCTTGATGAATTAATATATTTACATTTGTGATATATGTAGATAACTGTTTCTCTATAGCATTTTTTTATATTTTATGGAATGTCGGAATATTCGCGAAAATTTTGGCCAAATTAGAATATTCGAATATGTTTTTACTTTTGTGTGAGTATGTAGCAATTTTGACGATCATTTTTTTATATGTTTTGTACAATATTCAAATGTTTAGTAGTTTGAAAAGTCCAAACATGTTTGTATTTCGACGTGAACATTTAATCGAGATTAGGAGAAGTGAACATGTTTGAATTTGATTCCATATGTGCGGAAAGTTTGCTCGTGTCGAGTTGAATTGCTAGCCAAATTGAAGTGTTGAAACAAATTTGGTATTTGTTTTGAGTGCACTTCGGTTATTTTTTATGAGCATTTTGGTTTTTCATTTTACGGAATATCGGAATATTTGCTGAAATGTTAGACAAATTGCAACTTGAGAGCATGTTTTCTATTTTGTTATTGTAAAGTTAAACAATACATGTAGTTCTTAGATAAATGACGCTATAATTAAGTGAGACATGAAGCATTTGGAGTGTTGTAAAAAATGATTCCATTATCATTTGTTTAAGAATTTGGAACATTACATAAAAAGTCTTTTATTTTTTATCTATTTCTTTTGTTTAAATAAAACTTTGAATATTTCATATTTCTTTTATTTTTTTTGTAGACCATAAGAAAAGATTCGTTCAAATGAAATATAGACAGATTTTATATTCCATCATTAAGCAGACCCCATCCGCGTTTGTGTGATTTTGTTTTTTGAAATGTGTAAATAAGTTCGTATTTTGGCATTAATAAGTATTATTTATCTTGGTGAGCATGTAGATATATTCTGTAGTACCTTTAATACTGTAGGAAGTTGTAATATGCAAATATATTTTTATCTTCCAAATAATATTTAATGTAAGTACATTGTTAGTAGTAATGCATTTTTTTTTTGAATTCGAGTTCACAATTCGGGAAAGTTCATTTATATTGCATCTAAATATTGACTATTTTGAATTCTGTAAATATGTTTTGTGTTTTGCCATAGATGGTTAGTGTTGGTTTTTATAAGCATTTGTTATATAGTTTAGAGAATATCCAAATATATAGCAAATGGAAGTATTTAAATACGTTTCTTTGTTGGCATGAATTTTTAAATGTAATTTAAAAATGTATTTGTGTTAGAAATGTTCGAACATGTTTGTATGTTGGTGTTAATATTTAATTGAAATTAGGAGAAGAATGAATATGTATTATTTCTATATGGTGACAAAATTTGAATATTTTGGGGAGAAAAATCAGCGTAAGTATTTTTTTCGTTATATTTTTTTTCTAATTGTTTTGATATGTACTTGTATTTTTCAGTGGATATATTTAGAGATGTTCATTTACATTTTGTTTGAGTTGTAAAGTTGATCAAAGTGGGAAGATATGTGTATGTTTCCTTTTTTTTGTTGCAAATTATCAGGTTTCTAAGATATTGGAAATTTAGAAGTTTTCGGTTTCGAAATTTCAGACACATGGCATAAATAGTAAATGTATGTATTTTATGTGGTCATGTTGATATATTTTTTTCCCCAACAGTTAGGTTTAAAGATATTGGTCTAGTTCATATTTCACATTTCTTTTATTTCATTTCTTTTGCCGAAATAACACTCCAAATATTTGGGGGTTTTATTTTTTGAAGTGATGATTTTGTTGTTGTTAATTACTATCGTGTCTTTGTGAGAAATAGTTGTTCTGATTAAGTTGTAATTCGAAATTTAAAACTTGCTGAAATATCACTATTTGGAATTTGTTCCACTTTGTTTTTTTGCAAATATTTTAAATAGTTGTTCCGATTAAGTTTCAAATCTAATTTTCTTTTCTGTAGTTCAATTTTTTTTCTTTGCTTAAGTACTACTATTTGGAGTTTGTAAGTTTTTTTTTTTTTGCGAATGGTGCAATATGCGAGATAATTTGGGAAGTACATGTGTTTTTAGAAATCCTTGAATTTGTTTTAGGTAGATGAATTTTAAAATTCAAATTTGGAAATGTCCCTTTTTTTTAAGTGTCAAAATATGGAAAAATGTGAAAAATGTCCTCTTTTTTTTGTTTTTTTATAAACTGTGGGAATTTCGTAAATCATCGAATTTATGGTAAATGTATAATTTTTCAGAATAATTGGAAAATTTGGAAATGTCCCTTTTTTTTTACGAAGTGTGGGAATTTGGGAACCGTTGAATTTATGTTAGATGTATAATTAAGCTCAATAATTGGAGGGAATACGTTATATGAGTTTTTTTTAGAAATTAAATTTATATCCAATTAATAATTAGGGGATATAATTGTGTATTGTTTGCAATTATTAATATAATTAAGCATTTGTGGAAAATTTTGCCTTTATATATTCAATGTTGGCCATTTTTATGGATATTGAAAACATGTTTGTATTTTTGTCATAAATAGATAGTATTTATTTCCTCTGATGGGTCGGATATGTCATTCATATTTTTCAGGTGGGTAGATTCGAAAATATTGGTTTGTTAAAATGGTCTTACTTGCTAGGAAATGGAACATTTTTGTAAATATATTTTTTTAAAGGGATATCATTCATGTTAATTTGTTGCATGTAGTTAAATATTATCGTTTAGAAGGCTATTTTTTTAATGCATCTATTGTGTGGTGAGTTTTAGAACATGTTAATTTTGTTATTTTTTTCGATATGTTGTTCGCATTTTTTTCAGAATGCAAATTTTTTTTTTGGAAATCTATCAATATATTTTAAAAGGGATATGGTTTACGTTAATTTGTTTGATGGGTTCAGATCCTATTGTTTGCATTATTTTTAAATGTATCTTTTGTGCCGAGAGTTTGAAAATATAATTAGAGGGATCTTAGTTATATTATTTATGAATATCAACTGTAATTCGAATCGCTATGATATGTTTGTGTTTTGTGCTAAATATTTAATCTAGCTTAATAATCGAAGGAAATACGGTGTGTATGATAATTTATTAAAGTCACTTTAAAATTAAGCCGTAGTCAAAGGGAATATTTTTGCATTTTCTCGGAATATTCATCTAGTATAACATTTTTTTTAAATGGTACATTATTATTTCTAAATGTGAACTTAGCCGTCGCTTTTTGTTCATGTTAGTGCTGACACGTTTGTCACATTTTTATATACTTGATGTATTTGTAAAGCTGGAAAAAAAATTAGAAAACATAGAGGCAAAACAAAAAAAGGTATTGTAAAAAAAAAAGGGCCGTCGCAGCCCAGAACGGCCCACGAAGAACGGCCCACGAAGCAGCCCGGCCGGCCAGCCCAGCTACGCCGACACGTCACGGTGACGTGTACGGCGGCTGAAGCTGCCGCAGCGGCAGTGAGGTCGCCGGCGGCGCTACGGCGCCTCCTGGGTCGTGCGGCTGGGCGCGTCCGAGTCGCGCGATTGCGGGCAAGCTGGGGTGGCGGCGCCGCCCCGTTTTGGTCGCCGGGGCGGCCGCGGCGGCGCGGAACCGCGGCAGAAGCGGCGGAAGAACTTCGGCACGGCACCGACGATTCCGCCGCCGATGAGGCGTCCCGGGACGTGGCGCTCGGCCAGGACGGAGCGGCGGCGACGGCGGACCGTGGCGTGGCCTTCGATGTGTGCGAGGAGCCGTGCTGCGGCGGCGGGCCGCGTCGGCGGCCGCGGCGTTCGCGAGAGAGAAGAGGAGGGGCTGGGGGGTCTCGCGTTTTTTTTACGAAAAACGACCTGAACTTTCGGGTAATTGCAGACAGGTCCCTGTCGCGGAATTTTCTGAGAAGAGTATGGAAATTTCGCCCGCACGCGTGCTTCCCCGCAAAATTCCGCGGCCCGCTGTGCGGCTGACGCACGGGCCCACCTGCTACTGTAGGACACTGTAGAATTGAACAGTGTGACTGTAGCTGTCTACAGTGCGTGGGCGCGGAGAGGCCGAGAAATTGCACGCTCATTATACAATCGATGATTACTGATGAGAGATCTGCCCTTCTCGTATTCAGGGCAGGTCTATCAGACCCTCATAGCCTCCTTTCATCATGGAAGGGTGATGACTGCTGCCAATGGAAGGGCGTCTACTGCGGCACCAGAACCGGCCATGTTGTCAGGCTCATTCTCCGTGGCACAGACTGCGAAGACGGTATTGGGAGTATGCAGGAGCAAGTGCTATCAGGCAACATCAGCTCCTCGTTGCTTGGTTTACACCATCTGCGGTATCTCGACCTTAGCTGCAACAGATTTGACAAGATACACATACCAAAGTTCATAGGTTCTCTCCATAAGTTAACATACCTCAACCTAACGAAGTCAAGCTTCATTGGAAGCTTACCACTACAGCTAGGTAATCTCTCCAACTTAAGGTACTTAGATCTTCAGGCTTGCTCATATGATAGCACATACTCCAAAGATATCACCTGGTTGTCGTGGTTAACTTCTCTTGAGCACCTGGATATGACCTGTGTTAGCCTCGATAGAATTGTTCACTGGCTTCCGGTTGTGAATATGCTTTGGACTCTGAAAGTTCTTTGTCTAACCTACTGCGGTCTCAGAAATAGCCATGATTCTCTTGAACTCTCAAATTTGACATCGCTTGAAACACTCGCCATTTCCTTCAATTCCTTCTATAAGCATAGCACACCCAACTGGTTTTGGGATTTAACTAGCCTCAAGTATCTAGATATCTCGATCAATGGTTTCTATGGCCCATTTCCAGTTGAGATAGGCAATTTAACCTCCATCGTGGAGCTTGATTTATGAGGTAATAACCTTGCGGGCATGATACCATCCAGTATGAAGAACCTATGTAATTTGGAGGAACTATCTTCTTCCGTGAACAACATGAAAGGGAGTATAACAGAATTATTCCACCGGTTACCCCATTGTTCACGGAGTAAACTACAGAAGTTGCTTCTATAGGACAACAAGTTGTCTGGAAGCCTGCCAATTACACTAGTACACAACCCTTTAGCAACCTAAGCTGGCTGGATCTCTCTACTCACTGGTCATGTTCCAGTATGGATAGGAGAGCTTACAAAGCTAACAGTATTGAAACTTACCTCCAACAATCTTGATGGGCTGATGCATGAATGCCATTTATCACATCTAGATATGTTAAATGAAATGAGATTATCAGGCAACTCCATAGCAATCTCAGTGACTCCAACTTGGGTTCCTCCTTTCAGTCTATCAGTGATTCACCTTCGGTCCTGCCAGCTAGGGCCTAAATTTCCAACGTGGCTTAGATGGCAAACACAGGTATTGAGTCTTGATATATCAAACACAAGCATAAATGACAGGTTACCGGATTGGTTCTGGTTAGGAGCTTCCTCTGTAGAGTTCTTGAACATCCGAAATAATAAGATTAGAGGAGTCCTCCCATCAACAATGGAATTTATGAGAGCACAAATAATGGATTTCAGTTCTAACCAGTTTGATGGTCCAATACCTAAGCTTCCCATCAATCTAACTAGCTTAGATCTCTCAGTCGGAACAATTTAGTTGGGCCACAACCATTAGACTTTGGAGCGCCAGGGCTTTTCACACTTCTTCTATATGACAACATGATCTCTGGCCCCATTCCATCTTCTTTGTGCAAGTTGCGATCATTGTAACGTTTGGATCTATCAAGAAATAATCTCAATGGGTCAATTACTAATTGTAAAGTCAATGAATCCACAACAAACATGACAGATCTGGGAATCATGAATCTAAGTTTAGGAAACAACAACCTATCAGGAGAATTTCCGTTGCTTGTCCAGAAATACCCAGAACTCATCTTTCTTGTTCTCGGACATAATCAATTCTTTGGAACTTTGCCAGCATGGATAGGGGAGAAGTTATCGTCTATGTCAATTTTACGACTAAGATCCAATATGTTTTATGGTCATATTCCAGTCGAGCTTACGAAGCTTGTTAATCATCAATACTTGGACCTTGCATACAACAATATATCAGGGAGCATACCGAGATCTATTGTTAATTATGCAAGCATGACACAAACAAGCAATACCGTTGAAGGATTTGAAGCTGCCTTCAGTACTGCAAAAAGTTATGAAGAAAATCTACTAGTTGACTACACTGAGAATTTCACTGTACTCACAAAAGGTCAAGAGAGATTGTATACAGGAGAAATCATATTTATGGTGAATCTGGATTTATCATGTAACAGTCTTACCGGAGAGATCCCGGCAGAAATAAGCACTCTTGTAGAATTGAAGAGGCTGAACTTATCATGGAACAACATCAACGGAAAAATCCCAAGAATATTGGCTTCTTAATGCAAGTGGAGTCACTCGACCTATTCAATAATGAGTTGTCCGGTGGAATCCCATCAAGCTTATCGTCTCTCACATCATTGAGTTGCCTGAACCCGTCCTACAACAATCTGAGTGGAAATATACCATCTGGAAATCAGCTTCAAGCACTTGAAGACCCGGCATCTATTTTTATTGGCAACCCAGGCCTCTGCGGTCCTCCTCTCTCGCGGAAATGTTCATCACAACCAGAGCCAATTCCAGAACACAACGAAGATTAAAGTTACGATGATGTTTCATTTTTCCATGCTATGGGTTCTGGATATGTGATGGGTCTCTGGGTGGTGTTCTGCACCTTCTTGTTCAAAAAGAAATGGAGAGTTTATTGGTACTCTCTGTATGACCGGGCTTATTGTGCAAGTAGTTTTTTTAGACAATAATTTCCGATTATCATGTTCAGGGTGAAAACCCAAGATCTGGCCTTAATTGGTTGTGCCTGGCACTGTTCTTCTTGAAGGCGTTACTTTTGAAGATTCGGACATCAGGGTTGCCTTGGTGGTGGTTGTGCGGCTGCTGCAAGGACCGTAACTCTGTAGCGGGACTTTTTTTTATTTCTTCTTCTTACTGTTTTTCGGTTGTGTGCATCCGTAATAGATTTGGTTATTGCGTGGTTGCAGAGGTTGGGTGTAATTTGTATCTCCGCGATATTAATATACATTCTTTGTCTAAAAAGATTATCATGTTCATGCTTACAAAATATAGTTCAAGATTGATTAATTTATATTGTTACTCGAGCAAGTCTAAATTGTCTTGAAACATCCTTATTCATTACATCGCTGGAGATAAGTAAGATCCTGGTTGAAAACAGATCAACGATCCTATGTCTAAATCGACAGAGTTGCTTCCGTTGAATTGTCCGGACAAACGTAAAGTCTTTCTTCCCAGTCATAATCATCAGAGAATGTCACGGGCAAAGTAATGCTTCTCGTAGTACGTCTGATGAGATCATAAACTTCAAGCTTGAGATCCACAGTGGAGCTTGCTTCAATGCTTCTGTGAAGGAAATCCCAGCCAAGCGAGAGAAGATAATCTTCCAACTGTGGTAGAGTGTGATCATGCAGCCCATTGAACGAAACGATGACATCTCCACATTTAATGCCGAGACTTGCAGCAATAGACTTGGCTGATACGCCATTAACAATGTAGCCGCTCGTGATGTTGTGATCAAGAAAGATCCTCTCTTGGAGTGACAGCTCGAGCAGTTCCACTGTCCTCAAGCTCAAACCATGTGCAGGGCGAGCAATGCGACTGAACTTGGTCCACATCTCAATGCATGTGAGAATGGTGGAGATGCCAAAAACAGTACAGTTCAGTGCACTCGATGAAGACATCCCAATAACGTGGCCATCATGATCAATGACCGGTCCTCCCATGCCATACATAGGGGCCTCACAGCTAAGGAGCATGAGGCAGTTCACATCCAAGTCATCTGACTCTTCTAACCACTTGATTGTTCCATGTCTAGCCATCAGGTTAGACTCTCGAGCACCCCTAGCCAACACGAAGACCTGTTGACCATAGTTAGGGCTAGATCCGAAAGAAGGGACCTGCAATGACAAATCTGATTCGGACGAGATCTCGAGTAAAGCGATTCCATAATGCTTATTGTGGAACAAAAGTTGTCCCGCTAAGATAGTCTTATTTGGCAAGAGAACCTGTAGCTTAGGTTTGGCGTCATCATAAGTACTGATGATTGTGGAACTAGTCAATATCCTAGCACACTTGGTGGTCACGTTCCAGCTGATGATGATGCCGCTGCATTCCTCAATGATCAGGTTCCCATCTAGCTCCAAGGAGGAGACGCTGACGAGAGAGCGTGCCGCGGCCCGAACCAGCGCCTTGTCGCGTGGGTTTTCCACGCACTCGGCGGTGCCCGGCCGGTGCTTGGGCTTCTTCACCACGTTGGGAATGGCATGCTTTGAGACCCTCGGGTGCTCACGGTTCCACTTGGCCCACTCCTTGAGATTGCGAAGAGGGAGAGCTGTTCCAGCTCCTGTCTGCTTCTCCGATGACCCTGCAGCCTTGCGCTTTTTAGGTTCTAATGACAGTCCGTCGTCGGCCAGCGGCCCGCCCCCGGTCGCCGACATGCTTCTCCTTGCGATCCTCAACGTACTCCTGTCTGCTTCCTCTCCTCTTCCCCACGCTTTATATCCTGATCAGATCGCTAACCTGAATCGGTTTCGGCTGGCGGAGCGAAACCTACCCTGCGACGGACCCCCCCATCAGATCACTAACCTGAATCCGATTTCGGCCGGCGGAAGGAAACCTACCCGGCGGCGGACCCCCATCAGATAACTAACACCTATGTGCAAGTAGCTTTTACCTGGGATTCCCTTAGAGGCGAACTCGCGGGCTTGGGGAGGCAGCGGCTGAGAGGAGGCGGTGGAGAGGTGAGATGGGATAGGCGGGAAGAGAGAGAGATGGGGTGAGAAGGAGGCGGCGCTGGGAATCATGCGGCGATATCATGCATCGATCAATCAATGTTTGAGTGTGTTGTACTGGAAGATTTATCATGTATGAGTCATGAACTGGTCACAGATTTGTATGCATTCAAGATTCATACCGTCGACTGTGTTGTATATAGAACCTGTTGCAAAGGTGTATTCTTCCTGGTGTGATGTCTGTAATTGTGCATATTGCCTATATAGTAACAGTGTATGTGTATTCAGTACTATTCATGTTCTGTACTGCCGTAATAAACATCATGATATGTAGTATTGTTCATGCTTTGTGTATACCACTTCCAACTTTGTTCCTACTTGAGGTGTTCCACAGTATAGGTTGGCATTGTGACCATCGAGGAGTATCTTGTGAAGAATCATAACGCTTTTGTCACTGCTAGGATCAATAAGCTGATGGAAGTGCCAAATTGCTTTGCCACTAAGAAATCAGTGCGAACAAATAACTATCGGCTGCTCGGCTTTGATGCTATTCCTGATGTTTCGAGTTGTTGATCTGGTCATCTGGTCGCCTCAAATATATCGTTTGGATAAGAGGTACATGGAGTATGTATCAATCCACTACATCAATGGATTTAAATACTTCTTGCTGCTCATCGCATCATTGGGTTGTTGTGACATGTTCCTATATTATTGTATGAGTTTCGTTGAGATTCGGTTGTCAAGTTGCCGAAGCAAATGATACATCCCTCTTAATTGCTACTAGTATTTAGCTTAAGATTTAGGACGTCGTTGACGAATACACACGATCCGGTAGTTAGTCTCAATACACACGCTAGCTCGTGCCTCTGCTCTGCCGATCATGGTGATGGTCCCGCCTGCTACCATTATCACAAGCAGGCAGCATCTTCACGCGGGCTGCTTCTTCCTCTACCTGTGGATTGGTGCTGCTCGTCATGTTGGGGCGAGCGCCGCCTCGCCGTTCTCCTTCAGCTTCGACTTCTCCAAGCCATCCACCTACAACGGTAATGATCTCCGGTTCGAGGGCGACGCGGGCCAACACGGCAAGCTGGTTGACCTCACCTGCAGCTCGTACGGCCAGATGATCAGCAATTGCATAGGGCGGATGTCGTACAACCACCAGCTGCCCTTCTACGATAACTCCACCGGTGAGGTGGCTAGCTTTGCCACGCGGTTTACTTTCGCGGTCAAGGCCAGCAGCGTCTTGGACAGAGGTGATGGCATCACTTTCTTCCTCTCCGGTTACCCGTCAAGATTGCCCAGTGACTCCTACGGTGGCAACCTTGCCCTCCATAATGGCGACGGCATGCATCCTTTAGACGGAGACCGGTTTGTCGCCGTCGAGTTTGACACATTCAACAACACCTGGGATCCTAAAGGACTCGACCACATCGGCATCGACATCAACACTGCTAGGGCATCGGTTAACACGACAAGCTTGGGTGAACTCCTCATCAACGGCTCTATGACGGCGTACATCACTTTCAACAGCACCACCAGAATGCTGGCGGCCTCCCTACAGTTTGATGACCGTCCTTCTCTCGGCCCCATTAAGGTCAGCGCCGAGTTACTTGATGTCACGTCCTTGCTCCCGCCTGAGGTCGTTGTGGGGTTTTCAGCGTCCACCGGAGGATCCCCCTCTGTCGAGCTCCATCAAATATTGTCCTGGTCTTTCAACTCAACTCTTTCCCCGCAGCAGAAACGCAAAGGTACATAACATTCACATTAGCAATAAAATATTATCTACTCTCTCCATACGGAAAAAGATGTCACAAAAATGAATGTATTTAGACATATTTTAGTGCTAGATACCTATATTTTAACATCCTCTGCCGGACAGAGGGAGCATATTATGAAAGGAATACAACTTCAGCGACAGAATCTATGAAATAATAAACTCGATCTCACCCTAGTCTTATCTATTTTTAATGTAGAAATTTTGTGAAACCCTGATAGTTGATTTTTTTTTAGAACTGTGGGGCAAAAGCTTTGCCCCAACCATTTTTTTAGAACTGATAGTTGAATTTTAGAACTACCTTACATGGTGGTGTAGAAAACGTATAACCTCCATGATGAATGCATTTCACAATAATAAACACTTCTAACTTGCCCCCTAAAGTGTCAGCTTGGCAATTTCTAGAAGACAAACTGTAATGATATGGTGACTAGACATTTTTTTAAGTATCTCTTAAAATCAATAAAACCAATATGAAATAATAAGCTACCAGCGCAAAGGACATGTAAGAAAGCTAATTACACAAATTGCGTGACTCATCCCTGCTATAGTTCAAAAATGCTTCTATAAAAACAGAGAATAGAATGACTAATTTCTTTTAACTTCAAACAAATATAGGAGTTGAGGAACAACAAAGTTTCATAATTTCCAGCAATTTAGAGATTGCCTAGTACTGCAACAACAATTTTTCATAATTATTTTAACTCTTTGTACATATTAGTAAATTGTTTCTTCTATATTTGTATATAAGAAAATTGTAGCTGGAAACCCTCACTGTTTCTCCCTAAAAAGTACTCGGTGATAGGAGTTGAGGATGAGCACAACTGAATCTAAATGAAATAAATGTCTCTAAGCATAATATATTTGTAACAAGGCATACGCGCCTTATAAAGAAATCATCCTAATTATTCTGGACACTAATTGTGTGGAGAACACTAATTTGAGTCATTGGTCGCTCAATAAGAATTGCTGGCCATCCTTATAGAAAAAACTGAATTTTCAAGTGACCGGTAATTTTTCAAGGTGAAACGTAAAATTAAATTTACTTTGGAGCCCATTTTGAGCGGTAAATTTGAGCTGCATTTCATCTATGCTTGAACAGGTCACAACATGTATAAAACGGCAGGCATTCCTGTAGCTTGTGTGTTATCATCAGGGCTGGTTGTTTGGATTATCGTGGCATGTTTCAGCTGGGTACACCAAGGTAAATCGTTGGTGAAGGGAGCTAGTGACTGGGCTAAGAGATTCGAGTACAGCGAATTAGTTTATGCGACTGACAAGTTCTCCGAAGAGAGGAAGCTTGGGCAGGGCGATTTTGGGGCAGTGTACGAGGGTAGAATCACAAATCTGGACGGCCAGCGACAACAAGTGGCCGTGAAGAAAATCAAAGACACTACGGGAGATACCAAGGCCTTCCTCACTGAACTCAAGGCCATTAGTGAAGCAAGGCACAAGAATCTTGTCAAGCTAACAGGCTGGTGCTGCTGCCGGAGTTGCAACTTGTTCGACTTCATGTGTTGGTGCAAGCAGAGGCAGAACGTTAAGCTCTTCATTGTCTGTGAGCTGGCGCCTAACGGCAATCTGCACGACCACCTATACAACAGGCATGCGAAGGTCCTACCTTGGCAAACGAGGTTTGTATGCACTCAGTTACAGAAATATTTATCTAGAGCAAGTAAATTAATTTTGACCGAGAACAAAATGTATGCATTACGTGATTCCAGTAGTAATCCCTACAAACTTCAGAACATTTATGCAAAGTAGATCCCTAGAAAACCTAGCCGTAGATTTAGTTTCAGAAAGGAAGTTATCTAGACAAGGTGGACAAAATAAGGAAAAACACACAAAGGGTGAAAAGGAAATGAAAACACTACACCTAGCTACTCCTAACCTTCTCCAGTCAAATCATGATTTTCAAGGATGGTTATTTAGTTATACTAGTTAGTGTGTACATGAACACATTGTCTCTTCTAATACAAGCCAATGTTGTATGTTTACCACAAACTATGTAAAGCTACACTATTATTACATATATATTTTGTTCTTACACCCCGCTCAAAGTCGCCCAAATTTAATGCCATAATTTTCACTATACAATTTTATTAAATTTTATAAACAATTAAATATACAGCTAATTGCACAATATTTATCTCTTAGTATCTACTCTCATATAATCCTGTTAATAGCAATATTATACCCCCTCAGTTCTAAATTAGATGACTTCCATTTGTGCAAATGTGGATATCTAATAAAGAACGGAGGGCGTAGAATGAATATTAGACATGTTGTAATGATGGAATGGTGTATCATCAGTGAAAGGCTACAAGTAAACAGCGAGATCACATATCAATCAGTTAATCACTTCAGGCATAGGAATAAGGAAAATTTGAAACACATAAAATTTGGAAACTTTGCATATGATTTTCTCTAATTGTACATAGGAATAAGGAAAAAACATGTTTTGTGCAATAAATAACTAAAATACCGGGTTGATACACCATGACTTTTTTTTTTTACTTTGATACACCATGACTTTATGACCCACAGAAACCTATAACATGCATCAATGGCGACATAGACTATTTGGAAGGCCCACGTGAATGCACGACAAGAGAAAATTCAAAGTCTCTAGGATGGACATGTTGAGTAGGTTGTTGCCACTACTTTTATCACAGCAATTAAGGAGAGTGCAACCTTGTAGAACGAGCTCGTACACAATGAGCTCCATTTTTTATTTTTTTTTTAAAATCTGAATATAATCTTGGAGGTAGTCAATGAGCTAACATAACTTTATATTTAATAGGTATAATATAATGATTGACATTGGGACAGCTCTTCATTATCTCCACTGGGGTTGCCATCCATACATCTTGCACAGGGATATCAAGCCGAGCAACATACTCCTTGATAACGATTTCAATGCCAAGCTTGCTGACTTTGGGCTGTCCAGGATCGCCAACGAGAGCACTGCCACACTTCTTACAACGGCTATAGGGACATTGGGATACATAGATCCACAGTGCAAGAAAGACGGGAAAGTCAAGATCAACCGTAGCTCCGACGTCTACAGCTTTGGGATCGTCCTACTAGAGACGATCGCATCAGGAAAGCACAGGGACGGTGTCTGGGATCTATACATAAACCGCGTAGTCATGGAAGCTGCCGCCGATGCGTTAAAAGGGGAATTCGTGGAGAGCGAGATGCACCGTGCGCTTGTCGTGGGTCTCTGGTGCTCTTTTCCCGACAGCACCAAAAGGCCTAACATGGTGGACGCAATGCAAGTCCTGGAGGGCAAAGCACAATTGCCTGACTTGATTAACTGTGAGGGAGGCTCCGGTACATTTAGTATTAGTGCCTCCGACAAGCAGACACTTATGCCACCCGAAACCAGCTCTTCTGGTTAGTCAACCGACACTGGAGTTGCCTCGAATCTTGGGTTGACCGCACCCGGCGTGTGTGTTTAGTGGGACATCTATCGTGTTCGTGGTTTGAGTGATATTCCTGACTTTATGTGTGTTCCTTTTGTTTTCCAAAATTAAGAACTGAACACTCGAGTATATTTTTTTATTTACAACACTGGAGTAATTTTTCTGATTCGATACACTGGAGTATATTGTTGACCATGGGCACAATAACTTCGTATATCCAGCGTGTATTAATTCTTCATATGAATGCAACACTGGTTCGGATAATCTTGCATGTGGACACATGGTGCGGATGTCATCAGCATAGCTTCTGTTAGTAAATCTTTAAATTAAATATACAACGAATTTACCCACAACCACGAACAAATATCTTCACCGAATAACTCAACTGTTTCACGTTACTAGAAGGACATGCGCGCTTCGCCGCGCTGCCTGTTCCACGCTGCCGCACGGCCTAGAATGCGGGGTGTAAGGCATTGTAAATTATGACGTAGCTTAGCGAGAAAATTGCAAAAAGCACCTCATTGGTGGTTAAGCTTAAAAAACCCACCGGTTTTCACCTCATTCGCAAATCACCACCAGTGTTTGTTGGCAACGTGACAGAAAACACTGATGTTATCTGCTAGCTCTTTTAACCGTGATCCTGGCAGGTGGGGCCACTACCAGGCGTGACATGGCAGTCTTTGACGGAACGCGGAGACGAAAGTTAACGACACCTGGAAAGACATGCTTAGGTTCGAACGGCTGGTCCTTCCTCCGTGCCCGACCTCACTGTCGCTCTCAATTCCGGCCGGTGATATCAGCGCGAGCCGCTCCCCAATAGCTCCCGCACTGCTCCCTCCACACCTTTGTGGAACGACGGCGAGAACAACACCAACAGTCTCTACTCAGAAGCTGAAGTGAGTCCTCTCTTTGTATCAGGATTAGGGTTTCACCTTCTTCGTGCTGGCGATTTTCTCTCTTCGATTTGAGCTTTGCTTCATTCTGATGGACCTTTATTTGAGCTACTGTAGGTTCCCATGACCATCCAGGATTTTGATTCCTGCAACGTCGAAGAGGATAAGAAGCGGTTGTGTAACAGTCGCGGACAATTTGAGAAATTTGCGTCCTTTGAGAGTTATGACAATGGTAGAAGGTTTCTTGAATGTGGACTTGTGGTCAGTATTAGCTGCAATATTATTTTGCTACTTGTTATATATTGTTAACTAGATGGTAGCTAATTTGTGTAAATTTCTTAGTGTAATTTTCTTACATAATTATTACTAATTTGGAGTGTACTATTCAGAAATAAGTATGTCCAGGACTCGAAGGGTCCATGATATCGGGAGAGCACGGGACGGAGAGTTAGATGGCTTGTCCACCCGACCGGAGTCGTTTGAACCTAACCATGTCCGACCATTAACGGTCGTCTCCGCATTTCCACTCGATACTTTATTTGCTATTGAGTCTCCACCAAGCAAAGAATCGACAAAGCACACTCCAACGGGGTTTTCCGAAAGCTTTTCCTGGACTAAGCCCGGATCAACAAGGGAATAGTCATTCCTGGCAAAGGTTGTCACGTCACGCTTGGCAGTGGCCCCCACCTGTGATCCTGACGGTTAAACGGGATTATCTGTCACGTTGTCAACGCGTACTAGTTGTGATCTGCGAAAGAGGTGTAAACCGTATTTTTTTAAGCTAAACCATGAAATGTGTTTTGTTTTGCAATTTCTTGAATGATTTTGTTTGTAAAAAACCATAATCATTAGAACTCGAGATGTTGAAGATTGTGCTGAAACTAGTCTCGATATATCATGGTTGTGTGGTGTAATAGTCTCTGTTGTTATCTGAAGTGAAGACTTTTCGGCGTGAGAGATCACTGCTTAGTTAATTGAATCGTTGACCGTCATAAGCTGATATATATTAAGGAAAGTTTCGCAGTAACAACAAAATCGGTTTCGTGGTGTAGTTGGTTATCACGTCAGTCTAACACACTGGAGGTCTCCGGTTCGAACCGGAGCTAAGCCATCTTTACTTGATTTCTTGTCCCAACTTTATATATTTTTCTCCACTAACTTATGCGTATTTTGTTAGCTCATTCACGCGAGATAAGTATATCCAGGACGCTATCCTTCCCTCCTGAACTTTCATTATTCTTCCTCATCTCCTCTGCTCATTTGCTTTCTGTGCACACCTTCAAAGTCATCGTTATTGCATCTCATTAGTAATACCATCGACCTCGAAAAAAAAACCCTGAGCAAATGAGGGTAGGGATGAAAATCTATCTGGATTTCACTATCGTAGGAACATTATCTAATCTAGAAAAAGGAACATTTTCTACTAATCAACACAATTGCTCTATGTTGCCACTAAATTTGTTGGTGGCATCTATGCATCAGTTTGTTTTTGCATCATTTTATTCGAAATTATTCTGAATACGGTGGAAAGGAAAAAACTTAGCGCTACAGTATTAGTTTTCTTTTTAATATTATTTGTTGTGGAAACCGAAACGAATACAGAGAACTCCAGAAACAAACACATAAGTAAATTTTATTTGTACCGCCAGAAACAAATTCAAAGCGAATGTGGTGCTCACATGGATACGAAGCAAAAGTTCACTAGAACTCCAAACCCCTTGAACCACTTATAGAAAAAACAAAATCAAACCAACAAATCTCTAAGAATACTAAGCTCCCTAGGAATAGAGACTTCTCCTTCATTGTGACCCCACTTGTAAGGTTGGAATAAAAAAATCTAGAAGTATATAGCTCCTGATGTTTGTGGCCCACGTCTAAGTTATCGAAAAAAATAAGATATCTTCTTAATTGTGGCCCCACTTTTTAGTTGTGCAAATAGATAGCTCTCCTTAATTATGTGTGAGTTATGTTAAAAGCTAGAGCTAAAAAAAAGATCTAATATTAATTATGGCCTCACTTTCAGTTTATCAATTTTTTCGTAAAATATATATTGCTTGGTGATTTTGGTTCCACGTTTCAGGTCGTAGAAAAAACTTTTTCACCTTGTATCCGGTCTTGGGGCCTTCAGAAATTGTGTGGCCGGTTATCCAGATCTTTTTTTTTTTTAGATTCAGATCTATTTTTAACTTGCAGTCGTACACCCTATTTTTACCATCCATTCGTGTTGAAAATCCTATAGATAGGTTATGGTCCTGACATGACTTTATACGGCATAAAAATGAACATACAACATCTTTATTATATTATATAACAAAATCTCAGAAACAAATATATCAATCGCTCAAAGTCATTTTTCTCGATATCTGTCGCAATGCTTAATAATATTATGGAGTAGTTCTGATGGCTGCCAAGTGCCCTAACCTTAACATCAATACACGTCATCTAAATCAGGTGACTCACAAAACTAGCCAAACGGCAAGCTGGGGATCTAAACTGGATCGAGTAAAGTATGCATAGTCTAGGTACACACTAGAAGTTGCTATCTTCTTCAGTCTAGCCTGACATGTCGTCGACGTCGTGACGATGCGAGTGAGACAACGCCACCCTTCGACGTGCGGCCATCAGAACGGATCCTCCATCGAGAACCCACTGCACTACGTTGTCGAGACTCGCTGTTATGGACGTGTGTCCCAATGCAATTCTCTCTGCTGGCGGTGGCATACCGACATTCTCCAATATGGGAGATCTGACTCTAGAGTTCTCCCTGGAGCAGCGTGGGTGGAAGATGACCGTTGCAACAACGATGTCTTCTACAAGTTTTTTTTGTTAATTGTCAATTTATCATGATTTTCTGAAAGAACGTTCTCAAAGAAATACCATGCAATTTTTCTGCTTTGTTTCACATCTTGGTAGTGGTAAATCAAGACAATTTCAAAACTATCTGACATTATTGCTTATAACTTTGGAAATGACTTAGAATTTCAAATAATAACTGTTTTTGTTTGATTCTTTTTGGTACAAAAACGGTTCCCTCAATTTTATTAAGCAACATTTTCATGTTTAAGATAGTTAAATGTGTCTGCATGCGCAAGTACTTTTAATACCAGTGACACTTACTATTTCAAAACCTATCAATACATATAGTGTTTTGTGTGAAGTGGGTTTGGTTTGTGGCAGAAAAAAACGGTTACTAGACATTCATGATGACAAAATAGAAACAAATAGGTTTATAGATAATACAGTTATTGTTATTTATGTGTATCGAGTACTAAAGACATGTTATGCTCTAATATACATTAGGCGCGGCATCGCGCGCCTTACCCTTCTAGTTTAATTAATTGCTACGAAGACTACGGATATTATGATGTACATTCATATATAATATTTCTTTCGTTTCTCAAAAGAAGGCATATACATTCTGTCAAAAGTCAAACAATGTTAACATGTTTTTCGATAAAAAGAATCAACTTCTACAATGCGAAATCGATTTCATTGATAGAACCTACAATTTATTAGCATGATAATTGCTGATAATATTTTCTATTAACTTGGTCAAACTTTACATCGTTTGACTTAAACAATATGCATAAGCTACATCATATCAATACATAATTCAACATCATGACAACATAATTTTAAACCACAAGTGACATTACACGGTTAGAAATATTATGATAATTGCATACATACTAGTTTAACATCGATAACTAACATCACACACTTTTAACAATTATATCACTAAACATAGGAGTTTAATACCCCGATGCAGTGTCCAGCACTCCCATACATAACCCTACTCACGATGTATATGAGAAACATGGTGATAATGACAACTCATCACCCTCTCAATGTAGTCCTCGGCACCATCGATATTTACATTCATCATCGAACTCGTCTCTGACCATGTGCCTCTTCAAACTTGTCCACCCTGCATGATATCAATTTGCTCTTCTTTCAAGGGTGAAACAGTTTCCTTACGGGTTGGCAGATTCTTGAATTTTCATGAACTGCTCGTCCGTCTTTCAGACTTCCTTCATATGTGAATGTTCATAGTGTGGGAAATTTGTTTATTTGGGCTAAATATGTGGATTTTATTACTTCACATTGGTAGAGAATTTCTGGTTATTCCTGTCGAGTACGTTGAATAGCAAGATGGAACTCTGTTCAACAGGAAAGATGATCACTACTAAGTCAACATGGGCCTTTTTATCAACCATGCCACTAGCTACTACGTGTTTTGTAGATTAAAGGCGTTTCTATTTCTAGATACACATTCTCTAGTCCAAGGGAAGCAAACAAAACACCCGATAGTAACATCGATGAATCCAGCTCCGCACCTGGAGTAGATCTTGAGGAGGCAAGCTGGAGCAATCTTAAGTGATCATCCACGAAATCACAAATCTCAAACTAATCTCTGGCGTTCATCACGACAAGCAGTAGCGGCAGGGTGAGGGTTAATCGAGCACCGGCCCATTTGCTGATTACAATGAGTCCAGATTTTGTTATCCATGACGAGCAACTCTGGATAAAGATCATGGTGAGCACGTGAGATACATGAATCGAGCCGGGTTAGGTTCTAGTATTTACCTCAGAAAGTTTCAGGTGGAATGGCATGGAAAGATGCTTTGTCAGATACGTGAGGAAATGGGTGAAGCTGACAGAATATACAGATCAATCCGGCAGAATTCCAGCTCGATCTCCTGCTCCAGCGTGCCCCTAGCTCGATCTCGAGCATCGCCTTGGATCTGCTCGATCTCTAGCAACTCTCGTCCAACTCCATCTCCAGCACCTTTGAGCCACTGTAGAAGGAGTACAACCTGAACATATTGAACCCAATTCTATTGCACTAGGAAACAAAGCAGATTAAACATACTAAACCCTGTTCTACTGTACCAAAAAACAGAGCAAGTAAACATACTGAATCAAGTTCTACTGCACCATACAAGCATCTGCTTGCTCCAATCTAATGGGATCATGGCACTAGGCTATCTAGGATAGATCTCCAACCAACCATTCTAACATGCATTCCTTTTATAACATATGAGAAACAATGAACAAGCTGACTGGCGTAAGGCGACCTTATGCAGCGGCGCAAGCGGGAAGGCGCACAACACGAGGCGACGCACCACGTGGCGACATAAGAGGTGTGTGCATAAATCATAATTATTTTCTTATTTTTTCTATGTTCAACCTACAAAATTATTGTGTAAAATATGTACTCATCTAGTGAAAACATCAAAACGTAGTGCAAAAGGAGGCAATGGAGAGCATACGCTTAAGACAAGACATCAAAATTCACTGCAACATGAGGCATACCATAAAGGAAGAACATGAAAACTAAACTTCAAAAAAAAAACATGCAAACTAAGTGGAAACCTGAAGGGGTTTAGTTTTAAACGGATCGTGATTTGGTTACTCGGTTCAAAAGATATCTTTTTTCTCACCCATGAGTCATGAGTGAGAGAACTCACCACATCTGAGGCTTGTCTCAAATAGAAATATATTATAACATGAACAGAAACTTTTTTGGAACATATGAAGCCCTTTTGAATACATGAACCTATCTTGTAGCATATAGGGACATTATAAATATGACATGAATATTTTCTTTTGGATATACTGAAAAACAATTCGAGTCCAATACGTCAATTAGAATGTAACAGAGGGAGTACTTTTTTTCATCATGAAACGGATTTATTTATTGAGATTGCTCTTACGATTTGTAAAATAAAAAATTATTTTGCTGGGTTTTATAAAACAAATACGTTAACGGGCTGGACTCCAGTTGTCGGCCATCTCGCTATTGCAAGCTCCGAGCTTCCTTAGACAGCCTGGGCCTTCAATTGTGCAGCAGGCCACCAGAGAAAAGGAGGACGGTGAAAGCAAGGCGGAGTCGTCCGGCAGCGGCGGGGGAGCCGGGGTGATGCGCTGGGGGTGGCCGGAGTAGGGGACGCGGCGTCGTGGAGTTCTTCTTCAAGCGGATCCCCGCTACCCCCGCTCGACGGCGTCTCCCCGCTCGCCGTCGGCGCCGAGGTTGCAAGGTCCGGTCCTTCCTCCATTCCCTAGTCCTTACCCTCTGCCCCTTACAGATGCACGGGGATTGGGACTTCTTCTGCCAGATCAATCTCTTACGTAGTAATGGAATTCACCGTTTATTCAATAGATAGATAAGCACATACATTCATCATAGAGTCACGGACAGATTCTTGGTCCTTGGTCAGCACTTGGGCCCTCAAGTAGTTGTGGAAAAAACTGCACCCAGCTTCACGTTGTTATCGATCCATGCTCTTGATTCCAAGCTCGAAAGTCCTCGTTGGTCTCCCGCCTCATATGCCAAAACGTATGAGAGGGGGAATTCCATGACATGGACATAATTTCACTGATGCACAAGTTCACACGTAATGTTAGCCATTGCACCTGTACATAAACGACAGTCGGCCAGAAGGAATTCCGCCTCCAGTGTCACTGTATGCAGGTAAATATCGTAGAAAAGTCTTTTTTGCAGGAAAACATAGTAGAAAATTCAATGGTCAGGATAACAAGACTTAGTTTTTTTTTGAGACAACAAGAGTTGGATTACACATATATGGGGTATCCTGCACCAAGAAGATCGAATGCCCAAGCCAGAAAACTAGATGAAAATCCATGGCAAAAGCACCCATGGACACGCTTCAACTCCCCTACATCCAAATAGCCATTGCCCTCCTCTTGTTCACTCAAGCCAAGAGCACCACAGAGGAGAGGTCTTCCCATCCAAACAATACGATCACCAGTTGTATTGCCAGTGAGAGGTCTGCCCTTCTCTCCTTCAGGGCAGGTCTATGGGACACTGCCAACCTCCTTTCATCATGGAAGGGTGATGACTACTGCCGATGGAAGGGCATCTACTGCCGCGACACAACCGGCCATGTTGTCAGGCTCGATCTCAGAGGTCCGTTTGGACAAATCCCTACTGGGATACGCAGGTGCTAACAGGCAGCATAAGCTCCTCGTTGCTTGGTTTACAACATCTACAATATCTTGACCTCAGCTGCAATAGCTTCTACAACATAGAAATACGGGAGTTCATGGGTTCTCTCCATAACTTGAGATATCTCGACCTGTCGGCGTCACTGTTTATTGGAAGGATACCTCCACAGCTGGGTAATCTCTCCAACTTAAGATACTTAAATCTTGGGTTCTCTTCACAGTGGTCTGCTGATGTTCTTTACTATAATCGCACATACTCCACGGATATCACTTGGTTGTCCCGGTTAACTTCCCTTGAGTACCTAGATATGAGTATCGTGAATCTTAGTACAACTGTTCACTGGCTTCCGACGTTGAACATGCTTCCAAATCTGAAAGTTCTTCGTCTTTCGGCGTGCAAGCTTAGAAGTAGCCCTGATTATCTTCAAATCTCAAATATGACAGCTCTTGAAGAGCTCGACCTTTCTTACAATGACTTTCATCAGCACAACACGCCCAACTGGTTTTGGGATTTAACTAGATTTCAGCGTCTAGATATCTCGAGCAGTGGTTTTTATGGCCCGTTTCCGGACGAGATAGGTAACATGACCTCCATTGTGGAACTTGCTCTATCATAAAATAACATTACGGGCATGATACCTTCCAACATGAAGAACCTATGTGATTTGAAGATTTTTTATGCTGATGGGACCAATATCAACGGGAGTGTAACGGAATTTTTCCGTCGATTACCCAGTTGTTCACAAAATAAACTTCAAGTGTTGTATCTATGGGACAGTAATCTTACTGGAAGCCTGCCAAGTGCCAACTACACTAGTAGAATCCTTGAGCAACCTGACCTTTCTGTGTCTCAGTGAAAACAGACTCACTGGTCATGTGCCAGTGTGGATTGGAGAGCTCACGAAGCTAACAGATTTGGAACTTGACAACAACAACCTGGATGGGGTCATGCATGAAGGCCATTTTTCAGGTCTAGATATGTTAGAGCTATTGATGTTGTCAGACAAATCAATAGCCATCACCGTGAGTCCAACTTGGGTTCCTCCGTTCAGTCTGAGAGTAATTGAGCTTCGGTCCTGCACGCTAGGGCCTAAATTTCCAACATGGCTTAGATGGCAAACAGAAGTGGTGAGTCTTGATCTGTCAAACACAAGCATAAGTGGCACGTTACCAGATTGGTTTTGGATAGCAGCTTCATCAGTAGAACGCCTCAATATCCGAAATAATCAGATCATAGGAGTCCTTTCATCAGCAATTGAAATTATGAGAGCAGAAATAATGGATTTTAGTTCGAACCAGTTTGATGGTCCAATACCTAAGCTTCCCATCAATCTAACCAGCTTAGATCTCAGTCGGAACAATTTAGCTGGGCCACTACCATTAGACTTCGGAGCACCAGGCCGTGGAACACTTCTTCTATATAACAACAGGATCACTGGCTCCATTCCATCTTCCTTGTGCAAGTTGCTCTCATTGCAGTTGTTAGATCTATCAGGAAATAATCTCAATGGGTCAATTACCGATTGCCACCTAGTCGATGAGGCCACTACAAACAGGCTACGTTGCACGGATACGGCACAAATCTCGCGTATCAGCGTTTGGATACGCGCGGATACGCGGATACGCGGATACGTTGCCGGATACGTATCCCACCTGTATCAGGCGATTTTTCGTTTTAAAAAAATAATAAAACAACTCGGATACAGAAAGGATACATCAGGATACGAGACGGATACGAAAATACCCTAATCCCTCGTGCATAAAGCGACCAACGCCTCGTCTTTTCACCTCCGGTACGGCTGACCTGGGCGCCGCCGCCGCCACACGAAGCAATCTCCGGCAGTCTGCACCGCCACACCGGAGAAGAGACCCAGCCGCCGGGACGCCTCCTCCGCCGCCGTCCGCTGGACTGTGCCGGACTGCAGGTTAGTTTCCCCTCCTCCCATGATCCCATCTACAGTTCCGCCGCCTTCCGCTGGACTGCGTCGATGCCTTCTCTGATTCTTCTTGGACTGTGCCGCATGCCTTGCCGATTCTTCTTGCTGCGCTACTATTTGTAGGATTGTTTACCTATAGAATAGACTGACCAAATGTTTAGAAATTCATATGGCTTCACAGCTCATGTATGCACACGGGCTTTGTTTTCCTATAGCGCTTCAGTTTATAAAAACATTTACAACAATGTATAAATCTGTAGCTAGTTCTTCTTCTTGTAGGTCATATACCCTGATTATAATTTTTATTTTCGTGCAAAAAATTAGAAATCAGTAATTTTTATATATTATTAATTTTTATTATATATATGTAAACGTATCCCCGTATCCGTGTTTTTGAAAAATCACCGTATCGCGGTATCACCGTATCCGTATCCGTATCCGTATCGCCGTATCCGGGCATCCTAGCAAACAGGATGGGTCTGAATATCGCTAATCTAATCTTAAGAAACAACAACCTCTCAGGAGAATTTCCTTCACTTCTCAAAAAATGTCCAGAACTCATCTTTCTTGGTCTCGGGCATAATCAGTTCTCTGGGGCTTTACCAGCATGGATCGGGGAGAAGCTCTCTTCTTTCTCATTCTTACGACTGAGATCCAATATGTTTAATGGTCACATTCCAGTTGAGCTTACAAAGCTTGATAATCTTCAATATTTGGACCTTGCCTACAACAACATATCTGGGAGTATACCGAGATCTATTGTAAATTGCAAAGGCATGGCTCAAAGGAGAGACAATGCTGGCGATCTTCTGTATGCATTAACTTCTAGAGATTTGTTTTATGGCAATGATGAAGTTGATTATACTGAGAATTTCACTGTACTCACGAAAGGTCAAGAGAGATTATACACAGGAGAAATCATATATATGGTGAATCTTGACCTGTCCTGTAACAGTCTTACCGGAGAGATTCCTGCAGAAATCAGCACTCTTGTCACATTGATAAGCTTGAACTTATCATGGAACAACTTCAATGGAAAAATCCCTGAGAAGATTGGCACCTTGATTCAAGTGGAGTCACTCGATTTAGCACACAATGAGTTGTCCGGTGAAATCCCTTCAAGCTTATCCGCTCTTACATCATTAAGTCGCCTGAACCTGTCCTACAATAACCTGAGTGGAAAGATACCATCTGGAGAACAACTGCAAACACTTCAAGACCTGGCATCAGTTTACATGCTAACCCAGGCCTCTGTGGTCCTCCTCTTCTGCAGAAATGTTCACAGCCAATTCTGGAACACAACCATGGAAATGTAAGCAACGACATGGTTTCATTTTTCCTTGCCATGGGTTCTGGATCTGTTATGGGTCTCTGGGTGGTCTTCTGCACCTTCTTGTTCAAGAGGAAATGGAGAGTATCGTGGTACTCACTCTGCGACCGCTTGTACGACCGGGCTTATGTGCAAGTTGTTCTTACCTGGGCTTCCTTGAGAGGTAACATTAATGGGTAGAAGCTAATCAGATCATCACAAGTGGTTCTAGATTTGCTCTCTTATACTGGTGATTTATCATCGATGTTTCAGTGTGTTGTACTGGAAGATTTATCATGTATGAGTCGATGTTGAACTGGTCACAGATTTGTATGTATTCAAGGTTCATGCCATCGACTGTAGTTGGTATGATGTGTTGTATGTAGAACCTGTTGCAAAGGTGTATTGTTCCTGGTATGATGTATGTACTTGTGTCAACTCGCTACATTAACAGTGTGTGCATTCATACTATTCATGTTCTGTACTCCCATAATCAACACCATAATATGCAGTAGTACTATGCATGTTTTGTGTGTGCAGCTTCCATCTTTCTGCCTTCTTGAGGTGTTTCACAGTATAGGTTGGCACTGTTACCGTCGGCCGGTATCTTGTGAACAATCATACTGCTTTTGCCACTGCTTGGATCAATAAACTGGTAATATAGCCTACTTGCTTTGCCCCTGAGAAGCTCCAGCGTGAACAATCAAATTTTATTCTCGTTGTCTCGTGTTGTCGTCCTTGCATTGCAATTACTGATCAAATTCATAGTGTTGTTGGTACCGTTTCCCTGCGCATTGGAAATAGTAAGTAATTTATTAGAACTCTGGAGATGTTCAATTGTAGACTGTAGTACTAAACGTCTGATGGAGATTTATCATGAACGTGTGATGTAATAGTGCCCGTTGTTATCTGCGACAATAGTTCCTGGCGTGAGATGTCACTCCTGATCTTATGGAATCTACAGTGAAGTTTATGTGTTTTGTCTTGTGGAAACTACTCAAGTAATATATAGCTTCAAATAGAAATAATTACAATCACGGTTTCGTGGTGTAGTTGGTTATCACGTCAGTCTAACACACTGAAGGTCTCCGGTTCGAACCCGGGCGAAGCCAAACCAATTTTTTCGCCCCGACTTCATATATTTTCCTCCACGTTCATATATGTGTTTTCTTCTTAGTTCATTGATTTGAGGCAAGATAAAAGGATGCGATCCTTTCCACCTGAAATCACATACATCACGAGGAGCGCGCGTGGCGCGTTGGCTGGTCCAGCGGTGGCTGGCCGCCCGCTCTCGAATTCGATTCCCAGGAATCGAATTTCACGAGTGTCTCACCCGTGCGGCACTATTCACGTGAACAGTGTTCGCGCTAGCAGATTTGTGGAGGGCCTTTAATCAGTTCCTGCTTCTGGGCCTATTTCACCGTGGTTCAGTCAGAGTTATTGTGGTGTGCCCACCACCGCAGGGATTTTCCAGTAGGTCTAGGCTTACGGAGGCCCAGAAGTTTAGTAGTCTGGTTAGGTCTAGCTTGCGCACTGGTGGCGCGTGAGTTCAGGTACTACAGCTGTACTGTAAAAGACCAGGAATTCTCAAAAAAAAAATATCACATACATCACACGAGCTATCTAGAAAATGAGTTCGCTTTGCCAACAATCTCTGCTTGTTTGCTCTCACACTATAACTCTTCCTCGATACCTTGCATCTCATCTAATGATCTAAAGAAAGGACCAACCGCCTAAAAAAAGAAGTTTGAGCAAACTAGTGTAGGAATGAAAGAGCAAACAAACAGAACTCAATGCTTGTAGCGGAAACCGAAACGAATATGAAAACTCCGGGAATAAACATAAAGTATATGGTAGAAACCATTAGAAACAAACACAAAGCAGATGTGGCGTGAACACATATATGAAGAAAATGTTCACCGGAACTCCAAGCTGTCACGTACCTGCCTGGAGACAAGACTAAGAAGAAGAAGAAGACCGTGACGAGGACGTCAGATGGTGCCGAGCTGGACAAGAGACCTCGAAGGGAGAAGAAGTCAAGCGCGCGTTACAGCGGCCTGGAATGGACGGCGTGACTCGGCATGTGTGGCTGCCAGCGGAGCCCACAGCCTCACCCTGCGTGGTGGTTATCTAGACCTGCGTGCCATCGCTCTCTCGGCTTTTGGAAGCCACGAACAGATCAAAACCTTGTATCCCTGTCCTTGCTTCTCCTCCCAGTCTCCTTCTCTGAATCTCTCCCTCAACTTCTGAAAACTACACTTGTATCTGAGATCAGAGTGTTAATCCAATGAACTGGGTGGTGATTCCGTCGTGTATGCTGTAGTAGTGATCGGGGTTCTTAACATTTGGTATCAGATTCCAGGCGGCTTCCGTGCTCTTTGTTCGGCCAGATCAAGATCCGTACGGATCCTCATCGTTAGGCGCGGATCTTCACCGATCCGCACAAAGTTCGCTCGTGAACGCCTGCGGTGGGTTGATTTTGGTTGAGCTTTGCAGTTTTGGGAGTTGCCGTTCATCTGTTCGACAGTTTTCCTCACCCAAAACTGGCAATGGAGAAAGCGCAAACACGCTGGGACACGAGCAAGCGGATCGATAAGATGGACGACAAGCTCGACAAGCTCTTGAGCCTCATGGAGGGGTCAGAGAAACGCATGGCGTTGGAGATGAAGGTGATCAAGCTCGCCGTCGATGACATCAAGCCTGATATCACGTCGCTGCAAGGCGCGGTTGTTGCCCTGCAACCAGAGATGCAGAATCTTAAGGCTACGCTCGAGTCATGGAGAACCGAGTTGGAAACGAAGGTGGGCGACCTCGGCGCGGCTGTACTCGATCTACGCCGTCAGGTCGACCACATCGCGAAGGGAGTGGGAGCGGGCGCGCTTGGACCCCCTCCGACAGCGCACCCTCCTCCGGCGGGCACATCTCCGTCGGTAGCGCAACTCGGCGCACACTCCGGGCAAGGCCACGGCGACAAGCGCATCACCGGGGTCGTGGTGGTGGGGGATTCGTCTCCTCCATCACCCACCCCGGCACAGGTCAGAAACACAACTCGTCGCTCGTTCCATTTGATCCAGGCGCTGGTTCTTCGCATGTTGCTTCTGGAAAACCTCCACCTCACACGGAGTTTCCGAAGTTTGATGGGGATAATCCACGTTTGTGGCGCAAAGCGTGCGAGAAATACTTTCGCATCTATTCTGTTGGGACTGAATTTTGGGTAGAACACGCCACTTTACACTTCACTGGTAATGCAGCTTTGTGGTTTCAAAGCGCAGAAGATAAAATGGCTGATGTGTCTTGGGTTGAGTTGTGTGAGATCATTAGCAAGCGTTTCGATAGGGTCAGTATCAGTTGCTATACAGACAGTCTTTCAAAATTAGACAGACTAGCTGTCAGTGATTTTGTTGAGCGTTTCGACACCCTGATGCATCACATGTTAGCCTATAAGCCAGATTTAGACCCATTGTTTTTCACTTCTCGTTTCATTGATGGATTGCAAAATGACATTAAAGCTACTGTACTTATTCAACGCCCAGAAGATTTGGAGGCTGCTGTTTCTCTGGCTCTATTGCAGGAGGAGATTGGTGAGGAATTTGTGAGTCCTAGCACTCATAACAGGAGTACATCTATCTCACGCGTCAACTTTATAGCGTTCTCTCCCAGCCCCTATGCTTCGAGCACTAGAAGCAGAACCACGGCTCGTTCAACTGACGACAAGAACACCAATGATCCCAAAGGTGTTTCAGGTGCTCAGAAGTTTGTGGCTCTGAAGAGTTATAGAAGAGCAATGGGTCTATGCTTCACATGTGGAGAAAATTTTGGGCCTACACATAAATGTGCTCCAACTGTACAACTCCATTTGGTGGAAGAGTTACTGGAAATGTTAGAAGTGCCTGATAGCCCAGAATCATATACCACAGCAGAAGAGGGTGAAGAAACTGATCAAGAATGTCATGCCTTATCTCAAGAAGCTCTCGTGGGTACTGAAAACAATAAATGCTTCAGACTTCTGGGTGAAATACAAGGGCAGAAAGTGTTGATGTTGATTGACTCAGGCTCTTCGGGTAACTTCATCAGTTCCTTGTTGGCACAAAAACTGCAGGGTGTGCAACAACTGGAGCATCCCACCAGAGTGAAAGTGGCGAATGGTGATATTCTGTTTGGTAACACTTATATTCCAAATTGCGAGTGGAAATGCCAGAGTGCTTCTTTTAGTACCAATATGAAGATAATTCCGCTGCAGTGCTATGATGTAATTCTGGGGATTGAATGGCTGCAAGCACATAGTCCTATGACGGTCGATTGGTCTAGCAAGTGGTTAATGGTGCACCAAGGACAATAGCATCATAAGTTGGTTGGCGTCAAGTCAGATACTTTGAGTTGTGAGGCTATTTCCTTCGCTGAGTTACAGGCAGCAGATCATGCAGGCGAAGCATTATTTATTTTGCAAGTTTGTGCATCAGAACATCAACAGTCACAGAATACACCAAGTGTTATTGCTAAACTAGTGACTGACTATGAGCAGCTGTTTGAAGAACCTAAAGGACTGCCACCTAAAAGATTATATGATCACAAGATCCCTCTGCTACCTGGAGCAACACCAGCCAAACTGAGACCATATCGTTACAATCCAATGCAGAAAACTGAAATTGAGAAGCAAGTGCAAGAATTGTTGCAACAAGGGGTATTACAGCTCAGTTCGAGTCCTTTTGCAGCACCTGCCTTATTGGTGAAAAAGAAGGATCTCACATGGAAACTTTGTCAGGACGTCAGACATCTAAATGCTATGACAGTTAAGAACAAGTATCCACTGCCAATCATTGATGAATTGCTAGATGAATTGGCTGGCGCTGAGTGGTTTACCACTTTAGACCTGAGGGCAGGTTATCACCAAATTAGAATGGCAGAAGAAGATGTCCACAAAACGGCCTTTCAAACACACCATGGTCACTTCGAATACAAAGTGATGTCGTACGGACTTACTGGAGCACCTGCAACCTTTCAAGGTGTTATGAATTCAGTTTTGGCTGATGGTCTTCGTAAATTCGTGCTGGTCTTCATAGATGACATTTTGATCTATAGCAAAACGCCGACTGACCATGTCACACATTTAAAGAAGGTCTTTGATATGCTGCAACAGCACCAACTCAAAGTAAAAAGAAGCAAATGCTTTTTCGGCCAGCAAAAGCTAGTTTACCTTGGACATGTGATCAGTGCAAAAGGGGTAGCAACAGACCCAACTAAGATTGCTCCTATAGTGAATTGGACAGCACCTACTGATGTTAAGCAGTTGAGAAGAATCTTAGGGATGGCAGGCTATTACAGGAAGTTTATCAAAGGCTATGGTATTATTACAAAAGCCCTGACTGATCTGTTGAGGAAGGAGTACAATTTATTTGGACTCCAGCCACAGAAGCTTCCTTTCAAGCTCTCAAAGCGGCACTTATTTCAGCTCCAGTGTTAGCCTTGCCGGATTTCTCCAAAAAGTTTATCGTCGAAACTGATGCTAGTGATAGAGGTATAGGAGCTGTGCTAATGCAGAATGACCATCCTCTGGCGTATTGATACGTCAATTTTGCATCACTATTTTATATCATAATTTACTGTTATTCATCGATATATTTCATATTTAGAAGTGTTACTTATGTTATTTTACCTATTTTGCATGTTTGATGAATAATGGAGAATTGGACACCGGAGTCAGGATTCTGCTGGAAAAAGCGCCGACGAGATGCACTATATATTTCTGAAGATCAATAAATTGAAGGGGACAGATGGAAGTTCCCATTTTACCAGATGACGGAGGAGGCCAAAAGGGGAGGCTGAGAAGGGCCAGCATGGGCCCTCCTCACCAGGTGGCGTGGCGGGCCCACCAGCCGCGCCGCCAGGTGGTTTGGGGGCCCTGGCCCATCTCAGCCGTCGCCCTTTCGCGTATTTGACCCCCTCGGAACCCTAAGCCACCGAGGACGGCCACCGAAATATTTCGCCGCCTCCACGAGGCGGAAAACACCCGAGAGCTAAAGGCTCTCCTGCAGGCAGAAATCTGCCGGGGGATATTGATACGTCTCCAACGTATCTATAATTTCTGATGTTCCATGCTTATATTATACCCTTTTGCTACATGTTTTATATGCACTTCATATCAGTTTTATGCATTTTCTGGGACTAACCTATTAACAAGATGCCACAGTGCCAGTTCCCTGTTTTCTGCTATTTTTTGGTTCCAGAAAAGTACTTATGCGAATATTCTCGGAATTGCACGAAACAAAAGGCCACGTCCCTATTTTTCCGACACGTACACGAAGTCCGAAGGAGAAGCGAAGAGGAGCCAGGAGGCGGCCAAACCACATGGCGGCGCGGCCCCACTTCCTGCTGCGCCAGCCTATGGTTTGGGCCCCTCGGGGCTCCACCGACGTCGCCCCTTCGCCTATATATTGCCTCAGACGCGAAAACCCTAAGGGAACAAGTCATATTTCCAGAAGAGTTCCGTAGCGCCGCCGCCATCGACGACAAGTTTCGGGGGACAGAATCTCTGTTCCGGCACGCTGCCGGGATGGGGAATTGCCCCCGGAGTCATCTCCATCGACTCCACCGCCATCTTCATCGCCGCTGCTGACTCCCATGATGAGGAGGGAGTAGTTCTCCCCCGAGGCTGAGGGCTCTACCGGTAGCTATGTGGTTCATCTCTCTCTCCCATGGTGTGATCTTTATGTGATCATGTGTATTGCTAGTATCGCTGAATACATTAATAATGTTTATGCTACTCAAGTGATTTTGTCTAGTTTCTGGAGTCATTGTGACAACACGGTATCAAGGTGACAGTGTGGGTACTTGTGTGACTCTATGAATAATTTAGACATTTATCATGGCTTATTCTTGGGAATTGTGGTGTTTGTTTACTCAGACTTTGAGGTGTGCTTTTGCAGCCCTACGCATAGTACTCTTGCTTCATCAAGAAGGAGAATAATCCTGAGTAGTATTTACTTGTGTTCAGTTGTGCTAATCTAGTTGAATATGTAGATGTTACTCTTTATCTATTATGCACTCTATAGGTTACTTTAATATGAACTCCGGTACTCTCCACGGTGTGACGGTGACAGTGTGCGCATCGTGTGTGATTCCTTTATGACGTTGTGGAGCTTGTTTACTCCGGCTTGAGGTGTGCTTTTGTAGCCCTACACAATGAATGGTGTTTGTTATCCAACAAGAAAGTGTTTAAGAGTAGCTTTTACTTATTCAGTTATGAGATCATTGTTGAGAGTGTCCACTAGTGAAAGTATGATCCCTAGGACTTGTTTCTAAGCATTGAAACACCGTTTACATCAAGTTCTGCTACATGGTTGCTTGCTGCCATCTTTATTTCAGATTGCAGTTACTACTTATAATCATCCATATTACTTGTATTTCTCTATCTCTTCGCCGAACTAGTGCACCTATACATCTGACAAGTGTATTGGGTGTGTTGGGGACACAAGAGACTTCTTGTATCTTAATTGCAGGGTTGCTTGAGAGGGATATCTTTGACCTCTACCTCCCTGAGTTCGATAAACCTTGGGTGATTCACTTAAGGGAAACTTGCTGCTGTTCTACAAACCTCTGCTCTTGGAGGCCCAACACTGTCTACAAGAATAGAAGCATACGTAGACATCAGATATTCCCTCCCGGAGGTGGAAATCATCGCCATCATCACCGTCATCGAGCTGGACTTCATTGGGATCATCATCATCATCTCCACCGCCGACCTCACCATCACCGCCGCTGCACTTCGTTCCGCTGTAACATCTAGGGTTGAATCTTGTCTATTTCATAGGGGAAACTCCCCGGTGTTGATTACTCTTGTTATTGATGCTATTGGGTGAAACCATTGGACTAAGGTTTATGTTCAGATTGTTATTCATCATCATATCACCTCTGATCATGTTCCGTATGATGTCTTGTGAGTAGTTCGTTTAGTTCTTGAGGACATGGGAGAAGTCTTGATGTTAGTAGTGAACTATGTTGAGTAATATTTAATGGTTTGATGCTTAAGTTGTGGTGTTATTCTTCTAGTGGTGTCATGTGAACGTCGACTACATGATACTTCACCTTTATGGGCCTAGGGGAATGCATTGTGTATTCGTTTGCCAATTGTGGGGTTGCCGGAGTGACAGAAACCTGAACACCCGTTGGTATATCGATGCATGAGGGATAGCAGGATCTCAAAGTTTAAGGCTGTGGTTAGTTTATCTTAATTACTTTCTTGTATTTGCGGATGCTTGCAAGGGGTATAATCACAAGTATGTATTAGTCCTAGGAAGGGCGGTGCATTAGCATAGGTTCACCCACACAACACTTATCAAAACAATGAAGATTAATCAACTATATGAAGCGAAAGCACTTGACAATATTCCCGTGTGTCCTCAAGAACGTTTGGTCATTATAAGTACAACAACCGGCTTGTCCTTTGCTGTAGAAAGGATTGGGCCACTCGCTGCAACTATTATTACTGCATTTTATTTACTTGTACTTTATTTATCTGTCATATCAAAAACTCCTAAAAACTTGTCTGTGAGCATTTACAGTGAATCCTTCATCAAAACCGCTTGTCAACACCTTCTGCTCCTCGTTGGGTTCGACACTCTTATTTATCGAAAGTACTACGATACACCCCCTATACTTGTGGGTCATCAAGACTATTTTCTGGCGCCGTTGCCGGGGAGTGTAGCGCTATTGGTAAGTGGAATTGGTAAGGGAAACATTTATTGTACGTGCTGTTTTTATTTTTGCCTGCTGCTATATCTCATTATGGAGGGGTCTTCTCTTGAATTCCTATTTGGGAAAACAACTACCACTGCTAAGGTAGTAGAGGAGGCGCCAGATGAGCAGGTAATACCGTTCAAAATTCCTATGAAAATTGTTGAACGTGTCACAAATAACCGCTATGCAGGAGATGGAACTGTCCATCCTGGAGATCATTTGTTATTTCTGCATGAATTGTGCGAGTTATTTAAGTGTGCAGGTATCTCGATGGGAGAAGTTAAGAAGAAATTATTCTCTCTATCACTGTCTGGTAAAGCTGCACATTGGTATAAACTGCTGAAGAATGGGTATTCTCTTGGATGGGAGGAAATTGTACCTCTCTTTTACTCCAAATTCTATCCTCCAAGTGAGATTCATAAGGATCGGAACCTCATATATAACTTCTGGCCCTATGATGGAGAGAGTATCGCTCAAGCGTGGGGGAGATTGAAGGCATTAATGCTCAAATGTCCCATTCATGAGCTTCCTGGTAATGTTGTTATTGATAACTTTTATGCAAGACTCTCCTTTCAAGATAAAACTCTATTGGATACCACTTGTGCTGGATCGTTCACTCGTAATAAAGAAGAGTTTAAGTGGGACCTTCTTGATCGGATTCAGGAGAACACTGAAGGATGGGAGAATGACAAAGGTAGGGAGTCAGGTATAACTATGACTTTGAGTGTGTTAAAATTTTATGGATACTGATGATTATCGCAAAATTAGCACTACTTATGGTCTTGACTCTCAAATTGTTGCAAACTTTTATAAAGCCTTTGCTTCCTATTTCGGTTTGCCGAAGGAGGGTTTTAAAAATTATCATGAACCATATAAAGATGAATCTGTTTCTCATATATCTAAAGGTTGAGGTTAATGTTGTTGATCGCATTATTCCAGAACCTTATATTGAAAAAGTTCCTTTTCCTAATAAGATTAAGGAACATACTATCATAACTGGTGTTGTTAGTAAAAGTAATAAGAAACTACCAAACCTGATGAGCAAATAACTGTTGAACCTGTTGTAGCATTGGTTAAAGATCTTGTCACTGAAAATTTAGAAGATAGACACATTATCTTTTGTGAGGATGCTTCTAATATTGTCTCACATCCTAAAAGTTCTAGGAAGTCTAGTGTTCCTGTGCTTTCTGTTAGGATAGGTGATCATTGCTATTATGGTTTATGTGATATTGGTGCAAGTTCTAGTGCTATTCCTTATGAGCTTTACAGGGAAATTATGCACGAAATTGCTCCTTGTAAACTTGAAGAGATTGATGTGGTTATTCAGCTTGCTAATAGGGAAACTATCTCTCCAATTGGTATCATTAGAGATGTCGAAGTCCTTTGTGGTAAGACTAAATACCCTGCTGATTTTCTTGTACTTGGGTCGGCTGCCAATGATAGTTGTCCTATTATTTTTGGTAGACCTTTTCTGAATACTTGTGGTGCTGTTATAGATTGTAAGAAAGAGAAAATCTTTACTAAATTTGCTGGTGAATCTTATGAATTCAATTTCTCTAAATTTGCTAAAGCACCTTATGAAACTGAATTGCCTAGTGAGGATTTTGAAATTGCTCAACTTGCATCTATTGTTCTTGCTCCTAACAATGCTTTGCAGCAACATATGGAGAATCATGAAAGTGAGAACTTCAGGGAAGAAAGGAATGAGCTTGATGAAGTATTCCTTCGTCAACCTATGCTCAAACACAATTTACCTGTGGAAGATTTGGGTACCACAATGCCACCCAAGGAGGATCCTGTTTTTGATTTGAAACCTCTGCCTGATAATCTTAAATATGCTTATATTGATGATAAGAAAATATATCCTGTTATTATCAGCTCTAAACTTTCAGGTACAGAGGAGGAAAGGTTATTGGGAGTGTTGAGAAACACCGCGGAGCTATGGGATATACTCTTGATGACCTGAAGGGAATTTCTCCTACTATATGTCAGCACGCCATCAACATGGAACCTGATGCAAAGCCTGTTGTTGAGCATCAGCGTCGTTTAATACCCAAGATGAAAGAAGTGGTAAGAAATGAGGTATTAAAACTTCTTGAAGCTGGTATTATTTATCCTATTGCTGATAGTAGATGGGTAAGTCCTGTGCATTGTGTTCCTAAGAAAGGAGGAATTACCGTTGTTCCTAATGAAAATGATGAACTAATTCCTCAAAGAGTAGTAGTTGGTTATAGAATGTGCATTGATTTTAGAAAGGTTAACAAAGTAACTAAGAAAGATCATTATCCTTTGCCTTTTATTGATCAAATGCTTGAGAGGTTGTCAAGAAAACTCACTTTTGTTTCCTTGATGGGTATTCTGGGTTTTCTCAAATTGCTGTGAGAGCGCAAGATCAAGAGAAAACTACTTTTACTTGTCCTTATGGAACTTATGCTTATAGACGTATGCCTTTTGGTTTATGTAATGCTCCTGCTACTTTTCAAAGATGCATGTCTGCTATTTTTCATGGCTTTTGTGAGGAAATTGTGGAAGTCTTCATGGACGATTTCTCCGTCTATGGAACTTCCTTTGATAATTGTTTGCACAACCTTGACAAAGTTTTGCAGAGATGTGAAGAAACTAGCCTTGTTCTTAATTGGGAGAAATGCCACTTTATGGTTAATGAAGGAATTGTTCTTGGACATAAAATTTCTGAAAGAGGTTGATCGAGCTAAAGTGGAGGCAATTGAAAAGATGCCTTGTCCCAAAGATGTTAAAGGTATTCGTAGTATTCTTGGTCATGCTGGTTTTTATAGGAGGTTTATTAAAGATTTCTCTAAAATTTCCAAGCCTCTTACTAATCTTCTTCAAAAAGATGTACCATTTGTTTTTGATGATGATTGTAAGGAAGCTTTTGAAACTTTGAAAAAGGCTTTAATCACCGCTCCTGTAGTTGAACCACCTGATTGGAATTTACCTTTTGAAATTATGTGTGATGCTAGTGATTATGCTGTAGGCGCTGTTCTTGGGCAGCGAGTAGATAAAAAGTTAAATGTTATTCATTATGCTAGTAAAACTCTTGATTCTGCTCAAAAGAATTATGCCACTACTGAAAAAGAATTTCTAGCTGTAGTTTTTGCTTGTGACAAATTTCGACCCTACATAGTTGATTCGAAAGTCACTATTCATACTGATCATGCTGCAATTAGATACCTTATGGAAAAGAAAGATGCTAAGCCAAGGCTTATTAGATGGGTACTTCTTTTGCAAGAATTTGATTTGCATATCGTAGATAGAAAAGGTGCTGAAAATCCTGTTGCTGATAATTTGTCTAGATTGGAAAGCATTCCTTATGATCCTATTCCTGTTAATGATAGCTTTCCAAATGAACAATTGGCTGCAATAAGTGTAAGTTC
Source organism: Poa pratensis (assembly GCA_947311845.1). Taxonomy (NCBI): domain Eukaryota; kingdom Viridiplantae; phylum Streptophyta; class Magnoliopsida; order Poales; family Poaceae; genus Poa; species Poa pratensis. The sequence continues at coordinate 7,662,198 of CAMZMU010000052.1, forward strand.
GCGAGATAGTCCTTGGTATGCTGATTATGCTAACTTTATTGTTTCCAAGTACTTGCCTCCAACCTTTTCAGCTCAGCAAAGAAGGAAATTCTTTTATGACTTGCGGCATTATTTTTGGGATGACCCACACTTATATAAAGAAGGAGTCGATGGTATTATGCGAAGATGTGTTCCTGAATATGAACAACAGGAAATACTGAGGAAATGCCATGGAAGTGCTTATGGAGGGCATCACGCTGGAGATAGAACTGCGCAGAAAGTTCTACAATCAGGTTTTTATTGGCCTACCCTCTTTAAGGATGCAAGAAAGTTTATTTTATCTTGTGATGAATGTCAAAGGGTCGGTAATATCTCTAGACGCAATGAAATGCCTAAGAATTATTCTCTTGTTATTGCTGCCTCGCGCAGCGGAGCTTCTTTGTCGCAAAAACACGATTGTATTCCAACCGCGATGCAGATTGTTGCAATAGGCGGCCTCTACCGCAACAAAATGAAAATTTATCGCGACAAAAAAGATTCGTGGAAATATGAGCGTCATATCACCACAACCAGATAGTTTGTTGTAATTTTTTATTATACCGCAACGAAAAATACTGTAGTGATAGATATTGTGGCAATAGACCGGATTTCCTGTATTGACTAGAATGGGCGAGCTCGTTAATGGTGGCCTCGATCTAGACAGGGGCATCAGAGACAAGAGCTTGGAGAGCATTTTCAAAGATGTTCTCTTTTCTGCAGCGCCATGGTGACCACCGCCCAGTTGTACAATCATCTCAGGAAGTGGAGGCCCAGGTGGACATATCTCTGCCAGCTGGCACAAACTGAAGGAGTTGAATGGCGTGAGGAGTCTAGCCGTATGTACATGGACGACACATCATTCCTCAAGCATGTCACTGTGAGTTGGCACTACTCATGGTTCAGTTTGTCCTAGCTCTATTGTTGATGTGCCCTCTGATTACAGTCCCACCATTGTAGGCCCACCCCAAGGACGCCTGCTTCCTCAACACAACGATTGAGAACTATGACCTGATGAAGATCATCTTTGGCAGACCGCGTGTGCAGAATCCTCACGCGGTAAACACGCTGCACTTTGCTCTTAGCTACCTCATGGATCATGAAGAGGAGCGTGCCGCCTTTCTCGCCGGGTCAGATGCAGAGAGGAATAAGTGGTAGTACACCTACTATCGTAGCCTCGTCCGGACGATGGGTGCTGATGTTGTTGCTGCTGACGATGTTGCTGCTCGCATGCTTACTACTATGCCTCTATTACCTCCCCTACTATATTGAACATCCTAAAACTTATGTGAGGCGGTATCCTAAACCCCTCATATGATGAGGTGCATTACCAACACTTGTTATGCTGAATTTGTGATGCACCATCTATTTTGCTGACTATGAAGGGCATATTTAGTTCAAGTCTGTTTACCTAAACATTGTTGCTTATATTGGTATGTTCACCACTTTGGCAACAAGGTAACCACATCATCCGGGTAGTTGCATGTAACTAGACACCATGAAATTAGCTCTGTGAGACAACTTAGGAACCAAACTGCGCGCGCTTATAAATTTGCATCAAGGGCCACAGACCTAGACAGGACATTGTTGGCAACCAAATGGGTTGTAGAACATGGTTCAGGCCGCGTTTCATCTGACCCAGGCCCAACTGAGCCACGAAAACAGGAGACCCAAAATCGATGCGGGTAACCAAACACGCCCTAGGCTGATCTCGTTCCACATGAGATTTGTCCGGTTAACCCGGCTGTTAACGACGAGCAGCCGAACAAAGCTAAACATAAACCCATGCAAGTCCTGCCTGGCTACCGTCTCCGTGATCCCGCGGCCAGGGCAGGTGGTTGAGCAGATTTTATGGCTCGTACCAGTGTCGTGGTCCAGTATGAATACCTCGAAGCCGCAGCCAGTGACGTTTATAGTGGCACTGGACAGAGAGAAAGATCTCCCGGGAGGTGCCCAGGACATGTTGTAAACGTCCACGCCGGAGACAACAGGGACGGTGTTGGCGTACGCGATGCTTACATAACCCGACCAGTCAGCATCGACGACCGAAGGGTCGAGACCATCATAGTCGGAGATCTCGGTGACGCCGTCACGCAAGAAGAACCTGGGTGTGCCCTCATCGTCGATGACGCAGGTCAGGTTGAAGTCGGGTCACGGAAGCAGCCGGAGACGATCAAAATAAACTTTTGGTAGAAGTCTATCTTGGTCGGAGTGGTGAGAGCATTTATCTTCTGCATGACAATGGAGTTTAGCATAATTATGTGACCAAAGTGCTAATCTAATTTAAGTTTAGTGATCAACCGTGAGTTTATCTCCACTTAAAATAGGAAACCTAACCAGTCCCACCATTTCGGCATATCTCTCACCTGCACAATATTTTTATACTGCTTGCAACATCGTTGCAATATTTCTTCTCCAGCTAAGTCGGGCGGAACCCTAGATCCACTGATTCTAGTAAACAACCTCAGCTGCATTGCTCTCCAACCGCTCCATCATTAGTCTTGAGCGCATTCAGATTTAGCCCAGTACTCGGCCTAGTTCCGAACGTTTATTTGTACACGGTCCAACTATAAGAGAGAGCCCATCTCACCAAACGACTGGACTGAAAGGAATCTCTCTTATAAACTGGTTGTGGCCTCCTCTCCTAGGCGAGGTTGGATTAAACTTTAGCAGCCCCCACTAGCCTACAATAGCCCTAATAACCCATCCTCTGGGAAGCCCCCAAGTAGGCATGGCGATGCTGGCTCTCTTACTATATGTTCGCATCTACTCATATTTAGTTCAACACTCGGCCTAGTTTCATAAGTTCATGCGCACACGGCCCAACTACAAGAGAGAGCCCCATTCCATCCCAAAGGCTCGGATTATAAAGAGGAGAAATATTTCCTTTATATGCTGGGTGTGGCCTCCCCCCTAAACGATTTGGGACTGAAGTTGAGCAGTCTCGACGAGCCTATCATAGCCTAAAATTGCTCTTTGCCCGTTTGGCACATCTTACTATATATAAAAGATGGAGGAATCCGCCTTCCCTCATTCGTCCACGTCGCCACTAGTAGCTGCCGAACAAAATATCGCTACCGCTGGCGAAGGGCGGTTCGCCAGTACAAAATGGCTAGCGGTAGTTGCTACCGCTGGCGATCTCCGCGCCGCCAGCGGTACGAAAATATACCGCTGGCGAACAAGGCTCCCGATCGCCAGCGGTAGGTTCGCGCATCGCCAGCGACCGCCAGCGGTACGCCCTCCGCTCGCCAGCGGAAAACATGCGTGGGAGGGCCGTGGCCGCCAGCGGTAGTTTACAGGTTCGTCAGCGCTAATTTTTGGCGTTTTTCTTTTTTTTTAATTGTATTACAGCAGTATATTTACGTATATATACAGCAATATACGGATATAGAAATCAGAAATAGTATAGGTACATGATTAAGAAGTACCAACAGAAAAATTATATAAATATTTGACTAAATTAATATGTATCATACAACGTACGCAAACATATCACGATTAAGACGATGTTTATATTTCAATCATTCAAAAGCGTAGTTTGTGAGCCGCGCGCAATGACGAAAAGAAGGGATCACGGTGAAGTATCATGTCGTTCTTCCTCTCTTTGGACCGCTAGCTTCCGCCTCCTCTCCTTGCTCATATTCTTCATCTCTATATAGAAGACATATTAAAAAGTTAGACAATCAATTAGTCTTCAATCTTCATGCATACCACAAGTTTCACTTACTCTACCGTTTAGTGGGGATTTTTGGATAAACACAAAACCATGCTAGTAAATTAATTAGCGAAACCAACACACCGTTTAGCGGGGAGTTTTGGCTTTTGACTTCAGCGGGAATTCACGAGAACCATCTAGCGTGTTGAATGGCCTTCGATCGGCCTGATTTTCTAGGCATCTTTCTATCTCCTTCTTTGACGGTGACTCAAGAAAGAACATCCCATCACAGTGTGAAGCTCTTTATCCATGATTTCTGAAAGTTTCATCTGGATGCGAAGAAACTCTTTCCTGACTGCTACATCAGGGGCCGCCGCCATTAGCTTGGCCCATTGCTCGACGGCAGAAGGAAATTGTACTCGATTTTTCTCCCGTATGAACTCCCATATTAGAAGGATGAGGTACCAGGACTCAGTCCTACTGCCTGGCGCCTGCTTGATGCTGGGGAAGTCTGTTATGTGATTGAATACCTTCTTGCCATGCTTATCGACATGTCTTCTCATCACGCCTTCATCTAAATAGTAGTTGTTGTGAGCATCATCCAGGGCATCCTTGATGCCGCTGTAGTCTTTCGTCTTCTCTTGACTCCCCGAGTCGAGATACAAGGCCATCGAATCCACTGGGAAGAGAATGATGAGGGTGCCATATTGGTTATTGCGGTAAACAGTAAAAATAGAGACCATCATCTTCAAATTAACGCGATGGAATAGCAGGTACGAAATAAAGTTTATAATATAGATACGAAAGAATCTTAATTACCCGGGAACGTAAGGCAGGAGAAAGATAGTTTTGGTGGCTTGCTTTCTCATGAATACTTCGAGGTGTTTTGCCGTTCGTTTTCTACCCGTGGGGGTGTTCACGAAGCACTCTTGCATGAAGTAGGGGTCGAATATCATAATGTTTGTCTCCTTATCTGTCAAGAGTTGCTGCCCCAAACTGAGCGCAAATAGTCGGACCATGGACGTGGAGAGCGGCTTCATGTGCAACATTTCGAAGATGTCACTATATCTCAGGAAGAACACTTCCCCAGGATACATATCGACAAAGCCCTTACCCTTAGGTACCTTTCCCGTGAAAAGCGGATATGATGGGTTGTTCTGTTTGATAAGTTCTTTTTCCAATAATAGAACTTTCTCATGGATGCTTTTGATTTTCGGACGCATCAGAGCAAGCACATTATTCGGCAGCATCGACTTGGCCAACTCATGGGACTGATGCCAGTTGGGGATGGTCATCTTGTCGCAAACCCGTTTGAAGATCTTATCTCCCAACACGTGCTGGCTATAGGAGACATCTATGGTTTTCTTGGTTTTCTTGAATCTTTTATGTTCCGCCTTCTTGGGATCCTGGCTGAGAGCCTGTTGCAAGGTATTCTGGAGTGTGCCCTGGCTGAATCCGGCTTCCCCATTAGTTTCTGGCAGTGGTTGAGAATAAAAATGTAGGCGCTTGGAGCACACAAGCTTCTCTCGTACATCAGGCACATGAGAATGCATTAGATCATGGTCATGTTGGTCATTAGGCATGTCCATGGGGTCGGCGAGGAGGAAGTCCATTGGGTTGAGGTCTGCATCAGATGGAGCTAGTTGTGTTGCTTCTGGGGTGATGCTAGGAAGGTCTAAACGAAGCTGTGATTTTGGCCATGTCATCGGCCACGGCTGGCATTCCTCGAGATTATACTCCTTGTCGGCATTGGGGGGTTGAGCCGGAGGATCGTAATAACCGCAACCCGGCAACACCCGAGCAATTGAAACCCTATACACATCATCAGGCATAGGCAAATTATGCATCACGTGGATAAGTGGTGTCACGATACTTGCCTTTGCCACATCCTTGAGCTCACCGTTCACACGCAATGGCAATGTGCATGGCACCTCGTCATCCTGCGAAAACATGTAAGACGTCACGCGCCAGCCATAAAGTATTATGAAACTTCTCAAGACTTTTGGAACGCTCAATTACCGTGAGAGCGTTGAGCTCGGCTAATGGTGTGACTCTTGGAGCTGGCGTGCCAGATAAGGAAGGGCTGCTACAACCCACATTGTCTGTCGGCGATCCATCGCCCATTGGATGTTCGTTGATGACGGGGCCAACAACCAGCGACACAGTGTTTGATCCAAGGCTGGCCTCGATGTTGATCGTAGGGAAAGGCCCTGTTTGCCAGTGGGTCGGTGATCTTGTCGTAGATAGACGGCCCAGTCCTCTCTGCATCCTCCTTTTGCCACTTTGGATCCTTTCCAGGGTAACCACGGCTCCCAAGAGTGTGGGGAGCTACGTTTTTTCCATGCGCAGATTTCCCCCACACCCTTTGCGCCATCTTAATAGGTTTGGCTTCGTTGGCTTTGAAAAGAATGAAGTCATCTTCAGAAATATTTGGGAAGGTCTTGTTGACCTCAGCGAACTCGGCACCATCATTATTAATCATGTCCCTCACATTTGATCTCCAAGTACTTAATGCGTTGCCAAACTTGCCAAGAGCATATCTGTTGACCAGATTATTGGTGACATTAAGGTTATCATAGGGCTCCGGGAACTGGTACCGTGCGTGTAGCTTGCCAATGAGGTACTCGGCCCTCGGTCGGTTGGCTTTTCTTTTTAAGTGCTCGTCATTGAGATTGGGAAAGTCTCGGAAAATGCATCCCAAGTTGTTGCCGTAACTTCTTGCAATGTCTTCCGAGCTTATAGGACGACCGCTGGTATAGTCCACGATATCGATTGCATCTCGTTTGGAGGGGAGCCTGTTTGGGCGTCTCTGCTTACGTTGACCCTCCTTACGTTGACGTTTGGCTTCGCTACCAGACGTCACCGTGCTTGTTTGGACACCGCCACTAGTGGTGGTCTCGCCTTCAGATGTATCCTCACCAGATGCCCCCCTCTCAGACTCGGGATCGCTTCGCATTGTCAAAGACTTTCCTAATATCTCCAGATAATCATCTTCACCTGCATCTTCGCCTCCTATTCCAGAACCGCCGGCCTCGTAGTTGTTGGACATCTTCGATCGCACTATACAAGAAAAATTGTAAATTAATACAACAAATATGCACTTAACTATTAAAAATTCACTAATTTATCTATTTCAAATAAATATGTCTTATCTTTAGCCAAAGTCATGCCAAAATTCACGGAAAATTTCGGCATGACCTTTGCTAAAAATATGACATATGGAGTACCCGAATTTGCCGGAACGGAAGTTTATCAACGTTTCGGCAATCTCAAGGGACTCTAGGGGTACCTGCAAACATTTCACATGCATATATTCATCGCCCGGCCCACCACCACCACACCTTCGGTGAGGATTATTCAACAAACATTTCACATGCAAACATTTCACATTTCACATGTAAAAATTTCACATGCATAAAACATTTCTAAAACTTAGTTAATTATTCAAAAAAAAGGCTAGGCATTTGCACAAACACCTTCGGTGCGCAGGGGACGGGAGGGAGAAGGAAGAAGGGGCAAGGAACGTACGGCGGTGTTCGGGGTCGACGACGGCGTTGGTGCTCGGCGCGGAGGTGGCGTGGGCGGTGCTCGGGGTCGACGGCGTGAGCGACGGAGGCGGCGCGGCGTGGGTGGTGCTCTCGTGAGAAGGGCGCCGGGCGGCGGAGTTGGAGCTCGGCGCGTAGGCGTGGCGTCGGCGGTGCTAGGGGTGGTGGTCGGGGTCGACGGCGTGGCGTCGGCGGTGCTAGGGGTGGTGGGCATGGATGGCGATGCTTTGGTGCGCGGCGGCGCAGGTGGGTTGGGAAAAGAGAGAGAGGCGCGGGTTGGGGAAAGATTGCCGTGTGGGCGCGCGCGGCCATTTAATTCGCACCGCTCGGCAGAATAGCGCTGGCGAATTCGCTTACTCGCCAGCGCTATGCACGTACCGCTGGCGAACAAAGAATGTTAGCCAGGGCTTTTGCTTATACCACTGGCAAGCACATAGACGTGGTCGCCAGCGGTAGTCTGCCCCTACTCCCCACACCCCGCCCCCCCGTAGCGCTGGCCATCTCCGATCCGTGGTCGCCAGCGGTAGTTGACCAAGCGCTGGCGACCAGCTATCCTGAATCGCCAGCGGTAGTACCACTGGCCAACATGAATTTGTGGTCGCCAGGGGTAGTGTGGCGGCTGTAGGGGTTTCCCTACTATTGCGCTGGCGTCCACTGGCCGTCCGATCCACGCGATGGACGGCCAGGATCGGGCCACGTCGCCCCCACGCGCGTGCACTGTAGCTACACGAATTTCTGCCAATCGCGTGCTGCCACGCGTCCCCAGTCACCGGCCGGTCGCCCCGGTTCCAACCAGTGACCTGCGTGCACGCTTTTTGGCGCACGAAACTTGCAGGAACCCCTCCGGAAGGACCGAAATGCAATTTTCGAGAAAGTTGAGGCCTTTTCAACAAAAGCGACAGCGAGCCCTCATCTCCCCCGCGCGACGTCGTGGTCGCCGCGGCCGCCGGCGCACCACCCCACCGCTCCGCCGCTCCCCCGTCAGATCTCCGGCCACGCGGAGGCGCGCCGTCGCCGGATCTACTTCCTCGCCGGTAATAGGCCACCGAAACGCAGCCACGCAACCGAAATCGACGCCGCCGCGTCCGCCGTTCTCCTCCGCGTCCCCACGATGACGCGGCCGCTCCGTCGACCAGACGGCGGCGGCGCCGCTAGCTGCGGGTTCCCCACGGCGAGCCGCTTCCGACGCGCCCCCGCGCTACCTGGAACGCGCTGGCGTGCCGCCGGCGAGCTCGACGCCGCCGCGGGCGGCTCCGGCCAGATCGGGCCACTGTGACGTCACCACGACGTCAAAGTGGGCCCGACATGTCAGAGTTTTCCGATTTTTTTTTTGCAAAAGTATCCCAAATTACTCATATAATTTTGGAAAAAAAAATCTATATACTGTAAACCAATATTTTTAAATATGTGAAAACAATTCAAATATGAATAGTCCCCGAATTTGACCATTTTAAAAATTTGAACAATTTCTCAACCTACGCAATTTTTAAATTTCAACAATTTTACTATTAGGTAATTCAAAATTTTAGCCGACGGGCGCGACGGAGCCCGCGCTTAGTCCCCTAGTACAATTGAAAGAGGTGGTACCGGTGTCACCTCTTTCCTGCCAGGTTAAGTGAAGCTTTAGAACATCGTATAACGCATGGGGATTTGATGAATGACCCGACCATGACATGGAGGATCGGCTGCAGGGACGCGCATATGTCAACCAATAAATAAGGGAATCTAAATAAAAAAGAGAAGGTAGTAACCCACTAACGAAGTGGTGTGGCACGTAGGAATCAATATACATACAACATACAGTTTAGCTAGAATCTGATCGAAGTGAGCAACCAACGGTTTTAGAACAATTCCCAGTATCTTTTATAACTACTACGACTATATGTCAAGTCTATTGGTATTTCGAATATATATTTAAACTAAAACTGCAGTAGATGATCATATTTTTGGGACCCCACGTTAATCCGCATTATTCAAATTACTGTAATAGCTTGAATCTTAACCTACGGTCATGATTGGTTAGAACAACATGAATCGTTATTGATCTAGACTTTGTCACACATTTATCCACATCATCCAAATTCTGTTAATGAATTTGATCTTAAATGTATTACAGTCATTTAGTAAACGGTTTTGCTAACCCTCATCTAGCTGAGAATTAAGTTAGTGCTCAATCAAGTATTACACCACCGATATAGTAAACGGTTTTGTTAACTCTCGGTTAGGCTAATTTACACTGTGAGTCATGTAAGAATGAGTTGCGAATTAGGTTGCAACTAAGAGTTTTTTCCAGTTTGAAGTGGGGCTGCAACTGCACTGTCAGATTTTTTTTTCATGTTTTGTGTTGGGAACGAGTTGCAGTGCAGGTGGTTTTAATAATCTGACCTGACTGAGTATCAAGCTAATTTCTCACTCAACTGTCTGTTGTTGATGCAGAATTCGTAAGGTATGCACAGTACACATTAAAATCAAATGAAAGCGTTTTTTCAACTCGTCCAGCACCAGGTTCATGTTAGCCACGTATGTTGTAATACCCCGTATTTTAGTGGATATTTTCATCGAGGTTCTTGTCATCACTGTTGAAGACCATTTTATCTGTCATTCTTGAATTTCAAATCATAGACGACAGTCGAGGACATCTCTCCGAGACATTCGATTGTGGAGTACTCTTTATTCTAAGATATTATCGTGAAATTATCTCCTCCATGGCCATCTTCATGTGATCTCTCAAAACAAGCCTATTCTTAGAGATCCGAGTCCATGATTGAGTCGGACTCGTCGAGCTAGTCGAAATTGACTACTCATTTTCCCAAATCGAACTCCGAATGTATCGTCTACGGTTTACTCAATTTGAAGGGTTGAGATAATATGAAATTCCTATTTAGCTTGATAAAGTAAAAGGCATGGTACTTATCCTGTACAAGGGGTGTGGTCAGGGGAGGCAAAACCTGATCCATTCTTTCATCTCCCCTCGTGTGCTCTCCTCCATGACAAAAGGGAAGCCATGGCCGGCGGATCCCTATCTTCATCCGACAGCCCTGCCCTAGTTCATCGGCCGCCGCTGCCGCTCGGCAACCTTGCCGGGGGTGCCACGAATCCCCGCGGCGAGGGATTCATCCCCATAGCAGGACTGCAGCAGCTGAACAGATCTGCCACCGAGTTGATTCCTATTGCTGAGAACTATGCTCTGCTGCCGCTGACAGGTTGGTTCGTGGTTGATCTAGTTTCGTAGCAGTCTATAAATCTTGTTAGACATGCATCCAACTAGCATCGATTAGTACTTTTCCCCAGGAAAAGCTAGAAGTTTTCTTTTGGCTAATAGTACTAGACTACTAGTTACGGATGGGTGCAAAGTGGATTTATTCTGTACCTTGTACTTGATTGCTAGCTGCACTTCTGCGGCTGATTTCCACCAGATTTGCACCGTTGCTATTTGGCATAGCTGCTGGTAGAAGGTAAAAAGAAAGAGACTGGAATTATTTCGGTGGTTGCTGGTATTTGTACATCAAATTAAAGAAACTAGAACAGTCAGTTAGCTACCTGCTCTTTTTAGTTACAGTTCAAAGGGGACCTGAACGACAATAACCAGGACTATAGCTAGTTGAGGGTTTATTAATGATAAAAAAAGGATTGGCCTACCGTACCAGAAAATAGTGAATAAACTTTCAGGTCTCTGGTTATCAACTAAATGTTTCTTCTGCTATTACACAACTAAGCTGATATATGAAGTAGGTGACTGAACTATTTATTGTTGACTATTTGAAGATAATATCTGAGAGTGGATTTAATTACCCACAGGTCTGAAAGAGCTTCAAGTGCTGTGATTTTACATTGGTCCGTGGAAAGTAGGCAAGTGCATGACGAACCTCACCTCCTTATACTCGGTGTGCTGTTTGTAGTGCCTCCAGTGTGCTTGGTTCTTACTTAATGTTTCTTCGAGTCAAAATTCTTCTTCTAAACTCCACGGGTTCGCAGATTGGTAAATTCCGAGCCAATACTGTGGCAGATTGGTAAATTCCGAGCCAATACTGCGGCAGGTCGGTAAATTCCGAGCCGACACGTTGGTAAATTCCGAGCCAACACTGCCTTCACATGATGATTAATTGCCCGTCACATGTGCTAAAACCCGTAGTGCAGTTTTCAGTAAGATTGTGTGATTCCGAGTGAAGTTCCAATGATGTTCATGTTCTAATGTATTTATGGTTGCATATTGTACTTGCTGAGTATTTTTATACTCATTCTTGTGTTTCATTTGGTTTCAGGTACTAATAAGCGACATATATGGGTTATGGGCGTAGCACCTCTACATATTTAAGCACGTCACATAACTTCAAATACTAATCAGTGGCTTTCTACAGTACTTGGTTGAGCCGTTTTTTGTACATCTCTAGACTTCCACAACTTTTATGAGTTGTGTGGATGTTTCTTTCAAGCCGTGGCATGTTTCGTTATCAGATTCGTATCAATTCTTATCCAGGATGCTCTTACTTACATGGAAAACTCTGTCTAATTTTCAAATACGTTTCGTTCTTTGTAGATCTAGTTGTAGTTCAGTAGCATCTCAGGTAGGGTTTCTACCTGGGGTGTTAGATATGTACACACGTTGAAAAAAATACTGAGTCGCGGCCATGATTTAGAAAAACAATGGAAACTTTGTGATGCATGTGCGTGTTGAAACAAATTCACCAATGTTTTCCACTAGGAGATGGTCCCGCACCAGGTCATGTGAACCAGACATGTACAACTTGATAACAAATACCAAGACTTGTGAACCACTAACTCAATAAGGCTAATTATATACCAGGTCACCTCGCATATTTTTTTTGTTGGATTGGGAATCACTGTACATGGACATTAGTGGACAATAGGACCAATAATAATAAATGGTTGTGTTTTGGTTGTACTTTGGTCGCCTATGAGCTAACTTGGCATTATTTTGTAATGTCGTGTGTAAGATGTCAAAGCTTGTGGTTGGCTCTCGTTTATTTATAAAGCTAGGCTAAGTTCTTAAAAATAATAATACTAAACGGACTTTGGACCTAAACAATGGATAGTACAGTATTCAGTGGGCACCATTTTGATCTGACGTGTTGCATAAAGGTTTACCGAAGATTATTCCATTACGGACACCATTGAAGAAAAGCTACTAAATCAAGTGTTGACGTACAAATTAAAATGGAAACATGACGTGTACAAAAAAATTATGTTTACAACGGCCATCAATCGTGTTGATATGTAGCACCTTCAGGCCATAATTTTTGTGGACCTGCACCACTTTCAAGTCAAGACGATAAAAAACTACACCGTTTGGACGCCCACTTTTAGAAACTCCACCGATGTATAGATCTAACGTGTTGCATGAAGGCTTACCGAAGATTATCTCATTACGGACACCATTGAAGGAAAGCTACGAAATCCAAGTCTTGACGTACAAATTAAAATGGAAACACTACGTGTACAAAACATTGATATCTACAAAGGCTACATATATCAAGACACAACCAACTCGAAGACCAAGCAGTGGCGGAGCTAGAGCATATGGCACTAGGGGGCCTATTGGTGCCACAACGGGAAAAATCCATCTCGCAAGATGTGCATATGTGGTGAAAAACTGTTGTTTTGCGAAGAAAAAATAGTTCTAGCGGTAGCCTGTGCAGCTAACGGTGGAAATAAAAGTTTGGTTGTTGTTGTTGTTGTTGTTCGTGTTGCTGTTGTTGCTGTTGTTGATGCTGTTGTTGTTGTTGTTGCTGTTGCTGCTGTTGTTGCTGCTATTGTTGTTGTTGTTGTTGTTGTTGTTGTTGTTGCTGCTATTGTTGGAAATAAAAGTTTGGTTGTTGTTGTTATTGTTGTTGTTATTGTTATCGTTGTTGTTGTTGTTGTTATTGTTATTGTTGTTCATGTTGCTGTTGTTGTTGTTGTTTTTGTTGTTGTTGCTGCTACTGTTGTTGTTGTTGTTGTTGTTGTTGATGATGCCGTTGTTGCTGCTATTGTTGCTGCTATTGTTGGAAATAAAAGTTTGGTTGTTGTTGTTGTTGTTGTTGTTGTTGTCGTTGTCGTTGTTGTTGTCGTTGCTGTTATTGTTGTTCATGTTGTTGCTGCTGCTGTTGTTGTTGCTATTGTTGTTGTTGTTCCTGTTGCTGTTGCTGCTGATGTTGTTGTTGCTGCTATTGTTGTTGCTGCTATTGTTGTTGTTGTTGTTCTATTGTTGTTGTTGCTGCTGATGTTGTTGCTGTTGTTGTTGTTGCTGCTGCTGTTGTTGCTGTTGTTGTTTTTGCTTTTGCTGATGTTGCTGTTGCTATTGCTTTGTTGTTGTTGTTGCTGTTGTTGTTGTTGTTGTTGCTGTTGTTTTCACTTTTGTTGCTGTTGTTGTTGTTCTTGTTATTGTTGATGCTTCTTTGTTCTTGTTTTTGGGCGAGCACATGGAATGTTCGCTTGGGGAACATGACGAGGAGGAGAACCCGGACATATGAGCCGAAGCCCTCATCAATGTTGCCTTAACCGCGAGTGGCCGCACATGAAGTTGACCACCAGGTATCTTTTGCTCTTGGCCTCCTCCTGCTTCTCAGGTGGTTGATTTTTAGTTTCGTGGTGGAGTATGCTCCTACATTGATGCCCCTAGCTTTATTTTCCCCCTTTTAACGCATTATATACTCTGCTTAATTCATTTTTTTATTAAACACAGTACAAACACAGACGCTAACATACGCGTGCACACACTTACCCCTATGAAAGCTGGACTCTCTTAATTTGGCCTGCTCTTGTTGTACCAACTCATTCACAATGTAACGATATGGCTAGGAAAAAGGGATAATTTATCGTGTAGTCTGACATTTATCATCTCCACACCTTTTGAATGCGTGTATGGATACATGCATGAATCTCGCATCTGAAACAAGTCCTTCATGTCATGCTCGGACTCACCATTTTCGAAGGAAGCCGAGCATCTTCAAAAAATCTTGCTCTTTGCTCATGACCATTCTGTCTTTGATAATTCGAGCTTGATGAGGCATGCGTCGAGTTTGGTGGTGCTGTCTTGAGGCCATATAGCGCCTTCTCAAGTTGGAGCACCAGGTGCTCCTTCCCCTTTGTAGCGAAGCCGACTGGTTGTTGCAGCACCTCTTCCTCCAACTGGCCATTAAGAAAGGCTGATTTGAAGTCCATGGGATGATTGTCCCGACCCACACTTGCATCCAGAGCCCGCAGGAGCCAGACAGACTTGAGTCAGGCCACGGGAGCGAAGACCTCGTCGTAGTCGACCCCGTGTCACTGCGCGTAGCCCTTCGCCAAGAGGCAAGCCTTGTGCTTAAGGACAAAACTGTGCACCCCCTTCTTCACTTTGTAGGCCCACTTTAGGCCGATCGCGCAGTGACATGTGTCGCCGATGCAACTCAGCGTTAGAGTGAAGGCTGCATCTACATAGGATAGAACCCATGCATGCACGCAGTCGCGAGGAGCAGCACCACTTTGCCGCCGTCCGCAATAAGGGCTTTGACCGAAGGCCTAATCCAACGATTATGAGGTAGGAGTCGGTAGAGTGGGCGGCGGCAGGGGGTCTAGAGAGGCAATGCAGGGGCGTGAGTAATTTTATTGTCTCCAACGTGACCTCATTGGTGGGCGTCAGTCCACCAAGAAGTCAAGACAACAATTTCGTGTTAAAGAGTGAAAACGGAGGCAAACATGACTAGATAAAAATTATATGGAAAACATCCATATTTATAATTCAGGAAATGTAGTTTTGGGCCGGTGATCAAAAGTTTAAACTGAGAAATCATTACAAACAGCTAACAACCCCTTGAGCATTTGGTGCTAGTTAAAGGATACACATAACGGGACATAATTATTGCTATTTGATATAGAATATATACAAGGGAAATAAACAAGTCATTAAACAGCTTATTTGGGAATTGTTAAACAAGTCATTAAACCGCTCAAGATATAAGTATTAAACAGCTCAAGATAAGTATTAGTGTAGCCAGGCCATTACTTTAACCAGACGTGGATCCTCGTCCGTTTGAGTGTGCTTACTGCTGAGCCAGTCTATTACTCCCTCTTGTCTCTTTTATAAGACGTTCTAGCTCTTTTCTGGATTCACTCACTTCAGTTTGTATCTAGTCTATATTTAGTATGTAGGTTCATTCATTTTGGTTTGTATCTAGCCCCACTTTAAACTATCTAAAACGTCTTATATTAATGAACAGAGGTAGTACTAGAGAAAGTCGGACTACGATTTGCAAATATAACGGCATATGACATTGTTGACACAAGACTTGACAGGCTCTTTATCCAAAAAAGACTTGACAATGCTTACTGGTTACGTTCTATATCATGTGGAATGTTGCTATATATTGATTAATTTCATAGACTACACCTTCAAGACTGATAATCCACACAGGTCAATCCATCTTCTCGCCATGAAAACAAGCCTATGGAGGTTGAGGCCCTGTCGGGACCGGTTTCTTTTAGAAATATTTAGATAGAAGAAAACACTTAATTACCTGGGTATACCAATACATTTTCAGAAATTAACAAATGACAGTTCGAAACACATCGAGGAGCGGCTCCAAAGGAGGTTAAGTAGTTGGAAAGAAAATTTTCTATCCCATAATATGGCACTGGATAGAATATCATTCTTTTAGTTACCCAAAGGGGTCTTGAACAAACTGGTTTATTACCAATCAAGATTTATTTGGCAAGGGGATAGTAAGAAAAAATATCGACTGGCTACACGGAATGTTGTTTGTCATCCAAGAGATCAGGGAGGGCTGGATATTCATGACCTTCAAGTTGAGAATACCGATCTTCTAGGTAAATGACTTTGTAAGCTTCTCTCTGATGACGGGTCTGGCAAACACTTCCCAGAAGAAAATATGTTGGAGAAGAAAATACATTGGATCAAGTGTTCTGTCACAGGTTTATCGGAAACCGAGTAACTCTTACTTTTGGGCCGGTCTTGACTTATGGCGACGATGAAACACTTCTTTTGCTTTGAAAACTTATTATTAAGGAAGGATCATAAATTAGGTTCAACGAGAAAAAATGGTTCAGAAATACCACTCTTCGGGACCAATATTCAACTATATATACTAGTGTCTAGCATAAAAGTGATACATTTGCTATGGTTATGCACTCATCGCCATCAAATGCGACATTCAGGCGAGACTTGGTTGGACGGTCCATTCGGGACGACTAACCCTCTGCCCAAGCATCTCCATCCAGGTCGCCACCCAAACCCACACTAAACAACGGTTTTGCCTCATAGAACCGTCGTAGCGTGGGAGATCGAGACCGCCGCCTCGACGCACCACCACCTTCCAGAGCCGCCGCCCTGACATCCACCGATCACGACCACACACCATTCTGCAATCCGTCACGAAATCGTCGCACCGCGCTGGCTAAGGGCTCCAAAGCGGCGCCTCCAACAAGGTAGTGACGAGACCGTCACCGCCGCTCGCTCATGAAGGAGCAAAGGTTTTCACCCGGAGAACTTGGAACCACCACGCGTTAGACGAGGTCGAAAAGCTGCATGACGACGCAATCAAGAAAGGGAATGACGCCCGAGGGCGCCGCCGTCGTTGGCACCGACCGAAGTCCATGCGAGCTTTTGCCCGGAGTTTAACCCGACCGCAAAGCTTCGGGACAGCAGGATAGCATCCTGTCCATGTCGTCAACCACCGAGTTCCACCGCATGCCTCATGAAGATCGTTGCACCTGTTTGCTTCGTTAGTGTCCGACATTAGAACGCATGGAAAATCTAGACCTTCTTACAGTGGTGTGCGGGCAACTGGAAACACGGTGAGGGAATTTTTTACCCGAAATGGTTGGCCGCGTGATTTTCGGATAAGCCCCCCAGTTTTACAGGCGACTTGATGCTTACTTGCGTAGGTTCTTTTGTTTTACTTTTTGTAAGACAGTGCAGTTGCGGCTGTGTACATACTACATATGCAAAGGCCGATTCTAATGTTTAATCTTATAAAGTAATAAAAACTCCTTCATAAAAAAAAATTTGCCTGCCTAAAGCAAGTAGTTAACATGGCTGTCAACGTCGATCATCTTGCTGGGCACTAATTTATTGGATCGGAAGCATGGAAGAAGCTGGCTACTAATTTATTGCATCGGAAACATGGGCGAAGCATCATAGTTCTTCGTCGACTCTTAGTATTTATCGGAGCAATCGTTTCCCAAACTTCTGTAGTGCATCAGATCTGGATCCCTCACACAGGGTCTCATCTTCTTGCCCGTCTCTTTGGCTTGGGACATCGATCTTCCATTCCAGGTCAGTACTACTCCAGCACCTTGGCTTGCTTTTTCACCCTCAACTTCTCCTTAATTAATGAGAGAGGCAAAGCTTAATGGATCCGTTATTTAAGATTACGGAGCCGACTTGGTTGCCTTTTTTCTAACATATATTAACGTTTCTTTAATACTGCATCTCGATCCAAGAAACAAAGTCAGTTCCATGTTCTTTCGTGATCCCATCACAACGGTTCTTTCGTTGATCTTTGGTGACGATATGGTGTTCATTCTTGTTAGGATTAAGCACGATCTGGTGCTGGCACGGCAGCGCGTGCGTTGGTTTCGTATACGAGTGGAATACGTGCATGTATAGAATTAGGAGTTAGTAACCGAGTCGACCTAGTTAGTTTGAGTCGGCAGCTAATCTCTGGCATATATATATGCGTGTACCCCAGGCTTGTAAACGACACCGGGAGTTGAAGCAATAAAGAAAAAGGGAAGGCTCGATACGAGCCTCTGGCTACAATCGTTTATTCCTGTGTTGTGCTCGTACGTGAGTAGTACTAGTTGGATCGATCATCAAATCGATCAGCTAGCAACGTGTGCATGACGGCGGATTGAAGATCGGTGTACGTGTGCGTCTACGCGGAATCGTCTACGTCAGAACTTCATCGTCTACGTCGGAAAGTACTCGGCGTATCGGGGCTGTTCCAACAATTGGTATCAGAGCCTCGTGGAGGATCTCCTAGTGACAGGAGGTCATACGAAGCAGGAGCTTGGCGAGTATTCCCGTGCGGCTCAAGAAATTGCCGCATCGTCGATGGTGTCGACGCAGTACCCGCGATTCGACCGCAGCAACTTCACGGTGTGGGCGACCACGATGGAGTGGGCGCTGGAGTCCAACGAAATCTGGGAGGCTGTCGATCCAGGCAGCGACGAGTACAAGAAGGGCGCGTCGAAGTACCGCAAGGATCGTCAGGCACTCACGGCCATCTGCTCGGTGATGCCGATGGACGTGATGCAGCACCTGATCTCGAAGAAATCAGCAAAGGAGGCGTGGGAGGCGCTCAAGACGATGAACCTCGGGCACGAGCGCGTTCGTGAGGCGAGCCTACAATCCATGCTGAAAAGTTACGAGAACCTGGAGATGCGAGAAGATGAGACGGTGGACGCTTTTGCCTCGAGGGTAGCCACATTGGTCAACGGGATTCGCGGCCTCGACGAGAAATTGGAAGAGATCTCGGTCGTTAGGCGTTTCCTTCGTGCGGCTCCGCCGCGTTATTTGTCCATTGTGTCAGCGATCGAGCAGTGCGTTGATCTCAAGACTCTCACGTTGGATGATTTGGTTGGGCGATTCAAAGCGCACGATCAGAGGATGAAAATCACCTATGGTGATGAGAAGCACGATGAGCATCTAATGCTCACGAAGAAGCAGTGGATGGCTCTTTCGAAAGAAAAGAAAGGAGGATCCACGAGTAAGAAAAAGAAGGATAAGCAACGCCAGCGAAAAAGTACATCGCTGAGCAGGATGATGATGAGCAAGACGACGATGAAGAAGAGGAGGAGGACGACGACACTCCGCCAAGGAGGAAGAAGTTTGACATAAAGAAAGTAATGTGTCATTACTGTCGTGAACTCGGTCACTTCAAATCTGATTGCCGGAAACTATCGAAACAGAGGGCACTCATAGCCCAGGAAGGAGATGATAGTCCGATGCACTTGTTGTGCGAACTGGTGGACGAGGATGATCCAGCACCTAAAGCGATGGCTAAAGAAACTGACACGCTTGTGGAAGAGAAAGTTTGCCTTCAAATTTTGGAGACCCGTGTCGATGCTATGACATGGGAGGTGATTCGAGAACTCATGCCGATAGTACTGGTATGAAGGCGTACATGGCGCCAGAAGTCCATGATGTGCGGCGTAGTGTCGCGTCGCAAGAAAAAGAGGTGAAGGCGTACGTGGTGCCATAGGTCCACGGAGTGCAGCGCGGTGTTGCGTCGCAGGGTAGAGTGAGGCGCATCGTTGCGTCGTGGGGCAAACCAGCAGTTGCAGAAGAAAGAAGCAGCGTGCTAGATGGTGGTTCAGAAAGCGGTGGGCAGGCGAGTAGACCAAGCGACGCTGGTGGACGGAGTACAAGCAAGAGGCCACAGAAGCATGCATGCAGCAACATGGCTAGCTCACGTGGTGGTCTAAGCCAGCCACAGCAAGGTGCTGGTGCAACAGCTAGCCGTGACGTACTAGCACGTCCAGGAAACCAGTCGAGCGTACCCAGCAGTCCAGCAAGCAGCAGGCCACTTCAGTCGGAAGAAGTTCTGCCTGATGATCCAGGAGAAGGGCAAGGGAGCCCAGCAAGCAGGTCAGAAAGGAGCAGCCTTTGTACTGCTACGTACATGCCAGAAGAGAGGTGTAGCCCAGCTTGGGCTGGTGCATTGCCTAGAGGTGCAACGTGCACAGGAAGTGGACTTGGTCGATCTGAAGACCAGGAACCAGAAAACACCGAGGAACCGGTGAAATTTGTAGACACCGATACAATAGAGTATTGGCGTGAAGCACTGTCGTTGGCAGAAGAACTACAAGATGAAGGTGCGATGCATTTCGCACGGCTACATTTGTTTAAGGTAATAATTCCGGATGTGGAGCCGGTAAAGTACACAGAAGATTGCTTCAAGAGCACCAAAGCAAAGATGATATTTGAAGACGTCGACAAGAAAGTTTGTTGCCGTCAAAGTGAAGATGAGTCAACAAAAGCAATGTCGATATCATGGATGCACGAGGAGTGACGAAAATGATGGAGACTAAAGTGACGAAAGTAATGCCGAGGGTCACACGTACGTGAAGCAACCGGCGCATTTGGGACCCAGGAGGAGGAGAAACGCACGTCGTGCTTAGGGGGGTGATTGTTAGGATTAAGCACGATCTGGTGCTGGCACGGCAGCGCGTGCGTTGGTTTCGTATACGAGTGGAATACGTGCATGTATAGAATTAGGAGTTAGTAACCGAGTCGATCTAGTTAGTTTGAGTCGGCAGCTAATCTCTGGCATATATATATGCGTGTACCCCAGGCTTGTAAACGACACCGGAAGTTGAAGCAATAAAGAAAAAGGGAAGGCTCGATACGAGCCTCTGGCTACAATCGTTTATTCCTGTGTTGTGCTCGTACGTGAGTAGTACTAGTTGGATCGATCATCAAATCGATCAGCTAGCAACGTGTGCATGACGGCGGATTGAAGATCGGTGTACGTGTGCGTCTACGCGGAATCGTCTACGTCGGAACTTCATCGTCTACGTCGGAAAGTACTCGGCGTATCGGGGTTGTTCCAACAATTCTTGCACGAGAAACTATATGTTCCTACTTGCATCAGAATCACCATCGTCCATGGCCCGTGGTGTTTGTTCGTAACTGGATGCTGCAGGTATGCGTTTGATCTCATGTGAGAGTTATCACTCTGTTTTGTATTACAGGTATGTCGGTTTGGCAAGCAAGGCAACTCGAAGCCCTGGAGCGCACATTGAGGAATCCAGCTGAAGATCCTATCAAGCTATCATATCCAGTAATAGAAACTATTACAAAGGGTTTCTCTGAAGAGATTGGTCGTGGCGGCTTTGGAGTTGTTTATCTGGTATGATTTGTATTTTCCTGCTTTCAATTGATATACTTATTCATGTCTAAGATACTCATGCCAATGCTGGTGCTATGTGTAAAACAGGGATATCTTCCGACTGGGAAAATTGCTGTGAAGAAGCTTTCCAGTTCACATGATTGGGATGACGAGCTATTCACACATGAGGTCAACTGTTTGATAAGAGCAAAACACGAAAATATAGTACGGTTCGTGGGCTATTGTGCTGACACCCAAGGGGAAATGGTTCCGTTCGACGGAAGGTTTGTCTTAGCTGATGTACGGCACAGGATTTTGTGCTTCGAGTACCTTCCTAATGGAAATCTTGACAAATATCTTAAAGGTATATAACCTTGTAAGTTACGTAGATCCAACATAATATATAATCAATAGTCTATTTATTCAGCATTGTAGATCTGAATATGTTACTCAATATATTTGGTCAAATTTAGTAAGCTTGACTTCTTACTCTTTTTACAAATGGGGAGACCCCCAGCCTCTGCATCAAAATGATGTATACAACCTTATTTATTAAAAAAATTGAGAGTATTTATCCAGATTAGTACAAATCATGAGTCACACAAAGTGGAAACAATTATCAACCAAATGAAGATTGTAAATCTAAACAGCTAGTCTTTTAGGATTTAACCATCCTCTCGGACATAAGATAGACCGCACGACCGTCAACATGCGGGTACATCTGGTATGCATAATCACCCTCTCATAGGTAGGAGTAAGGACCTTGTGTGTATCCAGCCTAAGTAGCATATTCATATTCCAACCAAAGTCTTCGTATTCTGAAGAAAATTGTTGAACCTTGGTCGACACTCCTTAAATCACATGCCATGTACGTTAATGAGGCAATATGAGTAACTAGCTAGTTATAAATTAGGCGCATGATCTTAACCTTTATAAAATTGTTCTCCAGAAGCGTTGCTGATTTAAGTAACTATCTATTAACTTATATGCATGACCGCACTTTGAATTTCAAAATACAATTTATCTCTAGCATTAATGCTGAATGTTTGCTATAAAGCTTACTGTCACGATTTTCTTGCTCATTGTGAACTAATTTCTCAATTCTCTTTTCATAAAAAAGTCAGCTTTTTTGGAAGGAAACTTATCATTAAAGGTACATGCTGATAATGGAAGGTAATTTACAAAATATGTGTTTTCTCTCTTCATTTCAGAGGAACCAAGTCGAGATGAATGGCATACGCGTTATCAAATGATTAGGGGTATTTGCCAGGGTTTGAATTATCTTCATGAAGAGTTGATTAATCATTTGGACCTCAAACCTGAAAATGTTATGTTGGATGCTCAAATGAAGCCCAAAATTACAGACTTTGGACTGTCCAGGTGTTTTGATGAAGGACAATCTAGATTATTTACTAAAAACGTTCGTGGAACACCGTAAGCAAATCTTAGTGATACTCTCCTCTTTCTATCAAGTGTTTGAACTTTTCTCCATGCCCAGCTAATTCCAACTATCGTGTTGTCATGCAGGGGCTATATGGCACCCGAAACAATAGTTGATGGAGAATTATCATACAAATCGGACATATTTTCGTTGGGTATTATTATCATAAAGCTATTAGCTGGGCGTAATAAATATGATCTGGACAACGTAAGGAGAAATTACTTATCCATGCTGGTTGGCCATTTTACTATGTTAAAAACCTGATCTTCAAATGCACACTGCATGTCGTCATACGTTCACACTACTGTATAGCAGTGCGAAAAAGAATATAAAGGGTAAATATAGTGACCCGGACTTTTAGCTCTCAGGTCCATCTCACCCTGATATGCGGGAATAATATTTACAAAACTTAAAGCATTGTCGAAAAATGCTGAATTTTTTTACACTCAAAGATTACCAAGTGTTCTACTCCTGTAAAACAAATTGGATAGTAAATAATTCTCGTTAACTCCTGGGCAAAAAAGTGAAATTTCTGACGAATATAGCGTGTATATAGGGCTACTTTAGGTAAATCTTTTACCTAGGGTGCAATAAAATTTATTTTTGACGAAACTTTTAGTCAAGTACAGTACATGGTAATGTTTGCCCGGATATCATTGTTGAAATTTGTGACTTTTTTAAGAATTTAAAATATTTTTGCATATCAGGGTATATGCATGGTACCCAAGTTCTCCGGTGTATACTAGTGACTATTTTCCCTGAATGCGGCTCTTCACATTCACTTTCTCTGATTTTGACAAAAAAATCAATCATTTATTGTGCACCTAAAATGACAAGATATATATTGTTGGCAAATAGCTAAAGCTCTGTGTATTATATAGATAGACAATATATAACTGTAAATATATATCCTATATATATCGCCTATCTATAACAATAGTTGGGGCCTCTTCAATTGGTTGACAGATAAAAATGACTGCAATTCCTTCGAATTGAGGTGCCCATATACACATATTTAATACGCATGTAGTTAAAAAAATTACTGACATCAAGATTTACATTTAGAAATGAATGTATTTTATTGATCCGTCTGAGATAACAATAAAAAGTTCTTTTTTATTTTTTTGAACAACAATAAAAAGTTCAGAGTCACATATATTCCCTTTATTAGAGATGAATGCTGTCAGAGTTAACAATTAAGTTAATTTCATTTAACGTACCAATGTACATGTTCTAACATCCTTACTGATTGCTTAACTCCACAGTGGCAAAATCTAATAGATGTAGAAGGCCCAGAAGCAAAGATCTGCATCAAAATAGCCCAAACATGTCTGGACGCTGACCAGCATAAGCGACCTACTATAGGTAAGATAATTCATGAGCTGAACGAGTTGCAGACTGAGATCGGAAAAACGAAAAACAATGGAACTTTTTCTCTCGGACACCAGGTATGATGAATTGCATTTCAAGGCAGGGATAGAGTTGTTTTTTCTAATTATGAAGGAGCTACACTAATAATTTTGTACAGTAAATTCCACCACATCATAATTTTGTGTAGTAAATTCCACCCTAAACACATCATTCTTTTCTCAAACCTGGGCAATTCATTTTATTGATTATGTCAAAATGAGATGGATGGGCTTATAGTAAGAAAATACTTTTAAATTACTTCACCTTATTATGACTTCGAAGAAAATACTTTATCTAGCTCATTATCTCGATTTTAGCATTTGAAGATCCTGGACATTGAATATTGGCATGGAAATAGAAAATTGCATAAAGACACCACTTCCACCCACGAATTTAATTCAATTCCAGTATTACAGAAATTGTCCTTCTCTTTGCTTATTTCCATTGTTGGAGTGCTCATGCCTATTTACCAACCTGTGTACACTTGATAGCGATAACTTCCCTGGAATGTCTTAATTGTCCGGTATGCCTCACACCTCCCCATTAACATGTGTTTTTCTCGTGTGAAGGAAACTGGTATGGAAAAAGAGTTGGATGGTGAAATTCTTACCGGTGTTTTGGACTCCCACAATATGGATGGAGTAGAGCTTATGAAAATTAGTGATGTCTCACATATTACACCGTCATGCCTCCAACAGCTAAATTCCTCAAGAAGTATACATTTCATAAGATGCAAAGACACGTTTTTTGCAGAGTTGTATGACACTGCTGTCCTCCATTCAGTTCAGAATCTTCACCTAGAGGAGTTATCTATTTCTGAAGATTTTTTTCAAAAGTTTTGAGCTGTTTCCCCGCGCTTTCCCATCTTACTATCACCCAGTGTAGTAAGCTCGAACTTCCTCCCGTGGAGGATGGAGAACTCTGGGGCCTCAGGATGCTGCAATCATTTACAGGAAACGATTGTCAGAAGCTGTTCTCTCGGTGGCCCATGGGAGAAGCAGGTCATGCCATCATGCCTTTCCCTAATTCCCTTAGACAACTCAAAATTGTTGTAGATCCAAGCATGCAGTCAATGGGTCTGATCTCCAACCTCACGTCTCTCACTGATCTAGAACTGATACATTGCATAGAACTGACAATGGATGGGTTCAATCCTCTCATCACAGTCAACCTCAAGAAACTTTGCATATATGATATGTACTGGAATCAAGAGGAGAGCGCCTCTATAGCAAGAGATCTGATGTCAGAGATTGCAAGGAGCAAAGTAATGCAAGCAGGTTCATTCCAGTTGGAAGAACTTTGGGTGGATAGCATGTCCTCAGTACTTACTGCTCCCATTTGCAGCCACCTGGGGAAGACTCTCCACACATTAGTGTTCATTTATGATCAGCGGATGACAACCTTCACGAAAGAGCAAGAGCGCGCGTTTAACCTCCTCACCTCCCTACGATGTCTACATTTTCGAAGTTGCTGCAATCTTCAGTCCCTCCCTCAAGGGTTACGTAGCCTTTCTTCTCTCAAGGGAATATTGATATTTCATTGTGAGAAACTCATGTCCCTGCCACCCAAGGCGGGGCTCCCCAGTTCACTGCAAAGGCTAGATGTACAATTTTGCAGTCAGGAGGTAACCACGCAGGCCGAAAATTTGAAATTGCCAGGTATGACCCAACCCAGTCATAATTTGAGGCGATCCCTCACCATATGCCTTGGCTGTGAGACCTGACAGGCTACATGTTTCAATTTCAGTGTCGCATAAGGATGTGTCTAAGACTAGGAGGATGTGGAAATGCATAGAACGGTAGTTGACGCCACCTTCCTACGCCGTCCAGGGGGTGACGCCGAGCTGCTTGTCGACCTCTTCTGCATCGTCCCGCGCCAGCAGATTATACATGACGGCCAGTGCTGCAGCTACTTCGATGGACCTTGCTGCTGGCCTGGCTCAACGAGCAATCCATCGGGACGCCGAAAGATCCAGGGGCTCTTCCATGTCGAGGACATCACAGTCACATAAGGCCTGTAACCAATCGTGATTGCGTTTGTGTTGTTGCTTGCTTGAAATTGGTGAACTCATGATCAACACAGTATTTTTTTAATAGTGACGGATACTCGGTGTTTGGAAAATGTTGTTACCGGCGACCCTAGGTATACCTCTGGCTCTGTGTGTGTGATCGAACGAAGGAGGAAGGAGAAGGGATAAACACTGGATTTTTCTGGCGCACAAAACGCATGCCGTACTGACGGCCTTCTCTATTTCAGTCGAGCCCAACTCGATGCAGAATCAGTACACGGGAGGGAGTTTTATACCCAGCTCGCACACACGTAGTTGCGCCCCACTCCAGCCTGCTCGCCACGACAAGCTACCACGCACCCACGATCAGCTCGCCCAGTCCACGCGCTCCAATGCGCACAACGCGGCCAGCTTCAACTGAACGACGCGGTCACCCTGCTACTTTTGCTAACTGAACGTACGCACACACCTAGCTGCAACCTGGTGCACTGACAATGGTCACCACCACGGCGGACATGGCTTATTGCTAACAGAAAAGACTTATAGATTGATATATACTAGGAAGTAGTGATTTCACTATTATCTCATGTGTAATACTGAACTATGTCATATATGTCTTTTGGGAGCTGGGAGGTGGAAAATATGATCTTTCTCAATGTAATAGACAAATACTACTTCTCTGATGTCTTTGAGAGCTGAAACTCGTGGACTCGGAGTCTCGGATAACTGTCATGTTTGTACTGAATTTAAGGACACAATACCATGCAGCTGCCAAGTTATATATGCTGAAAAAGTCCGGTTTAATGCTGAAAAAATAGATGGTATCAATCGTGCCAATATATACAGTGTGAAATCATAAACTAAACTCACCGCATAAATCACTTTACATACCAGAAGATCTTCAAATTACATAACATATATGTTAACTGAACTTCTGATTACATTCTATTACAGAGTCATCACACCTAACCGGATGCCATACTACATATTTCAGTTTTGTATTACATACCGAATGAAAACTGAATTTTCACAAGTTCATTAGCCTGATAGCTAACTACAATTCACGGACACGGTACACTAGCACAAACAGAATAACTGAACTTTGAGCTTCGGATTAGACCATCACCGCCGTCAATGGCCTAGTTGTGGTTTGGCACTGCATCTCCACGGAGCCGACACGTGGAATGCTCCATTGCTCAGGAATTCTAGCGCAATTGAATGATGTAGAGATATATCGACACGGATTTTATAACAAGGGTGATAGCACCGCATGCTATCAAAACTATCCGATGTCGTGCCGTGATTCGTGCTGCCGTTTTCTTCCATTCACATCCGTTCACCGTTAGCGCAGAAAAAGACACTCGTGGCCGGTGAGAAAACCACCAAAACACGGGACGCCTTCTCGTTTTCTGCAACATTGGTGCTCGATTTGGACCCTGCACCATTGGAGTCGAAGAGCAGGGATGGCCCGTGATCGACCCTGCACCATTGGAGTCGAAGAGCAGGGATGGCTCATGATCCCTTCCACCGCGCGGCGTTCCCATGACCCCGCTCCACGGCCGGAGCTCCTGCCTCGATTTGGCCGAGGGTGGACTCGATTTGGCCGGGAATCGGTCCAGGAGGCGGAGGTCAAGCAAATGGCGCGAGAAATCAACGCGGAGCGGCGGCGGGTTCGCTGGAATCGTGCTTGTCGGCGGGTTGCTCGAGGCCCCAGGTTCCTCCCTTTTTTCTTTTCCAGCGCCGGCCGGTGACCGGGCTTGCCTGCACGGGCCTCCTCCAGATTCCGCCACCACCGCGCCGATTTCCGCGCGCCACGGCTGTCGTTGCACGCCGGAGAACATAGTGCCATTGCGGTAAGTGGAGATTTTGTCCTCCCAGGCTTCAGTGCTCATGCCTAAGAAAAATAGTTTCAAATAGTATTTTAAAGTTTTAAATATCCCAAAAAATATTCGTGGATACATATACGGTGTTATCTACATATCTGCAAAGTTTCACTCACTAATACGCCCTATTGTAGATTACACAAATACTACAAAATTTATAAGTTTTAAGATGGTTGGCATTTTTCATAACCGTTCATCCATCTATATCTACCGGTGTTCAAATAGTCGAAACTAGACTGACTGAACCGAACGGTTCCACGGAACCGAATATTATGTGGGACCGGTGGAAAACAGCTGTATGCCACCGTATTTTTTTTCTTGTCGGACTGAAGGAGGAATCGTCCAGAGGGAAGAGAGACCTGCTACGATTCGCCTGCTTGCTCACTCCGATCCGACTTGCACCGGCGTCGCGCCGCGGAGGAAAGAGCCACGGCGGCCGCATGGAGGGCACGTCGTCCGGCGGCGGGGGAGCGGCAGGAAGGAGGAGCCGGGGTGGCCGTGAGTGGCGGCGCGGGTGGCTTGGGGTCAGCGGTCGCTAACCAGCCTGCTGGGCAGCGCCAGCAGCGGATCGAAAGGTCTTCGTCCCCTTCTTTCATTCCTTGCAATCACAGATGGACTGGATTGATTTCGCCCTAGCTCTTTCGGATCATCTCTAAACCTAGCTGTGACGGGATCTGTTACCAATGAATTTCATCCCTTTCTGCAATCACTGTACATACACACTATAGAAGTTTTAGAATATTTACATTTAGGAATTACTAGACTAGCAATACTAGTCACTAATAACAAATAATAATATACATTTATTCATTCAGAATGGATTCATGATCCACATGTTTGAGATATTTCTTCACGCTGAGGTTTTCTAACAAAATTATTATACATTAATGTCATTTAGATAGAGACCCTTGGTAGGCCCTCGAGTACTTGTGGAAAAACTGCACTGAGTATAACATTGGTGTGAACAGGTGCTCCCCTCTCCTGTCGCTTTAGTTGAATTTCAAGCCCAGAATTCCATGTTGGTGGGCTAACTCAAATCCCAAAAGTCCCCGCAGCGACCTTCTTTTTTGGTGAGGTGTATCCTACACCGAGAACACCATATGTCCATGGCAAGAGCACCCATGGGCACGCTTTGGTTCTTCTGCATCCAAATAGCCATAACCTTGCTCTTGTTCACTCAAGCCAAGAGTACCATAGAGGAGACATCTGGCCATGCAAACAATACAAACCCAGCTGTAATGCCAGTGAGAGGTATGCCCTTCTTGCCTTCAAGGCAGGTCTATCAGACCCTGCCAACCTCCTTTTATCATGGAAGGGTGATGACTGCTGCCGATGGAAGGGCGTCTATTGCAGCAACAGGACCAGCCATGTTGTCAAGCTTGATCTGGGAAGCCCTGATTGCGACAGGAGTACGCAGATGCTGTCAGGCAACATAAGCTCCTCATTGCTTGGTTTGCAACATCTACGGTATCTTGACCTCAGCTGCAACAGTTTTGACAAGATACAAATACCGGAGTTCATAGGTTCTCTCCATAAGTTGAGATATCTCGACCTATCATTGTCACTGTTCATTGGAAGGATACCACCACAGATCGGTAATCTCTCCAACTTACAGTACTTAGATCTTGAGGGCACCTCATACTCCACGGACATCACGTGGTTGTCACGGTTAACTTCCCTTGTGCACTTGGATATGAGCTCTGTCAACCTCAGTACAATTGTTCACTGGCTTCCGATGGTGAATATGCTTCCAGCTCTGAAAGTTCTTCGTCTGCCCTTTTGCCAGCTTAGAAGTAGCCCTGATTCTCTTGAGCTCTCAAATCTTACATCTCTTGAAACACTCCACCTTGCATACAACCACTTCCATAAGCGTAGCACACCCAACTGGTTTTGGGATTTAACTAACATCAAGTATCTAGATATCTCGAAGAATGGCTTCTATGGCCCGTTTCCGGATGCGATAGGTAATCTGACCTCCATCGTGGACCTTGTGTTATTAGACAATAACTTTGTGGGCATGATACCTTCCAATATGAAGAGCCTATGCAATTTGGAGGGGTTAGCTTCTTCTGGGAACAATATCAACGGGAGTATAACAGAATTACTCCATCGACTACCCCGTTGTTCACAGAATAAACTGCAGGACTTGGTTCTATCGGGAAGCAATCTGGTTGGAAGACTGCCAACTACCGTAGTAGAATCCTTAAGCAACCTGAGCTGGCTGGATCTTAGTGATAACAAACTCACTGGTCATGTGCCACTATGGATAGGCCAACTCACAAAGTTAACATCCTTGCACCTTAACTCCAATAACCTGGATGGGGTCATGCATGAAGGCCATTTATCAAGTTTAGATATGTTAGAGGATTTGGTATTGTCAGACAACTCTATAGCTATCACAGTGAGTCCAGCTTGGGTTCCTCCTTTCAGTTTAACAGTGATTAAACTTCGGTCCTGCCAGCTAGGGCCCAAATTCCCAACGTGGCTTAGATGGCAAAAACCATCATTTAGAATTGATATATCAAACACAAGCATAAATGACATGGTACCAGATTGGTTCTGGATAGCAGCTTCGTCGGCAATTTATCTCAATATCCGAAATAATCAGATTACAGGAGTTCTCCCATCAACAATGGAATTTATGGAAGCAGAAGTAATGGATTTCAGTTCTAACCAGCTTGGTGGTCCAATACCGAAGCTTCCCAACAATCTAACATGGTTGGGTCTCAGTCGAAACAATCTAGTTGGGCCACTACCATTAGACTTTGGAGCACCAGGTCTTAGAACACTTGTTCTGTATAACAACATGATTTCTGGCGCCATTCCATCTTCTTTGTGCAAGTTACAATCATTGCAGTTGTTAGATCTATCAGGAAATAATCTCAATGGGTCAATTACTGATTGCCTAGTCAATGAGTACAACACGAACATGATAGGTTTGAGTATTGTCAATTTGAGCTTAAGGAACAACAACCTCTCGGGTGAATTCCCTTCACTTCTGCAGAACTGCCCACAACTCGTCTTTCTTGATCTCGGCCATAATCAGTTCTCCGGGACTATACCAGTATGGATTGGAGAAAATCTACGGTCCTTGTCATTCTTAAGACTGAGATCGAATATGTTTTATGGTCACATTCCAGTCGAGCTTACGAATCTTGTTGATCTTCAATATTTGGACCTTGCCTATAACAATATATCAGGGAGCATACCGCGATCTATTGTTAATTGCACAAGCATGAAACAAACAAGAGACAACTCTGGTTATCTTCAGTCTGTATTCTTTTGTGGAATATATGCTAAATTTGAACTAGTTGACTATACTGAATATTTAACGGTACTAACAAAAGGTCAAGAGCGATTGTATACAGGAGAAATCATATATGTGGTGAATCTTGATTTATCCTGTAATAGTCTTACTGGAGAGATTCCTGCAGAAATCAGCACTCTAGTCGCATTGAAGAGCCTGAACTTATCATGGAACAACTTAAATAGAAAAATTCCTGATGATATTGGCGCCCTAATGCAAGTGGAGTCATTCGACCTGTCACACAATGTTTTGTCCGGCCAAATCCCTTCAAGCTTGTCAGATCTCACGTCATTGACTCGCTTGAACCTGTCCTACAACAATCTGAGTGGAAAGATACCATCTGGAGATCAACTGCAGACACTTGAAGACCCGGCATCAGTTTACATTGGCAACCCGGGCCTCTGTGGTCCTCCTCTCTTGCAGAAATGTTCACAGCTCGGGCCAATTCTTGAAGACAACCATGGAAATGCAAGCAACGACACGGTTTCATTTTTCCTCGCCATGGGTTCTGGATCTGTGATGGGTCTCTGGGTGGTCTTCTGCACCTTCTTGTTCAAGAGGAAATGGAGAGTTTCGTGGTACTCACTCTGCGACCGCTTGTATGACCGGGCTTATGTGCAAGTGGTTCTTACCTGGGCTTCCTTGAGAGGTAACATTAATGGGTAGAAGCTAATCAGATCATCACCAGTGGTTCTTGGTTTCCTCTCATATACTGGAGATTTATCATGTATCGATCAATCAATGTTTAGGTGTATTGTACTAGAAGATTTATCATGTATGAGTCGATGTTGAACTGGTCACAGATTTGTATGCCGTCGACTGTAGTTGGTACGATGTTTTGTATGCATAACCTGTTGCAAAGGTGTATTGTTCCTGGTATGACCTCTGTATGTAATTGCGTCGACTGGCTACATTAACAGTGTATGTGTATTCAGTACTATTCATGTTCTGTACTGCCATAATCAAAATCATAATATGTAGTAGTACTATTCATGCTTTGTGTATGCAGCTTCCATCTTGTAGTGGAAGTCCGGAACCAGCGTTGGTCCTTGGTTTGTTCTTTGCTGTGTAGAACTGGACGTCTGATGGAGATTTATGACGAACGTGTGATGTAATAGTGCCTGTTGTTATCTACGGTAATAGTTCCTGGCGTGAGATGTCACTCCTGATCTTATGGAATCTACAGTGAAGTTTATGTATATTTCGTCTTGGTTGGTGAGGCTGTAGAAACTGGTCCCACGATAAATAGACACTAATAGAAAATAATACAAGCCCGGTTTCGTGGTGTAGTTGGTTATCACGTCAGTCTAACACACTGAAGGTCTCCGGTTCGAACCCGGGCGAAGCCAAACCAATTTTTTTCCCCGACTTTTACATATTTTCCTCCTCGGGTGTATTTTGTTCGTTCATTGAGGCAAGATAAAAGGATTGAAGGATGCTATCCTTTCCTCCTGAGATCACATACATCACAGGAGCTATTTAGGAAATGAATTTGCTTGGCCAACGCTCATTATTCCTCCTCTGACACCTTCTTTGCTCGTTTGCTCTCACACTACAGTTCTTCCTCAGTAGTCGATACCTTGCATCTCATCTAAGAAAGGACAATCTGCCTCAACAAGAGATCGAAGTCTGAGGAAATGAGTGTATGAATGGAAGAGCAAACAAACAGAACTCAATGCTTGCAACAGAAACTCGTCAGCTGCACATACCAGTACCGACTTTCACATGTCTTCAGTTGAAGGTGAATCAAACCTTTAGTCACTAGATTCAATTCTTTCGTGATAACTAGCAACTATAGGTAATCCTTGCACGTATGGACATATAACCGCGATGGTTGAACATCATCAATGAAGTGGTCGATATTGGGACGCCAACCTCTCTCTTCCCCCTCTCGACTTGCTTGTCCAATAACGTTGTCATTTTGGCCCGCCTAATCATTGAAAGCACGCTTTCTAGATCAGTGGATCGAAAGGGTGTATGTTGTCAATAGCTTGATCAAGGTTCTTAAATTCTTGTTTGCTCTTCATCTTCATATGCTCGTGTGGGAAACACTACCATTATGCAAGTCATCAAGACCATCGACATAGATCATCCTCATCACCCTACCAAAACCACCAACTCAAATCCAAATGTAGCATGCAGCATAAGACTAACATAGTTGACATAGAAATCAAGCATCGTTTAACCAAAATCTCCTACGCGAACCGAGATATAGCATCATCGGGCTAAAAGGCCCTACCCAAACCCAAATCTAGCCTCATAGGGATAAGACCCTCAACCTCAACATACAGTGCAAGATGAAATCTGGATTAAAACTCTAACCCCAAATACACGTTGCTCACATGCTCCAACCCCCTGATGTCAATCTCCTTCCACCGCATTCACACTAAAGAGTGTTAGAGAACTTACAACCACTGCAATAAAGTGGTAACATCCATCACATGAGGTCGAGACATCGTCGATGAATAACGAGCCGTGCGCGTAGAGACCAGAGAGCAAGCCGCCGGCGACGAGCTCCGAGACAATGGTTGGTCGAGGTGAAAATGATCTACACGACACAATCCAAATGTGCTTTAAGAAGCAAGCCGGGTGATGTCCGATCCTCCTGTTACATAATTCGTGTCCATGATAAGTCGACAAGAATTATGCAACGGAGGGAGGAGTATTTGACGGATGCCGGCGGTTTAGTTTCGCCGACTTTGTAAAAGACAAAGTCAGGTTACTTTGTGCCACTGACGCGTAGGGCCCACCATGTGTGGCACGTTAGTGACTCAGACTCTACCAAGACGTCCTCCAATCACTCACTGAATTAAAAGAGGAGGATAAACGCCATAGGAGCATGACGTGTCGTGTCAAACACAGATTACTAGTGTGTTAAT
Source organism: Poa pratensis (assembly GCA_947311845.1). Taxonomy (NCBI): domain Eukaryota; kingdom Viridiplantae; phylum Streptophyta; class Magnoliopsida; order Poales; family Poaceae; genus Poa; species Poa pratensis. The sequence goes on from CAMZMU010000052.1 coordinate 7,696,173, forward strand.
GATAGTGTGATGGAAACAAATTTTGAAACGAATCATCCAAAAGAAAGAGACAGCTGCCTGCAGCGCGTCCCTCTGTCCAGTCCACTAGAGTACAGATCTCCGCCGAGGAATATTCCCTCCTCCGCCGTCGAGATGGCCGGAGAACTTCGCCAGCGCCGACCCGCGGGGGACGCCAGCGGGGAGGACGAGGACACCAACGCTCGTCCTGTGAGCTTGGGCAGGAAGGAGGCGCTGGGGTGGATGGAGTGGGGCCGCGGGTGGCTGGCCACGGTGGGGAGTTCTTCTTCCAGCGGATCGCCGCCAGCCACCTCGCCAACCCGCTCGACCTGCCCCCGCTCGACGGCGTCTCCGTCGTCGTCACCGGGGCCACCAGCGGCATCGGGCTCCAGATCGCCAGGTACTATCCCGACTTTTGGACCCTTGTGCCTGAATGTCCTGTGAGCTGCCCTAGATTAGGAGGGATCCTCTGACTGTCCTGTGAGTCAGTCAGTTCGTCCGCCATTGGTCAGCTCCCGAAGGAATTGCTGCTTGGTCCTAGGTCCGGTTTCTGAATTCCAACCTCCAAGTAGCAATGTGCATTCCAACAGTACAATAGAGTGTGGCATCATAAGACTGCACTGTATCGAGTGTGTCTGTCTTCGCTGTCATGTTTTGCTATGGACCCCATGGTTGGTATACTTTTCAAATTCGTAGACTAATCTGAAAGGAAAAATAGAGTAGGTTTGACAAATTAAGTAATGTGGGGGAACAAGCATGACCTAATGCGTATTCGGATAACATCACGGATAGAGTTTAATCGATTCACTTCTTCACCCTACCAGTATGTTATGGCACAGTTCTCTTTCATGGACATGCTAGTGACTAGTGAGTAGAGTGTTTTCACCGTACTTCATATTGTACAATGCATGAGATCAGATACTTCACAAATGTGACTTTTTTGAACCTATCAAATTGTTCTCCGTTTCACTGCAATGGGAATTTTGCATACAGGGATGTGATGTTTGCCTCAATAGATTTGTGTCGCATCATGTACTGTAGAAAATAGTAGGATTTTGAAAATGTGCAAAGCTCCAAATAAGAGGCTAATATCTTGCTCTGAAACTAACATTGAGTATATCTTTGGCCTCGTGATCAACGCAGACAACTCGCACTAGCAGGGGCCCATGTTGTGATGGCAGTGAGGAGACCCAAGGCGGCTCATGAGCTGATTCAGAAATGGCAGAATGAGAAATCAGAATGTTCCATGCCACTTAATGTTGAGGTAATCGTGAAGACTGAACACACTAGCTACAGTGCTACAGGATCCTGGTTGATGAATGGGTAGTTTTAAATGTGTTGGCATTTTATCCTTTTGCTCTTCCTTGTTTGATATATGGACATTGATTTTAGAGTATCGGATTTTTTTTTGGTTCTTTCTTGCTGAGTTCCAAGTGAATTTTGAGCTGTGTTTCTTAGGATCCTTAGTCAATTGGAAAGGAAATATGCTTCAACTGCATATCTTAATTGTTGAAGGCATTATGTTATCCAACTGCAGACTATTTGATGCTGTTTTGAATGTTACTCTGAAGGTAATGGAGCTTGATTTAATCTCCCTCGACTCAGTTGCAAAATTTGCTGATGCTTGGAATGCCCGTATGGCACCCCTACACGTATTGATCAATAATGCTGGCATTTTCTCTATAGGAGGTGTGTATGCAACCTGATTCTTTTGATTTTAGCCTTTTAGATTGATCAAACTTGTGTGCTGCATAGTGAAGTACGTTAAATTATTATATTGGAGATAACCGACCCTTCCCTTCCCTGTAGTGCCTCAGCGTTTTACAAAGGATGGATATGAAGAACACATGCAAGTGAACCATCTTGCGCCAGCTTTACTAGCAATGTTACTTCTACCTTCCCTTATCAGAGGCTCTCCAAGCAGAATTATAAATGTCAATTCAGTCGTGAGTGTTCTATCATTTCCTTCTACTAGTAGGCGCAGTTTTAGGAACCAGTGGTACTGATCAGTGATCACTAAGTGCAGTTTTCTATTATTCCTGCTACACTGGACAGTCTGATATTTACACGAATCTAAAGATTTAAGAAAAATATCACTCATTTCAATTTTCAAGTCACTATCGTAATGTCAATTGAGAGTAAGCTATGTAGCAAATCTTTTCGTACACTTGCAGCATCTAACAGTCTTGTGTTCGATTTTAGATGCACACAATAGGTTTTGTAGATCCTGAGGATATGAACATTACATCTGGAAAGCACAAGTACAGAAGTTGGTTGGGATACTCGAATAGCAAGTTAGCACAGGTATCGTAGTCCTGCTTCATTGCAGGTGGAATATCGTTTTTAAGCTTTTTGTGCATGATGTTTCTTGTTACTTTGACCTGAGTTGTTCTCATTTCACACCCAGGTCAAATTTAGCAGCATATTTCATAAGAGAATTCCTGCAGAGGCTGGTGTCCATATTGTTTGCGCCTCTCCTGGGATTGTCGACACAAATGTTGTGAGTTTCACCCCCACCCCCCTCTCCAATTTTATTTGTCAGTTTGTCATGTGTTTTATTTTGTTTGCGAAGGTGAAACTGTGAAGTATTTTTTGCCTATTTATTGTTGTGTATTTGACTCTCTGCGCTTGGAGAATAAAATGGTATACATCGAAAGCATCTGAATTGTAGAAATATAAGATTTAGATAATATTCTCAACCGAGCAATTGAAACACAATGACAGATGATATGAATCACATCAGTACAGAGGTGCATCTCAGCATACATGTTGTCAGAAAATTGGTTCAGATCTATTCCTAGTATCAAGTCTGATGGACCATGATCCCTTCACGATACAGCTATCAACTCATCTACTCTCGTTATGCCTGTTTATCCCTGGATATTGACTTAATCGCCCATGACATGACACAGGCGCGGGACCTCCCTAAGATTCTTGTAGCTGGATATCATCTCATTCCCTACTTTGTATTTGATGCACAAGAAGGTGGGTTCCTGAATAACACTTTTGCGTATTGCCTTATGTCAGTTAACAATCTCGACATCTTCTGATATACTATGTGTCCAATCTAATCCAGGTTCAAGAAGTACATTGTTTGCGGCATCTGACCCCCAAGTTCCAGAATACTGCGAGACGCTGAAGTCCGAAGACTGGCCTGTCTGTGCCTGCATTAACTACGACTGTAATCCGATGAATGCATCTGAAGAAGCACACAACATGGAAACATCGCAGCTTGTGTGGGAGAAGACGCTTGAGATGATTGGCCTCCCGCTAGATGCCCTGGAGAAGCTCATCGCAGGAGAACCGGTTCAGTGCCGTTATGGACAAGAGAAGGCAGAACAGGAAGGATATGTACCGTCATGAGAAAGAATAGCAAAACGCATGATCAGCGTAATCAAATTCATGATGCTGTTAGTTTACTAGTTTAGTGGTGGGTTTGATCAAGTAATTGATATGAGTACCTTTGTTAGTTTGTTATGCCGGGTTTTCACTATTTGTTATATTTTACCAAATAAGGCAGACAACAAGCCTGAATTTGTTACTGTGTATCTTTGTGGCAAAATAATTAGAGGTTTGAGTTGAAAAACAAATGCCAGTGGCCGCTTGTTCAAAGTAATACCACTAACATATGATCAGGGTGGTCCAATTGATGATGATGTTAGTTCACTAGTTTAGTGGTGGGTTTGTTAACTGATTGGGACTTGTTATTTTTTAACATTTGTAAATTTTTTACCAAATAAGACATGCAACAAGCCTGAAATTTGTTACTATGCATGAGTGCTTGTTCATAGTAATAGAACTAACTTTTGTGGGACTTGTTAACTGATTGGGACTTGTTATTTTTAACATTTGTAATTTTTTTACCAAATAAGACATGCAACAAGCCTGAAATTTGTTACTATGCATGAGTGCTTGTTCATAGTAATAGAACTAACTTTTGTGGCAAAAGGATTATGGAGTTTGAGTTGTAAAAAATGTCACTGCAATGATGTCTTATGCGTTGCCAATGATACAGCACATTGAAGTACATGACGAGAAAAAACAACAATATTATGCCAGATTCTTGTCTCCAAAAGATAAGCTAGGAAGTCAGGATAATGAGGTTATCAACATTAGAAGATAAGCACAACATTATGTAAGGGCTCACACGCCCAACTCTATATAAACAAAACAGGCACTGCCGAAGTCAACACTGTCTTTAGTAGAACTTTAAGAAACAGACCACTGCTCTTCCATGCTTGATACTCATACAAGAGACATGGGAGCAATGAAATATTGACCAAGCAAGAGGGTTAAGATACAAATTAATTACAGGTATCACCCCTATATGGGACAAGTGACCCCAAAAGAGCTGCCCAAGACAACAGCTATGCATACAAGAATGACAACCGCGAGCTTCTCATCTCAAGGGGGCTAACAAACGGTTCTGATCTGCCAATGGGCGAATGAAAGTGTAAATCGGCGTCTCCCGGTCTGCGCACCTAGGCATTCGGCGGCCAAAGCTTTGGATCTTGAGTCGTGTCCACGGCGGTTGAGGGCAGCCAGTGCCACATCGCCATTCCAGGGAATGCAGCGGGCATTGTAGCACCTTTGTTGGTTGGAACTTGGTAAGGTGGTGCAAATGGAGGAAATGCAGCAGGGTGGAAGGCAGCTGGATGAGGCATATGAGGAACAAATCCTGTAGGAGCAGCACTCGCTGCTTTGAGTTGTTGTTCCAGCCTATCCTTTTGTGCCTTCAGGCTCACCTTCTCATCTCGGAGCTCATTCTTCTCCACCTGGAAAATAACAGAGCCAATTGTAAAACAAAAACCCAATTCTTTTGTCAAATCTAGCATGTCTCAGAAGTGTGGATCGTAAGCTTGGTGAATTAGTGATAGATGGTGAATCTAGTCATTTACTTGGTGGCCACGAACGCCAGAGAACTAGCTTGCCTGCATTACTTTGTGTTATGGGAACAATATACCTTAAGGTCCTTGATTGTCTCTCGTAGATTCTCATTTGATTCTTTAAGCTTGTCTGCCTCGCCTCTGAGTTGTGTCAACATACGAACTGCATCATTCAAGATACTTGCTTTATCCAACTTAGCTTGCTTGCTCGCTGAGCATGCTTCAGCAGACCCGTGCTTGCCAGAATTCATAACAGAACATAACTCAAGAAACCTGCGATTGAAAACGAAGTGTTATTTCATACAGATAAGAAAGGTAAGAATACATGTCTGCAAAGCACATAATGACTTTCTACATGGAAGGGGTGGTTTAGGGGGTTATATTGCCAGATGCCCATACCTGTCATTCAGTTTATCCCTCCGCATTTTCTCACGGCAAGCTTTGGACTTTGGACCAGATGATGATGGTTCATCTCTACCTCTGCATGAAATAAATTTCTAAGTATTGCAAATCCAGTATCATCTTAAATGATGAGATAACTGAGGCAATAAAATACATAGTATGTTATAAACTGGAGCATGTCGGTTGTGTTAATGGCACCATTGGCATGCATAATGTATTGAGCAGAGCATAAACATAATTGACTGAAATTGACTGCATTATGTCACCAGCTCACTATACAGAACAATCAGTAATGATTAGCAATCTACAGTTACGGATATGAGATGCCAAGATACAGTTTACATAAAAAAAAATTCCATCGTGAAACAAAATGTAAGTAAAGATACTACTTTAGAATAAAAAATCAGAAGAGAGTAGGATTGACACCTTTTCCCCAAATTAGATTGCTGAAGACCACATGTATCTCCACCGACGTCCTGAATCCCAAATCTGCAAAATAAACAGCAGTCAAAATATGCAAGCGTAGTGTAACGCTCAAGTATGCAACAGAAGATCTTGCTGCTCATATTTCAAATGCAGTGTGCTACAAAACCAATATCTGGATTCATATTTATGCACATCACACCCATCCATACACTGGGCAAGGAGCAATGGAGCGTCGTGTGCTAGCTAGCATTCAGTACAAAATTGTCCATTGCTAAAAGAAGGGCACGACAAAATCACTTGATCGCTAACTTACACAGATATGGTCACTGAGACCTTCAGATTTGTAGGACGGGGTTAACCAATTGTTCACGGGTATTACTGCCACAAGCACCAATGAACAAATTCATTGGAGAGCTTTATCCTTATAGAGACATATCAACTGCAATCTCCCCATTACACAGAAGAGCGAATCACGCCGAACTCGCCTCAATCAAGGCTACAGATTAAATTGCAAGAAACTGCAGAGACTCGGCATGAGCCCCAACTTTATATCCAGACTAAAATTTCAAGATGCAGAGACTCGAGCGATGCAGCGCAATACATACATTTAGGCGATCGAACAGCCAGAACTGCTACGCGTTCAACGCCACCCGCATATAATAAAGAAATCTACGGCGACAGCGACCCCGAGATTACAAAATTTCCGTACGAAAAATTCACAAAAGGTAATGCAATCCACTCTAACAAGTAGCATCGTAAGAAAAAGGAGAAAAAGATCGGTTCTTTGTTGCGGTGTCCGTACCCTCCGTCGCAGAAGGCGGCGAGGTCCTCCCCGTCGTCGCCGGCGCCTCCGATGAGGAAATCGTCGACCGGATCTCCGCCTCCGCCGTCGTCCATCATCGCGGCGGCCGGGGCTCTGGCCCGCCTGCCCGAGGAATCCGCGGCCGGGGCTAGGGTTCGCCGGAGAGGAGAGGCTGGTGAGGGGAACTGGGGAAGGGAAGGAGTGCGAGTTGCAGATAGGACCCTGGATGCGCTCTTGTTGCCGCACAGAAGGATGTTTCTTGGATTTTGAGGGCTTTGGAGGGTCTATCCGAGTAGTGAGTGAAAAAGAACTGGTGGTGTAGGAGGGATTGGATGGGTCCTGCTGATGAAGTGCGATCATGTTGTTTGTTCAGTGTGGTCTATTTGGGTCAATGATTTTTCGATAAAGAATGGATACTATTTTGTATCTTTCTAGAAGGGACTTTTATTTCACTCGAAAACAAATTAACTTAACCACTATAAAATTCAAATGAAAGGTTCTAAAAAATACTTCAGAATACAACATACTGTCACGTAAGATCTCGAGGCACCAGACTGTTGATATCACTACCAATATGGCTTTATATGTCGCTCTGGTTGTGGCCTCCCGACTCCACGGGCGTCAAAACTCCGATATTGTTTCATCCTTATGGTTTGGAGCAGTTTTCCCCCAGCAAGTACACGATTCTTTAGATAAGCAAGTCCAAAGTAGCTACAAGAAAGTAGAGAAATTTGTCGAACCCGAGTAACATAACACACTAGACTCCTTTTTTCACTTCATAGAAATATTTTATTTCTCGATACCTCCTATTATCAAGCGAGCTAGATTTCACATTTCCCATTTTCTTTCTCTTCTCTTGCATTGTACTATTTGCTAGGAGTTAGCGTAGAAAAGGTAGGTGGTAAAACTCTGAAACTCGGCGTGAGCACACTGTGTCGATTGGTTATATATATAGATTGTTAAACATGTGCGGTGTAAAAATACACAAGGGTTGTTGTGTACATTTATTATAGAACATTTTTCACTTAGATTGGTTGAAAGGTATTCGTAGATAATGGGTGAATTCCACTAGGACATATAAATGTGCATGTGATGTTTTTATGCTATGCTCGGCTTGTTCTAATTATTTGTTAACTAAATTAGGAACATACTGCAATATAAAGTTTTAACATATTCCATGTGAATGTATATTACATAGGAAAAAAACTGATCAAAAAATTGGGTGACGAACGTTGAGATCTTGGGATGTTCTGAGTAGGTTGTAGAATTCGGGGTTATCCTTTAATTTCACTTGTAAGGGATGATTGTAACTAAAACTTCAATGAGATGGAGGAGTTTCGTAAAAAAAACAAAGTTTTTCCACTAGTGCTTGGGCTACTTGGTCGAAAATGTTTTGCATATCGAAACCTTATGTAATTAATATTGCCACATAATTAATTTTATTTTACAAGAGTAGTTGGGTGCAACCAGAAAATTGTAATTTAAATATCTAGCATATCATTTTTGATGATGCAACAATAGTAAGGTGTGACCTCAAAATTGAAATTAAGAAAGATATACTTCAGAAAACATAAAATTGTAATGTAAGCTCTCAAAACATTAGATTGTGATACTACCTTGCTTGTATCTCTAGCTTTGGCTTACCCGGTTTGGAGACATAGATTCCCTATCCGCCACCGGTTCATCGTTCAGACTTGTAGTAAGATCTTCTGTGATGGTACAAAATTGTTTGGGTTGGCAAGTCAGAGCTAGATCACAATAGAATAAGAATTTTGTCAAGCTGGCGCAACACAATGCATTGTTCTCCTTTTTTCACTTCATCACAATGTTTCCTTTCTTGATGCCTCCTATTCTCAAAGTAGATTCGTCCTATTATTTGTCTTCTCTTGCATTGGATTTGCTAGGAGTTTGTGTAGAAAGAGAGGCGAAGAAACTCTAAATCACATAGAAAACACGGCGCGTTGGTGGGTTGTATATATACAGATATATCTCCTTACACATGTAAGATGTAAGAAAACCACATAAGGGTTGTTCATACAGTTATTACGAAACAATTCTTTCAAATTGAATGAAAGATCTTCATATAATTGGTGTCCCTGCTAGGACTTAGTCCCTCCATTTTCTTGATGTAAGTTGTATAGTTTTTGAGGAAAAAAACTAAATATAGCGTATAATGAGCTATATTGAAAATTTTACCCATCCATAATGAATCCCAATCTGTAACGGGGGCTTCCAAAAGCAAATGAGTTTGCCGTAAGCCAAATACCTGTCTTAATATTCAAGTGAAGAAAAGTATACACCTTACACTTATATGGAGTGACTATAACATGTGGTGATTTTTATGTTATATTGTTTCTGACTTATTCTAATCGTGTTTCAAATTGGATGAGCCAAATCCACTTAATTTTGGCTTTGGTTAATTAATATAGGAATCTACGGCAACGTAAATAATTCAAAGTATTATGTGTGAATGTATATATATTACATAGGACAAAACTGGTCAACAAATTGGGCAAAGGAGGGTTTGGGGTCTTGGGATTTAGCGAGTGGGTTTGAGAGTTGAGGGTGGTGCTCTAATTTTATTTGTCAGGGATAATTGTAGGTAAAACTTCCCCAAGAGATGAAAGAGTTCGGGGAGTACTTCCGCATTCCCCTCGCCCTCCTCTCCCAAGTTCATGGTTTCTGAAGCTTATGGAGACCTCCCCGGCAGATGCTACAGGGAGTCAGGAACCGTTCTATAAGCCTAGCCATACGAGCACCGCCATTCGCAATTCGATGAGTTGTAGAACCCTAGTGGGAATCGATCGAGTGTCAAACCTTGATGCATCTGTGTATGCCCATTCGTGATGGGGACGGGACCGGATCCCCATGATTCAGTAAGAGAGGGAAAAGTTCTTGCTCTCGTTATAGTAGCTGGGATTAGGATTTACTTGTATGGATTGTCGTATCCAACATCAGTCGAGTTAATCAGAGTCAATAGGGTACCTCGTAAAACTTGATTACGATGCTCAACTGAAGCGACCTACTTCCAGTGCGTGTTGAGCCCGTCAGTCCAGACAAACAGTACTGATAGGATGTATACATAGGTGGGTGTTTAGAAAACTTCTCTCCATGGAATATGGTGCCGCAAAGCCAGCATTCCGTTAGCCGTTGACCGGAGTGAGGTGCAACGCGGTGAACAGCTCCCAAGGCTGCACTGTCTAGATAGCCATGGAGCTCTTGGGTGTGGGAGCTGGCTTCCGTTGGATCTATATCTGCACATGGTACAGCTAAAATTTTCACCAGACGCAGTTGCAAAATTGGTTTAGGCTGATTGGCTCTTGCGGCTGGTTGATATAGTCTGAATTACATTTTTGAGAATTTTGTAAAATCTGGTTTATTTAAAAGAGGCAATGCGACATGATTCAAGGTCAGAATCACCAAGCGAGTACACGCAAGGAGTGGGCGATGCTAACAAATTGTAAGCGAGTATACTCAAGGAGTGGGCGATGCTGACAAATTGTAAGCGAGTATACTCAAGGCGTGGGCGATGCTGATAAATTGTATTGTTGATACCACCGACAATGATATCATCGTCACTCTTGTTGTGGCCTTTCGAGCTCAGGGGTACTGAAACTGTAGACAGCACCGCTGGATCGTCATAGCGGAGTACATAATTCATTGGATAAGCAAGTCACGGGTAGTTGCCAAAACAGTTGGGAGATCTATTGGGCTGGTCTTTTTAACTTCGTCATAACAAGCTTTCCTTTCTCGATGTCTCCTATTCTCAGTTGAGCTTCCCCAATTTCTTTCTCTTCTCTTGCATTCTATTTTTTATCACCTAGTATAAGAATATAAGAGGTGGTGAAATTAGGAGCGGGTCCACCAAAAGCGGAAGTTACGCTAGGGCGATCGGAAAGGCGATCGTGTTGAGCTAGGGTTTTCCGCTCTAGGGTGGTTGATCTCCGGCGGCGGTGCGGATCGCGACGGCGCGCTCGGCTCCCGTTGGCTGGTTGTGGTTTTCCCTACCTGTGCTGCATCTCGGGGTGCGGTGGAGGTGAGGTCATGGCGTCTCCGAGGCGATCGGGGACAAGCGGCGGGTCTGGAAGGACGCCGTCGCGATCACCGGCGAAGAAGGGAGCGGACGATCTGACTGCCCAGCTGGGCGATCTGCTGCTCACAGACAAGGAGGTCACAGGCCTGGTGATCAAAGGTATTGAGTCGGGATCTGTGCCGCGCCCTAGATGGGCGGCGGTTGGGAAGGTGTGCGCTCCACGCAAGCTGATTATCTCTGGCCTGGAGAAGGCGATGCATAGGGCGTGGGGGCTGCATGGTCCTGCGCAGTTTAAAGAGCTAGGTGATAACAGGTTCGTGGTGCGATTCAATTCGAAGGGAGACTGGAGGCATGCTCTGAGGAACGGACCATGGCAGTTCGATATGCATGCGGTTCTCCTGAAGGATTATGATGGTGCTGTGCGTCCATCTGATATGGTGTTCGATACCATGGATGTGTGGGCAAGAGTTCTTGATCTGCCCATGGATATGATGAACAAGGTGTACGGTGAACTCATCGGTGGGTGGATTGGGAGATATTTATCTGTTGATGTTGACAAAGATGGGATTGCATGGGGCGAGGAGTTGAGGATCCGCGTAGCAGTACCTGTGGATCAACCTTTACCTAGGGGGGTAATGTTGAAGGAATCAGATGATGCGGTGGCGGGGAAGTGGTTTGATCTCAAATATGAAAAGATCCCTCATTTTTGCTTCGATTGTGGGTGCTTAGTGCATGGGAGCTCGGGGTGCTTGGCGGAAAAAGGAGAAGTGAAGCAATGGGGAGAGTGGATTAGAGCACCAGCGGGTAGGAGTAGGAAACAAAGCCCTCCTCCTAGACCGACCTTCTCATCAAGCAGCTATGGGAGTAGGTCGGCGGATTCGGAAACTTGGCGTGGTGATGGAGGGTTCATTCATGACCTTCCTCCTCGGAGGAACCTATACCGTGACAATGAAGGTTCTCATGTCTCCCGCACAGGCGGAGGCGAGCTCCGTAGGGCTGGAGGGGAGGTTACCAGCCCAGCTAAACGTCCCGAGGAGAGAGCAAATGAATGTGGTGGTCGTATAGGGACGAATGGTGCATCTTATCAGAAGAGCAAGACGGGTACTTTCTCCAGGAGGCCCCGGAACCATACACCATACTGCTCTGAAAATGCCTATGTGCCACAGGGTGCAGGGTATCGTAAGAGAGGACAGAAGCAGGTTTGGATACCGGTGGATGTTCAGGTGATAGGAGATGAGCTGTCTGAATCTGCAGGGAAGAGACAAAGGACTGGATCGGTTTTCGATAGGATTGAAGAACCAACTGCTACATCGACGGACCCTGCAGGGCAGGGCCGCCGAAGCCAATGATCGTTTTGGCCCGTAACTGTCGCGGCCTGGGGTTGGACGCGGCAGTGGGCGAACTGAGGGACCTGATCAGGTCGTACAACCCGGCGGTGGTTTTCCTTTCTAAAACCAAGAAGAAAGCGAGGGAGATGGACAAGCTGAAGTGGAGTCTAGGTTTCAGTAATGGAGTGGCGGTGGATTGCTGTGGAAGGAGTGGGGGTTTAGCCCTGTGGTGGAGGGAAGAGGTGACAGTTTCGGTTAGGCCGTGGTGTCAGTATTACATGGATGCGGAAATAACTTTCGAAAACAAAACTTGGCGGTTTACTGGCATCTATGGAGAACCGAGAACTGATATGAGGCACAAGACTTGGGAGGCGATCAGATACCTGAGGCGCCAGGATGATCTTCCATGGATCTGTGCGGGTGATTTTAATGAGATTACCAGCCAGAGTGAGCAGATTGGGGGCAACTCGAGAAAGGAAAGGCAGATGGAGGAGTTCAGGTCTTGTCTTACCGATTGTGGACTGACTGATCTTGGGTTCAAAGGCTATGAATTCACATGGGATAATAAGCGCGTGGGTGATGAAAATATCCAAGTCTGGCTTGATAGAGGAACAGCGACAGCGTCGTTCCTTGAGATGTTCCCGCTTACCTAGGTTGAACATGTGATAACTGAAGAATCGGATCATATGGCTTTGGTGATCAGTGTCCAAGAGGCTCTGCCGAGCCGCACCTCTCCAAGTGCGAGGGGATTCATGTTTGAGCAGATGTGGCTGCGGCACGAGGGGTATGATGAGATGGTGAAGAATGCGTGGGAGTGTGGAGCCAATGGTGATCCAAGTGTTTCAGGATTCTGTACCAGGCTCCGTGATGTATCTAAAGACATGAAAAGATGGAGTTTTGAGACCTTTGGCTCTGTTCGGGCAGAGATCAAAGCGCTAAAAGCCAAGTTGGAAGAGTCCCGCGCTGCTGTTCGAACGCCAGGGACCTCACAGGAGGTCCGACAAATAGAGCAGCGCTTGCATGAGGTGTATGAGAGGGAGGAGGTGATGTACCGTCAGCGGTCGAGAGTGGATTGGCTGAAAGCTGGAGACCGCAACACAAAATTCTTTCAGAATCGAGCATCACACCGTCGTCAGAAAAACACGATAAAAGGGCTGCAAACGTCCGGATGGTTCCCTTTGTACAACCAATGAGGAGATGGGGGAGTTGGAACATGCCTTCTACCAAAATCTTTTTACCTCGGAGGGATCGAGCAACAGTGACTCGTTCTGAACCTGATTCCGGTGGCGTAACAGAGGATGAACCGAGCGTTGACAGCAACGTTCTCGGACAATGAAATCGAGGAAGCTCTGTTCCAAATGGGGCAGACTAAGGCTCCAGGGCCTGACGGTCTTCCAGCCCTCTTTTACCAGCGACACTGGTCGGTCCTGAAGCCTCATGTGTGCAACATAGTTCGCGAGTTTCTGGCAGGTAGGGATTGCCCTCCTGATTTCAATGACACGGTGTTGGTTCTTATTCCGAAGGTGTCAAGCCCAGAACTCCTGTCTCAATTTCGACCAATCAGCTTGTGCAATGTTCTGTACAAAATCGCATTGAAAGTGGTTGCGAACAGACTGAAGAAAGTCCTGCCTATCTTAATTTCTGAAGAGCAAAGTGCTTTTGTCCCTGGACGTCTAATTACGGACAACGTGCTTATTGCTTACGAGTGTGTACATGCGATTAGGATGAGGAAGAGGAAGAAACCACTGTGCGCCGTTAAATTGGACATGATGAAGGCATATGATAGAGTTGAGTGGATTTTTCTCAAACAGATGATGTTGCGGATGGGTTTTTCTATTGCTTGGGTCGATATGGTGATGAGGTGTGTGATGTCCGTCAGATTTTCGGTGAAACTGAATGGTATGCTTTCGGATTCCTTCTTGCCGTCTAGAGGCCTTCGACAAGGGGATCCACTATCCCCGTATCTCTTCCTATTCTGTGTCGAGGGTTTTTCGGCACTGCTCCGTCAAGCACAGGCTGACAGAGAGCTAACGGGAGTGGGTTTTAGTGGAGGGCCTACGATCACACACCTTCTTTTTGCTGATGATAGCATTGTGTTTACGGAGGCGAGCCAAGCAAGCATGCTAGCACTCAGGAATGTGCTACAGAAGTATGAAGTCTGTTCCGGGCAGAAGGTCAATTTCCAAAAATCTTTGATTTTTTTTGGGAAAGGCCTCAACGGGAACGCTAGAGCCAGGCTCAAAAACAGCGTTGGTATTTCCTGTGAAGCCCGGACCGAGAAGTATCTCGGCTTACCAACAGTGGTAGGCCGGGCTAAAAATGGAGCTTTCAAAAGCATAACGGATCGGTCGAGGGGGAAGGTTGGCGGCTGGAAGGGACAGGGGATGTCCAAGAAGGGCAAGGCAGTACTGGTTAAATCAATCTTACAAGCAGTGCCTACATATGCCATGGGATGTTTTATGCTGTCAAAGGGTCAGTGCAACCAGTTGACATCGATCTCTTCGAGATTCTGGTGGGGTGCAGCGGATGGCAAGCAGAAAGTACATTGGATCAGCTGGGATCGGATGTGCGAAACAAAGCGAAATGGTGGTATGGGGTTTCGGAATTATCATGGCTTCACTAGTAGGAAAAGGCTTATAGCCACCCGCTTACCGCTGGCGGAAAACGAATTCGACCGCCAGCGCTACGACCGCTGGCGGCGCTTTTTCTTGCACGCCAGTGGTTTTGGACGTATCGCTGGCGGACACGTAAACTGCCCGCCAGCGGTAGGGTCAGAAATCTGGGAGGAGGCGGGGCAAACTACCGCTGGCGGGCGGCAACCAAGCCCGCCAGTGGTACTTAACGTACCGCTGGCGGACGGTTGGAAGGGCCCGCCAGCACTAGTGGCTGCGGCTGAGGCCATCTACGGAAAAAAGTGGGGACATTACCACTGGCGGGCGGTATGAAGGGTGCGCCAGCGGTACTTTACGTACCGCTGGCGGCAGGCTTTAGCGTCCGCCAACGGTAAGTTTGCCTGTAATACAAAAAAGTAGGAAAATTATATTTATGAAAACAATCTATCAATTTCCTTAGGAACCATTGCTTCCTATACCAATACACACCTATGTGTCGAATATGAGCACTTTATCACAAACTATGTGCGCGTCGAGAATTAACATTATAACTTTGTGATCATTTTTTTATCGAATTGATCATCATGATCATTTTTGTAGATGTACGTTTCTAGATGATATAGTGCTAATTGTTGTGAAACTTTGTCGAAAATAAAGTTTATCATTAATATTGCAACCGGATACATATTATATATGAGAGAATAATCATATTCATCTCAACGATATTAAGACAACTATATATAATGTAGACTACGGCTGCCACTTATAATCATATCCTCAACAATATTGAGAGGGTCGCCATAGCCACTTAGATTATCCCACTTCCACGCAATCTCGAAGCCGAGGCGAGCGACAAGAGCGGCGTACACGACTTGCTCGTAGCTCAATGGCACGTTACACCATCCGCGAAACCGGAGGTTATCTTCTTCGTCGTTGTCGTAGTCCTTGTCGTTCTTCTCCTTCTTCTACTCGACTAGTTTTCAATTCCGTAGCAGCTCAGCATCCGCAAGTCATTCTGGATAGCCACGCCGTAAAACCTGATGGTCTTGTCAGCTAAGAAATCCACGAGTAGTTGCGGCTTCCGATCAGCCCAGCATATCTGGAAGACAAGTACCTCGGTCGCCACCGAGAGTTGAAGGATGGCGGTGCACTGCTGCTTCTCGGGTGGAAGATTCTTCTGTCGACCCGGTAGAGCGTCGGTGAACTCGCAGTCGAGCCCAACGCACTTGATCGGTGCGGCGTCGAGATAGAGCTTCTTCACGTCGCGGATCCACCTCTCCACGCGTGATGCACGGAGGGTGACCCATACCTTGAAGCTCATACCCTCCTTGGGGAAGTAGTACAACCGAGACGGAGGCCGAGGCCATGGACGCGCGAGTGGCTGATCCTCCATTGGAAATAGTAGCTAGAGAGAGAGGATTAGAGAGAGAGATGTGTGTGTTTAGGGCCGGATTAGTGGAGTTTATATAGTGTGGAGAGGGAGGCCGGCGGCTGGGCAGCAATGAAAACGCGGCGGCCGTCCGACTGTTCATCTTCAACGCCATTAAAACGCACCACCGGGCTGATCATCCTCCAACGCCATTAAAACGCACCAGCGCGGCGCCTGATCACCTTCCAAAGCTAAAATGGTAAAGCGCACGACGGCGCGCGCGGTGTAAAAGCGTACACATTATATATATGCAGCGGGAAACAAAGAGTTTGTAATTAAATGAATAAAAAAATAGAAAAAGACTGAAAATAAAAATAACAGACTTTACCGCTGGCGGACTGATACGTCTCCAACGTATCTATAATTTCTGTTACTTCATGCTTGTTTTACACCAATTGTTACATGTTTTACTCACATTACATATCACTTTTATGCATTTTCTGGAACTAACCTATTGACAAGATGCTACCAAGCCAGTTCCTGTTTTCTGTTGTTTTTCCCTTTCAGAAATCACGTAACGAAACATCCGCGAAACTTCACGAGACAAAGGCCCTTGGGCTTATACCCACGAAGGGAGGAAGCTTCCAGAAGACGGTGGCCAGAAACCCTAGGGGGGCTCCAGACCACCTGCCGGCGCCGCCCGCCCCCCTCTGCCGCGCCGCCACATGGTCTGGGCCCACCTAGCCTCCAACCGACCTACTCCGAAGCCTATAAATACCAGCCCCCGGAGGAAACCCTAAATATCTCGCTCATATTCCACCATACCTCCTCGAAGCCGCCGCCATCTCGAGATCAAGTTCGGGGGATCTGAAGCTCTCCCCCAGAGGAGAAATCATCACCGGAGGGCTCTACATCAACCATGCTCGCCTCCGGAATGATGTGTGAGTAGTTCATCCTTGGACTATGGGTCCATAGCAGTAGCTAGTTGGTTGTCTTCTCCTCTTGTACCTCCATGTTTAGATCTTGTGAGCTGCTTTACATGATCAAGATCATATTTATGTAATCCTACATGTTGTGTTTGCTGGGATCCGATGGATATTGAGTACTATGTCAAGTTGATTATAGATCTATCTTTTTTATGATATTTGTGATCTTGCATGCTCTCCGTTATTAGTGTAGGCTCTGGCCAAGTTTATGCTCTTAACTCCAAGAGGGAGTACTTATGCTCGATAGTGGGTTCAACCTCTATTAAATCTGGCGCAGTGATAGAAGGCACTAAGGTTGTAGATGTGTTGTTGCTACTAGGGGTAAAACATCAATGCTTTGTCTAAGGATAATTGTGTTGATTACATTATGCACTTTACTTAAAGCAATAGTCTGTTGTTTACAACTCAATACTGGAGGGGGTACGGACGTTAACCTGAAGGTGGAATATTTAGGCACAGATGCATGCTGGATAGCGGTCTGTGTATCTTGTTGTAATACCCAAATGAATCTCATATTATCAACTTTTCATGTACATGCATTGCGGTGCATTCTCTATCTGTCAATTGCCTAGCTGTAATTTGTTCACCCAACATGTTAGTTATCTTTTATGGAGAGACACCACTAGTGAACTGTGGACCCCGGTCCTTTCTTTTACATCTGAAATACAAACTGTTGCTATTACTGTCTTACTTTACTCTCTGCAATTCATCATCTTCCACACTATACATCTAACCCTTTGTTTTCAGCAAGCCGGTGAGATTGACAACCTCACTGTTAGTTGGGGCAAAGTATTTTGGTTGTGTTGTGTGCAGATTCCACGTCGACCCCGCCATCATCATCATCTTGGCGAGGCTGGCAACCTGCTGAGGTTACTAGTCCTCCTACTGGTTCGATAACCTTGGTTTCATACTGAGGGAAAACTTGCTGCTGCACTCTTCACGCCTTCCTCTCGGGGTTCCCAACAAACGTGTCTTCAACACGCATCAAGCACTTTTTCTGCGCCGTTGCCGGGGAGGTCTGGAACTTCTGAGAGCTGCTCTCTCCCCTTCAACAACACTTTTTCCGGCGCCGTTGGAAGGAAGATCTGCGCTTTGTCAGGGGAGTCTCACTTTTCCAATCTCTTTACTTTGTTTTGTCTTGCTCTCTCTTTTTCTCCCTCCTATTCTATTTGCCTCTTTTTCTCTATTTGCTATTTTCGAGTTGCTTCTTCTGTCCTTTTTGCTGCGATGGGTTCTTCTGAGAATACCAAGTTGTGTGATTTCACCAACACCAACAATGGCCATTTTATTTGCACTCCTATTTGTGCTCCTGCTGCTAAAGCTGACTTTTATGAGATTAAGCCTGCTCTGTTAAATCTTGTTATGAAAGAACAATTTTCTGGTGTTAGTTCTGATGATGCTGCTACCCATCTTAATCACTTTGTTGAGCTTTGTGAGATGCAAAAGTACAAAGATATAGATGGGGATATTATTAAACTGAAGTTGTTTCCTTTTCTTTGAGGGGTCGAGCCAAGGAATGGCTGCTTTCTTTGCCTAGAAATAGTATTGATTCTTGGGTTAAATGTAAGATGCTTTTATTGGAAAATACTATTCTCCTGCCAAGATTATTTCTATGAGAAAAGAGATCATGAAATTTGATCAACTTGATAATGAGCATGTTGCTAAGCTTGGGAAAGGATGAAATTGCTTGTTAAGAATTGCCCCACTCATGGATTAACTACTTGGATGATTTTGCACACCTTTTTGCAGGACTTAATTTCTCTTCAAGGAACCTGCTGGACTCTGCTACTGGTGGCGCCTTCATGTCCATGACCCTGGGAGCTGCAACAAAACTTCTCGATGAGATGATGACCAACTACTCTGAATGGCATACAGAAAGAGCTCCTCAAGGTAAGAAGGTAAATTCTGTTGAGGAAACCTCTACTTTGAGTGATAAGATTGATTCCATCATGTCTATGCTTGTTAGTGGTAAAACTGTTGTAGATCCAAATAAGGTTCCTCTAGCTTCATTGGTTGCTCAAGAAGAACTTGTTGATGTGAACTTCATTAAGAATAACAACTTCAACAACAATGCCCATAGGAACAACTTTGGTAACAACTATAAGCCATATCCTTCTACTAGTGGTAATTCCTCTGTAGTTCTATGGTAAATCTGATATGCCTAGTGAAGGAAGGATTTTCGAAATTGAAAAGGCCACTAAATTTTTTATGCAAATGCAATATGAGCAAAATAAATCCTTCACTAAAACTATGGAAGAGCAAACTATCATGCTTAGGAATATTGGTCATCAAATGGAAAGTTTTAATAGGGAGATTTCTAGTTTACAAGCTAAAATTGCAAGTGCTGAGAACAATATATCATCTATGTCTGAATCACAATCTTCCTTGATTAATAAAATGGCTGCTAAACCTGAAGCTTTGGACACCAATCTCTTTGCTACTGCTAATGCTATTCAGGTTCGAATTAATGATAATGTTAGAATGATGGCTGAATTGCGTGCTAGGTGGGAAAGAGAAGCTGAAATTGAAAAAGAAAATAGCATAGCTAAAGTCTATACTATCACCACCACTAGTAGTGCTAATTCGAACCCCTTGTTAATGGCAAAGTAGTTGGTGTTGGTAATGTTTCTACTGCATCTGCTAAGCGTGTGAAATTACCTGCTGATTCTATTCCTGATAAATCTGCTGAAATTTTTGGAGATAATGGTCCCTTTTCTTCTGCCACTAATGGTATTGATTTTGATAGCTGCAATATTTCTGAGGTTATTATGTTTTTGCAAAAGCTTTCTAGAAGTCCCAATGCTAGTTCTGTTAATTTGGCTTTTACAAAACATATTACAATGCTCTCATGCAAGTTAGGGAGGAAAAGCTGCAGCAAGAAGCTTCTATCCCTAGGAAGTTGGAAGATGGTTGGGAGCCCATCGTTAAAATGAAGGTGAATGGTTTTGATTGCAATGCTTTATGTGACCTTGGTGCAAGTATTTCTGTCTTGCCCAAGAAACTTTTTGATCTTCTTGATTTTCCACCATTGGAACCTTGCTATTTGGATGTTCATCTTGCTGATAATTCTTTTAAGAAACCTTTGGGGAAGATAGATGATATTCTCATCACGGTTAACAACAACCTGGTCCCCGTTGATTTTGTGGTTTTGGATATTGAATGCAATGCTTCTTGCCCTGTTATTTTGGGAAGACCTTTTCTGAGAACTGTTGGTGCTGTCATTGATATGAGGGAAGGTAATATAAAATACCAATTTCCACTCAAGAAAGGGATGGAGCACTTCCCTAGAAAGAAAATGAAGTCACCTTTTGATACTATTGTTAGAGCAAACTATTCTTTGGATGCTTCTTCTCTTGGCAACACTTGATTTTTCTTGGTTTTGTGCCTAGCTGAAAGGCGTTAAAGAAAAGCACTTCTTGGGAGATAACCCATGTTTTATTTTCTGTAATTTTTCTTTTGCTTTCTTTGAGTCAAGGAGGTTGTCTACTTCTGTAGCATCTCCTTTGTATCTTTATTTTATTTGCATAGTTGTGCCAAGTAAAGTCTTTGATGAAAGTTGGTGTATTTTCGAATTTCTGCATATATAACAGATTCGTTCTGTCCACCGTTTTGGCCGCCGACGCCAGCAGAAAATTCGGAAAAAATTGAAAAAAATAGGCACCTTCCTGACATATATACGCAACTTTCATCAATTTAACTTTTTCCCATTTGAGCAAGTTAAGTGCCTCGAAACGTTCGTTCTTTACAGCCTGTTCTGTTTTGACAGATTCTGCCTTTTTCTTTACATTCTCTCTGTTACTATGTTGGATGGATTCCTTTGTTCCAAAAGACATCAGTGGCTGTAGTTAATGTCCAGAGGGTGTTATTATGCTTGTGTCCTTGCAGAACATGTGATTCTTATTGTGCACTAACCCTCTAATGAGTTCTTGTTTAAGTTTGGTGTGGAGGAAGTTTTCAAGTATTAAGAGAAAAGGGTGATGAGACATGATCAAGAAGAGTGAAAAGCCTAAGCTTGGGGATGCCCCCGTGGCATCCCAGCACACTCAAGAAGACTCAAGCATCTAAGCTTGGGGATGCCCAAGGCATCCCCTTCTTCATCATCAACTTATCAGGTCAGTTCTAATAAGACTATATTTTAATTCCTTCACATCTTATGCACTTTATTTGGAGCGTCTTTTTGCTTTTCCTTCTTCTTCCTCCCCCTTCTTCTCTGTTTTCAACTTGATTTGGATCCCAGCATTCTTTTGGAGAGAGACACGTTCCACTTTTTCATTTGAATACTCCTATTCTTCATCTTCGATTTTGTTGAGTATTCTTTTGCTTTTTGTTCCTGTTTTCATGCATCTCTTGTTGAGAGCTGTTAGTAGTTAGATTGTTACTCCTTTGGAGAGTTTTTGTTGATAAACCATGTGTTTGGTTGGTAGCAGAAAGTGCTACATGTGGTAGTTGGTGCTTTGAAAAGACATGCTCTTCCTTATAGACCATTGTCTTGGATAATTTGACACCTTGCAATTGTTTTGAGCTCTCAAGTGGACAAGTTTAAGCTCTTACATTATGTAGTCAAAACCTACTAATGGAGAACTACTGGAGAGCTAGTTGACATTTGGTTTGCATAATTGGTTTCTCTAAAGTCTAGATATTTTCTGGCAAAAGTGTTTGAGTAACAAGGAAGACGGTACCAAGTTCTATAACGCTTCCGATGAATTCTCATATAAGTCTTGCTGTCCCGGTTTTCATTTGTGTTTGCTTCAAACAACTTTTGCTAGCCCAAACTTTGTACTAAGAGGGAATACTTCTTGTGCATCCAAAACCTTGAGCCAAAATCCATGCCATTAGTGTCCACCATAACTACCTATATGTGGTTTTTCTCTGCCATTCCAAGCAAATACTTCATGTGCTACCTTTAAACTATTCAAAAGCTACTACTCCTTATTTGTGTCAATGTTTTATAGCTCATGAGGAAGTATGTGGTGTTTTATCTTTCAACCTTGTCATTTGCTTTTTGACTGGCTTTCAACCAATGGACTAGTGGCATATACATCCGCTTATCCAACAATTTTGCAAAAAGAGCTGGCAAAAGGGGTGCCCAGTCCCAATTAATTACAACTTTAACCGCTCTATTCTCTTCACATTTTTGCCCTGATCCAACAAATCAGTTAAGCAATGATACCAGTTTTTAACTGCATGTGTAAACAAAAGAGAAGAGGAATGATCTGCCTTGCTGGTAGAAATAACGTTCCTCATGGGAGCCGCTCTTTGAAAGCCTGGTTGACAAGGGGGTTTGAGAACCCATTGCCATTCGTTGACAACAACAAACACCTCTCAAAATCATACTTTATGCTCTCTATTTGATTTTTAAAGCCTAAAAAGCTCTAGCACATGTTGATATCCCTGCTTCCCTCTGCGAAGGGCCTTTCTTTTGCTTTTATGTTGAGTCAGTTTTCCCACTTCTTTCTATCTCAGAAGCAAACACTTGTGTCAACTTTGGTGCAACAATTTTTATATGGTTTTTATTGGATTCTTTATATTGCTTTGTGTTGACAAATATCCATGAGATATATATGTTTAAAAAGTTGAAAGCAAGTTGCTGAAACTTAAATCTTTCTTTGTGTTGCTTCGATGCCTTTGCTTTGAATCTATTGCTTTTGAGTCAACTCTTATGCAAAACTTTTTGATGCTAGCTTGAAAGTACTATTCATGAAAAGTTTTGCTATGTAATGTAGTTGCTTACTCTATGTTTACTTGCTTGCAAACTATAGACCATTGCTTTGGGTCACTTCATTCATGACATGAGCTTTACTATTACTTGATCAAGATTATGAAAGCATGCCTCCACAGAAATTATTCTTGTTATCGTTTGCCTGCTTGAGGACAAGCAGAACTAAGCTTGGGGATGCTTGATACGTCTCCAACGTATCTATAATTTCTGTTACTTCATGCTTGTTTTACACCAATTGCTACATGTTTTACTCACATTGCATATCACTTTTATGCATTTTCTGGAACTAACCTATTGACAAGATGCTACCAAGCCAGTTCCTGTTTTCTGCTGTTTTTCCCTTTCAGAAATCACGTAACGAAACATCCGCGAAACTTCACGAGACAAAGGCCCATGGGCTTATACCCACGAAGGGAGAAGCTTCCAGAAGACGGTGGCCAGAAACCCTAGGGGGCCCAGACCACCTGGGCGCGCCCCCCCCCCCTGCCCGCCGCCACATGGTCTGGGCCCACCTGGCCTCCAACCGACCTACTCCGAAGCCTATAAATACCAGCCCCCGGAGGAAACCCTAAATATCTCGCTCATATTCCACCATACCTCCTCGAAGCCGCCGCCATCTCGAGATCAAGTTCGGGGGGATCTGAAGCTCTCCCCCGGAGGAGAAATCATCACCGGAGGGCTCTACATCAACCATGCTCGCCTCCGGAATGATGTGTGAGTAGTTCATCCTTGGACTATGGGTCCATAGCAGTAGCTAGTTGGTTGTCTTCTCCTCTTGTACCTCCATGTTTAGATCTTGTGAGCTGCTTTACATGATCAAGATCATCTTTATGTAATCCTACATGTTGTGTTTGCTGGGATCCGATGGATATTGAGTACTATGTCAAGTTGATTATAGATCTATCTTTATTATGATATTTGTGATCTTGCATGCTCTCCGTTACTAGTGTAGGCTCTGGCCAAGTTTATGCTCTTAACTCCAAGAGGGAGTACTTATGCTCGATAGTGGGTTCAACCTCTATTAAATCTGGCGCAGTGATAGAAGGCACTAAGGTTGTAGATGTGTTGTTGCTACTAGGGGTAAAACATCAATGCTTTGTCTAAGGATAATTGTGTTGATTACATTATGCACTTTACTTAATGCAATAGTCTGTTGTTTACAACTCAATACTGGAGGGGGTACGGACGTTAACCTGAAGGTGGACTATTTAGGCACATGCATGCTGGATAGCGGTCTGTGTATCTTGTTGTAATGCCCAAATGAATCTCATATTGATCATCTTTGTCATGTACATGCATTGCGGTGCATTCTCTATCTGTCAATTGCCCAGCTGTAATTTGTTTACCCAATATGTTAGTTATCTTTTATGGAGAGACACCACTAGTGAACTGTGGACCCCGGTCCTTTCTTTTACATCTGAAATACAAACTGCTGCTATTACTGTCTTACTTTACTCTCTGCAATTCATCATCTTCCACACTATACATCTAACCCTTTGTTTTCAGCAAGCCGGTGAGATTGACAACCTCACTGTTAGTTGGGGCAAAGTATTTTGGTTGTGTTGTGTGCAGATTCCACGTCGACCCCGCCATCATCATCATCATCTTGGCGAGGCTGGCAACCTGCAGAGGTTACTAGTCCTCCTACTGGTTCGATAACCTTGGTTTCATACTGAGGGAAAACTTGCTGCTGCACTCTTCACGCATTCCTCTTGGGGTTCCCAACGAACGTGTCTTCAACACGCATCACGGACGGAACAAGCCGTCCGCCAGCGGTAATGTTCGGCCACTTACATGTGGTCCCCGCCCGCGCCCTCTCTCCCCAAATTTTCATTAAGTCATCCCGCCCACGCCCTCCCTCTCCCAAATTCCCGCGCGCCCGTGCCGTCCACCACGCGCCGCCGCCGTCGACGTCCACCACGCGCCCGTGCTCCAGCGCCGCCCACCTCGCGCCCGAGCACCTCGCCGTCTGCCCGCCGCCCTCACCCCACCACGCCGCCCGAGCCACGCCCCACCACGCGGCCGTGCTCGACCGCGTCGCCGCCCACCACACGGCCGTGCATCGCCGGCGACCTCGACCTCCCCTGCGCCGCCGACCTCGACCTCCCCTGCGCCGGCGAGCTCGCCCTCCCCTGCACCAGCCGAGGTTTGCTTCCCCCTTCCTCCCCTCCCTCTCCTACCATGCTTGCACCCTAGGTGGTTGATGAAATGACCCACTCAATATGATGTGTCCATTGTGTCCATGTCCATGTCAATTTGGTGCTAGTGTGGTGTTAGGTCAATTTGGTGCTAGTGTGGTGTTAGGAAAATTTTGGAGACAATTTTGGTTGTGTCCATGTCAATTTGTGATGGTACTAGTGTGTAATGGATACAACAAGTGTTGACATGTTTATGTACTATGCAGTTCAAAGACGATACCTCGACGCTACTGTTCTGGAGCTTGTCGACAAGTGGTAAGAAATTATGGATATGTGTCCACGACCATCGTGTCGTACGTGGTTGTTTGTGATCCCACCATCGTGTCATGGAGATGCCGTCCGGCGGGAAATGTGTTCATGTGATGCTGTTGCCGGCCAGCTATGTCGGCCTTATTTGTGAAATGCTTGTGCAGGTACCCCGTGAGGCCCTTGAGATTGTCGGAACGTCGATTAACTTCCGTTCCGGCAAATTCGGGTACTCCATATGTCCTAATTTTAGTAAAGGTCATGCAAAAAAATTCGTGAAATTTAGCATGACTTTTTTAAAAATAGGACATATGGGGTATTACCACTAATGCATGGGCCGGGGTATCTTAGTACTAAATTAAGTGAATTTTTCCTTACAGTGTTGTTTTACTAACTACGAATTTTTGTGTGTGCGCGCAGATGGATAACAATATGGAGGCCGGTACTTCTCGAGGTGGAGTCAACAAGGAGCAGAAGGATTCATATTTGACGATGGTCTTGAATTCAATCGACCGTGAGTTGGATTTGGAGAACGGTAATTCCGATGCCGAGATGGATGTGCGGAACAATTCCGATGCCGAGATGGATGTGCGGAACAATTCCGATGCCGAGACCACATCTGGTGACGGCGGAGGTGGCGAAGAGACCACATCACCAGGACACACTCAAGGATGTGTTCCAAGAGACGATAGCTAAGCTCCCTAAGAAGGTGACATCGAAAAAAAGGAAGAAACATGGCATTGACGAGTCCATGAGCTAGCCAGTAAAGGGATGTAAGTTGAAGTTGCGCCGAGGTCAGGACAGGATAGCCATCCCTGGTTGGCATACTACTCATGTGATGGCTAAACCAATCCTACCGGTGAAGTGGTCCTGTTGTTTGTCTGGGGACATGAAGGCGCTACATGAGCATGTTCTCTATTGTGAGACCAGACTTCTCAAGGACGCACGCCATGTATACCCGTTGTTCATAGCAAAGGTACCAAGGTTTCTGGGCTTTCTCCATGAAAACCCCGGAGACACGCTCTTTGTCAGATTTGATGACATCTTTGACATGTACCACATGAATGCACTCCACCGATCCATGGTCCGCCTTTTTGCGCTAAGTTTGGCACACCAGCTCTTTAATGATAAGTCGGCCGGAGACATCATGATAATCGACCCCTACTACATATCCGACTGCTATGTGAACACCCAGATGGGTAGGACACGCGTGACAAAGTTCATCGAAGAAACCTTCGTTGAAAATCCTACCAAGAACATCTTTCTCATGCCTTACTTTCCCAAGTAAGTCCTATATAACATATTTTCGTACATTTTGCATAAGTGCGAATGACGATCTCGTTTCATTGTTCTGTGTAGGAACCAAGACGGCACCCTCATCATTTTGTATCCTAAAGAGTCGAAGGCCTTCTACCTCGATGCGGGTAGGGAAGAGAAGAAGAAGAAAGACTACAAAAACATCGGTACTGTTCTCGATGATGCTCTCAATGGTTACTGCTATCAAAATGAAGGCCTCGTAAAAAGATTAAACCTTAAGCGAGGCAAGCAGTCATTCGTCCACATAAGAAATCTATCCTGCATCAAGAAGGCGCATGGCAGTCCGACGAAGGCATGGTATGTCATCTATCTGATGGAGTAGTTCTTACAAAATCACCGAAGACTAGATTATCCAGTTGCTATGGATAAATGGTGCAAAGACATGGAGAAAACCACGGATGGTGAAATCATTGAAAGGTTTGCTCAAATCCAGAAGAGATTTGCTTCAATAATCTTCAAGGATGTTTGTCGTGCAAAGCCACCCGGGGTGTACTACTATGAAGGTACATTGCCATCTAATGTCAATATACAAAATCGCATTGCACAATAGTGTGACGATAGGCCATTCAACTCTTTGAATGGTTGTGAACCGTTCCCGCCGAAGCCAATGTCAAGGCTGACCACGATGAGCCAGAAGTGACGGAAGGTGTGTTGTCGATTTAGTACTCTTGTTATATTAAATTGTCTAGCTCTCTCTTAAATTGCCTAGCTATAGTCTTCCAGTTATACTTCGTTCCTTTACAATGCCGATGATTAAAATGTTGTGGCGCACTACATGAATTCTGATAGTTTGTCGAACCTTGTATCATCCACACATACAAGTATTGTGCCTTCTACTTGGTTCGACAAGATTATCAGAATTCCTTGTGTGTGCTTCCAATAATATTCAAAGTATGAGGCATAATATTTTTTGAGTCTTGTTTTGTCTAAGTCTTCCAATAATACTTCATTCCTTTACAATGCCGATGATTAATATGACGTGGCACTACATGAATTCTGATAGTTTGTCGAACCTTGTATCATGCACACATACAAGTATTGTGCCTTCTACTTGGTTCGACAAGGTTATCGGAATTCCTTGTGTCCTTCCAATAATATTCTATGTATGAGGCATACTATTTTTTGAATCTTGTTTTCTCTCTAAGTCTTACAATGACTATGATTAAAATGAGGCATTCATGCAAGTTTCCTTAGTTTATTTTGTGTATACTTTGTTTATTTCTACATGACATGTGAACAATTTAGTTGCCTAGGTAACATTTTTATTTGCCTTTTGTGTATACTTACAAAATGAAGAGAAGTGGGGAAGTTGTGTCAACGCCAAGAGGACTCTTGAAGCCATTGAAAGAGAGCAACAACAACCAGATGATCGAAACGCCAACTTCATCGATCGCGCCCTCTCTTAAACATTGTGGTTCTCTATCATTTACGCGATGTATTTGTATGACATTTATGTATTTGTGTATCACATTGTGGTTTAATTATTTGGGTATTTGTAATGCATCTGATAATGAACTTATGTATTTGTGTATCACAATTTGGTGATCTATATATGGTATTATTGTCATTTTGGTCGCCTGTACCTGAATATACTGTATTTATATTTTATATACAGCTGGAATACGTTATTTAAAAAAACAAAAAATACCACGAAAATGTACCGTTGGCGGACAGGGAGGCGTACCGCTGGCGGACAGCACTCTCAGAACTCCTGCCAGCGAGGCGTACCGCTGGCGGCCGAGGAATCTTACCGCTGGCGGGCGCGGCTGCACGCCAGCGCTGACAGACCCTACCGCTGGTTGGCAAATGGTGTGCCCGTCAGCGGTAACTGTCCTTACCGCTGGCAGGTGGCCGCCCGCCAGCGGTAACTCATTACCACTGGCGTAATGACCGCTGGCGGGCGCCCGCCCGGCAGCGGTAGGCCTATTCCGCCCGCCAGCGGTAGGCCTTTTCCTACTAGTGCTTTAATCAAGCACTAGTCGCTAAGCAAGCTTGGCGGTTAGTCACGAACCCCACCTCACTTTGTGCTAGAGTTCTGAGGGCTCGTTACTTCAAGGAGGGCAACTTTATGGAGGCTGCTTGTCCGAAAGGTGCTTCCTATACGTGGAAGAGCATCATACACGGGGGAGAGCTGCTCAAGGAAGGGTTGATATGGAGGGTTGGAGATGGTACAAGTATTGAGGTGTGGAAGGACAATTGGATCCCACGGAGCAGCACAAAACGTCCTCTTGGCCATCGTGAGGGCCACGCTGTTAACAAGGTGAGTGAGCTGCTTGACCTGGGAGGGGGTGGATGGGATGAGCAGAAATTACGTAGAGTGTTCTTTGAGGCGGATGTAGACGATATTCTGAAGATCCCGGTAGGTCGTGCTGGAACTGCTGATTACATAGCATGGAATTAAACCAAAAACGGAGTCTTCTCGGTTCGTTTTGCATACCATCTCAACACTCAACTAAAGAGGTCCAGGCACTACAAGAAATATGTCAACTAGTGACTCACAAATTTGGTCACTAAAAGGTCATAATTTTTCATCTATGACCTTTTTATGACCAAAATCTGAAGGTCACATAGGGAGCATCTCAAACGGTCATATGTGACTTTTTTTGAATTGGTCATAACCATTTATGACCAAATTTGATGGTCATAACTCTTATGACCAATTTATTTGGTCACGCGCTGTCTGACATAGCCACGTCAGATCCTACGTGGCAAATCCTACGTGGCAAGATTGTGACCAAATTAGAAGGTCATGGATTAGAATCAGCCCAGTCCACGGTGGTCATCCAGATGGGCCAAGCCCACCAGGTCAGCCCATTTATGGTTTTCTTCTAATATCTGATTAGATTTCTACTTGTCTATACGGGCCACCCCAACTTTTCGGCCCATTTACATCTTATTTCTTTAACAGGCTTTCAGCCATTTTTTGAGCCTCGGCCTTTTTACAATGAATAAATTTCCTAGGCCATGGCCTTTTAACAGTTTAGAGGTTGGGCCCAAGGCCTCTTCAGCCCAGTTGAACAGTTCCAGCCCATATTCAAAGCAGTCTAAAAAGAAATTCAAATATTCAAATTAAATTTGAATTCGAGTAAATTTGAAATACAGCAAATATCCCAGGTTTTCAAATCAACAAATCATCACATAACAAAATCACATATTCTTCTGGGTTCAAATCATACCGAAATTACCATATTAAAGACCAGGTTCATCATCACATATACATTATGAGGTACCATCACTGTTCTACACTTTCTATACAGCACATAATACAAATACAGAAAATTTAGAGCACAAATAGCACGGTGAACTCGACCCTGTGAATCTGGTAACGTGGACAGGGTAGATGTGCTCCATTACAAAGAAAAGCATCAGGCTTCTTCTGATCTGCGAGAAGGTGCGGGGTTAGTAAGCATCAAAGATGCTGCTCCACGACCAAGTAAAAAACAAGTGGCATAAGAGATTTATTTCCACAAAAATTAGCTATGTGCACTTCTTGGCAAACTATCGATTATAAAACATATAACACGATATACAGAGATCTATGTACATCATATCAAGTCAGGCAATAACATTTTTACAACAGTGATAATCATACAACAAGAGATACATAGTTTTTGGCTCTAGGTTGTTCCATGACATAGCAAAAATTTCACAAAATGAACCTGATGCTGTGCTGTTCTACGACTACATCAAGCAATTAATACCTCCAAGATACTACAGGTAAAAAACATATACTCTAGCATATGACTTCGTGCCAAACTCACAGAAACTAAAGGTTCAGATCAGACATGTTGAGGACCAGATCAGCTCAAACATGCAAGCACGCTATAACCAATACAAGGTCACTATGTTGAATGTGTGTAACATGAGACATGCATCAAAGATTAGGCCATCAAGCATCAGGCCCATATCTGTTCAACAAGGTAGATACCTGACTTCGTGTCGATGCGCTGGATGGGGCTCCAGTTGAACATCCCGTCCGCATCATCATTGACGCTGGACGCTGCAGGTACTTGTCCATTTAGAAGTCTGCCATGTCATCCTGCCAGCATCAGTGAGTAAGACCTAGACAGCAAGGATCTAGAATACTATTAGTATCAAACAATGCTAAAAAAAAGGTGCTCAGAACAAGCAAAAGGAGGCATAGCTGTCAGGGATTTCCAACTTTCAAACAATGCATATGCATCAATTTTCTAAACCAGCCAGGAACAAAGAAGGCAATGCCAAGGCTGGAAGAGACCGAAGATTGATGACATACCCTGGGGCGACCGAAGACGGTGAAAGGATGATTTGCTTGTTCTTTGACCTCAATGAGCATCTGATATAAAAAAATAGGCTTTTAAAGAAAAAAATAGGCTCCAATCAGCCTGCATACAACAAGTAATAGAACTGTTAGGAGAAAGTTTACAGTTACTAATAGCATGCATTAAACAACTTTGATGACTTAATATTTACTGAAGATGACAAGTCAGGTTTCAAGTATAAACCACTAATGGAGCACCCAACAAATGTATCTGATATCAACTTTACTAATTCCACTTGAGTCTTGTACGGTACAATATAATGGACTAATGGGTACAGATCGACCAAAAATCATGCTGTTAACCACATTAAAAGTTTTCTATTGCATGGTCAACAATGACATCGAAGCATAATTAACAGCAAGAAATGAGAGTCATTCCACATGGTATGAGTACAGATTCATCAGCCATTCAACAGTAGCTAATATAACATCATAGGCAACAATTAATATCATTCAGATCAAGTCTAATGCATATAACAGTACTGTTCTCACCTGAAACTTGCTACCCTTAACCTGAAGCAGAGCATCTAGTATCAAGGTAGATGAAGCCGCAACTGCTGGAACAAGGCAGAAAAAAATGGGTATCCATCATTCATCTTATCATGATACTGTTTTTAACGTATCATGACAAACACCAATACAGTTTCCTTAGCAAATCCTTCGCCACGAGCTCTTGTGTTGGAGGCGACTGGGCCATATCCTGTCAACACAGATCAGGTCAGCGTATGCCACAAAACGCCGGCAAGCTGTACACATGATGGAACGAACGAACGGGTTCGCTGCTAAATTCCCAGAGAAGAATCCACACATACCAGGGGAGGGAGGCACTCATCAGCGTGGCGGCGCAGCACAGAGAAGCCGCCATGTGTGCTGGTGTCAGATGCCGTAAGCGTCTTGCAGAACGACCGCACCACCGGCCTCACCGGCATAGCGCCAGTTGTAGAGGTCGACTTGTCCAACGCCGTCTCATTTTGCTAAGAAAATTACAAACAGAGCAGAAATGAACACCTCAAGCCGAAAGAAAAAAGTCCAGAAAAATGGTTGAAAGAGTAAGAAAATCAGTGTAGCACTTACTTCTGGCTCGGGCATGAGCATGACCTGCGCGTAGACTTCGTCGGTGTCGGCCTCCGCCTGCCAAAATTCACCACAGAACAAGTCAGCAAACGGAATCAAGTTTCCTACTAGCTCGCGAGCAGAAGGGAATTTCCTGGAGCAGAGCGAAATTGAACTCGAGAATTGGGCGGAGAGGGAGTGGGGGAAGAGCGGGCACCTTGAGCTCGACGTTGATGACGCGGCAGAGCAGCTTGGACGGCAGATCGTAGAGGCGCATCTGGTTGCCGGCGACCTGGTTCATGGAGGCCTCCACCTGGAAACCAAAAAAAAACAGCGCGTGAGCAAGCGAATTCAGCGCGCGAACCAAAGAGAAACGACCTCCCGGCGCCGAATCGCGAGGGAGAAGAGGAATTAAGCGGCGAGGGAGAATTAAGCGGCTACCTGCTCGATGTGCCCCTGCGGGAAGTAGAAGACGAGGTCCCCGACGCGGGGGACGGTGACGAGCGGGCCGGCGCAGGCGTGCCATAGCACGACGAAGAGCGGATCCCGAGAAGAACAAGGAGGAGGGTCGGGAGAGGTCCGTGTTGACCAGATCAGGAGGCGCGCGTAGGCGCAAGGCGGCACAGTGGGGCAAGGAGGTGGTGCGGCCGGAGGCGCGGTGAGGCAAGGAGGTGGTGCGGTAGGGAGAGGCGGCGCTCGCTCCTTACGGCTGTCGAGCGAGAGGGAGAGCGAGGTTCAGGAGCGACGGGCGAGAGGAAGAAGTGGCGGCGGGGTCTCTGCGGAGAGGAGCGAGGGGCTGGATTTGGGCATTTAGGGTTAGGGTTTCGGAGGCTGCCGCACGCTGCGGTCTCTTCGTCAGAGGAGTGAGCCAGAGACGTTGGATCTAAGGCGTGGACGGCTCAGGTCGGCCACGGAAGGGTGATCCGTGGGAGAGTTGATCTGCCTTCTGATTGGTTCAGGACAAGGGTTGTTTAAAATGGTTTCTAAGTGCTAAAAACATGGGTTTTTTGTGAAGCACCTACCACAAATATGTTGAAAAATTGGATATTTTTGTGAAGCACCTACCACAAATGTGAAGCCCCATTTCTTGCGCTTCAATCTCCAAATTTTTGAATCAAATCTCTAAAATTTCCGGCTACAAAATTTTTGGTGTGCCAAGATCGACTCAGCGGGTTGATTTTCAAAAACAATTCCCCTCCACGCTACTATTTCATTACTTGAACATTCACGCGAACAATGTTGCCGACCAGCGATTTCGACATGTTTCACAAAAAAATGACTTTTCATTTTTTAAGTGCTAATAGCCCGACTTTTTGTGAAGCGGCTACCGAGAGTGTCGTCCAAAAAGGAACCGATACAATTTGTTCACATAGTAGACATCATTTTATGTGCAATCACCAAATAGTATTCATTTCTGAGGTCTCTACCATTTTCCGGTCAATTAAACGATTTCATGCCGATTCAGCTGGAAATGCCTAAAATTTGAACTGCAAGTGCTATATATATTGCCCGTTATTTCTTAGGAATTTCATTTCTAGGTTCACAACTAGCCACTTCATCAGAAATACACAAAAATCTTTGCATGATTCAATCACTACACACGAACGGTCACGGCCGAGACTTCGACTAGATTTTCAAACGAGCATACAAAATTTAAAAAAAATCAAAATAATGGAAAACTTTCGCGTAGCGTCATGATATGTGACCTAGTTATCATAAAAAAATATAAACTTGCAATTCAGAAGTTTTATTGAGAACATGTTCCCAGAAACTTGCTATCATGAACAGACAGTCATAACTTTCAAGACTAACAAGCAGTATTTTGGCCATATTCATGACATAGTTTGTCAAAATGTGCCCTAATTTGGCACATGTGTGCATTGTGGCATGGCAAACAATGTTGCCGACCAGCAATTTCGACATGTTTCACAAAAAAATTGACTTTTCATTTTTCAAGTGCTTAAAATAGCATTTTTGTGAAGCGGGTACCGAGAAAGTCATCCAAAATGGCACCGACAAATATTTTTCACAAAGTAGACATCATTTCGTGTATAATCACCAAAATACATGCATTTCCGAGCTCTCTGCCTATTTCCGGCCATTTAAACGGCTTCCTGCCGATTCAGTTGGAAACGGCAAGATTTTGAACTGCAGCTGCCACACAGGTTGCCCGTTATTTTTCCTAAATTTTATTTTTAGATTCACAAGTATCCATTTCATCATAGATACATCAAAATATCCACATGATTCAAACACTAGACACGAACGGTCACGGCCACGAATTCGACTAGATTTTCAAATGAGCACACGAAATTCAAAAAAAATCAAAATAATGGAAAACCTTCGCATAGCGTCATCATATGTGACCTAGTTACCACAAAAAATTATAAACTTGCGTTGCGAAAATTTTACTGGAAAAGTGTTCTCAGAAACTTGCTATCACGAACGAACATTCATAGCTTTCAGGGATGAAGGAGCAATGTTTTGGCCACATTCATGACATAGTTTGTCCAAATGAGCCCAAAATTGGCACATGCGTTCATTGTGGGATGGAAAGCAATATTGCCGAACAAAGATTTTGACATGTTTCACAAAAAAACCCACTTTTCATTTTTCAAGTGCTTAAAATAACATTTTTTGTGAAGCGAGTACCGAGAAAGTCATCCAAAATGGCACCGATAAATTGTTTTCACAAAGTAGACAACATTTCATTTTTAGGTTCACAAATATCCATTTCATCATAGATACATCAAAATATTCACATGATTCAAACACTAGACACGAACGGTCACGGCCATGAATTCGACTAGATTTTCGAATGAGCATACTAAATTCAAAAAACAAAAACAAAAAAATGGAAAACTTTCGCGTGGTGTCATGATATGAGAACTAGTTACCAAAAACATTTATAAATCTAGTTAAAATCCTCCATTTGTTTTTATTTTGCATTTGAATTTAAAAGACCGATCCCCAATTTTTATTCCGAATTCTGCAAACCCCTATATTAAGCAATATACAAGCTTAGGAGTAATTTGTAATTTTTTTACAAAATATATTCCCAAATAGTCTATGATGATAGAAAACACTTTTACAAATTATTCAAAATTTATTTGATTTAAATTGCAGTTCGAAATCAAAAGTTATATAAGAAAACAGAAAAAGAAAAAAAAAACCTTTAGCCCTCACAGCACGATGCATATGGGCAGGGCCGGCTCTTGAATTTCAGAGGCCCCAGGGTGAAATTCATCAGTGGGCCCCCAAAGAGAGAAAAAAATTAATTTTATACATAAATAGATAAAATTATTCCACTAAAACGTAGATACAAATATTGTAAAGCCATCAAACACCAATAATTTTCCATTCGCATCAAATATCCTATTATTCTCTCTGTTATAAACCAAGCACCATACAAGCTACTAGTATAACATAAAAAAAATTAGACAATATGCTCACAATTAAAGGCCAGGCTAGTGCACGTCAAAAAAAAGGCCAACCTAGTGGGAGATACCGCGACAGGGCCGTGCGTGCTTGCTGCCTGCACCTGGCTGTGCGTGCATAGATGTGCCTCTCTTTTCTTTTCTCTACTCTGCCTTCTACCGAGAATTACTTTCAGTGTACACGTGTATGGGCTTTAGCCCACTCGGTAGAAGAAAACAGAAAAATGGGCTTTGCCCGGCCTAAGCCCAGCAAAGCGAGAATGTTATGTTTAATAGGCCGCGACTCTATACAATGACACACAAGGTGTCGTGGCTTAGTGGCTAGCAATGCTCGGTGGGAATTGGAGGTCGCTGGTTCGAATCCCATACTATGCATATTTCTGCCAATTTTTGCTAGATAAATGGGCGTGGTGGGTCCCACTGTCAGGTGGGGCCGGGTGGGTCCCACATGTCATATTTGTGGGTCCTACTTGACAGATTTGTCAACAATCAACATCTCCTGTTAACAGGTCCCACATGTCAGTGTGGTGACACGTAAGCACAAATGACATATAGGCGGTGACATGTAGGCGCGATGAAGTGACATGTAGGCGAGACCGCTGAGGTGTCAGTCCATTTCTGCCAATTTTTGCTAGATAAATGGGTGTGGTGGGTCCCGCATGTCATGTGGGCGTGGGGGTGGGTCCCACTGTCAGGTGGGGCCGGGCGGGTCCCACATGTTATATTTGCGGGTCCCACTTGACAGATTTGTCAACAATTAACATCTCCTGTCAACAGGTCCCACATGTCAGTGTGGTGACACGTAAGCACAAATGACACATAGGCGGTGACATGTAGGCGCGATGAAGTGACATGTAGGCGAGACCGCTGAGGTGTCAGTCCAGTCATACCAACACATCCTGGTAATGGCTCCCACCTGTCAGCGAGTTCACCATGACTGAATATGGACACGTAAGCGACATATGGCTGCCACGTGGGCATGATTGATGAGGTGGCTGTCCAGTCGTTCCTCATGACCAATCATAATGGTCGTAAATAAGGTCATACACAACTGTTGTCTACATTATGACCAATTTGTGTAAATATATTATGACTTTTTTGACCAAATTGGTCGTTAATTTTATGGATTAGGACCCTACAAACCAGCTCATGATCAATGGATTAAAATGGTCATAAATCTATGACCAATATTTTGAAAGTCACTATCAAAAGGTCACTAGTTGACATATTTCTTGTAGTGAGGGCTGGGGTGGCAAGCTCCTCGACGACGAGTGACGATCACAAGGGCTGGTTGGCTCTGTGGGACACGCAGGTGCCGGGAAAGGTTAAGGTGCACTGCTGGAGACTTGCACAGAATGTCTTGGCTGTAGGAGATGAACTGCAGCGAAGGAAAATCAAGGAGGGGGTGCGTTGTATGTAACAGAGTGGAGTCCCTGCAACACAGGTTCTGGGATTGCCCATATGCAAGACGCACTTGGGAACTACTCCGGGCCTCGGCCGGGTTCAGTTTCAAATCCCCTCCTGCCAATATGTGGTGCCACAGAGACCTTAGGGGGTGGCTGTTGCAGTGGTTTGGCGCGGTGAGTGATGGTGAAAGAGAGGTGGGGATGATGAATTTATACCAGATGTGGCTAGCCCGGAATGAAGCCCGGGATAGAGACTGCATCGAGAATCCGAAAATCACAGCTCAAAGAACTTTGTTCTTAACTGAAGAGTGGAAGGCTGTTCTTGACACTAACATTAGCAAGCAAACTCGGCCGGAGGTGCACTGGCATCCTCCGGACCCAGGGTGGGTCAAGTTCAGCAGTGATGGTTCGTTCCCTCCAAATGGCATTCATGGCGGCGGCGGTGTCGTTCTGCGAGACCACCATGGCGACTTCATTGCTGGAGCCTGCTATTTTTTCCCTGCTGTGTGTGACGCGGAGAGGGCCGAGCTACTAGCCTGCCATCGAGCTGTCAACCTTGCAAAGGTTTCTGGGGTCTCGAAGCTGGTGTTGGAGACTGATTGTATGGGAGCGGTGACGAAGCTGAGGTGCAAGGAGATGGATCGGTCCATCCATGGCCCCATAGTTGAAGACATCAAGATGCTGCTCCAGGAGTTCGATGATCATGCGATCATCTTCGTGCGACGCTCGGTGAATGAGGTTGCGCATAAACTAGCGAAGGCCGGCTGCGATAATAAGTTTAGTTCTACCTGGGTGGGTATGCCCCCTGATTTTATTGTAAGTTGTTTGGACAAAGACCGTGAAGGCATTTGAATAAATCGCAGCATTAAATCTCAAAAAAAAAAGGTGGTGAAATTTTAAAACATGGAGAGAACACACCGCTGAGTGTTTGCGAGTTATATATATATTCGCAGGAGGTGTAATAAACCGCATGAGGACACTGTTGGGTACATTTACTACGGGACACCTATTTTTTCAGATTGTATGAATGAGATTCGTATATAGTGGGTGTTGTTGTTTTATGAGATCCAAATTTTCAGACCACACAAAGAGCACATGAGGAGTCGTTACACCAGATCAGATGACATGAGTGAACCGCTCGGGACATGCTGGCCACACTGGAGCCATCAGCCCATCACACTGAATTATATGACGGTAGTTCTTGGATCGTTATCACCTGAAATGTTGGACCACCTAAATTGTTCGATCGTTAGAGACATTGATTAGGTTAGGACCAACATAAAGACATCTTGTAACCTGCCGGCTGAGATAAGCGGCATATTGTAAATCATCGATATTTGTAACCTGTCCTAATATAGTAATGTTTTTATTGTCTGGCGTCCATGGTTTTTCCCTTACTTTTTGGAAAAGCTTTCCACGTTTCCGTATAGTGGTTTTTATTTTGTGAAAACGCATATTTAGTACCTGAACATACCCAGAATGTGCGATTTGGTCAAGAAGTTGCAGAACATGAAAAGCGGGTCAGAAAATCGCCACGAGTGTTTTGGTCACCGTGAAATTGCTCCACTTCGCATCCGAGTTTTGGAGTTCAGATACGGCTCGCCGCCTAGTCATAGGGTCACGGTCATTCGCATCTCGATGAGTTGAAGAGTTGCAGTCGGCATGGATGCCTCGATGGAGTGTCCAACCTTGGTGCATCAGTGTCTCCGCATTCGTGAGAGGACATGATGGGATACCCATGATTCAATACGAGAGGGAAGGTTCCGACGATGAAGTTATTGCCCGTGTAAAACTTGATTACCATGCTCAATTAAAGCGGTCTACGTGCAGTGTGTGGATAGAGTTATAATGTGCAGTTTGCTTTTGGGTGAACCTTGTAATTTTCATGTCACACTCATGCCTCTCCTCCGGTGACCACCACCGGCTCTTCTCTCATCTATTTGGCCTCGATCCGACAGGCCCGCCGCAACTCTGAACCGATATGGCCGCGAATCGGTGGGGATCGTCGTCGCTCTCCTTCCATGCAGGTCTGCCATTTGTAGCTCTGACCAATGAGTCACCCGAGCAGCCCTCCTCCCCTCCCCTTCCTCACTGTGCCTCCTCCTTCCCGGAATACAAATACGAGCACGAGCGACACACGGTAGCTCTGCCTCCACCTCGACTAGACCCGCATTGTACAACTACTCGTTGTCTACAGACCAGTTGTCGGGCTCGCCCTGTTAAGAGATTAAAAATATTATGCAATTTATAAGGTAGGTGATATACCAATATGTGCAATATTTCCTTAAAAGGGTATGAACATGTGTACCTAATTATGTACGAGACACTAATCTTTAATCAGACCATCATGTCATGTATTCATAATCGCAGTAATACGCTCAGGCGCAGCAAAGCGCGCCAACCCCTTCTAGTTTCATCTACTTCTCTACTGTTTTATCGCCATTGGGCAGTCCGGTGAGGCCTTTTTCGTGTTGGCGCTCACAATAGCCCTATTGGCAGCGCTATTGAGAGCGTCGGGGAGATGCTCTTACCATGTATGTGCATACTCTCGATGGAGTCCAAATAGGATATTCTGAATTGCCATAAAAATTCCATGCACACTATATATCAACAAGTATATGTTATTTTAGTCATAACTCACAAAATCAATTCTCACATGCTAGATGTATTAAGACAGTGTCACATTTATTGTGAGGTCGAAAATCAGTCACCTCATTCGTAAGGAGTGGGTCATACACACTAAAAGTGAGGTGAATGACAACTCCGTTTGCATCTCTCTTATTGCTATATATATGTGAGGTTCGTTCTTCGCGCATTATAGATTTTAGAGGAAACCAAAAGTGTAATGGTTTAGGGAGTACTAAATATTTATGGCAGAAAGAAGAGCTCGGAATTCCGAGCGGGTGAGCTGCAACTGTTGGGTGCAGATTAGTGGATACATACCGTAAAAAAGCACCACTAGTACTGGCTCATGAATTCATGACCGCCAGGATCTTGCCCAACCTGTCGGGATTGTTCGCAAGCTTGAGGGCAACCATACAAAGTAAAGCCGTGCAGCGGCCAAGAACCTCGACAACACATGTACTTTCAAATCCAATCCTTTTGCTATTCTTGAGGAGGTTCCTGATGAGCACCTTGTGTCGGTTGTCCATGATGTTGGTTTGTCGTTTTCCCTTGAGGCAGGTTCGCCCTCGGAGATTCTCTCCTTGGTTCGCGCCAAGGAGAAGGCACAAGCATCGCTTGCCCTAGCGGAGTACCGCAAGAACTCGCTACGGCAACGGCGAAGAGTGCGATCCCACCCCAGTCGTCCGTGTCGGCGATTGGGGAGGCGAACTCGGCGCCCCTAGTTGGGGCGCAGGTCCCTGCTGCCGCCACGCCGCCCCCGGCGAGGAGGTATCTCACAGGGCTCCCGTTGGGGACGGAGGAAGAAGGCCGCGTAGATGCACGGCGGATTCTACAACATCCGAGGGTTTGGTCGGCCGGGGCGACGAAACCAAATTCGAGAGCTCATGAGCTGAGAACAGTTAGACTTCGTGGGTTTACAGGAAACCATCAAGGCCTCCTTTACGCCCGCATAACTACTTGCCATTGACACAAGAGGCGCTTTGCCTGGCATTCTACCCCAGCAGTGGGACACTCTGGTGGTATGCTTCTTGGTGTTAATGAGGACAGGTTCGAGGTGAAAGCCTGGAGTAGTGGATCCTTTCACATTCGGGTGGATGTGTTCCAATTAGACTCCACTCTTGGTCACCCTTGTACCGTTGTTCCTTTTCACTTCGTAACAAGCTTTCCTTTCTCGATGCCTCCTACTCTCAAGCTAGATTTCCCATTTTGTTTCTCTTACGCTTCCATTGCATTTGCTAGCGGTTAGTCTAGAAAAGATAGGTGGTGACACTCTAAAGCACTGAGTGAACACACCATGTCGACGGATTATATATGGTTTCTTAGACATGCAAGGTGTAAAAAACTACAGGAGTGTTGTTCGTACATTTATTACCGAAAACTTTCGGCACATATAATGGGTGTCTCTGCTGAGATTCAACATGTGCATGTGATGTCTTTTATGTTAAGCCAACGTGCCAAAAAAAAGTAATGTGAGGGGGGCACACTCAGAAGTTAGAAATTACACACGCACTGAACTCTGCATGCAGCCGCTGATTTTCTCGATGAACACGTCTACAACTTCGGTCGGATGCATGTATGGTATTAAGCAATGCTGATAAATGACGTCGACACCATTAATTTGTTAAGAAAGAAATGGTGTATCAGCTGATCTGCTTATGTGTGTGATCATGCTGATGAGCATGTTGTTTGTTCCATGTAATTTGTGATTGATTTGGGTCAACGTTTATAGTAACAAATAGATATGTTTATGTTGTCGTTTCATCTGGATAAACATTGTATTCTCCTACACTTACAAGATGTAAGATCCAAGCTGAATTTCTCGTGAACATGTGTTGTTCTCAGAAAATACAGAGCTTGGTATATACGTCATAAACTCATCATATCACTAGATTGCCAATTTGAACTCGATCCGGAGATCATTTTCTACTCCGACCAAAAGCTTTATGTATTCTCGAATGATTAATACAGACCAAGCCCTCTAGTTGAGGTTGATGAAGTTGTCATGTTCTGTAAAGGTACCATCCATAAGCAGGCGACGTACATCCTCCGATGTTGCCAATACAATCGAACGTCACAAGACGGTAGCTACTAGCTAGACCAAACCCTATACGGCGGTACAAGGGTGTTCTACTATGGCACAACGGCAACAAACATCAATGGTAATCTTTCCAAGTGATTCGAGACAATTGCTTTTTTAGAATCCTCAAGGAAAAGTTCCTATACAAATCAACACCCACATAATTCTTTTCAAGCCTTCTAAGATTCATTCAAATCACTGAGGAGTGAGGCCCTATGGCCTCCTAAGAGAATCAGCCATGATCATCAACATATATAAAAAAAGAAAATGACTTCCTAGTGGTACTTTAGCCCACTCGATTTTTTAGTCTAAATAAACAGTTGTCAAAGATACTGTAGAATTTAACAGATTGTCACATAAGCTCTCAAGACACTAGACTGTTGATACCACCACCAATACAGCTTCGCTTGTCTCTCTGGTTGTGGCATCCTGACTCCAAGGGCATCAAAACACTCGCCGCTAGTGCTTCATACTTACGATTCAGAGCAAGGTTCCCCCCAGAGAGTACATGGTTTCTTAGATGAACAAGTTCAAGGCAAAAACCAAGTAAGTAGAGAAATATATGGAACCCGATTAACACAACACAGTTGACTCCTTTTTGGCTTCTTAAAAATCTGTTCTTTCCCGATGCCTCCTATTACCAAGGTAACTTTCCCATTTTTTTCTCTTCACTTGCATTGTATTTGCCAGCAATTAGGATAGAAAAGATAGGTGGTGAAACTTTAAAGCATAGTGAGAGCACACTGTGTCAATGGGCTATATGTAGATTCTTTAGCATGTGAGGAATAAAAAACACGTAAGCGAGGGTTGTTGGGTGCATTTTTACCGAACATTTTCGGTCAGATTAGATGAATGGTATTCGTACATATTGAGTGCCTCCAATACGACATATAACATGTGTATGTGATGATTTTATGTTATATTACCTACTTTCGGCTTGTTCTAATCGCTTCAAACTGGATGAGCTAATGCACATAATTTTTCTTTAGTTATTGTTTTAGGAATATACTGCAATATAAAAGTTTTAACATGTTATGTGTGAAAATCTCACAACTGATCAAAAAATTGCGAGATGGATATATGCTTCAGATCTTGGGATGTAGTGAGTGGGTTTGAGAGTTGGGGGGTTGTCTTTTTCTTTTATTTGTAAGGGGTGATTGGAACTAAAATTTCAATGAGAGATGGAGGAGTTTAGCAAACAAAGCAAGGTTTTCCTCTAGTGCTTGGGCTACTTGGTCCAAAATGTTTTGCATATCAAAATGTTATGCAATTAATGTTGTAACATGATTAATTTTATTTTACAAGAGTTATTTAATTTGAGTCATGTACTATAAAATATATCTTATTAGCAAAATAGCGCAATGTAAGCTCTCGACCACTTGATTATTGGCATCACAACTAATGTGGTGAATGAGTCACTTCTCCTGAAGTTGCTGAAGCAACAACATTGCGGCATGCTCTTGACTTTGCTACTTTTTTTTGAACAAGGGGAGGGATCCCGAAGGATCCCGACTGCTTTATTCGGTGGGCTCATGATGTCTACGTGTGCTTCTATTCTTGTAGACAGTGTTGGGCCTCCAAGAGCAGAGGTTTGTAGAACAGCAGCAAGTTTCCCTTAAGTGAATCACCCAAGGTTTATCGAACTCAGGGAGGTAGAGGTCAAAGATATTCCTCTCAAGCAACCCTGCAATTAAGATACAAGAAGTCTCTTGTGTCCCCAACACACCTAATACACTTGTCAGATGTATAGGTGCGCTAGTTCGGCGAAGAGATAGTGAAATACAAGTGATATGGATGATTATAAGTAGTAACTGCAATCTGAAATAAAGATGGCACACTACAAGAAATGTGTCAACTAGTGACTTTTCTATAGTGACCAGGGAAAATTGGTCATAGATCTATGACCAATTGAAGTCATTTGGTCATACGCAACTTTGGAGGGTCTAAAACTGAAACAATGGTGACTTTTCTTGTCTGAATAGTCATAACCTGGTTAGATGAATTGGTCATAAACTAAAAATCTCTGACATATTGCCTTTTCTATAGCCGCCTGTGACCAATTTAAATGGTCATTAATATTAGTGGACTGCCAACTCAGCTTCTTGCCTACGTGTCAGTGCTTAGTTGGCAGTTTTGCTTACGTGTCAGTGCTTAGTTGGCAGTTTTGCTTACGTGTCACTCCTCACCCATCTTACAGGTGGGTCCCACCCGCCAGCCCCACCTGACAGGTGGGTCCACCCACCAGCCCCACATGACATGTGGATCCCACCCTAAACAATATCTATAAAGTATTTTAAAGCTTGTTCTATTTAAAAAATTTTGGTTTTGGTTCAATTAAATTTATTTGAAAAACAAATAAGTTTAAAATTAATTATTTTTAATATTTACATTTGTGGTAGTTTTATTTTATTTTAAAAAGTCTCAAATGATTTTATTAAAAACCTATTTTAAAATGACATAAAGTGTCAATTAAGCAAATATACAATATTTTGAATTTATATTTTTGAAATGTATTGGAAAAGTGTGCTTGAATATTTAAATTGATAGATATTAATTTTACCAATCTGTAGAAACAAGTTTGAAGTATTTTGGAATTTTAAAACAAAAGATATAAAAGAAATAAGAAAAACAGAAATAGAAAAAGAAAAAGAAAAAAATAACGGGCCGCCTGCCCGAACCGAACTGGGGCGAAGCCCATCTCCCCAGCCAGCAAGCAGCCCATGTTCTTTTTTTCTCTCTCTCTCCTTCTTCTATTTTTCTGTTGGGCCGAATCTGGCCCAACTAGGGGAGGCGGGGGCCGGTCGGTCTGGTTCGGCTGCGCTGGTGGGCTAGGCCGGCTCGGTTGATTCTTTTTTTTTTGTTCTTTTCTTTTTATTCTTTTCTGTTTTCTTTTATAACTTTTAATTTTGAACTCCAATTTCAACCAAATAAATTTTGAAAATTTTGTAAAGATGTCCTCTGTCATTATGGACTATTAGTACTGTTTTTGGACAAAATAAAATACAAAATACCCCTAAAGTGGCCATAACGTTTTAAGGAATTTGAAATATTTGAATTATTTTTTAAATTCAAATGCAAGATAAAACAAATGCAAGGTTTTAAAATTATGCCGGGATGAAATGCAAACATCCAAATCTATACCCTGAATGTTTTAAAATTATGCCGGGAATATTTGTAACATCCCAAAATTATTATCAGGGATTATATTCCAAAAATGAGAGCCAACAAAAACTTTTGTTGTTTATTGTATGTTAATTGCCTTTTGTTACTTGAGAAGTTGTTCTTGCTGTTTGTGTGAGTGTTTGCTCTAGTAACACTAGTAAGAAAGAAAGAAGCAAAATATAAAATCAAAGCAAGAAAAAAAAAGTGACAAGTTGTCACATGAAAATCTCCAAGTGACAAACTCAATTATTTTCAAACCAAAGTCAGTGGAGTTGTAATGTAAACCCTCCCCATTTTGTTCCTACCACTTTTCCCCTCTCAAATATTATTTTTGAATTAGTTTAAAATTCAAAAATAAAAACAAATTGAAATAAATTAAAATAACATAAACAAAGTACTATAAAAGAAAATGTTTCAAAACATTTTATTATTTTATGCCAATTTTTGTGGAGCTTCTACATGTTATGGGAAGGCCCCACAAATTTTTGCAAATTTTTCTAAAATG
This sequence comes from Poa pratensis, assembly GCA_947311845.1. NCBI lineage: Eukaryota > Viridiplantae > Streptophyta > Magnoliopsida > Poales > Poaceae > Poa > Poa pratensis. The sequence continues at coordinate 7,741,059 of CAMZMU010000052.1, forward strand.
TTTAAGTGCCCTAATTAAATCCTAGAAAACCTTCTGGTTTAAAAAGAAACAGAGAAGGACCTAGTTGTGATAACAGAAAAGAAGAAGCAGGGGGTTTTCTGCAAAACCGTCGTCGACTCCAGCCCCGACGACCATCGCCGTGTCGCCGCGACCGTGCTCGCCGTTTCCGCGCTCCCCAGGCCCCCCTGGCCGCGCACCCCCTCGCCCCCGTGCCTCTGCAGCCGCGGCGCCGCAGAGGAGAGCAGTTACGCCGCCCCTCGCCTCGATTTCCCTCCAGCGTCGCCGTGGCGAGCTCGCCGTCGTCGACCAAATTGGCCCAGCTCGCTGCTCCCCGACACGCCGCGCTTGGCCGAGATCTTCTAGAACACGTCCGGACCCCGGTGAACGCCTTGTCTCCACGTCCCTCGCACCGCCGCGTCGGATTGGGGAGAAATATCTCCGCCGTGTCGCCGTGCACTCCGTCCACCGTACGCCGCATCCCGCGCTATAAAACCACCCCCGCACCCTCTGCGAACACCACACCACCCCACTCCCTCACTGACCCCTCTCAATTCGCCGTGCACCGCCAGGAGGGCGTGCTGTGCCGTAGCCACTGCCGCCGTCGAGGTCCGTCGTGGCCACGACGCCACACTGCCCCATTCTTCCCTCTTTGGCCTGCACTTGCTTCCCTCTGCTTCACCGCACTCACCGCACCCTTTTTCCCTTTGATCAGTGCCCAGACGCGGCCGTGGAACCTCGCCGGAGTTGCTGCCCGTGGCCGTGGAAGAGCGAGAGCGCGCCGCCGACGAACCAGCCCACCCCAGCAAGTGTAACTCGGCCAGAAGCTTCCACCTCACCACCGCCGTCGATCTGCATCATCTCCGCGACCTCCCGAGCCCTCTAGGTGAGAGATTCATCCACCTCGCCGTCGCCGGCGCGGCAGCGCCGCTCGTTTTAGGTCGCCGACGTTTGCCGTCGACGTGGGCAAACGTGGGCCGTTGGATCTAAATCCAACGGTTGCGTACCGCTTCGTTTAGAAATGAAAGAGAGAGAGACTGACGGGGGGCCCCGCTCGTCAGGTTTTAAATCATTTCCCCGCGCGCGATGCGCCGCTGCCATGTAGGCCCCACTAGTCAGAATTTTGAACATTATCCAGAGGAGGGAATTTTCGAATTTCAAACTTCTCTGAGAATCAGTACTGGATCCAACTTTAAAATTCAATATCTCGAGATTTAGGAATCCAAATAAATCAAACTCAACTGTTCTGGAAAGCTTATGAAATTGTTTAACCAACACAATTGGTCTCATGTCATTTAATTAAATAAGTAAAAAGTATTATTGAAAATGCTACAGAAGGTTTAAATTCTAAACTTGTTTGTTTCTGATGCTCTGTTAGTCCAAATAATTCCAAACCAATTTTGCTAGCTTAGTACTGCCTTGTGTTAGCTCCCCTAATTTTGGTAGAATTAATTAAGTAGTATAATTGTTGACTTTAAGATAAACCCTTCTGGACTAAAACAAACAAATATGTTTATTGGTTGATCCAAATGAGTTAGGACCAATTTTGTTAGCTCACATATAGCCATGTTTAGTTACCCCTAAAAGGGTTTAATTTTTGGAACAATAGAATTTAATTGGTAGCTAAAACTTGATTATTAAGCTACTGGATTCAATCCAATGTGTAGGGAGTTTGGTAACTCCAAATGATCCAATTCAAATTGGGTTGTATTCTACACATCAGTAGCTTTCCATAGAATTTTAGTTTGTATTTTTGTGACCAACAGAACTCAAGTTGTGGAATTAAACATGAATAACTAGTTCTGCCATAATTTGAAGTAATTAAATAATGTTTAATTCAATTTATTTGAAAACCAAATTGTGTGGTTTGATGTGTGCAGTAGCTAATTGTGATGTTGATGATGGTTATGTTGAGATGATTGCTTGTATAGCTTAGTGATTGTTTGCATTGTTTGTTTATTAATTAGACGAGAACGTTGTCGGATATATCGAGGAAGGAGAGTTTGCTGAATTTGAAGAACAAGAGCAAGATCACTTTGCCAAGCAAGGCAAGCTATTCTCTGAGCTTGCACTACCAACATATGCATCTACTTTCATAACATGTTTACTCTCAAAGCAAGATTTACAAAACCCATTTCAAAAATATATGGATATTATTTTGCCACCCTATGTAGTAGTTTATATAAAACTTTAGGATGGGAAAACAATGTTGTTTATTCAAAACTCCTTTGAAATTTCTTGTGAGTTTATGGAATGCCGAGATGTCGGTGTTGTTGGAAAGTGGAAAAATGGTGATGTTTATGAAAAATGCACAGTGTCCTAGTACTATGGAAACCAATCCTACCCTGTGCGACCACATTTACCACATATGGGAAAAGGCGTAGTCATGTAGTTTGCTCTTATTAGTATGGGATACCTCATCGACGGAGATGACTCCGTTATGCATGAGGGGATGGTCCGAGGATCTACCCCCTGACCCGGGTCCTCACACAAGTTGGTGGGGAGGATAGAAGGTTCCACCATAAACCGCCGGACAAAACTATGAGTCCTCACACTTAGGGTTTCTGACGGGAAACCGGACTGGGTGTCGATGGAAAGTGTCATATGGGAAGGATCCTATACTAGCATGAGCAAATAAGAGGCTATGGCCGGCGGCTTACTTCGCATACACCTGGTATGGCGAGACGTGGCAGACACGATGAGTTGCCGGATGGATGTGGGTTAAAAGCGTGCTACCTCTGCAGAGTGTTAAAACTATTCGAATAGCCGAGTCCTCGGATATGGACAATTGGGAGACTGTCCTAAGACCTTGTGCAAGTTTTAAAAAGGCTTTGAGTTTTAAAAGAAAAATGAAGTGGAGATTGTTTCCTACACCTATACCAACGGATCGGTATGAGGTGGTTGGATGAAAGTGGACCATGACGGGCTATGGTCGGAAAAAGGAGAGTTTTGGAAAAACAGATGAAAATGGTGACTTCTTTAAAGATAGTTATAAAACTCTTCTTACCTTTTTCAATAAAGATATAGAGATGTTTTAAATAAGAAAAGTTGTCAACTAAAATAAAACTGGTGCATACTCATGTTGGGGTAGTTTGCGAGTACATTCAAATGTACTCATATTGGTTTCGTCCCTGGCTATTGTCCTAGCCAGACTACGAGGAGGAGCACTACGCCGAGCAGGAGTATGGCGACTTCTACGCCAACTAAGGATCTCCACAAGTCAGCTGCCTGTCGGGTCGTCATCGTTAGAATATGATGTCGATTACGCCGTAGCTTCCGCTGATATATTTGGTTTGGCCCATGAAGGCACCTATGTAAGAACTTGGTCTAAATGACCATTTATGTAAGACTTTTATTCGGTACTGTAATGGATGTAAACTTTGGTATCCAATTCGGATTATGTGCAACGACAGACTGATCACGGGATCGTTGTGTTAAGCATAATCGGGTATTTCGGACAGCTAGTCCGGGGTCCCCACAGACTTGGTATCAGAGCCATCCTGACTTTAGGAAACCTTAGTTAGCATGGTCGTTTGTCAAATGTTACAAAAGATGAATTTCTAAAAAGAAAGGAATGAAGTATTTTCGAAAATTGCTTATCTCCAATCCTCTTACTTATGCAAAATTTTACTCTCATTAAATATTACATTTTCCTTAGTATCCCTAAAATTTTGTACACCTCTCATTAAGTTTAAAATTTGACTCACTTGTTGCCCTACTATATTAAAATTTTGATATACTTGTCACCTAACTAACTTAAAATTTTGCTTAAAAACTGTAGATGGCACTCCATGGACCGAGTTCGTTCAGCTGGAGAAGGACAGCAAGCTGACGTTTGAGAGGGACTTGTTCGAGTTGACCAAGCTGTTAGGTCGCCCCGCTCCAGAGTTTGAGGGAGCTCAGATTGATGTTCACGGTGTTGGAAGGCTGAGCTGGCTCATCAGATCGTCAGTTCGCAGGAACATCAAGTCTCCCAGTTCCAGGACGCTCATCTTCACCACCAAGGAGGCCACCTGGGTTGACGGTCTCTGTACTGCTACACAGAGGATGCTAGCCCGACTTTGTGAGGAGCACAAGGCGGAGTTAGTAGACTCCCGTTTCCGGTTCTACGGGAGGCGCAACTGTGATGGACACCCTACTCCTTCACCTTACCACCCGATGTTTGGGAGCTACATCATGGACATGGAGATCTTACTTCAGTGCACTCAGGATGATCTGTTGCGCACTAGGATTCAGCTCACTTTGACCGCGAGTCGCTCGTTGAGCTTCGCGAGAACGAGATGAAGCTGATGGTGGAGAAGGTTGCTCTTCTCAGGAAGAGGGCCCAGCTGAGGAAGACTATCGTGAAGCTCCGCACGAAGGTGGCAGAGCAGGACGGACTGATTGAGGATCTAGAGCACCATACTGACGAGATGGAGGAGGAGGGCGAGGATCTCCGCAAGGAGAACGACGCTTTCCTCAGTGACGATGATGACTTCGTGGAGGAGATGGACTGTGAGGAGGAGGATGATGAGGAGGAGTTAGTTGACGAGGAGGAGGAGCCACTCGAGCCAGTTCTCGAGGACGAGGAGGAGGATCCCGAGGAGCCAGCCTACCAGTCAGATGCTGACGTGTTAGAGCTGGAGGTTCCACCTCAGTAGGCGAGTGACTTGATCACTACCGCAGGATTAGGTTGACCCCTATAGCTAGTCGAGTAGTAGTGGTTCTTTTGGAAACCAGATGTTATGTATCCTAGATGTAAGGTGATGTTGTAAGCTTGATGTTGATGTGAACTCCTTGATGTGTTGTTTGTGAAATATAAGTATGTTTGTCTTGTTTAAATCTGTGTGAACTATTTTCATATAACTCTTAGGATTAATCAACCACTTGAGAGATCGTCTTTTCCCTTAGTCGAACTTTTCTTGCCTTGTCTCTTATACCCGGTGTGCTTCAGGATGCCACCCCGTCGCAGCAATGCGGAAGGATCAGGATCAGCACCACCACCACCGGACCCAACCCCCACCCAACTTCTCGCACTTATCATGGAGGAGCGTGAAAATGCCCGGCAAGAGCGCCAAGCTCATCTCGCTGCCTTACAACAACTCGCAGCCGCTATAACAACAACAACAATAACAACAACAACAACAACAACAATGGTGGCAATGGCAATGAGAACCAGCGATCCACCTTAGGCGATTTTCAGAAGACCAACCCACCCACCTACTCCAAGGGACTTCACCCACTAGAAGCCGATGATTGGCTTCGCACCATCGACAATAATCTGAAGTTGCTGCTGTGGGAGAAAATGAGAAAGTGTTGTATGCAACCCACTATCTCGCTGGACCTGCAAGAGCTTGGTGGGAAACTACCAAGACTCTCCAGCCAGCTGGTCATGTCATCAACTGGGCTGAGTTCCAGGAGAAGTTCCGCAAGAAGCATATTCCCAGTGGACTTATTGAGAGGAAGAAGGATGAGTTCCGCAAACTGAGGCAGGGAAGTAGAGATGTGGTCGGTTATCTTGAGGAGTTTACCGACTTATCTCGGTATGCTCCTGATGACACCGACAAGGAAGAGAAGAAGATGGAGCGTTTCATGAGTGGACTCATGATGAACTTCAGTGTGCTTTGGTTATCCATGACTTCCGTGATCTGGAGTCACTTGTGGACAAAGCCATCCAGCTGGAGACCAAGCGCAAGTCGATGTATGAAGGTCGCAAGAGGAGGATGAATGCTCAGGAAGGCTCGAGCAGCCAGAAACCTCGTATCTTTCAGCAGAACACCAGGCCTGCCTATCGTCCACCCCAAGCTCCACGCCCCAATTACCCTAACCGCCCAAACAACTTCAACCGCCCCAATGACAATAACCGTCCCGGAGGAAACTTCAACAACTTCACCCGCAATCCCAATGTGATCTGCTTTGAATGCGGCAACAAGGGTCACTACTCCAAAGAATGTCCCAATCCCAAGAGGAATGTCCAGCGCCCCAATGCGCCGGCACAGAACAATGGTCAAGGCCGCAATGGAAATGGAAATGGCAAGAATGCCGCACCTCGCGGAAATGCTGCTGTTGCCAAGGGTCGTCTGCACCACATCAATGCTGAAGAAGCTCAGGATGCTCCGGATGTTGTGCTGGGTACGTTCCTTGTCAACTCAGTACCTGCAACTGTTCTGTTTGATTCTGGTGCTACCCATTCATTTGTTACCCAAGAATTTGTTGCTAAGGGAGGTTTAGTTAAGAGCCTCTTACCCAAACCCATGGTCATCCAAATCCCAGAATCCACCGTAGAGACCAAGATGTTTTGCTCCGATGTACCCCTTGAGATCAAAGGAGAAAAGTTTCCAGTTAACTTAATTGTTCTGGGAACCCAAGGCATCGATGTTATACTCGGTATGAATTGGTTAGCCAAGTACCATGGTCGAATTGACTGTGCCAGAAGAGCTGTATCCATCACCACCGACAAAGAAGTAGAAGTGGAGTATGTGTCTGAAACTAGTCAACCTCACCCAGGCTGCCATGAGAGCATAGCTCGACCCGCCCTAGATGAGATCCGTGTTGTTCATCTGTTCAAGGATGTTTTCCCAGAAGAATTGCCTGGTATGCCGCCAGATAGGGATATTGAGTTCATAATTGAGCTTATCCCAGGAACATCCCCCATATCCCAAAAGCCTTATCGGATGAATCCGGAAGAACTGGTTGAGTTGAAGAAGCAGTTGGCTGATATGCTAAGCAAAGGTCTTGTCCGCCCAAGCGCTTCACCATGGGGATCACCCATTATATTTGTGGACAAGAGAGACGGTACCACACGCCTGTGTGTGGATTATCGCAAGCTGAATGACGTGACCATTAAAAATAAGTACCCTCTTCCCAAGATCGAGGATCTGTTCGATCAAATGAACGGAGCCCGAGTCTTTTCAAAGATCGATCTTCGGACAGGTTACCATCAGTTGAAGATCCGAGAGACAGATATTCCCAAGACCGCCTTCACCACTCGTTACGGTTTGTTTGAATACACCGTGATGTCTTTTGGTCTGACCAATGCCCCAGCCTATTTCATGAATCTCATGAACAAGATTTTCATGGAGTACCTCGACAAGTTCGTGGTAGTTTTCCTTGATGACATCCTTATTTATTCCAAGACCGAAGAAGAGCATGCTGAACACCTGCGTCTAGTTTTGGAGACCCTCCAAGCACCAGCTGTATGCCAAGCTTAGCAAGTGTGAGTTTTGGCTCAGTGAAGTGGCATTTCTTGGACATATTGTGTCCGCGGAGGAATTTCTGTTGACCCTGAGAAGATACAAGCCATTCTTGACTGGTTATCCCCAACCAATGTTTTTGAAATCCGAAGCTTTCTCGGACTTGCCGGTTATTACCGCAAGTTCGTTGAAGGATTTTCCAGTATAGCCAAACCTCTGACCCAACTGTTGAAGAAGGACAAGAAATTTGAATGGACTCAGAAGTGTGAGGATAGTTTCCAAGAACTGAAGAAGAGACTAACCTCAGCCCCAATCCTGATCATGCCAGACGTCACCCAGAGTTTCGACGTGTATTGCGATGCATCACGCCTCGGACTTGGTTGCGTTCTGATGCAAGAAGGCAAAGTTGTGTCGTATCTGTCCCGGCAGTTGCGACCGCATGAAGAGAATTACCCAACCCATGACTTGGAGTTAGCTGCTGTAGTCTTTGCTCTTAAGAAGTGGCGTCCCTATCTTGCGGGACATCGCTGCGAGGTCTATACAGATCACAAAAGCTTGAAGTATATTTTCACCCAGAAAGATCTGAACCTGCGACAGAGGAGATGGATGGAATTAATCAAGGATTATGATATTGGAATCCATTATCACCCCGGAAAGGCTAATGTAGTTGCCGATGCCCTTAGTCGCAAACCTTGCACCCTGAATGCCCTGATCCAAGCCGAACAGCCAGCCTTGTTCAAAGACTTCCAAGATTTTGGACTAGAGCTTGTTAGCCATGGTTATCTCGCCAATCTAGAGTTAACCCCAACCCTGATGGATCAAATCAAAGAAGCCCAAAAGGTCATGAAAGCATAGAGGGAATTAGGAAGAAAATTTCCCTCGGCAAAGCACCCGGTTTTACCGAAGATGCTGAAGGAGTGCTGAAATTCAATGACCGTATCTGTGTGCCCAATGTCACGGAACTTAAGGAGTTAATCCTGAAGGAGGCCCATGAGACCCCTTATTCAATCCACCCCGGCGGAACCAAAATGTACCAAGACCTTCGAGAAAGATTTTGGTGGCATGGAATGAAGCGAGAGATTGGTTCATTCGTAGCCAAGTGTGATATCTGTCAGCGAGTCAAGGCTGAACATCAGCGACCCGCTGGATTGCTTCAACCTTTGAAAATTCCCGAGTGGAAGTGGGATGAGATTGGAATGGATTTTATTACCGGACTTCCAAGATCCAACCGAGGCCATGATTCAATCTGGGTCATCGTTGATCGACTGACCAAGGTTGCCCACTTTGTTCCTGTCAAGACCACTCATACCGGAGCTCAGTTAGCAGACCTGTATATTTCCAGAATAGTGAGCCTGCATGGTGTGCCTAAGAAGATTGTATCTGATAGAGGCACGCAATTCACCTCAAGATTCTGGAAATCCCTTCATGAAGCCCTCGGAACCAAGTTAGCCTTTAGCACAGCTTATCATCCCCAGACCGATGGCCAACTGAGCGAGTGAACCAGATATTGGAGGACATGCTTCGCGCATGTGTTCTATCCTATGGTTCCAAGTGGGAAGATTGTCTTCCGTTTGCAGAGTTCTCGTACAACAACAGTTATCAGTCTAGTCTGCAAATGGCCCCTTTTGAAGCCCTTTACGGCAAGAAGTGTCGTACACCCCTGAATTGGTCCGATACCGGAGAAGCAAATTGTTCGGACCAGATACCCTCCGTGAAGCTGAAGAGCAAGTTCAGCTTATTCGTGAACGCCTCAAAACTGCCCAATCCCGTCAGAAGAGTTACGCTGACACCAAGCGCCGTGACCTCACTTTCAGTCGGAGATTATGTTTATCTCCGAGTGACACCCCTCAAGGGAATGCAGCGTTTCCATGTCAAAGGAAAATTAGCGCCAAGGTATATTGGACCCTTCAAGGTCATTGCTCGTCGAGGAGAAGTATCCTATCAGCTGGAGTTACCCCAGGAGTTAGGAGATTATCATGATGTCTTCCACATTTCCTTGCTCCGGAAGTGTCTTGAAGTTCCTGACCAGCCTGATGTTTTCAAAAACATCGACCACCTCTCCATCGACCTGAACCAAGACCTGACTTATCGTGAGAGACCCCTCAAAATTCTCGAAGAAGATGTTCGTGTTACCCGAAGACGTGCGATCAAGTTTTACAAAGTCCAGTGGACTAACCACTCTGAAGAAGAAGCAACTTGGGAACGCGAAGATTATCTTCGAAGCGAATTCCCAGACCTCTTTAACCCAGGCCTAGCAAATCTCGGGACGAGATTTATTTTAAGGGGGGAAGGATTGTAACATCCCAAAATTATTATCAGGATTATATTCCAAAAATGAGAGCCAACAAAAACTTTTGTTGTTTATTGTATGTTAATTGCTTTTGTTACTTGAGATGTTGTTCTTGCTGTTTGTGTGAGTGTTTGCTCTAGTGAACACTAGTAAGAAAGAAAGAAAACAAAATATAAAATCAAAGCAAGAAAAATAAAAGTGACAAGTTGTCACATGAAAATCTCAAGTGACAAACTCAATTATTTTCAAACCAAAGTCAGTGGAGTTGTAATGTAAACACTCCCCATTTTGTTCCTACCACTTTCCCCTCTCAAATATTATTTTTGAACTAGTTTTAAAATTCAAAAATAAAAACAAATTGAAATAAATTAAAATAACATAAACAAAGTACTATAAAAGAAAATGTTTCAAAACATTTTATTATTTTATGCCAATTTTTGTGGAGCTTCTACATGTTATGGGAAGGCCCCACAAATTTTTGCAAATTTTTCTAAAATGTTTAAGTGCCCTAATTAAATCCTAGAAAACCTTCTGGTTTTAAAAAGAAACAGAGAAGGACCTAGTTGTGATAAAGAAAAGAAGAAGCAGGGGGTTTTCTGCAAAACCGTCGTCGACTCCAGCCCCGACGACCATCGCCGTGTCGCCGCGACCGTGCTCGCCGTTTCCGCGCTCCCCAGGCCCCCCTGGCCGCACCCCCTCGCCCCCGTGCCTCTGCAGCCGCGGCGCCGCAGAGGAGAGCAGTTACGCCGCCCCTCGCCTCGATTTCCCTCCAGCGTCGCCGTGGCGAGCTCGCCGTCGTCGACCAAATTGGCCCAGCTCGCTGCTCCCCGACACGCCGCGCTTGGCCGAGATCTTCTAGAACACGTCCGGACCCCGGTGAACGCCTTGTCTCCACGTCCCTCGCACCGCCGCGTCGGATTGGGGAGAAATATCTCCGCCGTGTCGCCGTGGACGTCGCCGTGCACTCCGTCCACCGTACGCCGCATCCCGCGCTATAAAACCACCCCCACCCTCTGCGAACACCACACCACCCCACTCCCTCACTGACCCCTCTCAATTCGCCGTGCACCGCCAGGAGGGCGTGCTGTGCCGTAGCCACTGCCGCCGTCGAGGTCCGTCGTGGCCACGACGCCACACTGCCCCATTCTTCCCTCTTTGGCCTGCACTTGCTTCCCTCTGCTTCACCGCACTCACCGCACCCTTTTTCCCTTTGATCAGTGCCCAGACGCGGCCGTGGAACCTCGCCGGAGTTGCTGCCCGTGGCCGTGGAAGAGCGAGAGCGCGCCGCCGACGAACCAGCCCACCCCAGCAAGTGTAACTCGGCCAGAAGCTTCCACCTCACCACCGCCGTCGATCTGCATCATCTCCGCGACCTCCCGAGCCCTCTAGGTGAGAGATTCATCCACCTCGCCGTCGCCGGCGCGGCAGCGCCGCTCGTTTTAGGTCGCCGACGTTTGCCGTCGACGTGGGCAAACGTGGGCCGTTGGATCTAAATCCAACGGTTGCGTACCGCTTCGTTTAGAAATGAAAGAGAGAGAGACTGACGGGTGGGCCCCGCTCGTCAGGTTTTAAATCATTTCCCCGCGCGCGATGCGCCGCTGCCATGTAGGCCCCACTAGTCAGAATTTTGAACATTATCCAGAGGAGGGAATTTTCGAATTTCAAACTTCTCTGAGAATTCAGTACTGGATCCAACTTTAAATTCAATATCTCGAGATTTAGGAATCCAAATAAATCAAACTCAACTGTTCTGGAAAGCTTATGAAATTTTTAACCAACACAATTGGTCTCATGTCATTTAATTAAATAAGTAAAAAGTATTATTGAAAATGCTACAGAAGGTTTAAATTCTAAACTTGTTTGTTTCTGATGCTCTGTGAGTCCAAATAATTCCAAACCAATTTTGCTAGCTTAGTAATGCCTTGTGTTAGCTCCCCTAATTTTGGTAGAATTAATTAAGTAGTATGAATTGTTGACTTTAAGATAAACCCTTCTGGACTAAAACAAACAAATATGTTTATTGGTTGATCCAAATGAGTTAGGACCAATTTTGTTAGCTCACATATAGCCATGTTTAGTTACCCTAAAAGGGTTTAATTTTTGGAACAATAGAATTTAATTGGTAGCTAAAACTTGATTATTAAGCTACTGGATTCAATCCAATGTGTAGGGAGTTTGGTAACTCCAAATGATCCAATTCAAATTGGGTTGTATTCTACACATCAGTAGCTTTCCATAGAATTTTAGTTTGTATTTTTGTGACCAACAGAACTCAAGTTGTGGAATTAAACATGAATAACTAGTTCTGCCATAATTTAGAAGTAATTAAATAGTGTTTAATTCAATTTTATTTGAAAATCAAATTGTGTGGTTTGATGTGTGCAGTAGCTAATTGTGATGTTGATGATGGTTATGTTGAGATGATTGCTTGTATAGCTTAGTGATTGTTTGCATTGTTTGTTTATTAATTAGACGAGAACGTTGTCGGATATATCGAGGAAGGAGAGTTTGCTGAATTTGAAGAACAAGAGCAAGATCACTTTGCCAAGCAAGGCAAGCTATTCTCTGAGCTTGCACTACCAACATATGCATCTACTTTCATAACATGTTTACTCTCAAAGCAAGATTTACAAAACCCATTTCAAAAATATATGGATATTATTTTGCCACCCTATGTAGTAGTTTATATAAAACTTTAGGATGGAAAAACAAGTTGTTTATTCAAAACTCCTTTGAAATTTCTTGAGAGTTTATGGACTGCCGAGATGTCGGTGTTGATGGAAAAGTGGAAAAATGGTGATGTTTATGAAAAATGCACAGTGTCCTAGTACTATGGAAACCAATCCTACCCTGTGCGACCACATTTACCACATATGGGAAAAGGCGTAGTCATGTAGTTTGCTCTTATTAGTATGGATACCTCATCGACGGAGATGACTCCGTTATGCATGAGGGGATGGTCCGAGGATCTACCCCCTGACCCGGGTCCTCACACAAGTTGGTGGGGAGGATAGAAGGTTCCACCATAAACCGCCGGACAAAACTATGAGTCCTCACACTTAGGGTTTCTGACGGGAAACCGGACTGGGTGTCGATGGAAAGTGTCATATGGGAAGGATCCTATACTAGCATGAGCAAATAAGAGGCTATGGCCGGCGGCTTACTTCGCATACACCTGGTATGGCGAGACGTGGCAGACACGATGAGTTGCCGGATGGATGTGGGTTTAAAAGCGTGCTACCTCTGCAGAGTGTTTAAAACTATTCGAATAGCCGAGTCCTCGGATATGGACAATTGGGAGACTGTCCTAAGACCATGTGCAAGTTTTTAAAAAGACTTTGAGTTTTAAAAGAAAAATGAAGTGGAGATTGTTTCCTACCCTATACCAACGGATCGGTATGAGGTGGTTGGATGAAAGTGGACCATGACGGCTATGGTCGGAAAAAGGGGAGTTTTGGAAAAACAGATGAAAATGGTGACTTCTTTAAAGATAGTTAAAAACTCTTCTTACCTTTTTCAATAAAGATATAGAGATGTTTTAAATAAGAAAAGTTGTCAACTAAAATAAAACTAGTGCATACTCATGTTGGGGTAGTTTGCGAGTACATTCAAATGTACTCATATTGGTTTCGTCCCTGGCTATTGACCTAGCCAGACTACGAGGAGGAGCACTACGCCGAGCAAGAGTATGGCGACTTCTACGCCAACTAAGGATCTCCACAAGTCAGCTGCCTGTCGGGTCGTCATCGTTAGAATATGATGTCGATTACGCCGTAGCTTCCGCTGATATATTTGGTTTGGCCCATGAAGGCACCTATGTAAGAACTTGGTCTAAATGACCATTTATGTAAGACTTTTATTCGGTACTGTAATGGATGTAAACTTTGGTATCCAATTCGGATTATGTGCAACGACAGACTGATCACGGGATCGTTGTGTTAAGCATAATCGGGTATTTTGGACAGCTAGTCCGGGGTCCCCACAATATTTAAGCAAACTATACCCTGAATGTGGCAATAACATTCGTCATTTGGCCTAAAGCCATGAATCTTCATAGATGATACCTCATTTCTGAGAACACTTTCTTAAGAAAATTGCCGTATTCCAAGTTTATTATTTTTTATGGATACTAGGACACATATGATGACACCACGTGAACGTTTTCCATTTATTTGTTTTTTTTAATTTCGTATGCCGGTTTCAATATACGGTCAACTCGGGGGACATGACCGTTCATAGCTAGGGGTCAAATCTCGCAAAACTTTTGTTGTATCTCTGATGAAATAGGTACTTATGTACCTAAATATGATTTTTGCAAAAAATCATGAGAAAACTACGAGGCACCTGTAGTTCAAATTTGCCCCCGTCCAGCTGAATCGGCATGAATTTGTCTTTTTTACGAGAGGTAGATGGAAACTATTTGACACACAACCATTTGGTTATTTGTAAATACATGTGGTCTAGTATTTTCAAATAATGTAGCGCTCCTATTTTACGACATATTTTTGGTAGTTGCTTCACAAAATAACCTTTTTTTCGCATTCGGAAATAGAAAAATGATTTTTTCGTGAAAGGAAAATGAAAAGTTTCTTCGGCAACATTGTTCACGGTTCCAAGATACATGTTTGTGCCCAATACGGGAATATTTAAGCAAACTATACCATGAATGTGGACATAACATTCGTCATTTGGCCCTAAAGCCATGAATCTTCATAGATGATACCTCATTTCTGAGAACACTTTCTTAAGAAAATTGCCGTATTCCAAGTTTATTATTTTTTATGGATACTAGGACACATATGATGAAACCACGTGAAGGTTTTCCATTTATTTGATTTTTTTTGAATTTTGTGTGCTCATTTGAAAATCTAGTCGAATTCGTGGCTGTGACCGTTTGTGTCTAGTGGTTGAATCATGTGGATATTTTGGCGTATCTCTGATGAAATGGATACTTGTGAGCCTAAAAATGAAATTTCGAAAAAATAATGGGCAAGCTATGTGGCGGCTACAGTTCAAAATCTAGCGGTTTCCAGCTGAATCGGCATGGTACCGTTTAAATGGGCATAAATAGGTAAATAGCTCGGAAATGCATGCCTTTGGGTTAATGTACATAGAATGATGTCTACTTTGTGAAAACAATTTATCGGTGCCATTTTGGACGACACTCTCGGCACCCGCTTCACAAAAATGCTATTTTAAGTACTTGAAAATTGAAAAGTGGTTTTTTTTGTGAAACATGTCGAAATCTTTGTTCGGCAACATTGCTTGCCATCCCACAATGAACGCATGTGCCAATTTTGGGCTCATTTGGACAAACTATGTCATGAATGTGGCCAAAACACTGCTTGTTAGTCTTGAAAGCTATGAATGTCTATACATCATAGCAAGTTTCTGTGAACATGTTTCAATGAAACTTCTTAATTGCAAGTTTATATTTTTTATGGTAATTAGGTCACATTTCATGACGCTACGCGAAGGTTTTCTATTATTTTGATTTTTTTTGAATTTTGTATTCTTGTTTGAAAATCTAGTCGAAGTCTTGGTCAAGACCGTTCGTGTGTAATGATTCAATCATGTAAATATTTTTGTGTATCTATGATGAAATGACTAGTTGTGAACCTAGAAATGAAATTCCTGAAAAATAACAGGCAAGATATATAGCACTTGTAGTTCAAAATTTTCATTTCCAGCTGAATCGGCAGGAAACCGTTTAATTGACCGGAAAATGGTAAAAAGCTCAGAAATGAATACTTTTTGGTGATTGTACATAGAATGATATCTACTATGTGGACAATTTGTATCAGTTCCATTTTGGACGACATTCTCGGTAGCCGCTTCACAAAAAGTCGGGCTATTAGCACTTAAAAAAATGAAAAGTGTATTTTTTTTGTAAAATATGTCGAAATCGTTGGTCGGCAACATTGTTTGTCATGCCATAATGCACACATGTGCCAAATTCGGGCATATTTCGACAAACTATGTCATGAATGTGGCCAAAACACTGCTTGTTAGTCTTGAAATCTATGAATGTCTATACATGATAGCAAGTTTCTGTGTACACGTTTTCAATAAAACTTCTGAATTGCAAGTCTATATTTTTTTATGGTAACTAGGTCACATGTCATGACATTACGCGAAGGTTTTCCATTATTTTGAATTTTCTATGCTTGTTTGAAAATCTAGTCGAAGTCTCGGTCATGACCGTTCGTGTGCAGTGATTGAATCATGCAAATATTTTTGTGTATCTATGATGAAATGACTAGTTGTGAACCTAGAAATGAAATTCCTGAAAAATAACGGGCAAGATATATAGCACTTGTAGTTCAAATTTTAGCCATTTCCAGCTGAATCGGCATGAAACCGTTTAATTGACCGGAAAATGGTAGAAAGCTAAGAAATGAATACTTTTGGTGGTTGTACATAGAATGGTATATACTATGTGAACAATTTGTATCGGTTCCATTTTGGACGACACTCTCGGTAGCCGCTTCACAAAAAGTCGGGCTATTAGCACTTAGAAAATGAAAAGTGGATTTTTTGTGAAACATGTCGAAATCGCTGGTCGGCAACATTGTTTGCCATGCCACAATGCACACATGTGCCAAATTCAAGCACATTTCACCTACATCGGTAGAAGTTTGTCTTTTAAAGAGAGGTAGATGGAAACAATTAAGAAACAACCATTTGGTTATTTGTAAATAACATTTAGTATAATGTTTAAAAAAATGATGTGGTCCAAATTTCCAACAAATATTTCCTAGTGCTTCACAAACACTTTGTTTTTAGCACTTAGAAAACCATTTTAAATGGCTACATTGTTGGGAGCCAATCAGAACGCAGAACCACTCTGCCCACGGATCACCCCACTCTGCCCACTGTAGCTGATCTGAGCCGTCCATACCTTTTTGATCCAACGGCTCTGGCTCACTGCTTTTTGATTCGCACGCAGCGGCAAATCTCCCGCCCACCCAATTTTTAGGCGAAATGACTTGAATACCCACAGAGTTCCATCGCGCACCACATAACCAGGGGCAAAGTCGTAATTCTAAGAGAATACATTATAAGCACACGCCACACGCCCCCGTGCTCCCAAACCCTAGCCACACACCAGACGCCCCGTCCTTCCCCTTGCTCCCGAGTCCCAAACCCTAGCCGCCAGCCCCTTGCTCCCGCGATCCGCGCCCCTCGCCCTTCCCCTTGCTCCCGAGTCCCAGCCTCGCCGCACCTCTGCCCAGGAACCGCGTCAAGACCAAGAACGGTGGCGCCTTCCCCAAGGCCGAGAAGCCGTTCGCCGTCGTCGAGCCCTGCTAGAGTCGCCCACGGCGGCGGCATCGGCTTCGGCGGCCCTCTCACTCCTGGCGCTTCGATGGCGTCTCACTCGCGGCCTCGCCTTCATCTCTTCCTCTTCGTGGTCGTCGGACTCGCGGCCTAGGTGGTCGGGCACATCTGGCTGCCGCATCTGGCCTCTGGGTCGCCGGATCTGGCCCCGTGGTTGCGGACCACGACTTCATCCAGCCTTGGGCGAGGTTGTGGTGAATGCAACTGGCACCCCCATCTCCGTCGTCTTCCTTCCTTCCCAATCTTTGCTCTTATCGGTGGTAGATTGACCGATTTGTGCATGGATGCAGGTTTTCCGGTCGGGCCACCAGGACGTCGCCGCGGTATGCTCGGAGCAACAGTCATTTTTTTTGTAGCATCTAGTTCGGCCTCGCCTACACACCCCACTCCGGTGAGCGAGTCTGCTCTGTGGTGCCACGGCCATCAAGCCGTGGCCATGTAGTTTATGTTGCTGCGAATTTTCAATCTTGAGAGACAACATCAATTAGGCATCATTTTATATCGATGCTTGGTATATCCATTCTGTTGATAGTTAGAATGTTCCACTAGGTTGATAGGTTCTATGTATAATTCAAAGCAAATAATACTGTGACATTATGAAGTGTATTCTGGAATTTGTACCTCATATGCACTGCTAAAGGGGGCCTGGATCATATAGTACTTGTGTTCAAATTGTAAATTGCAAATTTGTACCTCATACACACTGCTAAAGGGGGCCTGGATCATATAGTACTTGTGTTCAAATTGTAAATTGCAAATTTGTACCTCATACGCACTGCTAAAGGGGGCCTGGATCATATAGTACTTGTGTTCAAATTGTAAATTGCAAATTTGTACCTCATACGCACTGCTAAAGGGGGCCTGGATCATATAGTACTTGTGTTCAAATTGTAAATTGCAAATTTGTACCTCATACACACTGCTAATTATTTGCAGTGTGTTCATCAACATGTTTTCACTGTCACTTGATATATACTTGGCCTGTACTAGAAGCTGTTGGTTAACCGATTGTGATTCTTTTACTTGGATGCATTGGTACTCATCATCGAGCATACGGAGAGGTAAGAAGATCATGGCCGTGCCCTATCAAGCACACGATGGTGATCATCCATCACCTCACCAATGCTAACTCAATCCAGTTCATTGTCTATCAATGACAGGTACCTCTTTCGGTTCCTTTTATTTTCTCCTGCCTTTGTGATGATAGTATGTGTGTGCTGACTACTAGTCTTTGGTCCTGTCATTTGAATGGATGGTCGTGGTAGTGGTATTTTTGTATAGGAGCCATGCATATTATGTTGTTTCTGTTTTCTTGTATGCATATCTCATTTTGACTAGCTGGATAACAAAAAGCATGGTGCTGGCTGAATTGTGTTATCATTCTAACGAAGTATGTTATTTTTGAATGGTCTGTTCATAATATTGGCTCCAGTTTTTTTTTCATAATTCTCCACTTGTTCATGTAACAGGAGCCGTGGAAGGCATGATGACGGTACTTTGGTCGCCCAAAGAGTCAATATGACAAGGGCAGGAGCTCAATGCTGAAGAAGATAGCAATTGTAGAGCTTGTATATTATCTAGATGTTACACTTGCAGTCCTTGTAACTTCGATTTCCATTGTATAATGTGTTAGCAGGAGCTCCATACAGAATCTAGCTGCTGTTATTTGAAGTTTTTTGGGTTTGTCTATCAATTTAAATTCTTTTTATTCAGTTATTGTCAACTTAAATTACGAAGTTTATGGCCTTGGCATCTGGGACCTGTATAACTTAAATCTGGTTGCCACATATATTAACCTAACAACTGGGAATCATATAATTAATTAACGCATATATAAAAAAGAAATTCTAACCACTGGACCCACATGTCAGAACCTGACCATTGGGACCCACATGGCAGAAACTGACATCTGGGACCCACTCGATAAAATGAAAACAAATACCACGGTCCAAAAGTAAAAAGGCCAAAATATTGGACTTGGCCCAAGTAGTTGACCATAATTAAGAGGAAAAAAGTCTATATTGTTGGGTCTGGCCCATCTAAACTATCAAACTGGATTGGGCTGATTCTGATGTATGACCATTTAAATTGGTCACCATTTTTGCCACGTCATCCACGCCACGTCGGATCTGACGTGGACATGCCAGATAGCAGGTGACCAAAACAATTGGTCATAACACTTATGACCCTTTATTTTAGTCATTAACGTCTATGACCATTGCACCCAAATGGTCACGTACGTTCGTTTGTGACCGCCAGCTTTCGACCAAATGATTTTGGTCACAAAAAGGTCACAAATGATACTACGTGACCATTCAGTGACCAATATGGAGAGTCACCAGTGAGCATATTTCTTGTAGTGGCAGCAAGCAAACATGTAGCAGAACTTGTTATAAACGGTGTTTCAATGCTTAGAAACAAGGCCTAGGGATCATACTTTCACTAGTGGACACTCTCAACAATGATCTCATAACTGAATAAGTAAAAGCTACTCTTAAACACTCTCTTGTTGGATAACAAACACCATTCATTGTGTAGGGCTACAAAAGCACACCTCAAGCCGGAGTAAACAAGCGCCACAACGTCATAAAGGAATCACACACGGTGCACACACTGTCACCTTTACACCGTGGAGAGTACCGGAGTTCATATTAAAGTAACCTATAGAGTGCATAATAGATAAAGAGTAACATCTACATATTCAACTAGATTAGCACAACTGAACACAAGTAAATACTGCTCGGGATTATTCTCCTTCTTGATAACACAAGAGTACTATGTAGGGCTGCAAAAGCACACCTCAAAGTCTGAGTAAACAAACACCACAATTCCCAAGAATAAGCCATGATAAATGTCTAAATTATTCATAGAGTCACACAAGTACCCACACTGTCACCTTGATACCGTGTTGTCACAATGACTCCAGAAACTAGACAAAATCACTTGAGTAGCATAAACATTATTAATGTATTCAGCGATACTAGCAATACACATGATCACATAAAGATCACACCATGGGAGAGAGAGATGAACCACATAGCTACCGGTAGAGCCCTCAGCCTCGGGGGAGAACTACTCCCTCCTCATCATGGGAGTCAGCAGCGGCGATGAAGATGGCGGTGGAGTCGATGGAGATGACTCCGGGGGCAATTCCCCGTCCCGGCGGCGTGCCGGAACAGAGATTCTGTCCCCCGAAACTTGTCGTCGATGGCGGCGGCGCTGCGGAACTCTTCTGGAATATGACTTGGTATTTTAGGGTTTTCGCGTCTGAGGCAATATATAGGCGAAGGGGCAACGTCGGTGGAGCCCGAGGGGCCCACACCACCTGGGCGCGGCAGGGGGCCCACCCGCGCCGGGTGTGGTTTGGCCACCTCGGCGCCCTCCTTCGTCTCTCCTTCGGACTCCGTGACGTGCTGGAAAAATAGGGACGTGGCCTTTTGTTTCGTGCAATTCCGAGAATATTCGCAGAAGTACTTTTCTGAAACCAAAAACAGCAGAAAACAGGGAACTGGCACTGTGGCATCTTGTTAATAGGTTAGTCCCAGAAAATGCATAAAAGTGATATGAAGTGTATATAAAACATGTAGCAAATGGTATAATATAAGCATGGAACATCAGAAATTATGGATACGTTGGAGACGTATCAAGCATCCCCAAGCTTAGTTCTACTCGTCCTCGAGTAGGTAAAACGATAACAACAAATAATTTCTGAGGAGACATGCTTTCACACAATCTTGATCATAATATTGCAAGGCTCATGTCATGAATGAAGTGACTCAAAGCAATGGTCTATAGTTTGCTAACATAGATAAAGAGTAAACAATGAATCATATAAGCAAAAACTTTTCATGAATAGTACTTTCAAGACAAGCATCAAAAAGTTTTGCATAAGAGGTAACTCATAAAGCAATAGATTCAAAGTAAAAGGCATTGAAGCAACACAAAGGATGATTAAGTTTCAGCAATTGCTTTCAACTTGTAACATGTATATCTCATGGATAGTTGTCAACATAAAGCAATATAACAAGTGCAATAAGTAAACATGTAAGAATCAATGCACACAAAGTTGACACAAGTGTTTGCTTCTAAGATAGAAAGGAGTAGGTAAACTGACTCAACATAAAGTAAAAGATAGGCCCTTCGCAGAGGGAAGCAGGGATTAAATCATGTGCTAGAGCTTTTTAAGTTTTCGAAAGCATATAGAGAGCACAAAATAAGTATTTGAGAGGTGTTTGTTGTTGTCAACGAATGGTAGTGGGCACTCTAACCCCCTTGTCAACCAGACTTTCAAGAGCGGCTCCCATGAAGGACGTTATCTCTACCAGCAAGGTAGATCATCCCTCTTCTCTTTTGTTTACACATGTATTTTAGTTTCTTTATAGATGACACTCCTCCCAACCTTTTGCTTACACAAGCCATGGCTAACCGAATCCTCGGGTGCCTTCCAACATTCACATACCATGGAGGAGTGTCTATTTGCAAATTAAGTTGCTTACTGATAAATCAGGGCAAAACATGTGAAGAGAATTATTAATGAAAGTTGTAATTAATTGGGGCTGGGCACCCCGTTGCCAGCTCTTTTTGCAAATTATTGGATAAGCGGATGTATATGCCACTAGTCCATTGGTGAAAGTCTGTCAGAAGTAAATGACAAGATTGAAAGATAAAACACCACATACTTCCTCATGAGCTATAAAACATTGACACAAATAAGGAGTAATAAAGTTTTGAATAGTTTAAAGGTAGCACATGAAATATTTACTTGGAATGGCAGGAAATACCACATAGTAGGTAGGTATGGTGGACACAAATGGCATGGGTTTTGGCTCAAGTTTTGGATGCACGAGAAGCATTCCCTCTCAGTACAGAGTTTAGGCTAGCAAGGTTGTTTGAAGCAAACACAAGTATAAACCGGTACAGCAAGAATCACATAAAAACATATTGCAAGTATTATAAGACTCTACACTGTCTTCCTTGTTGCTCAAACATTTTACCAGAAAATATCTAGACCTTAGAGAGAACAAATATGCATCCCAAGTCTCAACAAGCTCTACGGTAGTTCTCCACTACTAGGCTTTAACTACATGATGCAAGAGCTTAAACATGATCTACTTGAGAGCTCAAAACAATTGCAAAGTATCAAATCGAAACAAGACAATGATCTACAAGAATGCATATGTCTTTTCCAATACCAACTACACATGTAGCATTTTCTTTCTTCCAAACAAACACCAATCAATTTATTTAAACATAAACTCTCCAAATGATAATATAATGCAGCAAGAGAGTATTATAAACAAGTGCTAACAGCTCGAAGAGATGCATGAAAAACAGGAGCTAAAAGCACTGCAGTAGCTAGTTAAGAATACTCAACAAATATAAGTGAAGAACATGAGTATTCACATGAAAAAGCGGAGCGTGTCTCTCTCCCACACAAGGATTGCTAGGATCCGAATTTATTCAAACAAAAACAAAAATAAAAGCACACAGACGCTCCAAGTAAAGCGCATAAGATGTGAAAGAATTAAAATATAGTTTCACTAGAGATGACCTGATAAGTTGTTGATGAAGAAGGGGATGCCTTGGGCATCCCCAAGCTTAGACGCTTGAGTCTTCTTGAATATGGTTGGGATGAACCACGGGGGCATCCCCAAGCTTAGGCTTTTCACTCTTCTTGATCACATAATATCACCCTTCTCGCTTGATCCTTGAAAACTTCCTTCACACCAAACTCAAGACAGTTCTCATTAGAGGGTTAGTGCATAATCAAAAATTCTCATATTCTGTAATGATACAATCAATCCCCAAAGCTTCTGGACATTAGCTACAGCCACCAATGCTTTGTGGAGCAAAGAAATCCACACAAACACAGTAAAAGAGCGAATGCAAAACAAAAGGCAGAATCTGTCAAAAACAGAACAGTCTGGAATGACGAATTTTTTCGAGGCACTTAAGTTGCTCAGATGGATCTGGCCAAAATAATGAAAGTTGCGTACATATCTCAGGAAGATGCGTGATTTTTTCAGAATTTTTGAATTTTCTACAGGGAGAAAAGCTCAAATCGTGACAGCTAAAAATCTGTCACTGCGCAGAAATCCAAATCTTGCATCAACTTTCAATATAGAACTTTACTTGGCACAACAATGCGATAAAATAAAGATACAAAGGAGTTGCTACAGAAGTAACAAACTCCTTGACTCAAAGAAAAAAAAAGCAAAAATAAAAACAATGGGTTGTCTCCCATAAGCGCTTTTCTTTAAAGCCTTTTAGCTAGGCATAGTGATTTTTATGATGCCCACATAAAGATGAGAGTTGAAACATAAAAGAGAGCATCAAGAAGCATATATAAAACATGTTTAAATCTAACACTCTTTCTATGCATAGGAAAAAATCAATGAAGAACAAAGTGACTAGCATAGAAAGGCAAAACAAGTGTAACTTCAAAAATTTCAACATAAAGAGAGAGACTTAATATTATTGTGATATATGAAATCGTGTCTCCCTCTCTCATAAGGACCAGTAGGTCTTAAAGTACCCAGCAAATAAAAGCAAATCAAGAGAAAGCTCAAAACATTCATCATAAAGAGAGTTTAGTAACAAAATTTCTATAACCATACTTTCCTCTCTCAAAATAATTTTCAGCGGCATCATGAATAAACTCAACAATATAGCTATCACATAAAGCATTCTTATCATGATCCACATGCATAAAAGTATCATTACTCTCCACATAAGCATGAACATTATCATTAGTAATAGTGAGAGTAAAAGTATCACATCCATCATTGTAATCATCAAAAATTGGAGGCATAGAATAATCATAATGAATTTTATCCTCAATAGTAGATGGACTGAGAATATCATATTCATCATTGTAAACATCATATATAGGAGGCATATCATAATCAACATAAACTATATCCTCAATAGTAGGTGGACTGAAAATATCACAATGATTATAATCATCATATATTGGAGGCAAAGTATATCAAAGCAAATTTCCTCCTTAAAGCTTGGGGGACTAAAAATATCATATTCATCACAACTAGCTTCCCCAAGCTTAGACTTTTCCATAGCATTAGCAATAATGGTGTTCAAAGAATTTATAGTAATACCATTGCTACCATCATGCAAACAAGCCTCCATAGGTTTTTTAATTTTCTCTTCAAAAGCATCATGTCCTAATTCAATATAAAGTTCATAAAGATCTCTAATTTTTTTGTTGTTTTCCATTAAGCCTAACTAGTGAAAATAAAAACAAGAAACAAAAAGATAAATTGCAGAATCTAAAGGAAATAACTTCGAGCACTCACACACTAGCAACATACTAGAAAATAGCTTAGTAGAGAGGATGTGAATACCTTTTACCTTACCTCCCCGGCAACGGCGCCAGAAAATAGCTTGATGTCTACGTGTGCTTCTATTCTTGTAGACAGTGTTGGGCCTCCAAGAGCAGAGGTTTGTAGAACAGCAGCAAGTTTCCCTTAAGTGAATCACCCAAGGTTTATCGAACTCAGGGAGGTAGAGGTCAAAGATATCCTCTCAAGCAACCCTGCAATTAAGATACAAGAAGTCTCTTGTGTCCCCAACACACCCAATACACTTGTCAGATGTATAGGTGCACTAGTTCGGCGAAGAGATAGTGAAATACAAGTGATATGGATGATTATAAGTAGTAACTGCAATCTGAAATAAAGATGGCAGCAAGCAAACATGTAGCAGAACTTGTTGTAAACGGTGTTTCAATGCTTAGAAACAAGGCCTAGGGATCATACTTTCACTAGTGGACACTCTCAACAATGATCTCATAACTGAATAAGTAAAAGCTACTCTTAAACACTCTCTTGTTGGATAACAAACACCATTCATTGTGTAGGGCTACAAAAGCACACCTCAAGCCGGAGTAAACAAGCGCCACAACGTCATAAAGGAATCACACACGGTGCACACACTGTCACCTTTACACCGTGGAGAGTACCGGAGTTCATATTAAAGTAACCTATAGAGTGCATAATAGATAAAGAGTAACATCTACATATTCAACTAGATTAGCACAACTGAACACAAGTAAATACTGCTCGGGATTATTCTCCTTCTTGATAACACAGAGTACTACGTGTAGGGCTGCAAAAGCACTCCTCAAAGTCTGAGTAAACAAACACCACAATTCCCAAGAATAAGCCATGATAAATGTCTAAATTATTCATAGAGTCACACAAGTACCCACACTGTCACCTTGATACCGTGTTGTCACAATGACTCCAGAAACTAGACAAAATCACTTGAGTAGCATAAACATTATTAATGTATTCAGCGATACTAGCAATACACATGATCACATAAAGATCACACCATGGGAGAGAGAGATGAACCACATAGCTACCGGTAGAGCCCTCAGCCTCGGGGGAGAACTACTCCCTCCTCATCATGGGAGTCAGCAGCGGCGATGAAGATGGCGGTGGAGTCGATGGAGATGACTCCGGGGGCAATTCCCCGTCCCGGCGGCGTGCCGGAACAGAGATTCTGTCCCCCGAAACTTGTCGTCGATGGCGGCGGCGCTGCGGAACTCTTCGTGGAATATGGCTTGGTATTTTAGGGTTTTCGCGTCTGAGGCAATATATAGGCGAAGGGGCAACGTCGGTGGAGCCCGAGGGGCCCACACACCTGTGGCGCGGCAGGGGGCCCACCCGCGCAGGGTGTGGTTTGGCCACCTCGGCGCCCTCCTTCGTCTCTCCTTCGGACTCCGTGACGGTGCTGGAAAAATAGGGACGTGGCCTTTTGTTTCGTGCAATTCCGAGAATATTCGCAGAAGTACTTTTCTGAAACCAAAAACAGCAGAAAACAGGGAACTGGCACTGTGGCATCTTGTTAATAGGTTAGTCCCAGAAAATGCATAAAAGTGATATGAAGTGTATATAAAACATGTAGCAAATGGTATAATATAAGCATGGAACATCAGAAATTATAGATACGTTGGAGACGTATCAGCTCATAAATTACATCAAGGACCAAAAGGTAATAGGAAATTACAACCAAGCCCTTGGCTTTTACAAAAAGGATCTTAACTAGAAAAATAGAGGTACAATCAAGTCCTTCTCCACCGAGCAAGAAGAGCAGCTTGACGCGGCGGCCGTCGGTGCCGTTGCCAGGGATGATACCACTTGGAAACAACTCGACGTTGGGCGGCGCCATGGAACTGAAAAAGGGGCCTCCGCAATGGCTCAGCGGCCTGGAGGTTGAAAGCAGCATGGTGCATGCAGCACCACGGCTCAGACTAGCCCCATCGGCTAAAGGTAATGACGGCCAATAGTTTCAGAAAGTAGGGAGCTCTGTATCAAGCTTGATAATGTGTTCTAAAGACTTTCCAGTCAAGAACAGGGCAGTGGCCCGATGGTTAGCTGCGCAGTGGAGTAGCTCACGACCTGGGTTCGAGTCCCCGTCAGGGCAGAATTCTGGGAATTCTCACGAGGGAGCTACTCTCTATGAAAAATATACCACCATAGGCTAGTCCTGGTAGGTTTGATTAAAGACTTTCCTGTTGATTCCTTTTCCAGAAATAAATTGGTTGTCAGTAAGCAGGGTGTATTCCTTTAGCATCTTTGACGAACACAAGATTGCCGTTCCTTTCTTCATAGCAAGCTTTTCTTTCTTGATGTCTCCTATACTTAATCTAGTCCGTATTTTCTTTCTCTTCGCTCATATTCTTAATCTATTGAGACACTAGAGAAATCTTTCAAGCCAGACACCGGCAACACTTAGTATAGAAATAGGAGGTGGTGATTTTTTTAAAACATGGAGAGAATGCAGTGTGAGTGTTGGTGGTTTCTATATATATTCGTGTGAGGTGTACAAAAACAACATGAGGATTGTTAGGTACATTTATCCCGATTAAATGAAAGAGATTCTTAGATAACTTGTGTCTCCACTAGGACATATATAACATGTGCATGTGAGACACAACGATTCGGGTCATGGGTGTAGATGCACCCATTATGTAAAACATTTTTTCTTCAAAATGTTAAACAATTCCAGAAAACAATTCGGATACACATCAGAACATTGTGTATTCGCACAAAAAGTTTCGTGGAGAAAAAACTTTGTGCACAAAAGATAAAAAATGTCTCGTACAAAATCATTTTCGAGCGTCCGGATTTGTCTTTTCTGCATAGGTTACAAAAATGTCTTTCATCGCGGAACTTTTGAACTAACATACGATGTCTTAAAGTACATACGGAATTTTTATTTTTATTTGTTGACATTGTGAAAATTGTTTTTTTGAGCAATGGGTGCATCTGCACCCCCATGATCCGAAATGGATTTCTGCTTATGACTCTCATACTTGCATGAATATTTAAACATCATCAAGGTAACAGAGTATGACTGATTTGCTGCGGTTTTGATTTTAGCATGGAAACATACTGTTTGATGGTGGGCTACGATGTCTTTTTGTTAAACGTTTTATGACACTATCGTCTGGAGACATGGTGAACTGAATCATGTAGTTTGCTGCATACAATGTTGGAATCCTAGAAAGTTGGGATTTACTTTTCTGGTGGATGATTTCACATCTGCGCTACAGCTTGTGGCCAGCTGTGCTGCTCCATTTCATCTACTTCTGTATTGTTTTATCGCCATTGGGTGTCCGGTGGGGGCCCTTTTCGTGTCGGCGCTCACAATAGCCCTATTGGCAGCGCTATTGAGAGCGCCGGTGGAGATGCTCTTACCATGCATGTGCGTACTAACGATGGAGTCGAAATAGGATATGCTGAATTGCCATAAAAATGCCATGCACAATATATATCAACAAGTATATGTTATTTTAGTCATAACTCACAAAATCAATTCTCACATGCTAGAAGTTTTAAGACAGTGTCACATTTATTGTTAAGTTGAAATTCACTCACATCATTCATAAGGGGTGGGTCATACACACTAAAAGTGAGGTGAATGACAACTCCGTTTGCATCTCTCTTATTGCTCTATATATATGAGGTTCGTTCTTCGTGCATTATAGCGTCGGGGTTATATTAAGATTTTGGAGGAAACCAAAGGTGTGGTGGTTTAGGGAGTACCAAATATTTATGGCAGAAAGAAGAGCTAGGAATTCCGAGCGGGTGAGCTGCAATTGTTGGGTGCAGATTAGTGGATACATACTGTAAAAAAGCAGCACTAGTACTCGCTCATATTCATCTTCCATTACGGTGAGGAACGTAGGTTCCATTGTCCGCCATCCATAGGGGCTTCATCATGACCCCCAGTATTTTACCCATCTTGTCAGGATTGTCGGCAAGCTCGAGGGCAACCATACGATCGTAGATTTTGGTTGAAATGCCACCTTCTTTCTGGTCGCAGTTGTATGCAACGAAGAGGGGCCCCAGCTATCGATGAAGTTGATCTGCTCTTCATTCAGATGAAGTTGATCTATTGAATTTGTATAAACTGGCTGAAACTGATTCTCGATGTCAAAGTGTAAGGTACTTTAGTTCTCCATTATCGTCTATGTTTGAGCTTCTTCTTGTCACACCGAACCCTTTTGCTTTAGCGTAATTTTTGTAGTACTCTGCACATCATTCTCAGTATGAAAGGTCATCCCCAAATCAGGATCTTCAAGCAACACATCTGCTTGAGCTTCACCACGGTCCTCTTCAAGTTCAACTGTGCCTTTCTTCTGTTGCTCGATGCAATCACCCATTTCTGCAAATCATGATAATACTAAAAATGCGCCTTCTTATTTTTCAAGAGGGGCCTACTGATCTGAACTATGAAGTTTGGTTATTATAATTGAAAGGCAATATGTTGGACCAAGCAACAAATGTTTTCTTTAGAGTTAAAGGGGTCGCTCCCCCATCAGCCCCTTATATGTTTCAAGAGGGGAAGATTTTTTAGCGCTTTTTTTCCTTGGTCACCCATCAGCCCCTTATATGTTTCAGTGAACCCTACCTCCGTCCCTCCCTGGCCCACAAAATTGCCGGCCCACCCTTTAAGAAAAAAAAGCTTTTCTAA
Organism: Poa pratensis; assembly: GCA_947311845.1. Taxonomy (NCBI): domain Eukaryota; kingdom Viridiplantae; phylum Streptophyta; class Magnoliopsida; order Poales; family Poaceae; genus Poa; species Poa pratensis. The sequence goes on from CAMZMU010000052.1 coordinate 7,769,859, forward strand.
TCTATTCGTACTAGCTAAGTAGTACAGGTTGTCACTGCGCAAGAGCATTTTCGATCTGAAGTTCTTCTCGCCGATGATTGTGAGGTTCAGCCATGCTGCCGGTGGCGTCACCTTCTGGTTGTGTTTCTTGGGGTCGTGGCTCAGCGGCGCGGTGACAGAGTGCTCCCTGTACAGCGGCCCGAAGTTGGCCATGTCGGCTGCTTCGGCGTAGAAGGCGTTGTAGTCGTCCGAGAGGGTGTTGAGGACGGCACCGTCCAGGTTCCCTCTGGCGAACGGCACGCACAGCGCCGCCACGAGGAGCATCCACCAGTACTGCCTGCACATGCAAAATGCATGAACTTGGTTAGTACACTACTGACAAACCAACAAACATGCTTGTACGTACCCGGCGAACAACGCATGCATGCACTTTAATTACCTGCGGCAGGCGCGAGCTCCATCCATCCTCTCTCTCTCTCTCGGGATGACCTCCAAACAGAATTGTACGTGTTTGACCGAGTGGAATTTCTACCTAGGAGCAAGAGCATATTTATGCATGAGACACTGTGCCATGCATGCTGCATGGCATGGCTAACCTGCTTCCCGCTCTCGCTCATCCCGTGGCCAACCAGTACAATACACCTAACCCGTTTCTACTCTCTCGTCATGCCTAAACAATGAACTACAGGTAGTAAAGTTTTTTTAAAAAGGTACGAACACGGTTCCTTAAAAAATTCTACTCTCTCTGTTCCAATTTAATTGACTTGGATATGTCCAAATATGGATGTATCTAGACACTAAAAGGTCCGTACCCACATGTCATAGAGTAAAAATTAGGTGAACTGTTTAAAAGATTGGTAGTTTACAATTTGTTGTTCTCTTTTTGCTCCTATAGATTCACCAATGGAGTAGTGACACAACTACATCACGCAACTCTTAATAAATAGTTTACAACTCAATTGAGAACAAAATGTTAGATATATACACATGTTTTGTACGTATCTGTCAATTTTTTTTATGAAAACAATATATTGTTATCTACACGGAAAATAGGCCAAAATAAAAATAGATCCATTCCCCCTTATAATTTTTCTTTCTTTTTTTATCGCAGAATACAAAATATTTTTTCAACAAAAAATCTCGAACAGTACAATACACATAGTTGTATGGTTTATTTCAAAAAAAATTTAAATCTACACATGTTCTCCAAAATTTATTAGAAAAGGAGATAAGTGAGTTTCCCGTGACGAGGGATACGACTTCCACCTCCCTCTCCCATACCAGCTAGCTAGCCACCGCGCGTGCAACTGGTACTACCTTCATTATAGGACAATATTTACATACATCGTAAATAGGTCTACCTGCACGAACAAAACATGGGACGATGCCACACAGATTGCCAGAAACGTTAACTTAACTAGCTCCTTTATTTTCTGATCAGATCGAGACTTAAAGCCGTCTTTTGCTATGCCTCTTGGCCAATCTAATAAACCCATCTTCTTCCTGAGATTCTTGCTCCTACAAAAAACCAATCGAGACTCCATTAAAAAGAACGCGCCACAGATACATCCAAATGCTCAATGCTCAGCTACGTAGGCAGTATGAACCTCCTCCCTATTGACAAACCCCCTGGCCACGGGCGCGGCGTGTCACCGCGCCGTAGCCTACTACTCCTGTGAGAGCTCCTCCGAGGCAGCCAATCCCTTCCCCGGACGCAGCTTCAGTGACTTTGAGCACAAAAGTCTAGCCGTGACTTTGCTCTCATCTCAGCCATCTAAACGTGATCCAATGGATAGAAAAGAGCGAACATTTTAAGACTAAAATTTACAATATTATTTACTCACAAACCATATGTCAAAATACGACGAAACTTTGTCCTAATGCATAATAACGAATATGTGATTGACTGGATTTTTTCAAAAAAAATTGAGAAATTTGAATTTTAAGTTCAAATTTGTGTAGTGAATTTTAAAATGATGTTTATTCACAAACTATTTGTCCAAATACGACGAAATTTTCACAGAATTCATAATATAACATATCAGATTTACTAGAATTTTTTTAATTTTTTCTAAACATAATACAATGTACATCTAGTGCAAAGTCACGGCTAGACTTTTGTGCTCAAAGTCACCGAAGCTGCCTCGACTGCCTCATTTCTTCCCCGCCGCTCCTCCCATGTGCGCCCCTCCTCGCCTCTACCCAGCGCCGCCGCCGCTGACCTTCCCTCCGCCACCCCTCCTCGTCATGTTCGGCTGCGGCGTCGCGCTCGGCGGCTCTGCAAGCAGGACCGAGAGGATACTCCTCTGCGCCCGCTGCCTCCGCCCCTGCCCCGACGCCTCTGCGCCTCCACCCCTGCCCCAACCACGCGGGTGGCCGGCGGCCAGGATCCCGCTCGAGAGCCAGAAGAGACCCGGACGGCGGCGGCGGCCGAGGGCGCTCGGCTTGACGTCCGCTCGGACAGCCGGCGACCTAGCGGAGAGTAGGACGGCAGGGTTTCCGGGAGGAGAAGGAGCAGGGCAGCAGCGGCGCTGGCAAAGAGGACGCAGGGGAGGCGTCTGCGCAGGGAGAGCCAAAAGTGACGACGGCGACCAAGCCCCCGAGGTAGTTTCTGTTTGTGCTTCACCTCGTGTTCTTCCATATGGCTGACACGAATCTTCATCCTATTCACTCCCTCTCTATTTTAATTTCAATTTTGCATCTAGGGTTTGGGTGTCCAGGAGACTCGATGGTTGTGTACTCCGTGGCTGGGAGGAAGAGACACATAGAAGAGCCATGTATCGTACGTACAAAAGGAGCGTGTATCGTACATAGAAGAAGCACATACATGGAGTCCACAGCAGCCACGGTTCCTATTAAGGTTGCTATGATCTTTTGCTGGTGGGAATTATGTATTCTGGGCGGGGATTAAGTATAATACTCATGTATTAGTTACCACAATTTACTGAATTTGTCTGTGCTTTAACTCATTAACTGCATGTTAATTTGCTAACTAAACCTTCCAAATTATGTATTCCAGTAGGTTCTCATGTGTGATTTTCTTTTTCCCAGTTTGTAAGAATTATACATGTGTGCTGGCCGTTGTTGTAGCATGCTTTCCTATCTTCAAAGGTTAGTAATGGTGTGTGTGGCACCGATGATGAACTGTTGGTTCAGGTTTGCTTCTCCCTCCTCTCTCTGTCTCTTCCTCTCCATCTATCTCTGTCATCTCTCACTCTTTTTTCTCTCCTTGATTTTGTGGACAACGGTGCCAGCTACAGAGTAGGGAGGAGGAGGGGTTGTGAACCAAAGAGTCTGTGAGCTGCGGCTGTCACCGTCATCAGGTCCACACCATCCAAATTGATGCTGCCCCAATGCGGCTGAACGGAGGAGGAGGAGGCTGTCGGCCATGGTATGGTGCTGCTCTCACACGCCAGCCAAGGCCCCCGTCTCGCGTGTGACTCCTGGCCGTGGTCTGGTGCTCCAAAGGGCTCTACCTATGGCTCCACATCTCCACTAAGGTATATAGCTTGACATTCCCCTCCTTCAGAATAAATGGTTGGATGCATGTTTATATCTATGCGGTATTTTCTTGCAGATCTGATTAGCTTTCACCCACATGTAATGAAAGGTCTTAATTAACTACTTATTGTAAGTCTACAATTTTAATCTGCAGCTTATGGTCTGGTTTTGTGATCCTTGATTGTGTTTCTTTTATACCATACAAAGGAGTTCTGGTGTATTTGTGAGCATATTATTTGTGGTTATGTGATTCAGCTGACTTGTAGTCTTTTTTCTGTGAAAAGAGATGAAAGAAAATGGTCAATGAGAGGCTCTTTCTGTGCAGAAGAAGAATCTGGGGATTGTTTTGAAGAAGAAGACCAAGGTAATTTTTATGAGTCATATTTTGTTCTGTCAATGTCTCACGTGTTTAATCTACATGTATAAAAAGTCATGTTAATTTGGCCCATTTTAATTGTATTAGTTCGTCCTACAATTTGCTGTGTTCTGTCCAAAAGGGCAGGAGCAATCTTGATAGGATTCAGCCTTTTTTAATGATTGCAGAGAGAGGACAAGGTTTAGTTGTCACTTACGCTGATCTCTGTAGTTCCTTGATTATCATATCTCCTTATACATTGATTTCTGGAGGTATAAGAAATAGGGATAAAAGGGGTATCCAGGTTGATAATGCCACTGTTATTTTTCTTTTTTAGCTGTCTCCTAATCCGACATCAAATTAGTAGGCTTCCAACAAGATATTTCTGAATATTTGTTGGAATGCTACTCCTGAATCAGTAACCAGATGAGAGCCTATTTACATCACTGCGTCTAAATTTCCTTTTAGATATTTCACTCTAACCGCAACTTCTTGACAGGATGGCAACTCAAGGCCGTGCCACTGTTGGAGGTGTTCCACAGGCACGCTGCATCCAGCGAAGCTGAGAGGTCGCACGCAAGAAAAGGTACAAGCGCATATGATTTTGCTGTAGATTATCACAACACCTGAATGTGAGTAGTTCATGTACCTAACCAGGTCATGATTAAATTGAGCATGTATGCATATATATGTGTGGCTTACAGGAAAAGCTCAGCTGGATGAGATAAGAAGCTATGTTCAATTGCTGCAGAGTCAAGTCAATCTAAGAAATATATAAATTTTGCATGAGCGCTTGATTTTTGTAATGGTGTGTGAAGCCTAAGCTGAATTTAAAACTGTTTTGATTCGGTTTCTGTCGATAAAGCTCTTCACTCTGAACCCAATGATGATGTATGAGCTTGGGCTAGTCATTTCCATGTCCTTCTCTTGATTTCATTATGTGCTGCATTCTTCATGTTTTATAGTGCACCATTTTAATATCTGTGATGTTTCAGAAATATGGGAGCCCAACCAGAAGGAGAGTTTCAAGTAATGAAGGATTTCATCGATGGGTCATTCTCTTCGTTAATGTAAGTAATTCAGTTGATGGGTTATTCCTCTTTAGTTTCCAACTTTTGACGTCTGCATTTGGTTACCAGTATTTCAGTGCTTATTCTAATGTACCAAAATGGGATAAGATAAGTGTTTTTTTAATATTGGACTCTATATGCCTAAAATATGTAGATAAAAAAATAAACTATGAGAAGGTGGAATACTATGATTATGATAATGATAAATGGATAATGTGATTTTTGGGGTGCTTACACGTGTGATGTACTGTTGTTATTTCCCATGGGTGATTACAGGTCATTAGGATAGTACTGCGGTATAGTCTACTGATTATTATGAGTTTTTCTTCTCTCCATACTTTAATGCTACAATTTTCAAGTTGATGACACTAATCCTCTATTTATTCTGAAGGTTCCTGTTGCTATTTCAGTCCTTTTAGTTTGCATTGTTATTCTGGAGCAAAACGCTGATTGTCGCTCTGTCTAATTTTTTTTTGGATTGAGTTAGTGTGTAATTACTCCATTTGTTTCCATGCAAAACTATCCGACCGATTAGCATGATCAGCATCGGTACCACCATGCTAGCAACAGGCCTGGGTCATGAGCTTGAAGTGATTTCTCTTTATTTAAATAGCAATTCCTTTTCCAGTCTATAAATGTTCTCTTTATTTAACAGTTCTCTGCACGTAAATGTATGACACATGACAGGGTACAACTTTGTCGTCTGAGATTATCAGTGTGGCATATTCATGGAGTTCTTACTATAGGGTGGATTGTTTCTCTGTACCAACACAGCCGACACTGCTTTCATTTTCCCTTTGTAACAAGTAGAAAAGTCATTTTCTACCTAATATTTCGTGCCCAAGCGGAAAATAAGATCTTTTGGTATCTGAAAGTTTAATATTCATCCTTTTTAAGATTGTTAAAGGGTAAACCACTCACACTACACTAATTCCGTGACCTTTGAAACCTCTTGCTGCAGAATTTCAGGGAAGGGACGACAAGCTCATTTCAGTAGCAGTTTGTTGTAGTATTTTGCGTGATCTTCAAGATGAAGTCTCCAAAAGAGTGAAAAGATAAAGGATATAATGATGCTGCCACGGCACATACTGGTCCCTTGCCCTTTAACCAACACTGCCAATGTTAGTATACTTTCCTCATTGCAAGAAAATGCCCACTTTGGCCATCCCTAAAGTTGCCTTTGTTTTTCGGGAGAGCTCTGAATTTTATAAGTTTCCACTTACAAAATGGTTGAAAAGAGTCTAGGATTCATTCTTTGTCGATAATTTGGAGTCTTGAATTCAATCTGTCTAAATATATGCACCATTAAACGCATGTCTCATGTTTTTTGGGCTAAAAGTTAAGACACTGAATCAATAACTGCTTGGATCAGTTTTTCTTTTTAGTTGCTATATTGCCTTTCTTGGATCTTACTCAAATTTTTGCATTTTTCTTCTCTTACCCTTTGAAATAAGTAGTTGTACATGATTACAAACTTATTATGAAATCAACTGGCCTGCATGTTTCTTGGGGGTCTACTGCTCATGATTGACAATGTGTTTCCAGTTATAAAACCTTATTACCATTTTATCCATCGACAAATGTGAACCTTCTATATGATCTTCTCTTGCTTGACGATATGTATTTGTAGTTTTCGCGAGCTGAGAAAATGTTAGTTGGTTCCACCTTTTATCATATTCAACTAAATTGGCTTGATTGCTTGCTTTCAACTCCAGTGGTCTCTCAATTAGTATTATGGAAAGAATCAACAAATCTGAACAACATGAGTGTATTGGAAACTGCAACAAGTTGGTTTTAGTTTTCTCTTGTATTTAGATTTGAGAAGAAGGCCACTCATCTTCTGCTTTGTTAATTCCTTACAAAAGGAGCAATACTTTACTGAACCAAGCCAAGTTGATCGAGTAGACTAGAAGCGAATGAGGCTAATTAACCCACATAGCAATCAACTACTTTAACTGATTTTATTTAGTTGCTATGACTGGGATTGGTTCCAATTGGGCCGCACAGACAGACCCTGAAGTAAATGGCAATTGCTAATCATATTTACCAGCTGGTTGCAGGTTGTGGGCTCGCGTTTTCCTTCTTATGTTCTTTATAAATTTACTTGCAGTTTTAAATATCCGGTATATAGATCCTCCCAAGTGCATCATTTGATCAATATTTACTTGTTACCGATGCCCAAATTATTATTGTGCCAACAAGTGTTTCACGTGTTTATATACACCACCTTTATTTTTGTTCTTCTTGCATTTGAGATTGTTCATGCAAATTATTTCTCACATTTATTTTTGTTCTTTTTGCATTTGAGATTGTTCACACAAATTAGATGAGTTTTGTATGGCGCGTACATTTCTCAAATTCAGAGCACAATTCCTGCATGTTCACTTACAAAATTCAAGTTGAGTGTTGACCTTCTTCAAATGGATTGTCGTCTAATGCTTCAAGTTGATTATTGCATTCTTGTTCTTCAGGTTCAGTGTTGCAAGTGCTCCAAATCATGAAGTGTTGACGAGCTAGATACTAGCGATCTGCTAGGGGACGAGGCCATGGACGACTGCCACAATATGTAATGTATTCTTTCTCTTCCTGAATACATGCTTGACTTCGTTGTGATTGGGAGCCTAGGACTACTTGATTGTTTCCTTCAAATCTGTAGAAGTACATCTGCGTGCGTGTTTTATGGTTATTGTCATACATGAATACATGCTGTGGCTACCTCGCTTTGAGAGAAAGTGAGCTACAGAATTGTTTTACCACGGACATGTTTGCAGTGATATTTCCCTAAAAAATGTAACAAAGAGTTACCTGTGCTTTTATCTTTATTTAATATATTACTTGCAGCTTTGAAATACCACTGGCAGTTAATATATGCGATTTTGCTTGCAATCTGCAGCTGGTCCTATTGAGGAAGCGCACCTGATCTGCAGTTCTCCAACCCTGGGCTCATTTCATCATTAAATACGGTTGGATCCCAATGGAAGCTTGAATAACCAGTCGATTGGTTTATCAAACAGTTCGAGAGGGAAAAGAAGACAGTGCTGTTTCGGTTGCATAGATGACTAGAGAAATGTATGTGAAATGCTTTATGAACTGCTGATCTTGAACATTACATCTGATGGCAGAGATATTTACTATGACGATGTGGTGACCTCTTGTCAATGCCTGATAGGATTGTGTGTCCTAAATGGAGTCCTCTGGATGTTGATGTGATGTTGAAGAATATATCGGACAGGCTTCACCAGGGTTCTCCAGAGACCATGTTTGCAATGCTAGCCTTGCTGCCACCATCGCCATTCCAATATGCAATGGACCTAAGGCAGCTGAAGCTACATCCGTCTTCCCTCCCAACTAAACATGCGTTGACATTGTCCATGTCAGCCATGTAATTTCTGATACCATGTAACTTAGTAGCACAACTTCTACAAAAACTAAAATTCCTTCTAAGAAGGTGTGAGCTATATTTACTACCAAATGTTCATGAATTTTATCAGCCATTGCTGTTACAATTTCCTTGTGGATGATATTATGCAATCATATAATTATAAAATATAGGTGAGTTCTTTGCTCTCCAAGTTTGTGGCTTAGTACGAAATCCGATGAGACATGTTCGAGACTGATTTGTAGTCAATATTATGGTCAGTACTTCTTGTATTCCACTCTGGATTATTAAATTATTTATTGGTGATGTCAGGAGGTGGTTTTTCTTATAGTTCGGTCGGCGACTATATTCATACTTCAGTAAATTCAAGGCTTACATAGAAACCAATTCAATCCCGATACAAGTAGGTTAGGTTGGATCAAATTGGCGACATGCATAGATGAATCGGGCCAACGGAGAGGGCATAACATGTCAGCCATGGACACCGGACAAGAAGGACAAATAATAATGTGACTCATAAAAAGTGTTGACGGTGAAAAATTTTCCTCACAATAGGCACAACGACATGAGTTGGCCAACGGTAACGAGCATTCTCCTTAGACTGGGTATCCATGGCGGTGGCATGAGATTTGCAGAAATCAAACCCTAACATGCAATTTCGGTGTCCATTGCAGAAAACTACATTTGTACATAACATATAAATTTTATGGCTAAGATAAGGTTTCGCCTCAGACATCTATCCATGTCGCTGATTTGATCCAACGTAACTTGAGACTCCACAAAATATTTGTTGTCAAGCTTAAATCCACTATTGGTTCACAGATTATCAATGATACCCACGTGATAGCCGTGACAACAATATACCCAAAATATATAAAACTTAAGTATATAATACAGTCTTGCTTTCGTCACCTGCGCCAGCGGCGCAACGGGTCATCTAGTTTACTGAATAGATGTGTCATCAAGGATACTGTAGTGGAAAGCATATGTATTTATAAGCGAGGAGAAAGTTGTGAACAAATATTTGTAAATTATCTCGGGTCTAATCTTTGGTTTCCAAGATTATAGGTTTTACGGTGTTTAGCATTACTAGCAAAATATGCCCGTGCGTTGCAACGGGAGATAAGAAAAATCAACTTAGTGGATGGAATATATGGCACGATCTTAATTTTTCTCGAAAGTTTATCGATCCATGTAACTAACCTCCGTTCGCCATATTTCCACTATTTATGCGATAGAGCATGAGTGGCGGGGAATTCCAACGTTGCATGGAGCTAGGGAACTTAATAATGTTTATATATCTTGCTATTTTTTCAATATAAATCTTTGTTACTGTAGCGATTCTTCAAGTTTTTAGGTAAATAAAATAAAATAGTATAGTAAATATACAACATATATGTCTTTCCCCAATCTTATCCAATTGCTATTTAATTTAGAACTGAAGTAGAGGACAAGAAAAGAAGCTAATTGAGGAGGTACTAACTTATAAGCATTCGATTCAATTTTTTTTTGATAAATCGATGAAATAGTACTCCCTCCGTCCAATAATAACTGTCTTAGATTTGTCAAAAAGTGGATGTATGTAGACATGATACATGTATAGGTACATTCAATTTTGTACAAATTTGAGACACTTATTTTGGGACGGAGGGAGTATAAGAGTAAAACATATGGATTATCTCCTCAGTCTTGTCATTTGACCAAACCTGAATGCTTTTTCGGAAGCCCACTGTGGTCGAATCGGCCGCAAAGCAGATCAGTAGCCTTGGGCTATCTTTTCTTTTGTTACCCATCTCGATGATCTGAACGATGCGTGCAACACATGAGCATGCCGGTTACAGACACTGTCGTTGCTTGGCGAAACAAATCCTCAAGGCTTATTTTCTGCAGATCTTGCTTGTTTGAACCCATGGTCTCATCCCCATCGCACTAATCTGCACCCGAGACGGTGCGGTTTCAGCGGTCCTATACGGTTTGACGGTTTAACACTGCGAGTAGTGCTGTCCGGCCGGCGGCGGGTGTACAGATCGATCGTTACCGAGCTACGCAGTACAACACGCAAGGCATTGCGGTGCACGACCTGAGAGTAGCAGACCAGGCACCGGCGCGGTCACGGCCGAGCTATGCAGCGCGGAGCTCTGCCGTTGCGTACGACGCCGTGGCCATGGCCAGCGCGGTGCGGATGGCGCGGCACGTGGCCGCGCCGCGGTCGGCAAGGACGGGGAGCGGCCATGGGCACGGGTGCATGAGGACGGGCGGCGGCCATGGGCGCGGACGCGCGAGGACAGGGCGAAGTCGGGAGGCAGCCATGGGCGCGGACGCGCGGGGACAGGGCGAGGTCGGGCGGTGGCCATGGGCGCGGACGCGCCACGCCGGGCGAGGTCGGGCGGTAGCCGCCACGATGGCTGGGCGGCGAGGTCGCTCGCGCCGCACGGATCACCGGCGCCGCCGTGCAACCCGGCCACCTGGAGCGACGACAGAGGTGCAGATTGCAGACGGTCCGCCACGATGGCTGGGCGGCGAGGTCGCTCGCGCCGCACGGATCGCCGGCGCCGCCGTGCAACCCGGCCACCTGCGAGTTGGCCATCGGCAAGCCAGAGCGGGGCGGCGCACAACGGCACAAGGCCATCGGCCTCAGCCCGCAGGGCGATCACGGTGGAGTCCGGGTGGGGAATTTGTCGATAGTTTGACTTAGCGGTGGCAACTCCGTAAATAGGTGAAACGAAAGGGTACGATGGCATAGGTGTGTAATATGTGATTTGGTGGGAGGGTAAAATTGGAAAGAAAAATGACGTACCACAAGAAATCTTAATACTTTTATTATTACTAGCAGACGTGCCCGTGCGTTGCTACGGGCGAACCACCAGGTGGCTGGTGTTGTGAGGATTTAGTAAGTTGGTCTTTATTGTGACCGTCATTGTCCTTCGAGGTTCTAAAAAACTTCCACTCTCTTATTCTCTTCGACTCTCCAAATATCACTCTAAATAATATGGTACTTTCATTTAATCCATCAAACACAATACTACACACACACACTCTCTTTCTCTCAAACACAATACTACAAAACATCAACAGAACACAATAATCCATCATCGAGGCTCTCAAAACGGATGAAGCCATGGAAGTAAGCTACACGGTCTTCTCCTCGATTTGTTCTGTCAGACTCAACGCAATGAAGTCTCTTCTACTGACGCTGTTTTACCAAAGCCACGCCGTGATGATTGCTTGGTGTCTCCTCTTAATTTTGTACTGTTGAAAGGTAGCTCATGTTTCTGAACTTTTTACGCCAGTACTGACAGCCCTGTTCTCAACCGTATGAATACCAAAATTAAAATGCATCTAATCTTAGTTGTCACGAGTATTGCATCGCACATCTGGAACACGGCAACAACGAGATCCATAGGCTGTAGCAAGCATGGTAGAACTTTACCGAATTCCAAACCCGTTTTCTTGGCCGCCTGGTCCCGTTGGAAAAGTCTCGCTCACCATTTCATGCTGCCGCTAAGCTCCAAGTCCAAAGTCTTCCTTCACACCGATTGATCCGCCTTACGATCGAAAAGTCCCTGTATATCGGATATCTCCCAGCCAACCAGAATCGAATTCCAAATGGTCTAAAATTCATTGACATCATTTTCAAAAGGCTCTCTCTTACAACAACAAACTAAAACGTTTTTAGCTGAAATTTGGTAATGTATGCAGCAATAAATAAGTGAAGTTAAATACTCCTCAGCATACATATATGCTAAAGCAATCAATTCCGCGTGGACTTTGAAAACACAAAGAGAAAGAGATCGAAGGGCAGCTGGAGTATTATTTCTGGGACAGGAACCACTCACCGTCTAGAAACACGCACCAACTGCCCCATTTCCTTGCCAGACCAGAAAACTCCCCGGAGCCACAAAGATTTTCCTCTTCGTTAGCACCAGCAGCACAGCTTGCTGGCTTCTAGAACGCATCCAGACGGCCGGCCCGAATTCAATTCGATTTTTCTCCTTGGTTGAATCCGTTCTTCCTCGTCGCCGGAATCGGGATTCTCCCCCAAATCGGCCCGCTCCATGGCTCTAGCAAGCTAGCGCCTCGCCATGGGCAACTGCTGCGGCGCGCCGTCGTGGCACGGCAGCGGGAAGAACCGGCGGCGGAAGGAGATGCCCAACAAGTTCTCGACGGACTACAACCGCGCCGCGGGCGGGGCTGGTGGTGCTGCGGGACCCGACGGGGCGGGACCTCGGCGCGTCGGGCCACACGCTGGGCGGGGAGCTGGGTCGCGGCGAGTTCGGGGTCACATACCTCTGCACCGACGCCGCCACGGGGACCCGCATGGCCTGCAAGTCCATCTCCAAGCGCAAGCTGCGCACCCCCGTCGACGTCGAGGACGCGCGCCGCGAGGTGGAGATCATGCGCCACATGCCGCCGCACCCCAACATCCGGCGACCTCCGGCCCAGCCAACCACAGATCCGGAAAGACCAGCTTCGTCGTCGCCATCCCTCCCGCGGAGGAGCCGCCGCACGCGCTCGACCGGGCCCTGCCGCCCCGGATGGCAGCGAGCGCCGCCGCCTCGCGCTGCGTCGGATGGCCGCGAGCGCCGCGTGTCCGTTGGCCAGGAGCGCCGCCGCCTCGCGCCTATCGCCGCCTTGAATGGCCAGGAGCGACGCCGCCGGGACGGGCCACGGGGGAAGAAGGGTGTTTCTGAAAAGATTGGGGACGGAACTTTAATCGTTTTATTCAAACATGTATGACTTATGGATGGCATCGGTGGGTATTATGCGATTTGGTGGGAGGGTATATCCGTCTTTTGTACATGACGTACCAACCATCACCTCTGGCTATATTATATAGTAGAGACTAGCAAAATGCCCGTGCGTTGCAACGGGCTACTTAATTTTTTTTTTATGTAAACAAAATGTATATGAAAATTTACAAGATAGAAACGATAGCCTTATAGCATATTTGCCTATGCGTCGCTATGGATTGATTTTAATAAATACATCATTGAAAACTTCACTATTGAAAATCATTTTTTTCTTCTTCTCATCTTAAACTCCCTCTACAATGTGACTCCCTATCCATGTTTTGGCAGTTCATCGTCTCACCGTCGGCGCCTACCGTTGCGGCAAAAAATGAACACCCCTACTTTTATCTCTTCAGCCTTCATCAGCTTTCATGTGACGCCCTAAAAAATGAGTCCAGCAGAGGGAGGAGCCCCTGCGGATTTTTTATTAAGCCTGCGGATCATGTGACACCCTGATGCAGCATTCTATTTGTTACTTGCTGCATTTAATTATAGAGCATATTACCTGTGCGTTGCTACGGGCATCATCGACAACAAATTCATGTGAAACTGAAACCCGTATGGACACTTCAATGGCGTGGGTCTACACCTCTTTCGTCCGCCCCGGCAAGCTAAGAGGGAGACAACCAGCGGTGTAGAACTGCATATAGAGAAGAACTTCTTTTGAACACAACAAGACAAACATAACTTCAGGTAAAATAATAAGGCCCAGAAAACACCCTTGCGACATCATATTTCAAGCATCATGAACTTCAGAAGTGCTGCTCAAAAGAAACTTCTTTTGAACACAACAAGACAAACATAACTTCAGGTAAAATAATAAGGCCCAGAAAACACCCTTGCGACATCATATTTCAAGCATCATGAACTTCAGAAGTGCTGCTCAAAAGTCTAAATAGAATTCTTTGGGAAAATCTTTACTATTTTAAAAAAGCAGACAAAGTATTCTTGCTCATAGAACCATTCAGGCACGTTATAATCCTGGCTTGCTGATCCTTAGTTTTCATTTTTGTTTCGTAGATGTTTGTACATTGTGATTACTTTACACATAGGCAAAACAATCCCCTTTTGAAAGACTACATTGAGAAGATTCATTAGCATCATTGTACTGAACTCTTGGCCAAATTATCTTTGTTTAAAAATACCATCTATTGAATGCTTAGGGACAATAGATTCGTTTATGGTCTAGGACAAGAAATGATGACTCTTTTTTCTGAATAACTACAAGAGTGTCCACGCTTGCACTACTGACTTTCAGAATGGTACAGACGCTTCTGAAGATCATGTGAGTATTTGTTTTGACTTGGAGTATCTCGTAAGAAGCTGATGCAAACGTACCAGTCTACCAGATCAGAAACCCAAATATTCGAGATTACAAAAGCATCATGGCAGTCCTCCTTCCGTTATCCTCCCTGTATCCTGGGATCCCAGCCGTGGACAGAGTCGTGCCAAGGGAAAGCGTCGGTGAGCTCCGTGGACAGAGCAGCTACAGTTGCGATCTGCATCACGGTTTCTCCTGGCTTTGGGGCAGAGGACATCCAAGGACGCCCAGCCCTTGCAGCGCTGCAGCTGCGCCACTGCAGGTGGTAGCAAGTGCTGCGCTGGACGACGGACCGGCCGCTAGAATCCTCGGCGATGCTTGGGTTGAAGCGCGGTATCCTGTGCAGCTCGTTCCCTGCACGGCGTTGGTCCCCAGAAGCTCTACCATGAGCTGCGACGCCGCCTTCTCCCTCCTCCTCGGCCGGGCCGAGCTGTGCGCGGAGGAATCGACGGCGGCGTGGAGCTTTCGCCCGGCGGCGGCCGCGAGTATAGCAGGGGTTGGGGGGAATTGCAAAAGAGTTTTTTTGTGTGTCTCGCAGCAGGAGTACCTCGCCGGAGGAGGAGTATGACGGGAGGACGGGGACGGCGGCGGCTGCGGCGCGCAGCGCAAAGGCACGGGAGCGAGCTATGTTTTCGACCGAGGGGTTGACTTTTTTTTAGCGAGGAGCGAGCCTTCCTCACCATATAGACTGCGGGTTGATTTCCATTTTTCGTAGGGGGTTTTGTACAAAAGTGCCGCGAAGTACCGGACACCGTTAGCTATATTATATAGTAGAGACTAGCAAAATGACCGTGCGTTGCAACGGGAACACATGCAAACCAACTCTAAATGAAATCAAACCAATATGATCATTAATTTTGCATAAGCTATCCAACACTTGTATATATGCCAACTCTTTGCTCTAATAAGCACCCATCGTGTTAATGTGCTTCAGATGCAAATTCCCGTGCACTGTGACTGATATATTTTAGATAAATACCCATCAACATATTTTTTTACCCAGATGTAATCACATGCATGTTAAACCCATTTTATGTAATCATGGAAATTTCCGCACATTCTTTACTAAATCATTGTTGTAACGTCCACAGAAAGAGAAAAATCACTCCTATATGCTCAGTATCATGCACAACCAAGCTGGATAATGGAACCAAAGCCAAAACAATAGCAAAATATATGATTCAGCATATGCATAGCCATGCCGATGCTTAACACCGGATCTCAAAATAAAGAAAAAAAGCTTAACACCGGCAAAGCACCGATGGACTGCAGCGCTAGATTCCTATTCACCTCCACTAAAACATTAAAACAACTAAGACGGTCTTGCCTGCACGCCTTGACCATGCAGTCTCCATAGCCGCCCAAACACCATCCCCAACACCAGTAGGTTGTAGGTATGATCGCCTTTGAGGCACCCTCCTCACACTCAACTGTGTTGTTCTTCAAGCTGGAGCTAGCAACGACAATCTGGTGGAGCACAAGAAGAACGGTGGAGCTGAAAGACAGAGCAGACTGACGAACTGATTAAAACACTTACACCTATTGCCCAAATCCATTGATTCTTCCCTTTAATCCATCCTCATTATCATAAATTAATGTATGGATCCCCCATTGGATTAAGACCTAAGTACTGAATTCCTAAATCCGCTCTCTCTCCGTCAACATCCCCTTTTGCTGTTTCTGATTTCCAGAGTATGCTCGCCGTTGGTTGTCTGAAACCGCTCAACTGGGGCAAGCTCAGGTCGCCCCGCTTGGTCTGTATCCGGTAGGAAATTGTGTCTTGCAACATTTTATATATTTACTACATTGTCCGGAATTAAACTTCAGTCCGGAAGCATCACGGAAATAACATGGAATTAATGATATGGAATTGTACTTAAGAAAATATACTTAACGAAGCCGGTACGCCTATACTGGAACACAGTGTATATTAATATGCTGGAATTATACCCGGGAACAGTATAGATCGGAATGCCAGGTTGTTCATAGGATTAGCTCTATGGATTGATAAAGCCTGCGAGATTGATTTTGTATTCGAACTCGGCGCATGACTCACACATGCGTGCTGGGACCTAATTGTTTAACAGTAATAGGCTCGGTTAATGGCTGTTAATGATAGTTGTTGGTTTAACAAGTCACGAGTACTATCTGGAAACAGATTGAGTTATCTGAAATTTGGAGTCTATATAAAGGTCCCACACTCTAGACTCAATATGCATTGTGAGCGACACCACCGATAAGACAGATGAATAGAGTGTAGGCCGAATTAGTTCCAACCCTAATTTCTAACATTGGTATCAGATGCAAGATTGTTCGCCGGCCGGAAGTAAGATTTGCCGCAACGCTGTTCGCCGTGCACTCTGCCACCGTCGGAAGAGAGGCCGCCGGGCCGACACTCAACCAGATCCTTCGTCGTCGGTCCGTCCCGTCGATTTGATCTGTCGTCGCCTTGTACTGCTACATGCTCGTTGTCTCGATCGGATTGCGTGGAGTATCTCGCCTTCGCGGCTGGGAGCGGCGTCATCTTCTTTTTGCCGTCTGCTGTTGAGATTGTGTGCTTCCGATGGCGCTGCTTTGATCCGTTGATCGAGGTCTGCCACCGTCGGCTTGTCGTCATGTTCCGCTGCAAAACTCGGCTGTGCCGCATGGATCCGATCGCCGATCTGTCGCGCATGCTGCCGCTTCCCGCTGGAATACGAATCAAACTCGAAGACTCACCTGCGGAATCTGCCGATTGTGAACAGTCGCAAGACTCACCCGCGAGGAATCAATTACTCGAGGGATCAGCTTGATCTGGTCGAGGAAGGAAATCAATAATCGACGCAACACATCAGTCACGCACGGGACCGAGGAATTAATCTTGGGAAGAGGCAAGCGCATCATTGATACGATATCAAGATTCTGCTAGTACTCGAGGACGTTTTGCTGGTTGCTGCTGGTCTCTCACGATCGGACCAAGCCAGGGAAAAGCCAGCAAACGGAAGGCTTCGCATGCGTGGATCAAGCAGTTACTCACACCACCGTCATAATTCTTGCACGGGAATCGAGGAAGCTAACTACAGGAAGTTTACTTTTCAATATACAAGTGTATCACTCAGGATTGAGGAAGGTGATTCACGGAAGTCTGCCTGATGTTCGAGAATTTCTTCGCCACGTCAAGCGACTCTCCGCGGTGCAGTTTCTCAGATGAGTACCACTTCTTTAATGATTAAACATTATTTTTCTTTGAGTTATTTAGAACATGGTTGGCTCTAATTACACGGTTTAGAGAGGAAAGATCGTGTGCTTATTTTCAGCCGATAATATTGATTATGTCAATCGAGTTTTTTTAGCACGTCATTGATATATCTAAACCGGAAAAGGAAAGCCATGGAATTTAGACTAAGGAAACTAGACTAGTCCACATGGTTATATCAATATTTGATTCTTTATCTGTTATATATGAGAGTTCACAGATTACATGGAATATTTTGTGTAACCTGGAAGAGGACATATATATACTTTGTAAATGTGGACTTCTTTTATTGGACACCACTCGTTTTTAGAGGAAGTTGGAATTCACTTAGAGGAAATTTATTAAACTCATTGTTAGAAGGATTAATTATTATTTTTGCTACTATGTTTTCTAATTGCTACGGGATTTACATTATCACCGGAATATATTGGACTCATTGGATTACTTCGGAATCGATCGGAATATTTAATAATTCATCGGAATTCTCTGGCGCAACGATGATGACGTGACATGCATGAAGCATATTTATAATGGAAGTGACATTACTTATTATTTTGGAGGAATATGGAAAATACTCCAATGGAAGAGGAAATCGATATTTACTCAACGGTATGTCCAATGTTATTTCTTGCACTAAATATTTGTTTGTCACTACTTTTCCATATAGTTGGATAATGGACTTTGCCTCTACATCATAATTTGATGGAATACAATAGCAAATTTATTGACATGTGAACAATTCTAAAGGAATAATAAGTGTATTAATTAGTCACTAATGATGAATTGTATATACTTTGGAATTGGAAATTATGTAATCAAACTCTGTTTATGGAGGAACTTTCTCTTTGTCACTTACGATGAGAAGGAATTTTGATTTACACTTCTTTATCGGAATTTGTTGATTATATATTCTATTTGGAAAAGGAAGAGTGGAATTTTGCTCAACGGAAAAGTTAGTGCATTATGTAATTTAACACAACGGTCTCATATTATATTGATAATCCGTTGGAAGTTGGTTGTGAAGATAACTCCCATAGGGAGGAATACTTGTAATAGGAACACATGCTCACAATTTTATTGTTGATGGAATTTACGACTTGGTCTTAATCTATAAACAGAATTACGCTTGTTAATTCTGGAATTATAAACTTTAAGTGGGAGGACTATCAGTTATGGATTTTTCTTGAATGTGACATTTGTGGTACTTTGGTTTCACACTCCCACTAGAGGTTCAATTATTTTATCTCATTTACGACTTGGTCACATATCAAGGAAGTGGATTGGCAATTATGGAATTCTAAACTTAAGTGGGAGGATTATGATACTTCATTAGCATATATTTACGATATTTTTGGACACTCCTACTTGAAGTGGATATATTTATTTATTTCATGATTCACATGATATGGTTATTAATATTTTTGACAATATAAGTCGGAAGGTTTTTGTTGTATTAACATCTCGTACTGAAGTGGAAAATCAGTTCATCAAAGGATTACAAGGTTTGAAACTGATTGGTGGGGTAAGTACACTTCAGGAATATTAAATGAAACTAATGTGATGAGCATGGAATTATTCACCGCTGTCTTATGTCATATACTCCGTGGTTGAATGGAGGAATACAACTCTTGGTTATTCCCTTGATTATGTGGAAAAGCATTACATACTACTATTTGTTCTATAAGTCATTATTTATCACAGTCACTGTTTATATTTTGTGAGCTGGAATGAAAGTTTTCTATTTACTGTCACACCGGCATATCATATGAATAAACTCAAAGTAAACTCCCAACACTAACATGTTTAGGAAAAGTGGGAGGAATTAACATGGACCATCACATCTTGGCTATTATTGTATATTCTTTGAGGAACTCACTCTATGTTTTAGAGGAAAAGGTACTTAAAACTCCCAACTCTATGTTTTGAGGAAGTTACTAGTTTTTACTATGAGTGGAAGCATTGCGGGAAAGAATAAACTCGGTGAGGAGGAATAAAAGTTCGGGAACTTGTTATTTTACCAAATAACCGCAAGCCTATAGGTTGTAAATTTATTAATTTATAAGGAGGTTTAATGCAAAATGCTTAGTGGAATTCAAAATTCTAAGCTTGTTATTTAATTCTTTACACAAAGGAAATATTTATACTTTGTGGAAACTCTGGAATTTAGAGGAAGGTCTTATTGTTTAATTCTTTACACAAAGGAAATATTGATACTTTGTGGAAACTCTTTAATTTAGAGGAAGGTGTTGTTGTTTAATTCTTTACACAAAGGAAGTGTTATACTTTGTGAAAACTCTGGAATTTAGAGAAGGTGGGAACAATGACAGTGTTTGCTAATTGAATTGATCAATTCATGTTATTTGGAACAAGCTTCACATCAATGGAATATCAGGTTATACGGTTTTATTACTGATGGAAGATATTCATATACAAAGGTTAGTGTGAATTGTTTTGTGTTATCATTATATGTGCTAACTACGTTCTTATTGTTTTTGAAATATCACATTGATGGAAGTGAAAGCTTGGTTCGGTTCTAACTTTCATATGAAAGGAATGTTCCAAACTTCCTGCATTTTGGGAGTGGAATTACATATATAATTTTTTGATATTTTTTCTATGGAATATTGCAAACCTGTCAAATACCTTTGATTAAGGGAATGATACTCCGCGAGGAACTATGTTTAAACTCGTGAGGAAAAAGGAAGAGTAATTGTCATACCACAGTTATTGTGGGACATTATTCATGCGACCTGATCTTAGCCATGTTGTTGTAATTGTTGCTATTTTGATTAGCACGGAAATGATTTGCTGGAATTATTAGCAAACGGAATATGAATCTTATTGAAATTTTTGGAATCACATAATGGACTTGTCGCGCAATGTCAAGGAAATATGGATTACTAATTATTCATTGATGATCTCAACCTTCAACTACGTGGATATTGACGCTATTTGTGATCTTGGTGAAAGGTAATCTATTTTATGTTATGTGTTAATATTTATCTTTGTAGGTCTTTATGGTGTACAAAGGAAACATGATTTAGTACTCGTTATTTATGAAATATGAATACTTTGATGCATCAAGCATTGAAGGAAGGTCTATGGCTAAGGAATTTTCTTTGTGAACTTAAGGTCGTGGAAAGGTGCGTCATAACCTGTTACTTTGTGATAATTTGACTCCAAAAGTCACAAAGGTTTATATACAACGTGAGTGCACTGAAGGAATAAATTAACGCCTAACCACGTAATAGCATGGGAATTCACTTAGCTGAAATAAAATGTTTTCAGTCAAGTGGGAGATGTAGGAAATTGTGTCTTGCAACATTTTATATATTTACTACACTGTCCGGAATTAAACTTCAGTCCGGAAGCATCACGGAAATAACAGGGAATTAATGATATGGAATTGTACTTAAGGAAATATACTTAAGGAAGCCGGTACGCCTATACTAGAACACAGTGTATATTAATATGCTGGAATTATACCCGCGAACAGTATAGAGCGGAATGCCAGGTTGTTCATAGGATTGGCTCTATGGATTGATAAAGCCTGCGAGTTTGATTTTGTATTCGAACTCGGCGCTTGACTCACACATGCGTGCTGGGACCTAATTGTTTAACAGTAATAGGCTCGGTTAATGGCTGTTAATGATAGTGGTTGGTTTAACAAGTCACGAGTCCTATCTGGAAACAGATTGAGTTATCTGGAATTTGGAGTCTATATAAAGGTCCCACCCTCTAACCTCAATATGCATTGTGAGCGGCACCACCGATAAGACAGAGGAATAGAGGGTAGGCCGAATTAGCTCCAACCCTAATTTCTAACATATCCCACGAGAGTCTATGAGGCTCTCGGCCGGTGGTCGGCTTCGCTGTCACGACGTGATGCTGCTACGACCGGCGGATTCAAGTCGTAATGGATACAGAGAGGCAGAACGGATAGATTTTGTTGGGCAAGAAGGTAGATCGCACATCCTGTTGAACGTATAATTTGGCTGCTAGATACTTATAAGCCAAATTAGTTTTGAATTATTATGGTTCGTTCATTAGTTGACATATTTATCCGAACTTGCAATTTAGTTTAGAAAGAAGCCTTGGTTGAAGCCCAATCAAGCACAGCAACATATACTATACTGAAGCAGGAAGAACATGTAGTGTGCTGTACGGCAGCTATCGAGGACAAATCTTGGCCAGAATCAGATTATAAGGATAAATAGCACAGCGAGGGAGCGGGCGGGCCTTACTTGTGAATTCGCGGACGTCGCCTTTGTGCGCGGCCTCGATGAACCTGGCCTCCAGCAGCCACCGGTCGCCGTCTGCACAGCAGCACAAGCGAATCGAACGAAGGGTCAGACGGCCGGCGAATCGACCAGCAATCGATCCGTCGAGTTGGGTCAGGCCGGTCGCGTACCTTTGCCGAGGAGGAGCTGGAGCTGGCAAGGCAGCGGCAGTTCCCGGGTCCCCATCCTCTCCCTTCACCCCTCCATGGAGCTCTACGCGGCAGACATACTCGACCTGCTCGATCTTAGAGCAGCGGATGTGCGCGACCTGGTGACTCCGCCAGGACGTCGGGTCGGCGAACCGGACGGAGAGCCTGGCCTGCACATGGCGGCTCTCAGCGTGTTTAACCAATTCCCGGCAGCCGCGGAGAGGCCGTCCGCCCGTCCCTGGCCATGACTCGCCAAGCACAACGCCTCCCGGCTCAAGTTGCCTCCAATCCGCCTGCCGTTGCTAGAATAAGATGACATTGGGGATCTGGTTTACATCGGGTCTGCACGACCACTCATCCATTCCTCGTTTCTCCGTAGCGTACATGGATGGATCCATGGTCCGTCGAGGAATAGGAGGGGAGGCGCTCGCACGGCTGGAGGTAGCAGCCCGCATGGAGCCGGGACGGTGCTGCGCTCGACGACGGAGAGGCGCCAGGCAGGCGTCGGCGGCACTTTTTTTGCGGCTTGGGACCAGCGGGGTAGCCAGGGGGTAAAATCAAATCCTTTTTTTTCACTTAGCGGTGGCAGTGGTGGGTAATATTAGATTGTACGCAAGGGTAAAATCGGAAATTGAAAAAACGTACCAACCATCACCTATAGCCATATTATATAGTAGAGATTAGGTATAGATTAATAGCGGTGTTAAAATAGATTGTGCCAGACTGACGGAACTCGGTATCGCGGTACCAAAATTTCCGTAGGATCGTGCCGAAATTATATGGGACCGGCATCGAAATTATGTGAGACTTTACTTATTTTGAAGGGTAAAACCGCCGCTCTCTTCCACGACTCCCACCACTCTCTCGTACTCCAATCCTGCCGCCGGCGCTCTCCGCCTCTCCCACCACTCCTTCCTCTACCTACCCTCCAGTAGCACGCGGGCCTATCGCCGGCCTTCACGGGCGCGGGCGCCGTCGCCGGCCGCGGGTGCTGTCTCCGGCCTCCTCAATACCCCTCGAGGCTCCAGCAGCAGGAGTCGGGCGCTCGGCGTTGGCATCGTTGCCGGCCTCCTCCACCTCCCCTCAAGTAGCAGGAGCTCGCCCGCCCCTTCCCTCCCGCACCACCACCAGCATCTGGCCGTGGGCATGGCCGTGTTCGTCCACATCGGCTTCATCGTCCACGACCATGCCAACATCTTCGTCGCCGCCGATGCCGCGCACATAGTCGGCATCGCTTAGCCCTGCGTGTGTTTGCTTGCTCCCCACCCCTTCTCCTGTCCGGCTGTCCCCCTCCCTCTCCGAAGCTATCCTCTCGATCCGTCGAGCTCGCGTTATTCCACCTCGTCCTGATTGAAAAGCTTTTGCCTTTTCAATCCAATTGCCCTGTTCTGTTTGTGTCGTATATTGAGCTGCATATGTCTACTGTAGAGGCTCATCTCTGCATCAGTATGGACGTATGGTGTATGTGATAGTGCATAAAGTTTTTGTATAGACTTTCATCTTCTGGTGCAGAGATAGATGTGGTTAAATCAGAATCTGCCTTCTCACTGATCTCTGGAAGTAAAGTTTTTTAATTAGTGGATTCTGCATTTTCAAGGTTTCCATTAGGATAAACAGGTTAGTCTCCGATAGTAAAGTGCATACAAATGACTGATAATCAGTTTGTAATAAACTATAGAACTGACAGGATTTAGTCTATTAAAAAGGTCTATCAAAACTCTGTCTGGAATAAACTGATATCGATTCAGTTTGTAATAAACAATTTTCTGCAGGTTGCTTCATGTAATATCTAATTTTGTAATTCCCTGACATCCTGAAATCTGGTTGTCACTTGAACGCTTATTTGTTTTTTTTAACATGATCACCTGGAGACCTTTCTTCGTATTAGTGATGTTATTGCAATACTTGGACTGTTCGAATGATTGTTGGTTCCCCTTATTGTAGTACTGATTGTTTGAACAATAATGTAATTTGGAAATAGCACCTCGCTGGTATACAAAGCTATTGAACAACCATGGACACGCGACAGAACGAGACCACCTACAGCCTTACTGACTGTTGAGGCCACGCAAACTAACGCGTTGGTCGATTACAACAAATCACTTCAACAATGTCAACCTTAAATGTGATGGGAGTAGACGTTGGCACATGTACGAACTGCAGAGACCTCTTAATTTATAGAACAATTGTACAAGACATACAGGGTAGATACACATAGTAGGATACACATTCACAACACACGCTTGGCACCACTGTTTCAAATCTTCATCGAGAACAGTTGAAGCTTGGATGAATGAACATTATCGACGCAGCTGCGACCGAGAACAACAACACTGCACCACGACTAACAAAATCTAGTTATGAAAACAATAGGTGCTCAAAGACCTTATGGTGGGGAAGGTAATGCGCGGAGTTCATCATAAGCATATGCAAGAAGCTCAGAGAAAAACAATCATAAGACGTTCATGTCACAATAACAATCTCTTGTTGTACTCATGATACAAATTAGGCCAAGAACCAATTGCTGCTCATGTCTTAGCTCAGTTAGGCAAGTCAGGGTTTTCTCACATTATTAGCGATGCAGTGCCCTACTGCGTTCGGGAACTGGTCACACTTGATTGTAATGACATTATACCTTAAAGCGACAAGTTTCAGACGCACCCTTTTCCTTCCAGGGTATCTAAGGGGACTGGAAGGTTTTTAATGAGGCGGATTGCTTGCTTATATATATACAGAAAATTTCAAAAAAAAAAATTAGGCCAAGAACCAATTACCACCGAAATTAGGTCCTTTTTTTTTTGAAATTTTCCACATATATATTAGGTTAGCAAGCCGCCTCATTAAAACCGTCCTTCGTAGCAGGCGAAACGATGGATTGTGACAGATACTTCAGGTCAACTGTCACTATCCTGGATTGTAAACAAGGCATCTTATAAAAACAGCACTCATGATGAATACAAGGAACCCTGGACCTAAAAGGCATGCCTAGCCGTTCCGATCAGTGTAGTATATGCATGTGTCATGTAGAAGCACCTCGCACAGCCCAAGATTTCTCTTATATCAGTAGAAAGATAAAAGAACTTCTATGAATTTGTTCTGACAAGTGAGTAACAAGATACCCATATTCAGTGTAAGACCACACGATGATGTGTTGGCATTTATACACAAGTTTGAGACTTCAGAGATACGACTCGGATGATCTGCTTAGATCTTACATGCACTCATACTTAACAAGTAAGCATGATACTATATAGAGGACAGAGCCGCAATAGTTCTAAACACCCAAGAGTAGTGGTTTCATGTATTTTCAGATAATATGAACAGTTGAAAAAATTCAGAGGGGATAAGTAGAATTACTAGAAGCTATTTTTCTTGGGGAAAATAATTCCTTGCATATATAAGCTGGAGTATTAAGGTTGTTTACCTATCTGACAGTAAAACTGAAACTGTTTATGTGTGTTCATATGGCAAAATCTGAGACGAGCATGAACAACAACTAGATTGATACCAGTATGCCACCATACCTTTACGTCCAATCCACCGGTGTGCTTCGCCCGTATAAGTCCCGAGGTAGTGCTCCGCTCACCGGTCACCACGATGCCGATGCAGACCCCTCACCGCCGCAGTCTCCAACCACCACGCTACGCGCCGACTACGCCGTTGTCGAGGACACAAAAAGAGCGCCGCTCACCACCGTTTCTCCACAGCTTATGCACCTAATTCCTCTACAGAGCATCTCCGGTGCCCGTCCATGGCGCCGCTCCCCGTCCCGGCCGCCGCTCGAATCAGATCCGTCGGTGCCATCCCCGTCGACTGGCATCGAAGAATCTTTTTTACGCTTTAGATCATTTGCAATAAAAACGACTAGAAAATTAGATCTTGTTCGATTCTAACACACTTGGAGAACAATATTTAACTATGTACAACATTCTCCGTCACTAGTGCAATACCGCTAAGTTGATGAAACCTCATATGACATTCATGGGAGATCTAGTTGTCAAAGGTCCAATTATCACAAGGGAATGAAAAATTCCTCCTAATTCCACATGAAATGGCAAATCATTGGTGGAGTCTATATAGAAAGCACTTGCGCATCTTGAGACGCCAGTAAACCATAAGAAACAAATTGTAAAATGAAAGTTTATCTAGCTTAAAAGAAAATACATGTAAGGGTATCATGCATGATACCCACAAATAACTCGGCAATGGGCATCTACAACTCGGAGGAATTTTTTTTAAAATGCTATCTTTGTCATCACGATGAGACAAATCAATCAGGTAATCCTTCTTGCCAGTCTTTGAGAGGTCCAACATTTTAATCGAATCTAGAAGTCCGACTTCCTACAAATTAGTGAGCATCTGCATCGCTGGACCTATGAACCGTTTCTGTGTTATCTCCAGGAACAACCCATCCAACTCATGCTTCCGTACAACACACTCGCGAGGACGGCTGGACAATGCCGCATCACCTAGGATACTCGCAGGTGATATGAGTGTCGGCCGGTAATCCAGTAGATTCGACGGCTCACCACATTGTGCACCCTTGAAGTGTTCTGGCAATTCGTACTCGATTGTGAGTGAGCTTAAAGCCGGCAACCTGTTGCCACCATCTTCTTCGTCTTCCGCAGTAGGCTCGTGGAGTTTGTACAAATAGGCACCACTAATTTTAAACACGGTGAAAAGAAGGCCACCTCCGCAGTCCCAGGCACCCTCGATATGATCGTACTCCTGAAAGTTTTCATTGACTAGAATGTATAGCTGCTCCCACCGGTGATCCGGAGTGAGTAACCAGATCACATTGTCTTGGCCGTCCTGCTCGTAGATGCACGGTCGGCCATGTATCTCCAACATGGTGAAATCTATGGCCAGGTCTTCCCCTTCCGGCAAGGCAATGCTGGTGGCGACCTCGGTATCGACGTCAAAGGCGAGCACCATCGTCACGAACCAATCGTGACATGTCATCGTCTCATCGAAAAACTGCATCGTATAGATAAGGAAGTACACTTTGCCGTCGGCCGTGTGTAGACTGTGACGACACATCATGTCGTCGTCCCACGAGAACACCGTCCTCGGTTCTTGGCCGTCGCTGCCGTCCAGTGATACCACCATCAACCTTGTGCAGTCCTTGTCATCCTCACAAATGAGAGCCTTGTAGACCTTGCTCGAGGCCCCGCACCCAAAACCCATGATGCGTCGGTCCACGTTCTTGTTTTGAGGGGGCGGCAACGGCAAGGACAGGCGTGCCTCCTCCTTGGTGGCAGGGTTGAAAAGGACGCCCTCGACGGAAGGGGCGCCTCTGGAGCCGCTGGACACGAGGACAAGCCCATTGCACGTGCCGGCGTAAGAGCCGCCGTTCGCATCAATGGTGTGCTTCATGGCGAACGTGGGGCCGGCCACATGGAACTCGAAAGCCATGCTGTACTCATGGCCATAGAGGCGAGCGACGTGCGGGGGCTCCGGCGGCGGGCCGAGCAGACGGTGGCGAAGCCAGAAGTGCGGGCTAGCGAGGAGCTGCCGGAAACGCTTGGAGAGCACGGAGCAGCGCACGGCGCAGCGCGCCGGCAGACGCGCGAGGATCTCGTCGGCCACGAACTCGTCTCTGAAGACGACAGCCTTGTCGTCTGTCGCCTTACTGGACGCCATGATTTCTGCAGGGGGCTGGTTACACCGACGGCCGGGCTATATATGATCCGAGTTGGATGTTTGGATTCTTTGTGTTTCCGCAAGATCAGCTCTGGGCAGTCTTTGCGCCGTGCTCGGGGAAATATATAAAGGGAACACGACGTCTCGGGGTTGGAGTCCTGCTCGGCTACCTACTCCGAGTCCATCTTGGATTTCTTGGGGCCAGGGCACGGTGCGGGCAGTGCTTTAATTTGTTTCCGATACGACATCGATCAGCAGTGCAAAATCGGTGCGGGCTGCGGATGGATTAAAAAGTCAGCGAGGAGCTGCCGGAAGGTAAAGAAAGAGACGAGGCACGGAGTCAAGCGATTTCTATCCCCTTGTGTTTCCGTCTGTTGTAGTATCATATAGTACAACATGAGCAGCAAAATCGATCAACCTGAAGCCTGAGCTTCTGTTGGGTTGATTCCAATCGATCCATCTCTCTCCCTTTCTCTCTATTTTTCCTGCAACTAGATTGTTGACGGACGCTTTATTTGTTGGTGAAAAGTAATTCATTTTATTTGTATTCATTTAGCTCTATTTTGTGTGGACACTCATTCAATTAACTTGGTTTTGTATGGCTAGTACAAAATCTTCGTATAACACATGAGTTATATTATAGAAGTCATATCCATAATCTGAATTATGTCATCTAACCGACCATTTGATTAAAATATAGTTTTCCATATGGAAATACTTCAGAAATTTGATGGGCAGATCAAAGGTTAAATCTAAGAAATTGACAACCATCACCAGGACATATATCTCTTTGATCTATCAAAGAGCCTTTTTGACCCAAACTTGCTTCAGAATAACTTCTAACTTTGCAAGAAACTTCATCATCAGAACAATCAGACTGAAAGCAAATGATCTAGTGCATCAGCTATTTCATGTTCTTAAAGTCACAAATATATGAGTATGTTTATAACCAAACTCTAAAATGACCTTAATAACCAGCAGTACGCACCAACTCTTTTAAACTATCACATCGTTAAACTTGCACCATACAGAAACCCATACAACAGCATCACATGATTTCTGCATAAATGATAAAAGATATAAACTACAGTGTGTCCTCATCTGAAGCTCCAGGCTTGTGCACACATAAATTCTAAATTGTCATGTCATTTAACTTGCACCACATAGAAACCCATACAACAGCATCACATGATTTCTGCATAAATGATAAAAGAAATAAACTACAGTGTGTCCTCATCTGAAGCTCCAGGCTTGCGAACACATAAACTCCAGGCTTGTGTTATCATTATATGTGCTAACTATGTTCTTATTGTTTTTGAAATATCACATTGATGGAAGTGAAAGCTTGGTTCGGTTCTAACTTTCATATGAAAGGAATGTTCCAAACTTCCTGCATTTTGGGAGTGGAATTACATATATAATTTTTTGATATTTTTCTATGGAATATTGCAAACCTGTCAAACACCTTTGATTAAGGGAATGATACTCCGCGAGGAACTATGTTTAAACTCGTGAGGAAAAAGGAAGAGTAATTGTCATACCACAGTTATTGTGGGACATTATTCATGCGACCTGATCTTAGCCATGTTGTTGTAATTGTTGCTATTTTGATTAGCACGGAAATGATTTGCTGGAATTATTAGCAAACGGAATATGAATCTTATTGAAATTTTTGGAATCACATAATGGACTTGTCGCGCAATGTCAAGGAAATATGGATTACTCATTATTCATTGATGATCTCAACTTTCAACTACGTGGATATTGACGCTATTTGTGATCTTGGTGAAAGGTAATCTATTTTATGTTATGTGTTAATATTTATCTTTGTAGGTCTTTATGGTGTACAAAGGAAACATGATTTAGTACTCGTTATATATGAAATATGAATACTTTGATGCATCAAGCATTGAAGGAAGGTCTATGGCTAAGGAATTTTCTTTGTGAACTTAAGGTCGTGAAAAGGTGCATCATAACCTGTTACTTTGTGATAATTTGACTCTAAAAGTCACAAAGGTTTATATACACTGAAGGAATAAATTAACGCCTAACCATGTAATAGCATGGGAATTCACTTAGCTGAAATAAAATGTTTTCAGTCAAGTGGGAGATGTAGGAAATTGTGTCTTGCAACATTTTATATATTTACTACACTGTTCAGAATTAAACTTCAGTCCGGAAGCATCACGGAAATAACAGGGAATTAATGATATGGAATTGTACTTAAGAAAATATACTTAAGGAAGCCGGTACGCCTATACTAGAACACAGTGTATATTAATATGCTGGAATTATACCCGCGAACAGTATAGAGCGGAATGCCAGGTTGTTCATAGGATTGGCTCTATGGATTGATAAAGCCTGCGAGTTTGATTTTGTATTCGAACTCGGCGCATGACTCACACATGCGTGCTGGGACCTAATTGTTTAACAGTAATAGGCTCGGTTAATGGCTGTTAATGATAGTGGTTGGTTTAACAAGTCACGAGTCCTATCTGGAAATAGATTGAGTTATCTGAAATTTGGAGTCTATATAAAGGTCCCACCCTCTAGCCTCAATATGCATTGTGAGCGGCACCACCGATAAGGCAGAGGAATAGAGGGTAGGCCGAATTAGCTCCAACCCTAATTTCTAACATATCCCACGAGAGTCTATGAGGCTCTCGGCCGGTGGTCGGCTCCGCTGTCACGACGTGATGCTGCTACGACCGGCGGATTTAAGTCGTAATGGATACAGAGAGGCAGAACGGATAGATTTTGTTGGGCAAGAAGGTAGATCGCACATCCTGTTGAACGTATAATTTGGCTGCTAGATACTTATAAGCCAAATTAGTTTTGAATTATTGTGGTTCGTTCATTAGTTGACATATTTATCCGAACTTGCAATTTAGTTTAGAAAGAAGCCTTGGTTGAAGCCCAATCAAGCACAGCAACATATACTATACTGAAGCAGGAAGAACATGTAGTGTGCTGGACGGCAGCTATCGAGGACAAGTCTTGGCCAGAATCAGATTATAAGGATAAATAGCACAGCGAGGGAGCGGGCGGGCCTTACTTGTGATTTCGCGGACGTCGCCTTTGTGCGCGGCCTCGATGAAGCTGGCCTCCAGCAGCCACCGGTCGCCGTCTGCACAGCAGCAGCACAAGCGAATCGAACGAAGGGTCAGACGGCCAGCGAATCGACCAGCAATCGATCCGTTGAGTTGGGTCAGGCCGGTCGCGTACCTTTGCCGAGGAGGAGCTGGAGCTGGCAAGGCAGCGGGAGTTCCCGGGTCCCCATCCTCTCCCTTCACCCCTCCATGGAGCTCTACGCGGCAGACATACTCGACCTGCTCGATCTTAGAGCAGCGGATGTGCGCGACCTGGTGACTCCGCCAGGACGTCGGGTCGGCGAACCGGACTGAGAGCCTGGCCTGCACATGGCAGCTCTCAGCGTGTTTAACCAATTCCCGGCAGCCGCGGAGAGGCCGTCCGCCCGTCCCTGGCCATGACTCGCCAAGCACAACACCTCCCGGCTCAAGTTGCCTCCAATCCGCCTGCCGTTGCTAGAATAAGATGACATTGGGGATCTGGTTTACATCGGGTCTGCACGACCACTCATCCCTTCCTCGTTTCTCCGTAGTGTACATGGATGGATCCATGGTCCATCGAGGAATAGGAGAGGAGGCGCTCGCACGGCTGGAGGTAGCAGCCCGCATGGAGCCGGGACGGTGCTGCGCTCGACGACGGAGAGGCGCCAGGCAGGCGTCGGCGGCACTTTTTTTGCGGCTTGGGACCAGCGGGGTAGCCAGGGGGTAAAATCAAATCGTTTTTTTTCACTTAGCGGTGGCAGTGGTGGGTAATATTAGATTGTACGCAAGGGTAAAATCGGAAATTGAAAAAACGTACCAACCATCACCTATAGCCATATTATATAGTAGAGATTAGGTATAGATTAATAGCGGTGTTAAAATAGATTGTGCCAGACTGACGGAACTCGGTATCGCGGTACCAAAATTTCCGTAGGATCGTGCCGAAATTATATGGGACCGGCATCGAAATTATGTGAGACTTTACTTATTTTGAAGGGTAAAACCGCCGCTCTCTTCCACGACTCCCACCACTCTCTCGTACTCCAATCCTGCCGCCGGCGCTCTCCGCCTCTCCCACCACTCCTTCCTCTACCTACCCTCCAGTAGCACGCGGGCCTATCGCCGGCCTTCACGGGCGCGGGCGCCGTCGCCGGCCGCGGGTGCTGTCTCCGGCCTCCTCAATACCCCTCGAGACTCCAGCAGCAGGAGTCGGGCGCTCGGCGTTGGCATCGTTGCCGGCCTCCTCCACCTCCCCTCAAGTAGCAGGAGCTCGCCCGCCCCTTCCCTCCCGCACCACCACCAGCATCTGGCCGTGGGCATGGCCGTGTTCGTCCACATCGGCTTCATCGTCCACGACCATGCCAACATCTTCGTCGCCGCCGATGCCGCGCACATAGTCGGCATCGCTTAGCCCTGCGTGTGTTTGCTTGCTCCCCACCCCTTCTCCTGTCCGGCTGTCCCCCTCCCTCTCCGAAGCTATCCTCTTGATCCGTCGAGCTCGCGTTATTCCACCTCGTCCTGATTGAAAAGCTTTTGCCTTTTCAATCCAATTGCCCTGTTCTGTTTGTGTCGTATATTGAGCTGCATATGTCTACTGTAGAGGCTCATCTCTGCATCAGTATGGACGTATGGTGTATGTGATAGTGCATAAAGTTTTTGTATAGACTTTCATCTTCTGGTGCAGAGATAGATGTGGTTAAATCAGAATCTGCCTTCTCACTGATCTCTGGAAGTAAAGTTTTTTAATTAGTGGATTCTGCATTTTCAAGGTTTCCATTAGGATAAACAGGTTAGTCTCCGATAGTAAAGTGCATACAAATGACTGATAATCAGTTTGTAATAAACTATAGAACTGACAGGATTTAGTCTATTAAAAAGGTCTATCAAAACTCTGTCTGGAATAAACTGATATCGATTCAGTTTGTAATAAACAATTTTCTGCAGGTTGCTTCATGTAATATCTAATTTTGTAATTCCCTGACATCATGAAATCTGGTTGTCACTTGAACGCTTATTTGTTTTTTTTAACATGATCACCTGGAGACCTTTCTTCGTATTAGTGATGTTATTGCAATACTTGGACTGTTCGAATGATTGTTGGTTCCCCTTATTGTAGTACTGATTGTTTGAACAATAATGTAATTTGGAAATAGCACCTCGCTGGTATACAAAGCTACTGAACAACCATGGACACGCGACAGAACGAGACCACCTACAGCCTTACTGACTGTTGAGGCCACGTAAACTAACGCGTTGGTCGATTACAACAAATCACTTCAACAATGTCAACCTTAAATGTGATGGGAGTAGACGTTGGCACATGTACGAACTGCAGAGACCTCTTAATTTATAGAACAATTGTACAAGACATACAGGGTAGATACACATAGTAGGATACACATTCACAACATACGCTTGGCACCACTGTTTCAAATCTTCATCGAGAACAGTTGAAGCTTGGATGAATGAACATTATCGACGCAGCTGCGACCGAGAACAACAACACTGCACCACGACTAACAAAATCTAGTTATGAAAACAATAGGTGCTCAAAGACCTTATGGTGGGGAAGGTAATGCGCGGAGTTCATCATAAGCATATGCAAGAAGCTCAGAGAAAAACAATCATAAGACGTTCATGTCACAATAACAATCTCTTGTTGTACTCATGATACAAATTAGGCCAAGAACCAATTGCTGCTCATGTCTTAGCTCAGTTAGGCAAGTCAGGGTTTTCTCACATTATTAGTGATGCAGTGCCCTACTGCGTTCGGGAACTGGTCACACTTGATTGTAATGACATTATACCTTAAAGCGACAAGTTTCAGACGCACCCTTTTCCTTCCAGGGTATCTAAGGGGACTGGAAGGTTTTTAATGAGCCGGATTTCTTGCTTATATATATACAGAAAATTTCAAAAAAAAAATTAGGCCAAGAACCAATTACCACCGAAATTAGGTCCTTTTTTTTTTGAAATTTTCCACATATATATTAGGTCAGCAAGCCGCCTCATTAAAACCGTCCTTCGTAGCAGGCGAAACGATGGATTGTGACAGATACTTCAGGTCAACTGTCACTATCCTGGATTGTAAACAAGGCATCTTATAAAAACAGCACTCATGATGAATACAAGGAACCCTGGACCTAAAAGGCATGCCTAGCCGTTCCGATCAGTGTAGTATATGCATGTGTCATGTAGAAGCACCTCGCACAGCCCAAGATTTCTCTTATATCAGTAGAAAGATAAAAGAACTTCTATGAATTTGTTCTGACAAGTGAGTAACAAGATACCCATATTCAGTGTAAGACCACACGATGATGTGTTGGCATTTATACACAAGTTTGAGACTTCAGAGATACGACTCGGATGATCTGCTTAGATCTTACATGCACTCATACTTAACAAGCAAGCATGATACTATATAGAGGACAGAGCCGCAATAGTTCTAAACACCCAAGAGTAGTGGTTTCATGTATTTTCAGATAATATGAACAGTTGAAAAAATTCAGAGGGGATAAGTAGAATTACTAGAAGCTATTTTTCTTGGGGAAAATAATTCCTTGCATATATAAGCTGGAGTATTAAGGTTGTTTACCTATCTGACAGTAAAACTGAAACTGTTTATATGTGTTCATATGGCAAAATCTGAGACGAGCATGAACAACAACTAGATTGATACCAGTATGCCACCATACCTTTACGTCCAATCCACCGGTGTGCTTCGCCCGTATAAGTCCCGAGGTAGTGCTCCGCTCACCGGTCACCACGATGCCGATGCAGACCCCTCACCGCCGCAGTCTCCAACCACAACGCTACGCGCCGACTACGCCGTTGTCGAGGACACAAAAAGAGCGCCGCTCACCACCGTTTCTCCACAGCTTATGCACCTAATTCCTCTACAGAGCATCTCCGGTGCCCGTCCATGGCGCCGCTCCCCGTCCCGGCCGCCGCTCGAATCAGATCCGTCGGTGCCATCCCCGTCGACTGGCATCGAAGAATCTTTTTTACGCTTTAGATCATTTGCAATAAAAACGACTAGAAAATTAGATCTTGTTCGATTCTAACACACTTGGAGAACAATATTTAACTATGTACAACATTCTCCGTCACTAGTGCAATACCGCTAAGTTGATGAAACCTCATATGACATTCATGGGAGATCTAGTTGTCAAAGGTCCAATTATCACAAGGGAATGAAACATTCCTCCTAATTCCACATGAAATGGCAAATCATTGGTGGAGTCTATATAGAAAGCACTTGCGCATCTTGAGACGCCAGTAAACCATAAGAAACAAATTGTAAAATGAAAGTTTATCTAGCTTAAAAGAAAATACATGTAAGGGTATCATGCATGATACCCACAAATAACTCGGCAATGGGCATCTACAACTCGGAGGAATTTTTTTTAAAATGCTATCTTTGTCATCACGATGAGACAAATCAATCAGGCAATCCTTCTTGCCAGTCTTTGAGAGGTCCAACATTTTAATCGAATCTAGAAGTCCGACTTCCTACAAATTAGTGAGCATCTGCATCGCTGGACCTATGAACCGTTTCTGTGTTATCTCCAGGAACAACCCATCCAACTCATGCTTCCGTACAACACACTCGCGAGGACGGCTGGACAATGCCGCATCACCTAGGATACTCGCAGGTGATATGAGTGTCGGCCGGTAATCCAGTAGATTCGACGGCTCACCACATTGTGCACCCTTGAAGTGTTCTGGCAATTCGTACTCGATTGTGAGTGAGCTTAAAGCCGGCAACCTGTTGCCACCACCTTCTTCGTCTTCCGCTGTAGGCTCGTGGAGTTTGTACAAATAGGCACCACTAATTTTAAACACGGTGAAAAGAAGGCCACCTCCGCAGTCCCATGCACCCTCGATATGATCGTACTGCTGAAACTTTTCATTGACTAGAATGTATAGCTGCTCCCACCGGTGATCTGGAGTGAGTAACCAGATCACAGTGTCTTGGCCGTCCTGCTCGTAGATGCACGGTCGGCCATGTATCTCGAACATCGTGAAATCTATGGCCAGCTCTTCCCTTCCGGCAAGGCAATGCTGGTGGTGACCTCGGTATCGACGTCGAAGGCGAGCACCATCGTCACGAACCAATCGTGACATGTCATCGTCTCATCGAAAAACTGCATCGTATAGATAAGGAAGTACACTTTGCCGTCGGCCGTGTGTAGACTGTAACGACACATCATGTCGTCGTCCCACGAGAACACCGTCCTGGGCTCATGGCCGTCGCTGCCGTCCAGTGATACCACCATCAACCTTGTGTAATTTTTGTCAACCTCACGGATGAGAGCCTTGTAGACCTTGCTCGAGGCCCCGCACCCAAAACCCATGATGAGGCGGCTCACGTTCTTGTTTTGAGGGGGCGGCAACGGCAAGGACAGGCGTGCCTCCTCCTTGGTGGCAGGGTTGAAAAGGACGCCCTCGACGGAAGGGGCGCCACTGGAGCCGCTGGACACGAGGACAAGCCCATTGCACGTGCCGGCGTAAGAGCCGCCGTTCGCGTCAATGGTGTGCTTCATGGCGAACGTGGGGCCGGCCACATGGAACTCGAAAGCCATGCCGTACTCATGGCCATAGAGGCGAGCGACGTGCGGGGGCTCCGGCGGCGGGCCGAGCAGACGGTGGCGAAGCCAGAAGTGCGGGCTAGCGAGGAGCAGCCGGAAACGCTTGGAGAGCACGGTGCAGCGCACGGCGCAGCGCGCCGGCAGACGCGCGAGGATCTCGTCGGCCACGAACTCGTCTCCGAAGACGACAGCCTTGTCGTCGGTCGCCTTACTGGACGCCATGATTTCTGCAGGACGGGTATCTTACACCGACGGCCGGCCTATACTATATATCGTACTAGTTGTAAGCCCGTGCGTTGCTACGGAATAAACAGATAATAACCGACGTGCCTTTCCATGCTTGAGCCTTTCCATGCTTGAACCAATCAATCTTTGCGTCTCCACTCACCATTACATGATCATTTTGTGGATAATGAAGGATATGCAACTATGTTCAATGACACAATGCAAGCACAGTAGTCAATAATCTTTACTGTTACATTTTGACATCGCTTTTTAAGGTGTAGATTAAGCTATTAATATATTTTTAAGAGGCCAGTCGCCATTTTTTTGTTGAACTTGGAAAACTTTCCATTAAACCACAAGCGCAACACTATCGCTGGCTATCAGAACATATACAGAGTACAGAGGGTACTCGAACCACTCAGCGGTCGGTACACTCGCCCTAAAGCCATAATCAGCTAAAGCTTGATCAACTTTATTACATTCACGCCTACAGAAGCGAAACTCAAAACAATAAAAGTTCAGGATGCAAGTACTACGTGTTTCCCTCAGTAGGACACAAAAATCAGCTAGCTCATAATCATTAGAGGAAAGTGCAGTCACCAGCGTAGAGGAATCGGATTCGAGAACAACTCTGTTTGCTCCAAAACTCGCTGCTCCCAAAACTGCAAACAGGCAAGCATTTGCTTCTGCGTGTAGAGTGGAGCGAACATGAGGAATCTTCCCGGTACCACCAGCAAGAAATTCTCCCTGATCATCTCGTACTACAAATCCCCAGGTTTTTGCACCGGTAGCTTCAACAAATGATGCATCAAAATTAACTTTAACAAACTCAAGTGGCGGTACTTCCCAGCAAACTTTTCACGTGGTATAGCTTCTTTCCTTACAGGTTCTTCAGACAACTCCCGGTATAGTGCTTGTTAATAAATTTACAAACCTCTTGTGTTGACCAAGC
The DNA here is from genome assembly GCA_947311845.1 of Poa pratensis. Classification (NCBI taxonomy): domain Eukaryota; kingdom Viridiplantae; phylum Streptophyta; class Magnoliopsida; order Poales; family Poaceae; genus Poa; species Poa pratensis. The sequence continues at coordinate 7,807,400 of CAMZMU010000052.1, forward strand.
TTTCTCACCCGCATTTACTTTGTTTCGCGTGGTCCAAATATCCCAGAGAACTACAGCAATTCTCCTCTGGAGCTCGGGTTGCATTCCCCAAATCTTCTCGAGCATGGCCATAGTCGATTGACACATCAGCAACTCCAGTCGAACTGCCTCCAGACCAGGCGCTTTCAGACCAAGATGTAACAAAATGCCATTATATTATGTACTTTTTGGTGATGCACCTGCTGCCGTGTCTGTTTATCCACCCTATTGCAACAAATTTAAACTTTCTATAAGAAATACATAATGGCTCTCTAATGGACTTGTTTCTGTTGTTTAAGAGACATTTCAGATACAATTTCAAATATATAAGTACATTGTGTGAACATGACTTCTGTATGGAAAGACTAACATTTTTGCCATGTAAAATATAGTCATATGTTCTTCTCTGTTTTGGTCTTGCTATGCCACTATGCTCGGCTTTAAAAAGAGAGCCTAAACCAAACAAGACAACCGAACGGGTCATGAATAAGTACAAAGGCCAAATACCTAAAAGCGGAAAGAGACGAAAAGCACAAAATGTAAAAATAAAATCTAGCTAAAGCGTAGAGAGAACACCTGCTTGAGCAGCCTGCACCGCCACCCAAAAAACAAACTGAACAAGATTTTGGTCAAGTTTCCAAGACAATTCATAAACCTCACTGGTCCTATTACTTGAAAAATAAATTTCTGCTATAACCGTTGCCTCTTGACAAAATGCCACAAACTCTAAGGAAACAATCTTGATACAAAAATCTGTCACATATTTAATTTTTAGGTTTTCTTAAGCAAGATAAAATAGATGAAATGCCAGGATGGTTTAGATAGTAGGCTTTCTTAGGAAAGCAAGTAAACATGAGCCCACTTCTTCACCTAATTACAATGCAAGCAGAAATAATAAACAATGCAGCTTGCTTATATAGTGGAGCTTTCGAAATAAAACAGCCGTCTACATAACTCTCACTTAGGAATTTGTAAACAGTTTCTGGACAGAAAAAGTATTAAGTGATTGTCTATTTTTGGCTCCTGGCCATTGTCAAGGAAGCTCTTTGTCAAGGCCTCCCGGCCATTGTCGAAGCTGTGGAGGCCCTCAAACGTCCAAGCTGGCTGAAAGACGTGATTTGGCACTTGCTTAATGACGTGATTTGGAACAATGGTGGGAAGATTGCTTAATGTTCTTGGTGTTTTGGAATACAGTGTTACAAAACTGATAAGATATAACAAGAATCAAGATGTATCTCATAGACCGCTTGCCTACTGCTACGATATGAAATATTTGTACTACTAAAAATAATATCGATACCTGAAGTTATGGTCCAAGAGTTTCGAAGGGCCCTTTACGCTTGATGGCACTTCACCTTGCTGTGGCAAGTAAACAGAGAAACAAACTATTATAATGGCATTTTTTAGTTACATTTTCTGAAGCGGTCATTTTTGCACAATCTCACCTTGTAAATAAAACTTTCCAGCGGTCATTTTTGCACTATCCCCGGAGTAATCCACACAAGAACACTGAAGGCAAGTGAACAACCCATTTCTTCTATCTACTAAAAACTGAAACACCCGTACGTGTCTCTTCTCCTCAATCGACATAACCCTGTGGTGATGCAGCATTAGAGTATGGATTAGTGATCAATAATTAGATTACTGGACAAACATGCTCAAATGATATTCATCCAGATACATAATCTATATAACAAAAATTCTACAAAATACACACATCTCATGATACACTTGGTACAGTACAACAAATACAAAATCCATACAGCAAAATATGAACAAAATCATGCAGGTCAGCAACTCACAGATCTATAATGCTCCGTTTGGATGTTCGCATTGGGAGGCTAGACATTATATTGAGATGAATATCCAATACATAGGATATTAATATTGAGATTGAATGTCAATATTTCTGTTTGGATGTGTTAGATATTCGGTTCCCAGACAAGATATTGAGTTTGAATGTCAACTGATTCCTATTTGAATGAAAATAAACAACTAATCTTAGCAATAGCTCATGAAAGAAAAAATGGTGCCAGTAGAGAAACCAGGTTAGAAGTGTTATATTCAGCAGATCTAACAATAAACCGTCCAAGAAAGTGATGAATCAATTTATGATAGGTGACAACAATCTAAATCTTGATGGTGATTTTTCCATTAATGAAAATAAACAGCAACCCCAAAGTCATGTTGTGATGTATGTATTTGATTGCAAGTACAGCTGCCTGTAGAATAACTTGTTGGTCCCGATTGATGTCTCTTACCTTCTTATTCTAGAATCTTTGAAGAACCAATGATCTAATTAGGTAATTCGAATTGAGTTGTCTGCCTGATTTTCCATACACGCAATGACGCAACGCAATGACATGGTGCATTACAGGACCCTCACCTTGATATACTTGGGCTTCTCCATCTCGATCCACATGAGAGACATAGCTCTCAACAAAGAACTTGAACCCAATCTCGAGCTCAGCATCATAGGAGCCTAATGACCCTGGACCGCTGGCACCAGGGCACGAAATCCTCGTAGAGGTCTACAGCCGCGACGACCGCGTACATCTGCTCCGGCGAGTACCTAGTAATCCCACAGCCAGCACGATTAATCATGTTTCCGTTTCAGAAGCTAATCAATCAATTACATAAGAAAAGACAAGACATAACAGAGGGCTGCCCATTTCCACCGTACATACCCCATGACGCGCCTCTCCTCGTAGACCTTGGAGAGGACGCTCCCCTCCTCCCCGTCGCCGCACCCGAGGAATCCCCTCGTCTGCGTGGACAACACAGGGGCAAAATCGTCCAAAAAAATGACGTACCAACCATCACCTCTAGCTATATTATATAGTAGAGATATGCAATTCAGTGCTCCTTGATTCAAAGGAATGACATAGGATTTTCGAAATTCAACACAGTTTTCGAAATTCATATGTTTTCCAACATATTTTTAAGGAAAGTAGTCGTATTTTAGGAATTCAGATGTTTTTTTCTAAATGAAAAAAATAGAAGGAAATTAGTCGTACAGCATGGGAGTTGCCGTCGCACCAGCTCGTCTTCCACCTTGGCCTCCAATCCACCAGTCCAGTCCACCTTCCTCTGCGTCGTCAATGGCGCCTCCCTCCCCCAAACCCTAGCCCCTCCCCCACCCCCTCCCCGCACCAGCCATGGGATCCCACCCGGTGCCGCCCTCCCGCACGGCCCTCTCCCCTCCGCCGCCACGCTCGACCCGGCCTCCCTCGCCGCGCTCCCGCCCTCCACGCCGCTCACCGTGCGCTCCGCCGCCCTCGCCGCGCCGCACCTCCTCTACCTCGGCACGGGCGGCGGCAAGCTCCTCCTCTTCTCCCTCCACACCCCCTCCTCCCCGGAGTTCCTCCGCCTCCTCCCCGTCGGCGCCACCCGCCCCGTCTCCGCCATCCTCCCGCTCCCCGCCGTCTCCCGCGTCCTCCTCCTCGCCGACGGCGCCCTCCTCCTCGCCGACCCGCTCCTCGCCCGCCCCGTCCGCCGCCTCGGCTCCCTCCGCCACGTCGCCGCCGTCGCCGCCTCCCCCTCATCCTGCTCCCTCGCGGTCGCCGTACGCAACAAGCTCCTCCTCCTCAACCTCACCCTGCGCGAGGCCGACGAGCTAGAGGTCCACACGCGCGAGATCGCCTCTAACGTCGACGGGATCACCGCGCTCGCGTGGGTCGGCGAGGACTCGGTCTTCGCCGGCTCCGCCTCCGGGTACTCCCTCTTCTCCATCAGCACGGGGCGGCGCGTGGACATATTCGCCCTCCCGGAGTCGGCCGGGGCGCCGAGGATCAGGCCGCTGGCCGGGGGCGAGGAGGTCATGCTGCTGGTGGACAACGTCGGGGTGGTTGTCGACCGCTTCGGGCAGCCTGCCGGGAGCAGCTTCGTGTTTAACGGCAGGCCGGACTGCATCGTCGAGGTGTCGCCGTACGTGGTGGTGGCCGGGGAGTCTAGGTTGGACGTGTACAGGAGGAGGAATGGGGCGCACTTGCAGACCATTCCGATCGCGAGGAGCCGTGCCGGTGTTTTGACCATGGCGAGTGATGGTGATGGGAGTGGCGGCGAGGTCGTTGTGATCGCTACGGCTTATAAGGTAAAGTAGGTATGTTAACTCACCATTGATGGAACTTGTTCCTGAATTCTAATTTCTAGTTACACGACAGACAAGGTCTTTTTCAGTGGACATGTTTACATGCGCCCGGAAGAACATTCAACTTATAATTTGCATGAATTGAAATTAAAATGTTTATGGAAGAGCAACTTACACTAGTTTATGGCTTTGAATAAGCTTAAGAACCAAACAATTTCCCTTTTATCTACAAATATGCAGGCTGCTATCGAATAACAATATTGTCAGAAAATTTGCCGTTATGATTAACATCACTTTAACAGATTTATGCTCCACGTTATCAGTTAATTATAAGCTGTTACGGTACCAACCAACTAGTGCCAATTATTTGCTACTTTTCACATCTCAAGTTTTATGCAGACTGCACTCATGTGACACTAACAGCTGAATGGCTTGTCCAGGTTTTCTGCTACCACAAAGTATCTGCGGTGGAACAGATCAAGGCGCCGCTGCGAAAAAAGAATTACAGGGAAGCTATTTCTTTGTTGGAAGAGTTTGAATGTGACGGTGAAATCTCAGAGGAAATGATTTCCTTTGTGCACGCACAACTTGGATTCTTGCTATTCTTTGACTTGCGTTTTGAGGATGCTGTTAATCATTTCTTGCTGTCTGAGACTATGCAACCAGCAGAAATATTTCCATTCATCATGCGGGATCCTAATCGCTGGTCAGATCTGGTACGTCACATTGTCAGTTAGCTGGGAAGTTGGAGTTAATTTTGAGATAGCGGATTTACTTCATTTTCCAGTTCGAAATTATGGTATAATGTGCATGAAGATTTAAGTATCTGCAAGACCCCTTTTGAATTTGCTTTTAACCTGTTCTTGTGTATGACAAAAGTTCAGGATGAATAAAGTTTTTAGTTTCTAGTATGATTCAGTTAATCTAAGTCAACCAGTGTTTTTAGTATATGATCTATTCCACATAATTTGAGAAGTTTTTTATCTAGGATATCAAGGAACTTTTATCAATGTATTTATATTTTGTTAACTCATTTTGTGATCTGTGAAATAAAAATTTGAAGTTCGTCTTAGCTTTTAGTTAGGCTATTGATACCTAGAGGATTTCCCAGCCTGATTTTCTGTAAGTAGCCTTTTTTTACGAGAATTAACTAGCCTTTTCAAATTGTGATAGTTATTTATTTATTTTGCAAATTTTAGGTGCCAAGAAAGCGTTATTGGGGCTTGCATCCTCCCCGAAGCCTCTCGAAGAAGTTATTGACGATGGACTGGTAACACTTCAACGAGCATTGTTTCTCAAAAAGGCAGGTGTCGACACAGTTGTGGATGAAGATTTCCTTTCAAATCCTCCAAGTAGAGCTGATTTATTGGAACTGGCTATCAGAAATATTATTAGGTTTGGTGATTCGATTCTATTCATACTCATTTATGAATTCAATGAGGCTGCATTTAATGACGAATGGCCGAATGCTAAATGAAACTAGGTACCTTTGTGTATCGTGTGAGAAGAGCTTGTCTCCTGCAGAGATGGAGGGGGTCGATACTCTTCTGATGTACCTTTATAGAGCACTTGATCTTGTTGATGACATGGAAAAACTTGCATCATCTCAAAACAGCTGTGTTGTGGTATGTATATTTCTTTATAAACATATCCCTACTCTGCAGCATCATGAGTTTATGACTAAAAATATACTCCATGGTACCGAAATCAATATTAACGCTGGATTTGAACACAGCATTTAGTATGCTTTAAACTTGTTCTTCTTGCGCTTTCATCACATATGAAATATTGGTGGTGCAGGAAGAACTAGAATCACTGTTGGAAAACTCTGGACATCAGCGGACACTTGCTTTCTTATATGGCAGTAAAGGAATGTGCTCCCAAGCTGTTGCTATCTGGCGTATCTTAGCAAGGAACTACAGCACAGGTTTGTGGACGGATCGCCCTAATCTGCCTGCAACGGACGCCGATGAAGCTTTGGTTGATAAAAGGTCTGGTGAGGAAATTGCTGCTATCGAAGCGTCCAAGATACTTCAAGCAACATCTGATCAGGACCTTGTTCTGGAACATCTTGGATGGGTCTGTGCTTCATGTTAAGGACATACTATCTTATAGTGAGCTGTTTCATTTATGTTGCGAATATTTAATATTATTGAACATTTTTTATGCAGGTGGCAGACATTGATCAGGACCTTGCAACTGCAATTTTAACTTCTGAGATGAGGGAAAATCAGCTTTCTGCCGGTAATTGATTTGTTTTAAAAAGTTCACTAGTACCTTTTACTGGCATATTCATGGCAGATTAATACATTCTCCAGTTTTTACTTGTGAGCATGTCGGTGGAGGGCTTTAGTACTACAAGTATATACAGACTTTTTTTTTCTTCTCTGTCGGTGGAAGACAGCATGGTTTTTAAGGCGTTAAGGCGTCCTAAGGCGAAGGAGGGGCGCCTTGGCGCCTAGGCGACGCCTAGGCGGACGCTTTAGGCGCCTAGGCGCTTAAGGCGGTCGTTTTTCTAAGGCGGAGGAGAGGCGCCTTGGCGCCTAGGCGGACGCCTTAAAAACCCCGAAGACCTTTTCTGTAAAATGTTCAAATCATGTGACTACAGCTGATTGCATCCCTAAAATTCCTTGTTTAACTATGTAGGGCTGTTAAAATAATCTTGACATGTAATGCTCTTTGTTAACATTTGTTTTGGTTGGGTGGTATTCTGCAGAAAAGGTTATTGCTGCCCTTGATTCAGAAAAGGTTGGGATTCACCAAAGGTACGTATAAATGGTATGCTGCATCCATGAAACTTAAACCTCTCGAAATTCCACAATGAACCACGATGTCTATCTCGAAATTCAACTTAATACATCTTGTGCTGCTAGTTTGTTTACTACACACTTAAACAAGGTTCAGCAATGCACTAATAAATAGCAGCCTAACTAATTAGTTTCTTGTTGCAATTCAGCCTGCACAGTAGCATGAACCTTGATATGACTGCTTAAGCATCTTATATTTTCCATGCCACATGATTTGAGGTCATACCGAGTGTTCTGCAGTAATGATGAAGCGCCACTGGTTGTGTTCTTAAATCTTCTATCAAGAGTTGAGCATAATGGGGTGTCAAACTAGTGTATGTATGCATGTTAGATCTGTTGGTATTTTTTTCTTTGCATATGGTCATCATATAATGTTGTCCATGTCATATCCTGGGCAGTTTGTTATTATATAACCTGCTTCATTCCACATTACTCATTCGATGATCATCACCAGAAACAGTTCCTTTACCATGTGACAGTTTTGTTTGATAATCAGCTCTCTCTGCTATCGCGGAAACTTAACTGGCTAAGTTATGCAGATATTTGCAGTGGTTGATCGAGGATCAGGGCTGTGATGACCCTCACTATCACACGTCATATGCACTTCTGCTGGCGAAATCTGCCATGCAAGCATTTCATATGGACTCAAATTCTGGAGAGAAAACTGATAAAGAAATCGACTCTGACATACAGTTCATATTTTCGTTGAGAGAAAGGTTGCAATTATTTTTGCAAGCTTCGGACTTGTATGATCCAGAAGAAGTGCTTGATATTATAGAAGATTCCGAGCTATGGCTGGAAAAGGTGCTGTGACAAATTTTTACCTTGATGCGGTTACACGGTTACCTCATTTTGAGTTCACTATTTTGTTTTGTGCTTTATTGCTAGTCCTTTCATCCTAGTTTCAGATACTAAGGCTTTTCTTTTCTTTTCTTTTCTTTGTCAGGCAATATTATATAGGAAGATGGGCCAAGAGAATATTGTACTTCAGATATTGGCACTGTAAGATGTTATTCTGCACTTTCTTGTAGTAACTTGTAAGTTGCAGCAGTAGTGGTTTTTTATGTTGAGCCAGACCTGTAGGGCTAGACATAGCATGTCTTTAGCACTTCCAGTTATGTTGTGTTGACTCTTGTTTGTTGGTCTGTGATGCAGGAAGCTGGAGGACAGTGAAGCTGCTGAGCAGTACTGCGCAGAGATTGGTCGAGACGATGCATATATTCAGTATGTTATCATCTGACTAGTATTCTGGGCATAATTTATTCTGTCGTGATCCAATGGGATTATCTTTGTTCTTTAGTTTATGATGACTCCATCTTCCTTCGAACACAGGCTTTTGGATTTGTATTTGGACCCCAAAAATGGGAGAGAACCAATGTTTACAGCAGCTGTCCGACTTTTGCATAATCATGGAAAATCTTTGGATCCCATACAAGTATTAGAGGTATTAATTTCTCATATTCCTGTCGCGATCCTGTTATACATGGCTTTAATTAGGATAAGAATTTGAAGCCTAAAGCAATTTTCCCCAGAGATTATCCTCCGACATGCCTCTTCAGTTAGCCTCAGATACAATACTGCGAATGCTTAGAGCTCGCGTGCATCATCATCGGCAAGGGCAGGTATGCATATTTTGTTCCTGGGTTCAGCCTGAGATTTTGAATTTCAGATCCCTACTTCGGTGGATATATGTCCCTTGTTTAACATGCTTGCTTTTTTTGTGAGAACTGACCTGCAAATTCCATTTCTTCTGCTCTGTCCTTGTATGTCTGTCATTAGATAGTTCATAATTTATCACGCTCGACAAACCTTGATGCACGATTGACAAGGTTGGAGGAGAGAGCAAGACATGTGCAGCTAACTGATGAAAGTATCTGCGATTCATGTCGAGCTCGGCTTGGCACCAAGCTGTTTGTCATGTACCCAGATGACTCGGTTGTTTGCTACAGGGTACGTACAAGTCGAACTTTTCTGTTGTTCATCTTGCCACTAATATTCTTGCATGAGAGTTTCAACTCGATTTGACTTGTGTTGCCGCGGTTTATATGCAGTGCTACCGAAACCAAGGGGATTCTGTTTCAGGACGCGGCCGTAACTTCAGGAAAGATGCTATATTCAAACAGAGTTGGCTTGTCAGTAGGTAGCGAGGGTAGACCAACAGAACTCCTTTTGACAACATCCTCCTATTCATTGCCATGAAGATTGAGAGAGGCGAAACTCTCAAACGTTTCGATTCAAGGTACAATCTTGCACAGCTCCTCACACTCTAAGACGCATACTATGGCGAAGGACTCTGATGGCCCTGGAGTTTGGTGCGTTCAGAATGTGTTGAGTGCTTGGATGGTTTTCCCCGATAATGTTTTCTTGTAGGAATAGTTTGTTAATTAGTCAGCACACTGTAAAGGAAGGATAGACGAGCGGTCTGGTAAATGGTGACTGTAATCGCCGAGCGGCAAGGTAGAAACAACATTGACACACATACAACAAAATTGACTCGAATATCTCGTGCATGACAGCAAACAACTATTGAGTGTAAATTGCATTTTGCTATATGTCCGTACATCATTTGAAAGGCCACTCTGTTGTCGATATCCATACATGTCCTGATTCTATTCCATGTCAGTGAAAAAAAGAGGATTGTATCTTGAAGTTATCTGACCCAATCAAGTTGAGTAAAGTATGCATGCTAGGCATGCATTTCTGCTGCGGTGTTGCCCATTAAGGTAAGTGAGTTTCGCCGGGATTCATCCGTCGCTAAATCTGGATATACAGACACACAACTATATTTGAGGCAACTAGGAAATGGAGATGCGAGGGTTTAGGGCGTTTCGAACCATTGTACTCCAGGAACCCGGTACTAGAGCAAACATTCAGCTCAGAAACGGTTCTATCGCAGACATCAACAGGAGGCAAACTTTTTTTTTACATAGAAGATCCGAGCATACTCTCCTTCCGGATCGTCCAAGCTATTTTTGCAGAGCCAGCTAGAAGAAGAGCAAGCATTTGTGCGGGATCTTGTTTTTTTAGAAGAAAAGGGCCCCGCCCGGTTCCATTTTAAAGAAACCATACATCGTTTACATCATTCTTTCAGTATCAGGTTTAAGTGATCAACTGTCGCCTATAGCAACCAAGCAGCTCCAGGCACCAACGCCTGAGGAAAATGAGAAAACAGAAAAGAGAAATGGCACCACTAGAGACTCTGAACACAACAGCTAAACTCGCAACAAACACCACAGCTCCCTCAGACAGTAAAGGAAAGGGATCACATCTTCATAGGCAACTCTCAGCACCCTTCCATCGTCAATCAGCCTGATGGATTGTTCAGCGAGGCGTTTGCGCAGACCCTCCGTCGCGATCTTCCACTCCACGGACTCATCAGTTTCATCCATGTGGGAAACTTGAGCTGTACCCAGGTCAGCGCCTGTCAGCCCACGCATCATCACCCAGGGTCCGGCCACAGCAAGGGAGGTAGGGCTTGTGCTAGCTGCTCCAAGTTTTTCCCCACCGCATCCACGCCTCCTTTTGTGTCCTCGGAGAACAGGACACTCCATTGGGACAGCGTAGGGGCCAGCTTTCTCCAAACTTTCTGCATACCAGACCAGGGAGTTCGATTTAAAGTATAGATCATTCCTGTTCCTGATATTCCAGATGATCCATAAGGTAGCAGCATTAGCAGTGTTATGAATTAAATGTTTTTTTCTCACACAGCCACATGCTTGCAATAGAGGTAAAAGAAAAACAACATGTTATCCAGACCTAGAATACTTTTCAGCTATTTCCAGATAGCCTGGGCAACACAACATTCAAAAAAAAAAAGGTGTTCACAGGTTTCCAACTCAGAGCAGAAAACACAAGTGAGGTCATCCACATGTTGTCTCTTAACCAAATTGTCTCTAGTGAGAATTTTATTTTGGGCAATCAACCACAAGAAGAATTGGATTTTTGGAGGAGTTTTAACCATCCACACAGCAGGCACATACACCGGCATAATTCTTTTGAAGTTAATTACCGCATACAAGGAACTCACACTGTAAGATCCTTTGCATCAAATTTCCAGATTAACGCATCTTCTACCTCACTAAAATGTATAGTTTGTGCAATCTGGAGAACTTCATACCACAGGAGTAGTAGTCTGTGATCAATAGCAACGCCAACTAATCTACTTGTTTTTCCCAAACACGCACCGAAATTTAGCAAATTTTACCTTTTAGAAAAGTTTTTTCTTTCTTGTACAAAAGATACTACGCCGTCCCTGTTTGTCTCCTTTTATTTTTAATTGAGAGTTTGGTGTCTATTTTGATTGAGCCCATCATCCATTTTCATCTTGGATCCGCAGCTGCTTTGAGATATCTGAAGCAAAAAAAAAGACTATTTGCAAATCCGGGTCTTTATCTCGGCCCCGAGGTTGCATAGGTCGCCGCCAACCGAAACCAGTGCCGAACATAGGTTGGCCAAGGGTCTCAGCTCCCAACTCTCGGAGTGTCTGCTTGCCAAAAGGACTTGGCGCAGGTCTGCACAATTTGGGTGCCGTCTTCCAAGGCTAGGTGCTAGATTTTCAAATGGTTTTCTGGAGGGGTTTAGTTTGGACGAAAGGTCAAATTTAGCAACAACAACAAAAAAACATGTATCGTGGTCGACTGAACGTCTCTGTTCCTGACGTCTCTGTTTCTCATGTTGTCCAGGTTGTGGACAAGGACGTATGCCGACTAGAAAGCTGATGAAACAGAAAACCAAATTAATAACAAACAAACTGTATCAAGAGCAAACCCAAGTTGTGTTCGTACGTCAGTCCCATTCCACCGTCTCGCGGGGACGTGGCGGCTTTAGGCGACAGAGAGATCCCATCGACGGCGAGCGGCACGCCGGCCGCCTCCGGATCCTCGACCAATCGTCTCCTCACACGAGCGTCCCGTACGTGTCGCCGTCGCGCACCCGCACCTTCCACGCCCATCTTCCCGCGCCATCCATATATATCACCACCACCATTGTACTGATTACTCCAGAGCGATCATCCTGCCCAACGGAGAGACCTTACAAAGACAATGGGCATCCTGGACGTTCTGTCGGAGCTGTGCCCGGCGTCGACGCTGCGCTCGAGGCGGCGGATCAAGAAGCGGCCCCAGCTCATCACGGTAGAGATGAAGGTCCGGATCGACTGCGAGGGCTGCGAGCGCCGCATCCGCAAGGCCCTGCGCGGCGTCAAGGGCGTCACCGGCGTCGAGGTGGTCCCGAAGCTGAGCAAGGTGGCCGTCACGGGGTACTTCGACGACCCGTCCAAGGTCATGCGGCGGGTGGCGCGCAAGACGGGGAAGCCGGTGGTGCCGTGGCCGTACGTGCCCTACGACGTCGTGGCGCACCCCTACGCGCCCGGGGCGTACGACAAGAAGGCGCCGCCGGGGTACGTCCGGAACGTCGTGGCTGAGCCCGGCGTCGCGCCGTTCGCCAGGGCGTCGTCGACAGAGGTGAAGTACACGTCGGCGTTCTCCGACGAGAACCCCAACGCGGCGTGCACCATCATGTGATTAGTTGTAGCCATCCTTCTGTTTCATTCGTAGTACTAGTCAGATGAGATCGTACTGCTTTCTTCTGTTGGCGTGTATATATAGTTAGTGTAGTACTGATTGTAATTGTAATGATACATCATACATACTCCCGCTATGTATAAATACCACTCCCGATATGATCGGTGTACAATGTCTGGCTAATAGCATATTTTTAGGCCGGTGTTATTTTTCTGTAGCGTGTTTTTTTTTTACGTGTCTAGATTAGAAGGGGACTTCGATCATACATGCTCACATCACATCAGGTGGCTTTTTTTTTAGTTAGTGTAGTACTGATTGTAATCCAACATAGCCCGTCGCATTGACAGAGACGTGCGCCAGAATTCGTTACGGCGCGCTCTCCTAACAAAAAAAAAAACGGCAAACCCTATTTCGACCAGGTCGATGATAGGTGCCATCGCACAACCCCACATGGGCCGGCCCAGTTCCCCCCGTTTCGTCTTTCTCGTTTTTCTTTCTTCTTTCTCATTTTTTTCCTGTTTCTTTTTCGTTTTTTTTTTTGCTGTTTCTTTTTTCTTTCTTCTATTCCGTTTTATTTTTATTTTTTACTTTCTTAAATTTTTAAAATGTTCAGATTTGAAAATTATATATAAGGTTGTTTAAAAATATTTTTTGTCCATAGAAAATTTTTAGTTCACTTTTTTAAAAATCCTTCAAACATATTTTCGTTCATAGACTTTTTCTGTTCACTTTTATTACTCGTTCAAAAAATATTTCGTTCACCGGGCTTTTCTGTTCAGTTTTAAAATCGTTCAAAAACAGTTTCCGTTCACTGCTATTTTCTTGTCATTTAAAAAAATCAAAAATAGTTTTCGTTCATCGACCTTTTCTTCTCACTCATAAAATCGTTTAAAAATAATTTCCGTTCATAGAATTTTTTTGTTCACTTTTTTTAAAATCATTTAAAAATAATTTTCGTCCATATATGTTTTCCGTTAATTTTTTAAAATCGTTCAAAAAAGATTTTATTCACCGTCCTTTTATGTTCACTTTTAAAATCATTCAAAAACAGTTTCCGTTCACTGCTATTTTCTGGTCATTTTTAAACCGTTCAAAAATAGTTTTCGTTCACCAACCTTTTTGTTCACTTTTGAAATAGTTCAAAAATAGTTTCCGTTCATAGACTTTTTCTTGCACTTTTTAATAAATCGTTAAAAAAATCCCGTCCATATACTGTTTTTGTTCACTTTTCTAAACCGTTCAAAAATAGTTTTCGTTCACCATCTTTCTTCGTTCATTTTTTAAAATCATCCAAAAATAGTTTTCGTTCATCGAACTTTTCTCTTCTAAAGTCATTCAAAAACAGGTTTGGTTCGCCGTCATTTTCTGTTCATTTTTCGAAAATCGTTCAAAATAATTTTCGGTCAAAGAGTATTTTTTTGTTCAGTTTTTTGAAATAATCAAATATAATTTCCCGTGATAGACATTTTTCACTTAATAAAGTCGTTCAAAGAAGTTACGTTCAAATGATTTTTTATAAAAAAAAAAGGAAAAAGAAAAGGAAAAGAAGTGAAAACTGGAAACTAGTCACGATAAAAGATTGGACAACGAAACTCTTACAGCAACAGTATAGTGGCCTAGTGGTTGCGCACTCTGTCCGCTGCGTCCCAGCTTCGGTGTTCGAATCCCACGGATAGCGTCCTATTTTACCGATTTTTTCAGTACCAAAAAAAGCAGTGGGCACGTTTGCATGGACGAGGATGGGCCACCCAAATGCAAAGTGTCATGCAGCCCAGCCCAGTCGAATTAAGTTGATGTCTAACATAACGAAGCCCACACGAGCACGCACGCACGCACAGCCTTAAATCAACGTCATGTCCAATTGCATCCATCTTCAGGGCTCATTTGATTCATCATGGGATATCAAAAGTGTAGCAAGAAACGTACTGTACATGATGGGATGACATGGCTAATAGCTAATTAAATCTTATTCGAACATGATGTGTATTTGCTTGTTGTGAAGACATATTCCACGAGGTTAGACACTTAGATTTCATACTATCTATTTTATATGTACTTAAAACGATAGAAATATATGTCAGCACATTTGTCCACATATGCTAAAAGTACAATACTCCGTCGATTTTGAAAAGCAAGGGTTGCGATTAAACAGGTCTAAAAGTTACATACAAAATCAGCTCGTGCAATTTGTAGGACCTAACGCGTTCAACCAAGACGTTCAAGTTATGGCCATAAATCATGTATGAGGATTACTAATTAGAGATAGAAAGACACGAGAGTATACGAGAGCAATCCGTACTAGAAAAGGAATCAAATGAGGGGAGTATATGCACCGTGGTCGATAGATTGTACATGCATGTGTCTTGTAGCATGAGTAACACAAGAACAAGAATCAAATTAGCCGTGCCGTTACACTACCTCTTACCAAAAACATATATTTATAATTTTCTAACATTAGTATTTCAATAACCCATTTGTGGTTTTCTCCTTATTACTAAGCAGGGCGCAACTATGTCGACTGCTACCCGAGTTTTAGCACTTGTCCTAAAAAATAGCTTATGAGATCAATTTATTATGTGTTTGGTATAAGAAACACAAACTTATTAGGACCAAGCTCATATATCGTGTGCTTGTAGACTAGCTAAAAGTTTATTTATATACTAATACTTTTTACTATTTCATCTCTTTTATACAAAGAAAAATTAATACTTTAGTTATATATTTATTAAAGTACAATTTTTTCACGTGTTTGACGTTTGATAGGCTTCAACAGTGTGTAAACCGCAACCATTCTTGCAACAAGAATTTTGGTTGTTTCTTAACTTTATGATGTCCTTTCTTTTTCAACAATATTCAGACACTCTCTCTATGTTTGTCTCTCTCTTTCCTTCTCACTCTTTCGCACACCACTAAGAATGTTGGCAATAGTGTATACATTTAAGAGGAAATCATTAATTTCATATACAATTATACAAAATCCAAGCTGAAGTTTTGAAGCAAAGGGTGTTACTTTGTTCTCTTTAGAAGCACCATGCTTACAGACCTGGTTAACAAAAATCCACTAAATCGAAGAACTAGTTCAATGGAATGTGTATATATTTATTCTTGTCTATTTTGGGTATTCTCTTAAATATCTAGGTAGCAATCTAACGAATATCTTGAGAAATATATTTATTTATTGTTAAATATCTTGGTTGTAATATATACAGTTTCATGGTCTCAGATGATTTTATGGGTCGAAGGTATCTTGTAATGTATACACGTACCCTGCAAAAATTCTTTCTTTCACCCTTTTAGGCCATTTCAGTGAGATATAACACACCACTTTGGGGTCCCATGATGAATCTGATGTGAAAAGGATCACGATACATTATTATCAGGGTGTCTTGAAAACTTTTCGCTTTCATATTTTCATGGGGTATTAAACAACTTCTTTCAGATCCCCCGACAATTTCATGGTTCAAAAAGATCATTATAAAATGACATTGTGATGTCATGAAAACTTGATATTTTCACATTGCTAGTTGCTTTAGTGAGATATAACCCACACCACCACGCCGCACACCTCCTTCGAGCTCCAGCAGCACGCCGCCGGAGAAGAAGATGGCGAGCTTACCTCGCACCGAAGACGACGGCCTGGCCAAACATGTTGAAAAGCCGCATGATCCAACCGACGCAAGCACCGGCATCTGAGCGTTGAACGACCATCAGCACCAAGCCGCCACCAGCACCACCCTTCTTCCACAAATCCATCCGAGCCCGCCGTCGAGGAGGAGCTTCCCGCCTGCAACTCCCACAGATCTTGAGTAAAAGCACCGCCTAGCACCGAAGTGAAGGCCGAAGAACCCCACGAGCAAGAGCCAGCTCCGCCGTCACGAACGCCGGCTCGAGGGGAGGCACGCCGCGGCTCCAAGAAGCGGCGGACGCGCCGAGGACGACGGATCTGCATCGAGCCTCCACCGGAGCACCCCGAGCAGAGGAGAGGACCGCCGACACCAAAAGCCTCTCCGGCAACGCCACCACCTCCACAGCGCCGCCGGCAAGCACCCCACGCACACCTAACTATGTACACGCCGGGATCCATCGATTCCCCACCCTCCCGCCGCCGGAGCGGCCGCGGAGGGCGAGGAATCAGCCGGATCGCCGGCGGCGAGCTGGTTGCACAGGAAACGCCCAAAAATCGCCCTTTTTCACTGGGGACATATAAGAGCCGATGACTATTTCCCCATAACGTCGACTACCTTTTCGACACCGACAAAATTCTCGCTAACATGTCTGTTTCCGATAGCACGAACGGTTCATTTCTCCTCATCATACGTGTTTCCTATTCATCTGCTTAACATCCCGACATGGGCTTACAAGATCAATCTGTTTAGACGACTTGCTGGTTTCATATTTCTTACAAGATCACATTGACCAGTTTATTTTCTATTTTTCCGGTCTGGTTTTACCTACTTCTTTATGTACGTACTAAATCCCGTGGAACAATGTTCAGATTTCCAACATGATCGATCGAGTACTGTACGTCAAGAAAGAAAGGTGTATATATATCGTTGGACGCAACGTCTCAAGTGAAGTAAGACGACAGCAAGCGAGCAAAGGTGGCTAGGTAAGTACTCCTGCAACGCTGAGGCTGACAGACAAAGCTGCTTGCTCTCTGCACGGGAGTGATTTTCTCGTTCTCGCTTCACGTTGTATACACTCCACTGTAGCTACGGTTCGTGTACTATCTCGACATGGGCTTGACATATCTACAAGGAAATGGAAATATGCAGGATGACATATTTTATCATGCATATTCAGTTACTGGCCCAGCTACCACTGCAACAAAAATATGTTGCCTCTCGCCCGATTTGCGTCCTCCGCCTAAATGGATGATCTGGCGAGCTCCAACCACACTGTTGCGACGGACGCCACCACACAACGCCGCTTCCCTCACCCCTGGTCCTCGTGCCGCTCATCGTGGCGAGTCGCCTACCACCATCGATGCATCAATGCCACTCTCAAGTGTCCCATGAGAGATGGAGAGCACCCCTTTTATGGGTCCGATTGACCCTCTACATGTGTCCTAACCCGCCTAAGATGTCACTAAAGTTGGGGACATATAAGAAGCGTCTAAAACTTTTGCGAGTTATCGGGCCATGCTGGAGACATCGAGCTCGCAGGAGACGAGCAAACAAACAAAAGAGCAAGAGATGCCCAATTCATTCCTCCTCATCACAAATGAAAACAATATTTCTAATTCAGATGCTACTGTTAGCAAGAATGTCATAATATATACCTTTTCTACAAGGCGAAGTGATTATGAGGGGAATTTTTGGAATGAAAGGAATAATAGGGTATTCGATAGAGTGACGCGTGGACGCCAGCGTGCTCGATGCCATCATGGTTGAGGCTGAGAGGTGGGAATTGCGGGGATTTTGTGAGATAGTTGTCTTCGGACCGATTTGTGTTTGTTGTGTATTTTGTGAAATTACTCTCTTTATATAAAAAGGTTGCTCTCTCGCGCGTTCATGAGAAAAAATGAGGTGCTTGTATTCTTTGGACGATTCACAATAAAATGGTGATTGAGCGGGTATTTCTTAAGCGTGCTTCAGACTGTATGTTTAAATTCCCGACTTTCTTGCACCAGTGCACCCGCTATGTAGGTATCAAGACAAGGGCGGCTAGATGACATACGTAGTCTTCTGGAGACCGCACGTCGTCTCTCCTCTTCACCTAGCGCGGCTGAGCGCTGGAGGCCTCCGCTTTTGTTCTTCTCTCCTTGTTCTCTCCTCGTCCCTATGCTCCTCTAGGTTTTCTTGTTGTTGTTGGACTTACATGTGCTGCTGTCCCAGCAATCTCCTTCTTGCTTTCCGTTTATATTTAGAGACTTGTATGGACTTATTTGGCATGCTACTTTATTTATAAAGCGGGACTAAAAACCTGTTTCGAGAGAGGGGGCATGTAACCATAAGCTGTGGGTGCATTTGTTCATATTATGCGCATGCGCATGCGGGTCTGCATCTCGCTGTTTTTTCTACAAAAATAGGTGATGCGCAATCAGCAATGGTGCGTGAGTGGTAAAGGAGACGACACATGAACAGCTATTGCAATTGAGGAAGGACGATAGTTGCTAGGGCGTGCTGTGCTGTTGAGTGTTGAGCAACAGTACGTCGTACCGAGGCAGTGTGCATGCTTTGTTTGTACCGGCGAATCCTGCCCCGCCAATATAAAATTTCAGAATTCTTAAATTATTCTTGCGTTTGCGGGAGTCGCCTATTGATCCACTCACCATGGCTGGCCGTGGCTATAAAGAGATAGCTTGTGCCCTAGCTACACTTGAGCTGATCCCGTTGTTGGATCTTGTGAGCGGAGCTGCTTTATGTTCCAAGCTTAAGGTAAGAAACATTTGAGGAGCTAGGAATAGGATCAATGGAGGAGCTGTGGAAGGAGATGTCCCTGGCCTCGACGCCGTCGGCACTCCAGTACCACCTCAGCTCACCTCCCGCGGCCTACCTCAACCATGGCTACCACCCCGTCGCTCCTCAGCCGCCCCGCACGCCGCCGCATGCCGCTCCTCACACCACGGCGTCATCCCTCGAGTTCACCTACCTGGGCGACCCTGCATCGTCCAACTCGACCAGCTCCGGCGACGGCGAGGACTCCCGCCACCACATGCCCGACCCCTTTGGCAATGGCGCCGACATCTTCTCCTCCTCCTTCGCTGGCGTCACCGGAGGCAGCAGCAGCATGGTCGCCGTGCAGGAGGGTGGTGACCGGCGGCAGCGGCGGATGGTCAAGAACCGGGAGTCAGCGGCGCGGTCGCGGGCGAGGAAGCAGGCCTACACCAACGAGCTGGAGCTGGAGCGGGCGCAGCTGCGGCGGGAGAACGCCATGCTCATCCAGCGCCAGCACGAACTCCACGTACGTGCGTGTTAACTATTACAATGTTTTGATTAATTTCTTCCTTGCGCACGCACCTTCTTGAATCTGCCGGCATGAAATGAAATGTAGGCTCGTTTGGCGCTGGTGGCGGCGGAGTCACCCGACCAGAAAAGGGCGGAGGCGCCCGACAGGTCCACTCTCCAGAGAGGTGCCGCTCAGCGCCTGCACCATGATCCATCCTTTGCAATGGCGGCTGCTTCGACCCACCAATTAAGGCAGTGGCTCATTTAGCTAGTACTCCGTATATGGCTTAGCATTGCAGTGATAATCAATCAGCTAGTATGTGGACTATGTGTGAAATCTGCTTATACTAGCTAGCTTTCACGCAAAAGCAACCTGTAATGCCCTCCCACAAAACATGTATCCTCCTGAATTAATTTCGAGAAGATCCATGCAAACGGATCGAGCTAGGGATCGAATGGCATTTCTATCTATCACGTGGAATATGGATAAGGTGACAAATCTATGATAAGATTGATTTCCTTTCTGGAGCGAGCACCGCTAGAAAAATGGTCTATGGTCCCGGTTCGGATGGGCCATCAGTCCCGGTTGCCCAATCAGGACTAGCCAATCGGGACTAATGCTAGTCCCGGTTGGGCCACGAACCGGGACCAATGGGTGCCCACGTGGCCAGTTCTGACTCATTGGTCCCGGTTCGTGTTTTTTTTTTTTTGTATTTAGGGTTTAGGGTCTTCCTCTCGCCGGTGCCCCCTCTCCCTCTCGCCGGTGCCTCCTCTCGCGGTGCTCCCTCTCCCTCTCGCCGGTGCCTCCGTCGTCTCCCTCTTCTTCGCATCGCCGACGTGCTCTCCATCTCTCACTCGCTGGCTCATCGAGGCCAAATTTCGATATTTCTTTGCAGGTACTACTCGCCGACTCATCTCTCACTCGCCGGCTCACCATCTCGCACTCAATTCGATGCATGGTACTACATACAGCAATGAAGGAACCACTATTACACATCATCGTCATGAATATATTACACACAGCTCATTCGTCGTGCTTGGTCGAACATATTACAAACGGTATATGTACACACGTTTCATGCATATATACATCTCTTTTACACTCACCCTTGCATTTCAACCTTCCCATAGTATTCTCCTTCGGATCTAGGACCTCTGCATCTAAGAATCCCGCAATTTCCTCTTGAATTGCGCGTACGCGATCTTGTGGTAGAAGACCGTCCCGCAGCCGTTCGATCTAATTTAAAGAAGGGGTCAATATATATGAATGAAACTAAACACAATTGATGGCAATAAACTAAAATTGTGAATATTGTTTACGTACTTCAAGTTGTTCTATGTACCGGCCGCTCTGATGTGTCGTCTGGCGAATGAACTCGCAAACGTAGAATCCACATAAATTATTCCCATGTTCCTGCCTCAAGCACTTTACGAGAACAGAGTTCAATCAAAATAATAATCAAGCATGATAATGGTATTGAAACTAAAATCAAAGAGATGCGCGGAATAATAATCAAGCATGATAACTTACACTTATTTGTTCAAATGTAAGCTTCGGCGCCCAAATACCCCTAGCCTTGGCGGTGAACCGTTTCCAAGCCTGTCCGGCAAAGAAAATGAATAAAGGAGTTATATATTAATTGCTTGCTACCAGGGAATGAACGGAAAGTTGCCGATATAGTGCCATAATGATTGAAATTACCCTTGGAGGCATTCCTGCATGTCCGCCCACTCCTCAAGGGGTTTACGTTTCGAGTCCATGACAAGTACTACTCCTTTGTCAGGTTTAATGATTAGCAGAATAAAGTGGAAGCTGCGCACGCATAAGTCATCAATTATACACTTAACATCGAGTAAGCGAAATAGAATGTGTACAAGACAGTAACACTCACCCGTAGTTGTAAGGTATTTCCCTTTTGGTTTCGTTAAACCTTAACGCCCTTACCAAGTTATCCTCTGTGTCGTTGTAATGACGTTTGAGAGATATTTGATGAATGTAGTATGGGTCAATGAACCCAATGTCATAGATTTGTCCTCTTTTGCATTGGAAATCTTCATTCTGCATAATTAATATAGTGATGAGTAAGATTATACATGCAATGAACGAGCTGAGCTAGCTAGAGACTTAATTACAGAAATAATACTTACAGACAATAGGCACTGAGGATAGCTTTGTCGATGGCGTCTTGTTGGTATAACTGAAATAATTCAGGAAATTCAATCATTACCACGCCATTTCCATGCCCGTAATGCTCGTTTCTATAGGCCACGTAGATCCAGTTTGCCCCTTCCTCACAGGCTCGCATGTACCACTTATGCAATCTGCGCATTTTTGTTGGTAGATCGTTGACTAGCTCAGGTTTGACGAGACTATTCCCGTACTGGTATTGGTATGCTACTTCCTGGAACACTTCTAATTGCGCTAAGTAGTCCTGAATAGACATGCCATGAGCAGCGGCCGCTTCTCCGTATATTGCAACAAACTCAGGATCGATAGCGACATCACCTGTGCTCGACCCCTCGGCGGTATTGGAAAACACTTTGAGGGGGGCACGACTGGTTTTTCTGTTCTCCGAGCTGGGGAACTGATTTCCCGCTTGCACTTCTACTCTTCGACCGCTCCTTATTTGCCTGAACCGACTTGCGAATCTGGCGGTCATAGTCTGGTGTCAGCCTTGGCGGGGGTTGTTCAAGGGTCTTCAGCATTTTGAAGACGGCGGCTTTTTCTGCTGGGGTGGAGGGGAACTCTGCCGCTTTCTGCTTCTTCAGGCTAGCCAACCACTCTTGATGTTGGGCATTTACGTCCGCGGCATTTTCCTCCACCGTACGGTCATAAGGTCTGATGGGAAGATTCTTATGAGGTACTTTTGGGAGGGGCGACCATTTACGTTTCGGTGATCGCTTACCCCTCATAGTACGAGCGGTGGGCGGAGACGGCTGACGCGGCCGGAGACGGCTGCGCTGGAGACTGGTGAGGCGGTGAAGAGGACTGTTGCGCTGGAGAATGCTGAGGCGGTGAAGAGGACTGTTGCGCTGGAGACTGGTGAGGAGTCGATGGCCTTGGCTGCCAGTTCGGAAGCACGATGAATTCCTTTGGCCATAGAATGGTCGCTTTCTTGGCTTCTCCAAGTTCAAGCACCTCCCCATCTTCACCTGCAGGGTGTTCCAGCTTCAGCTCCTCAAAATCTTTCATCACTTCATCCACCGCGACAACAGCGTAGCCATTTGGAACCGGAGAGAAATGGTAAGTTGGATTAGGTCCAATTGGTACGACATAGCCGACCGCCACCTTCATGGTTAAGTTAAAAACTTTCACATGCATCTCACAAGGTGTGCTCTCCGTGATATCATCCACTGGGTAGCGACGAAGTGGAGCCACCGTCACTGCATCATCAGTACCATCCTGGAGCTCCGTGGAAGCCACGCTGCTTTTCCGATTCGATGGGCCGCCGGTACCATCGCATGCAGCTTCTACCATGTGCCGCTGAGATTGGCCGCTAGTACCTTGCTGGCACTTGATCTCGGCAATTTGATCCTTCTGCCGCTTTAATTCTTCTTCTATATTACGCAGCCGGTCTGCAGCAGCGCGTGCTTCCATTGCCTCCCTTTCCTTTCTCCTCTGATGGCTTCTATCAGGAAATTTCTTCCTGTGCTCGGGAATCGCAATTGTCTTGGGCTTGGAGCCTGGTACGCCTCGTAACCGTCCGTCGTGTTCCTTATTCCCAAGGGCGCGTGTGAGCTCGTCATCCTCTCTATCGGGAATGAACCGTCCCTCTGCAACATCCTTTACTGCATTTCTAATGCCTTCGATGGGTAGTAGGGGATTATCTTTGTGTCTTCTGTTATATATGCACTTCCTTCTGCGTCCAACGTGCCCCCATGCCCGTAAAACCAATTTCTTGCCCGTTCGATCCATGCGAGTGGCTCTGGAGTGATCCCTTTAGCCAGCAGGTCCGCCTCAAGTTTCTCCCACTTAGGCATGCTAAAAGCGTAGCCACCAGCCCCATAGTATGGTGGTAGATCTTTTTAGCAGCATTTGCCTTATTTTTTGCAGACTTTTCCTGAGCTTCCTCCGATTTCTTGTACGCCACAAATTCTTCCCAGTCGTCCCTTATCTTCTCATACCCTTTATCGAAGTCCGGAGTCTTATTTTCTGACAAACTCGTTGTTCAATCTTTTCTTCCAGTTCTTGAATAGCTCGGCCATCTTCTTAAGAGCCCAGTCCCTGACTTTTTGCTCCATGTTTTTCCGGGCAATCTTTTCTGCCTCATTTGGATCCTCCTCATCTGGATCCACCTCTGGCGCCGGCAGGGTGAAATTAAGCATGAGCTTTCTCCAAAGTCTTTCTTTGCCCTCCTCGCCGACATATCTTACTCCTCCCTCCTTTGGCTGATGCCATTCTCGAACGGTGATCGGGATGTAGTCCCTAACAAGAACTCCGCATTGCTTTACCATTTTATTTTTAACACCAGGGGAGCAGTCGGTGTGCCGTCTTCAGCGACTTTTTCGATCCTGTACCTTTCTTGGTCGCCCAACTTTTGGCTGGGCCTCGTTTTGTCCTTACAGAAGATTTGCTCGATCCGGAGGGCTAAAAGAAGAAAGAGCGTTAATATATGTATATAGACAGCAGAGGCTTAATTAATACAATCTTCGGCTTCATTAATATATGTATATGCACCTCGCCGGAGTTTGCAACATTTAATGTTCCACCGGAGCCTTCGGCTTCTCCCTCGTCGGCTTCTTCCTCGCCGACTTCTCCCTCACCCAGCCGTCGGGTTCTACCTCACCGGAGCCGTCTCTTCGGTTGAGAGACTCATCTCCCTCACCGGAGTTGTTCAAAAACTGCGAGGTGACATCGCCAACATCTTCGGCCCGCGGATTATATCCTCGAGGATGTTTTCCTGATTTTCGTCTCGTTCCATAGTTTCTGCAAATTAAGAACAATGCACAAAACTTTAGTTGGGTAACTTGTTCCATATGTCAAGATACATCTACCCACAAAAATGTGAATGCATATGTGAATACAAAGTTAAATTTACTAATTTTGCTAACACCTTAATTTGCTAATTTTGCTAACACATAAATTTTGCTAACACTTTAAATATTCTTAAACAAGCTATTTCTTAATTTTTCCTAACACAGTACTAACAATTCCTAACATAAATTTTTCTGTTGCTCACAAAAATACAATCTAAAATTCTACAAACATCTACTGCCATATAGAAGTCAAAACAATTGAAGTTTAATTCAATTCAAATTAGTATCAAATTCAAATACTTTTATTTATTTCAGGAACTAGTCACACACCATTTAATTCATCAATTATTCTCTATTGCTCACAAAAATACAATCTAAAATTCTACAGATAGCTACTGGTATCTAGAAGGCAACACAATTGGATTTGACTCAAAATGATCTACCAAATTCTCTACACATTTGTTTTAGTCCAGAAGCTTAATAACCAAGTTTTAGCTACTGACTAAGTTCTTTTACTCTAAAAATTAAATCCTTTTAGGGTTACACAATGTTGATTATTTGTGACCTAACCCAATTAGATTCAACTAAATTAGATTAACCAAATGACAATTAAAATTGTTATAGTACAGAAGTGGCTACAATCTTTATTTGAATACCTAATTAATTCTGTTGCTTAATTAATTCTACAAAAATTAGGGGTGCTAGGCTACTGCAATACAAAGTTAACACAATTGGATTCATAATTTTTGGATTATTAGAGTATCAGAAACAAACAAATTTACATAATTAACGTTCTGTACTATTTTACATACCCAGCAATTAATATTCATCTAAACAGGTGAAACTAGTTTAGTTGCACAGACATTTTCATAAGCTATCCAGAGAATTTTGGTTTGAATTATTTGGATGTCTAAATCTCGAGTTACTGATTTTCAAAGTTGACAGATGATTTTAAATTGCGCGCGCATGGATAAGTTTAAAAATCTGACGAGCGGGGCCCGCTCGTCAGTGACCTATCTACTGCATGCGAAGTGTTCGAGCGGCGCCGCCGCGGCCGCGACGGCGACGGCGAGTCGGAGACCTACCTAGGGGTACGGGAGGTGGCGGAGATGGTCAGGGTCCGGCGAACGTCGGCGGCGCGGTGTACGGCTCGGGGTACGGCAGGTGGCGGAGATGGTCACGAGTTCCTCCGCTTCCATGGCTCCGGCGTGCGGGCGGCGCGGCGCGGGCGTCGAGGACACGCCGAACGTCGACGGCGGCGGCGGAGCGTGGCATGGAACGGCGTGGGCGTCGGGCAGCCTGACGGCGTCGATTCTGCTCCGGCGCCGCGCTTCGTTTTCCTTGGTCGATTTGGGGATGAATGGGGAAGGAGAAGGCGCGGCAGTTTATACCAGGCCTCATTGGTCCCGGTTGCTGCCTAGAACCGGGACCAATGCCTCATTGGTCCCGGTTCGTGGGAGGAACCGGGACCAATGAGTTGGCAATTTAATGCCAGATTGGCTCGCGCGTCCATGGACTCATTGGTCCCGGTTCTTCGTATAAACCGGGACCAATGAGTCCTTTTTCAAAATTATTTCAAACTTTTCAGTTCTGAATGTTGTTCCCGCTTTTTTTTTCTTATTTAGGTGTTTGAATATGAATTTCAAATGGTTTTGAATCTGAAAAGACTTTCAACATGAAAAGTGTTTAAATTTGAATAAACAATCCAAAACCATTTTCTGTTTTCTAAAATAATTATTCTAACTATACAAACTATTAACCATTTTGCCATTTTCAATTAAAAATGCATTAACTTTATTGCATATTTTGAATTGACAAAACTTTCAACGTGAAAAGTGTTTGAATTTGTATAAATAATCCAAAATCAATTTTACATTATTATTGTCATTTTCAATTTAATATGGATAAATTCATATCTTTAAATCCGTAAGTCGAAATTCGACAAATAATCCGTAAGCAGAAGTAAATGCAGAACAATTTCAGTGAACCTATATTTGTAAGATGAATGTTTGGTGTTTTAAAATGCAGAAGAAACCAGATAAAAATTATTTAATTCATTTATCTTTTGCATAACTAACTCAAAACCAGATTACTTATTCAGATGCTAAAGATCATTAGTTGGAAATGCAGAGATAAAGAATACATTTTACACGATCGTCGTCGTAGATAGACAAACATTTTACACGATCGTCGTCATACATAGACGAACCATTTGTCCTAACCAACGATGTGGCTCAGGTTAGTCATACTCCTGCCTAGGCCTATAATACTCGTCCTCGTAGTCGTCGTAGTCGCCGCCGTCGTCGTCGCTGTCGTCGGGCGGCGCTCGCCTGGACTGGAAGCGAGGGTAGCGCAGGCGGGGGTTATCGCCGGCCGTGATGTAGTTCATGACGCTCTGGAGAGTCCGGCCGCTCCACCACAGCCGACGGCCGGCCTCGTTGAAGTTCGAAGGAGGCGGGCCGTCCTCCTCGTACCTGGCGAGCGCCCTCTCACGCCGATTGATGAAGAAGGCGTCCCAAGTCGGGCGGTAGTCGGGATGCCAGCGGGGATCCATCCGCTGCGCCGGAGTGAGCTCGAGGTAGTAGTGGTTCGTGATGGCCGCCCGGCGCGCCAAACCTTGAGGGACAGGAGGGACCGGCACGCCTCCGGTGCTCAGCCTCCAGCCGGCGGGACGTCGTAGCCGGGCGGGCAGGGGTAGTTCGAGGCGCAAAGCGCCTCCGCCTCCGAGTAGGTTAGAGTGGGTACGGTGGAAGCCATGGGAGAGTGATGAGGTTGCAGATATGAGTTTAGATGTGCTATGCCAATGGAGGCCATGCATGACTACATATATATAGTGAGAATCCCACCAATAAGGAAGAAGCACACGGATCGTGTGTTTCTTTCGAGCGCTTGTGAGCCGTTGGATCAGGGGTGTGTTTCTTTTGAGGGATTGTGAGCTGTTGGATCAGCAGTATCACGACCACTTCGTGAGCCACATGACCCGGTTGGTGTTACCAACCGGGACTAAAGAAGCACACGGATCGTGTGTTTCTTTCAAGCGCTTGTGAGACGTTGGATCAGGGGTGTGTTTCTTTTGAGGGATTGTGAGCTGTTGGATCAGCAGTATCACGACCACTTCGTGAGCCACATGACCCGGTTGGTGTTACCAACCGGGACTAAAGAAGCACACGTACCCTATATATAGCCCCCCTCCCGGAATTCCAGCGTCACTCACTCACTCACACAAAACATTCCAGCGTCACTCGGAGAGGCATCTTTGGGCAACCAGCGGCAAGACGTCTCTGATGACCTGCGACCGTTCCAAACGGTTGCAGATCATCAGAGATGTCTTGCCGGACGGTTGTAGATCATCAGAGACGTCTTACCGCTGCTTGGATCGAAGTGGCGCTCAAACACAAAACATTCGGGTTCCCTAGCTACGTCCTACGGTGCATTTGATATGCGGGCACTCACGAGCCACCGTCGGGCTGTATGCAGGGGGAACCGTGTGTTTTGTTCCAACTTTTTCGAGCGCGTGTAAGACGTTGGAGTTTTCTTCTGAAGGTTGTACCTAACGAAGCTGAGGTTTGAGAGGTTCCCACGGGAGGTGTGGGAGCCGACAACCACCTACCACGCGTGTTTCACCGGTCGTCATGCAATTAATTAACAGAAAACAAAAAAAAAACTCACATGTGATATAACCCATTTCTTCTAGGTGGAAACTCCCATTTCGTGTATTATGGTTTTCACCACATAAAGGTTTAATACATTACTACACATCACATAAAGGTTTAATACATTACATTGATTTACATAAATGCCATGAACCCTTCTTCGCGTATGTCCCTGGCCTATGATCGCTTCGGCCGTAACCATGGAGCATCTTCATTATTTAACGGGATGCTTGGGTCAGTTTTCACTGTGAAGGGCGGAATTTCATCAAACTTATCATAATCTGCTGACATGTCTGTCTTGTCCTCGACTCCCACGATGTTTCTTTTCCCTGAAAGAACTATGTGACGCTTTGGCTCATCGTCTGATGTATTCGTTTGCTTATTTTTTCTTTTTTTCGGTCTGGAGGACATGTCCTTCACATAGAAAACCTGAGCCACATCATTGGCTAGGACGAATGGTTCGTTCCTGTAACAACCAAGATTCTTGAGATCCACTGTTGTCATTCCGTACAGCTGGTCTACCTTTATCCCTTCTCCCTTCATGTTGACCCAACTGCACCGAAACAAAGGGACCTTAAAAGTAGGTCCATAGTCAAGTTCCCATATCTCCTCTATGTAACCATAGTATGTGTCCTTTTGCCCATTCTCGTCTGTTGCATCAAAGCGGACACCACTGTTTTGGTTGGTGCTCTTTTTATCTTGGGCGATCGTGTAAAATGTATTCCCATTTATCTCGTACCCTTGGAAATTCAATACAGTCGAAGATGGTGACGCGGCCAACAAGTAGAGCTGATCTCCGACAGTGGTGTCATTCATGAGCTGTAATCGCAACCAACTGCCGAAAGTCTCCATGTGTTTTTCTTTAATCCAGGAGTCAGCCTCCCCGGGTTCTTGGAGCGTACATAATTCTTGTGTTCCTCGATATACGGAGCCACGAAGGTGGAACTTTGTAGAACTGTGTAGTGTGCTTGAGTTAAAGAATGCCCGTCCCTACATATCAGTGCTTTCTTTCCTAGCGTGCCTTTTCCACTCAGTCTCCCCTCATGCCGCGATTCAGGAACACCAATCGGCTTAAGGTCAGGAATAAAGTCAACACAGAACTCAATGACCTCCTCTGTTCCATAGCCCTTTGAGATGCTTCCTTCTGGCCTAGCACGGTTATGAACATATTTCTTCAAGACTCCCATGAACCTCTCGAAGGGGAACATATTGTGTAGAAATACAGGACCGAGAATGGCAATCTCGTCGACTAGGTGAACCAGGAGATGCGTCATAATATTGAAGAATGATGGGGGGAACACCAACTCGAAGCTGACAAGACATTGGACCACAGCCTTCTGTAAACTTGGTAGAGTTACTGGATCGATGACCTTCTGAGATATTGCATTGAGGAATGCACATAGCTTCACAATGGGTACTCGAACATTTTCCGGTAGAAGCCCCCTCAATGCAACCGGAAGCAACTGCGTCATAATCACGTGGCAATCATGAGACTTCAGGTTCTGGAATTTTTTCTCTGCCATATTTATTATTCCCTTTATATTTGACGAGAAGCCAGCCGGGACCTTGATACTGCTCAGGCATTCAAAAAAGATTTCCTTCTCTGCTTTGGTAAGAGCGTAGCTGCTTAAGTATTGACGCCCTTTATCCGTCTGCTTGTTGTATGGGTCTTTCATACGTTGCTGGTCCTCCCGTGCTTCTGGTGTATCTTTTGTCTTCCCATACACGCCCAGGAAGCCTAGCAGGTTCACGCAAAGATTCTTCGTCACGTGCATCACGTCGATTGAAGACCGGACCTCTAGGACTTTCCAATAGGGTAGCTCCCAAAATATAGATTTCTTCTTCCATATGGGTACGTGGTTGTCAGCGTCATTCGGAACAGATAGACTGCCAGGACCCTTTCCAAAGATTACTTCTAAATCCTTGACCATGTCATATATAACATCACCATCAGGGAGGTTAGGCTTCTTCCGGCGATCTGCCTCACCGTTGAAATGCTTGCCTTTCTTTCTTACGGCATGACTGTTCGGAAGAAATCGACGATGCCCCAGGTACACGTTCTTGTTTCCCAAATGTATACTTTCAGTCTTATCTAAACAGTGCGTGCATGCATTGTATCCCTTGTTTGACTGTCCTGAAATGTTACTAAGAGCAGGCCAATCATTGATGGTTACGAACAACAACGCTCGTAGGTCAAATTCCTGTTGTTTGTGCTCATCCCACACACGTACACCTGGTTCGGACCACAACTGCAAAAGTTCATCAACTAATGGCCTTAGGTACACATCAATGTCGTTGCCGGGTTGCTTCGGGCCTTGGATGAGCACTGGCATCATAATGAACTTCGCTTCATGCACAACCAAGGAGGAAGGTTGTAGATACATAGAGTCACGGGCCAAGTGCTATGACTGGAGCTCTGCTCCCCAAAAGGATTAAAGCCATCTGTACTTAGACCAAATCTTAAGTTCCTTGCGTCATCTGAAAATGTCGGGAACTCTCTGTCGATTTTTCTCCACTGGGACCCATCGGCGGGGTGTCTCAACTTCCCGTCTTTCTTACGCTCTTCTTTGTGCCATCGCAACAACCTGGCATGCTCTTTGTTTCTGAACAGACGTTTCAACCGTGGTATTATAGGAGCATACCACATCACCTTAGCAGGAACCCTCTTCCGGGGGGCTCGTCATCGCACTCAACATCACCAGGGTCATCTTGTCTGATCTTGTACCGCAGTGCATTGCATACCGGGCATTTATCCATATTCTCGTACTCCTCACCGCGGTACAGGATGCAGTCATTAATGCATGCATGTATCTTCTGCACATCTAATCCTAGAGGGCAGATAGCCTTCTTTGCTTCGTATGTAGTCTCGGGCAATTCGTTATCCTTTGGAAGCTTCGGCTTCATTATTTTCAGTAACTTCTCAAATCCCTTGTCAGAACAACCAGTCTCTGCCTTCCATTTCAGCAGTTCCAGTGTGGTACCGAGCTTTGTGCTGCCATCTTCGCAATTTGGGTACAGCAACTTTTTGTGATCCTCTAGCATGGCCTCCAACTTTAGCTTCTCCTTTTCTGTATCGCATTCTCGCTTTGCATCAGAAATGACCCCACCAAGACCATCAGCGGGCTCATCTGATGCCCGATGTTCACCTCCTTCTTCTTCAACGTCTTCCATTACAGTATCACCGCATTCCTCAGGGAACATAGGATAGTTGTCATCATCCTCCTCTTCTTCATTGTCTTCCATCCTAACCCCTCTTTCTCCGTGCTTGGTCCAACAATTATAGCTGGGCATGAAACCTCTCCGAATCACGTGGTCTTGAATGGTTCTCGGGTCAGAGTACTCCCTGACGTTCCGACACTTCTCACATGGACAAGGCATAAAATTATCCACTTTGTTTGCCTCAGCCACTTCGAGAAATTTATGCAGGCCTGCAATAAACTCGGAACTGCGTCGTTCGCCGTACATCCATCGCATCCGTGCATCCATCTGCATCATATAATTAAGTTTATCAAATACCATTACAATAACATCTTGAATAGTGAAATGACCACCGTACATCGACACGTGCAATATTTCTGTATCAATTACAGATGAAAAGGATAAAGTTGCTAACCTCGGCCGAGGATATCATCTTGTGTGAACTTAAGTGTGGCTCGGGCATTTCATCGAACACATCTTGTGCGTGGCAAAGGAAAAAAAAACTAGCACCCACTTCCCACCAATCCAACCAGAAAAAAAAGGAGAGAAGAGGGGGTGGGTTATTTATAGGCAGGGGAGGGGTATTGGTCCCGGTTCGTGCACGAACCGGGACCAAAGCTCCGCGGCACGCCACGTGTCCGGCACTGGAGCATTGGTCCCGGTTCGTGGCACGAACCGGGACCAATGTCCCCAACCGAACCGGGACCAATGCCCTGGCAGCTCGAACCGGGACCAGTGCCAGGCATTGGTCCCGGTTTTTCACTGAACCGGGATTAATGACCGATTCGGCTCTGGACGAAAGGTAGTTTTTCTACTAGTGGAGAGGACAGAGACCGCCGGACCGGCCAGGGATTCTCTTCTGGCGTTACCATCTTGGTCGTTTTGATTGTCCTAGCTAGCAGGCAGCAAGATGTGGAATCCTATGTACATGTATATGTCCCCATTCCCCTTCCACGTTTGCTCCAGTGTTCGTGCAACATTGCTGCATGCTAATAATGCATGCGACCATGGGTGCATATATGTCACTCCTCTTCCCGTCGGTTGCTGCCTCTCTTCTTCCCTCGCGAGTTTTTGTTGGGCAACATTTATGGACAGACATGCGTGCTCCATTCGATCTACAGCATCATCCACTGCCGAGCCCAACGCTTGTCATTGTGTTATATATTTATGGATCGGTCGGTGTTGATTGATAGTACTCCATTATTGTTGCCCGGAACAGTTTAATTTCCTTTTATATTGTTGCCGGGAACAGTTTTATTTCTGTATCTCATCCATCATCCCACTGCCGATGCGTGCTCGATATCTCATCTACCATCCACATGCAAGACACAGTTGGGCCCGACCACAGGCAGGCAGTCACCTTTGTCTACAATTAGATTAAAACCCTAGCTGGATAGATAACACGATGCTCCTGAAAAGAAGATGAAGGCGACCCTCATATATACTTTTGCTACAACACTAGTTAGCGGACACGTGCAACGCACGTCTTCAAATGTGTTTCGTCCTCAAATTTCTTTCACTGAACCTCACATCTTGTTTTCTTGGCATGCCCCGTGTTTCTGTTGCTGTGCAATATTATTGATGTCTTCCCACTACATGTGCAGGCGTGCAGCCATCCCCTTTTATTACAAAACACTGTATCAGTATGAACAATAAAGAAAAACATTTAGAGCGATGGCAATATGGAGATGCTATTTACTCATGCTTGATCAGTTAACAAAGGACACTGGGTATTGTATCCGTTGTTTTTTTTTTTTAGCGAGTACGCCAACGGCGTACCATTCTTTTATAGAAGGAATAGATTATATTTACAAGCAAAGCCCCAACATCAACAACTGATGGGGGACACAACTCCGAAAACTCCTAAAACTCCGACTAAGCTAATTCCTCCCAACATGGTCTCTCCCTCCTGGTAACACACTCACCCAGGTCTGAAACTCCGCAAGCACTGATCTGATCAGCTCCATAGACGTGTGTTGCTGCCCTATGTTGGAAAACACCCAGGCGTTGCGATTTTTCCAAAGCCTCCATGTTACCAAAATAACTAGAGCGTCATAGTATGGCTTCTCCTTCCTCTGGATCCCTCCTCTGCTCATCTCCCACCACGGCTCAAGCCTGTCATCTTGCTGTGGAGTGGGCACAGATAGATTTAAAGCCCTGTATACACCCACCCAAATCTCACGAGCAAAGACACACTGGGTGAAGATGTGCTGTGCCGTATCTTCCTCTTGCCTGCACACAAAGCAACTCGACATTTGGTCTTGCAATCCGTGCCTGACACGACGATCCGACGTCCAGATTCTGGATTGTAGAGTGAGCCACGCAAAAAATTTACATTTGAGGGGAGCTTTCGCTTTCCATATCCAATCATGACCATTGAACCTCTCTCGGCCTTCACACAGACGCCCATAAGTGTCACGAGCTGTGTATTTGTTGGATTTAGCGCACGGCCAGCTGAAGTTGTCTTTGACCGAAGCCTCCCTCTGGACAGACGATACAGCAATCCAGAGCTGGATGAATTGTCGCAGTTCATGGGGTTGAAGTGCTATTGCATCAATGTCACTGATCCAGAGGTTGAGATGAAGACCTTTCTCCACAGTGCGGCTGTTTTTCCTCCTTGTGCTCACCAGAGCAAGAATATCAGGTGCCAAGTCGCTCGCCTTCCTTCCATCTATCCATTTGTCCTTCCAGAAAAAAGTATCGGCTCCATCTCCTATTGTGATTTTTACCAGACTCTGGAAAATCCCTTCAGCAGTTTGGTCTTTAATCATTGGGAGGCCCTGCCAGGGTCTGTTCTTGTCAGTTCTAGCTAACCATGTCCATCTAGTTCTTAGAGCAGCGCCCTGCAACTTCAAGTCTTTGACTCCCAGCCCTCCGAAGCATGTTGGCTGACAGATTTTCTCCCAGGCCACTAGGCATGCTCCTCCATTTACAGTGGATTTCCGAGACCAGAAAAAGTTCCGCATGCCCTTATACAATTCCTCAAACAGCCATACTGGAGCATCAGAGACCAGCAGGTGGTGTATAGGTCTAGCTGATACCACTGTCTTGATCAGAGTCAAACGTCCTGCACGCTCAATTAGACCTCTTTGCCAATTTGGCATGAGTGCCAGGGCTTTATCCAGCATGGGCTGC
Organism: Poa pratensis; assembly: GCA_947311845.1. Taxonomy (NCBI): domain Eukaryota; kingdom Viridiplantae; phylum Streptophyta; class Magnoliopsida; order Poales; family Poaceae; genus Poa; species Poa pratensis. The sequence continues at coordinate 7,841,690 of CAMZMU010000052.1, forward strand.
CATTCTCCTTTTGTTAGAGGACGCAGGGCAAGTTGCAGGCCTAAGTAAGTGATTGGGGATGTTGCAATGTTGCACTGCAGTGTTGATACGACTCTTTGCTCATCTTCTATCGATCCTCGGATCAGTGTGGCTGAGGTTTTCTGCAGATTGACTCTTAAGCCTGATGCATCCCCAAACAAGGCCAAGATATCTCGAACTGCCCGCAAGTCTGAATAGATGGGTTTACAGAACAGCACTACATCATCAGCAAACGCAGACATCCTTTGCAAGGGCAAGATCCCTGGAATTTCCTCAAGAAGTTGTTCATTGGCAGCCTTCGATATCGCAACTGTCAATACTTCCATTGCTAGGACAAAAAACAGTGGCGAACTCGGGTCTCCCTGCCGTAGTCCCCTCGCATGCTTAAAACTTCTCCCTGGAACACCATTCACAATAATTTTGGTGCTTGCCGTGTACAGCAGGGTTGCTAGCCTCCGTAGCCAAGATGCACTGAATCCCAAATGTCTAAGGACCTCAAAAAGGAAAGCCCAGGAGAGTGAGTCAAATGCCCTTGAAATGTCCAATTTTAACAGCACACCTGGGATTCTTTTTGAGTTAATTTTCCTGGCCACCTGTCTTACCAGAAGAAAATTATCATGCAGGCTTCTAGTACGGATGAATGCAGATTGATTTGGGCTCACAAGCGCTGCCATCTTTGGTCTGAGCCTGTTGGCAACGATTTTGGAACACAGCTTGGAGAAGCTATGAACCAGACTTATAGGTCTGTAATCTCCGACAGTCACTGCATCAGGCTTCTTGGGAATCAATGTTATCAAAGCATTGTTAAGCTTGCCAAAACCTCTGCCATCCCCAATGAACCATTTTTGGGCTGCTGCCATTACATCATGCTTGATTACCGGCCAGGCTCGCTGGTAGAAAGCGCCAATGAACCCATCTGGCCCTGGGGCTCGGTCAGTTGACAAGTCTTTAATGACACCCCACACTTCCTCTTCAGTCAACATTGTATCCAGGTCGGAAAGATCAACATGTGGCAGCCCCAGTTCCTCGAGATCAATTGTGTGCTCTCTTGCTTCGATCTTCCCCAACAAGGCATTGTAGGCCTGAAAGAAAGCATCATGTTTGTGCTCCTGGTCCGTGTGAATAACTCCATCCACTGTCACAGATGGAATGAAGGTCTTAGCCCGTCTTCCATTGGCGAAAGCATGGAAAAGTTTTGTGTTTGCATCACCATCTCTAAGCCAGCGAATTCTGGACCTTTGTCTCGCAATAGTACGCTCCAGGGAAGAGAGTCCCAACACCCTGAGCTTCAACATTCTGTGCAACCAACGCTCACCGTCAGTTAGCACCCTCCTCTCCTGAGCAGCATCAAATCTGAGGATAACCGAATGTGCCATGGCTAGTTGGATCTTTACATTTCCTACTGATCTCTGTCCCCAAGCCTGGAGCTTAGCAGCGGCATTGCGAAGAAGTTCATTTAGTCTCTGAAAAGGATCCACTATTCTCTCATCGCACTCCCAGGCCTCCCGAACCGCATCATCAAACCCCTCAAGCTTGGTCCAAAACAGCTCGAATTTGAACCTTTTTTTCGGTTTTGTGGCAGCACACAGAGATAAGTGCAGCGGTGCATGATCCGACACTGAGGATGAAAGGGCCTGAAGGATACAGTCAGGGTACATCAGATCCCAATCCACTGAGACCAGAGCTCTATCTATTCTTGTCATAGTAGGAATGGCACGGCCATTGCTCCAGGTATAAAGCCTCCCATGCATATAAAGATCTTTTAGCTCCTGATTGGCAACAAACTCTCTGAACCTTGACATCGCAGCTCTGTTCAGGTTACCATTGTTCTTCTCTGAGGCTCTAAGGATCATGTTGTAATCTCCTATGATCAACCATGGTCCCGGACATAAGGTTCTTCGCTCAGCCAATTCCTGCAGAAAAATTATCTTGTCATCCATGCTTTGGGGTCCATAAACCCCTGTTACCCACCAAGAAGCTCCGTCTTTGGTGTGGACCTCCCCTGTTATAGCATGATGACTACTTGGAACAAACACGTTTGGACCTCACAGACCTCTGAAAATGGCTGAAAACCATTAATAAACATTGCAGCTTGGACTTGTGGGTGGGTGCTCGCATTGCCAAGCAACACGTTTGGACCTCACAGATTACTGAAAATGAATAACTGAACAACGGATGTACTGAGCAATGTTTAGCTTACTGGAGTAACTGAAACTCTACTCCGAAAAGAAAAGCTAGTAGTATTATTCAGGCAACCAGGCCACGAAGTTCCGAATCAGTCAAGTTTAAGTTTATTACAGAAGCCAAACCTGAATGCATGACTTTCCCGAGGAGGAGTATGACTGAATGCTCAACTAAAAACCATGTACAGACAATGGCATCTACCCGCAATGAAAAAATTACAGAATTCAGTGGTGTAATCTACTACTCCGTACCATATTTAGTAAATTAAGCTCATCTGAGACTACATTCCACTCCAACACCAGATAGGTCAGGCAAAGCAATGCAGCATGACAATCAAGGAAAGATGAGCTTTCAGTGGTCTTGTACCCTGCCGACTGCCGTGATGTCGGGCACGCTGTCCTGACCTGCAGGACGTAGAAGAAAACATGTACCTTGCCTGAGCACACGCCCGGGCAACGGGAACTCGTCGATAATTTGGCATCCGCCAGCGAGGTACGGGTCGCCCTGGTACCCGTCCTGGCACTGGCACACGTAGCTTGCCGGTGTTGCTGCGGCGTGAGCTAAGGCTGCTCCTAGACCCGTCCATGTGGAAGCCTGTCGTCGCCACTCGCCAGCGTCGACGACACGGACTCCAACGTCGACTCCAGCACCACCGGGACCGCCTTCTGGCTAGAGGTGCCCACGAGCGACTTGTTGAGCAGCGCGGCGGAGGCGCTCCCAAACCAGCCCCTCTCGGGTCTCGGCAACCCGCAACAGCGCTGGTCACCTCGTGGTCTTTCTACTCGTTCAAGTCCAGCCACCTATGGGGATGGGCTTCTTGCAGCAGGCGGGGACGGCTCCCGGAAAAATCGTCGCGGCGCTCTCCCAGCTGTCTTTGATGGCGCAGAAGGCGTAACACCAGGCGATGACCTTGCCGGTGTCCCCGAGCACGTTGACCTGGATGTTGCACCCGGTGACCACGACTTGGTTGCGCGTCTCCGACACCATGAACGGTCCGGCGCCGTGGCCGCCCCAACCCCCAAGTGACTTTACCGTCGGGGTACCGTGGGTGGTGATATTCAAGGCGCCCGCGATGTCCATGATGGCATGATGCGCACCAAGGAGTTGGCCAGCGAGATCTCGAAGACCTTGAGGCTGCCTCTGCCGCCGCCGATGAGCAGCCGGCCGCGCATCCGGTCGCATGTGAGGTTAAAGCTCGGCCAGTAGCACTCTTTGCCGACGCCGAACGGGAAAGGCACGCTCGCGCCGCAGCAGCTGGTCGGGCAGACTGTCGGCGAACCTACTGCAACTCCTGTTGCGGCCTGAGTCGTTGCCGCCGGCCCGCCGCCATGAAGCAGAGTAGAAAGCCGCCGCCGGTATAATCATCGCCGATATGCGATCGAAGAGATATGTGGATGGATCATGAGGGCGAGGCATGCGAACGGGAGGTGCACACCGATGGTCAGTGCATGTGCATGGTCGTCAAGGAGGCTCCGCAGGCAGCATGACGGCAGGGTTGGAGACTTGGGAGTTCAGCTGTTCAGGCACGGTGGTATGGTATCGTGTGCAGAGGAGGCGGCGGGGCAGAGGAGTCGATGGAAAATGATGGGGTGGACATGATGGGTTGGAGACTTGGGATTTCAGGCACGGTGGTATGGTATCGTGTGCAGAGGAGGCGGCGGGGCAGAGGAGTCGATGGAAAATGATGGGGCGGACATGATTTGGATCCGTTTCCCTAGGTCACAGGCCCGTAAATTTTGGGTGGGGAGAACGGATGGATTTAGGCCGTTTGATGCATATGTATGAACGGTTCAGATTTGATTTTCCTGCCAAGTTTGCTTGTTTATTAGTAGTGGAGAAAAGCTGCCTGGTTTACTTTCCATTGACAAATCCCAACTGTATGTAGCCCCAGATGGGCTATAGACCATCGTTTTTCTTTGCTGTAATTAGCCAGCTAGTGTGGTTCCACGAATGGTCGACACGCATACAACTTTCCTTGTTCCCCTTCACATCAACTACCTATCCGTCCGTACGTCTAGCTATAGAGCCCGTACGCACCACATGCATCTTTTCATTCTCCTTTGTTTTCCTATTTGTGCCTGCAGAATGTCTTCTGCTTTTGCAGGTTTAAAATTCCCTACGTCCATCTATGTATATCCCCTTCTTGAAGCACAAATCAATTCCAGAAATGCGCATTTACCCCAATTACATATCATGCATCCCAGTATAAATAAACTCTCTTCTTCATTCAACTGAACATAAAGCATATGTCGTCATGTCACTGTCAAACACTACTAATGTCGTTCAGATCCAATCAATCTTGAGTTATTTCTCCAAATAAAGAGCTGAGTGATCCAAGAAACCCCATAGCATTTGCATGAGTTCGACAATGAAATGAAAACAATATTTGAACAAACATGTAAAAAAGCTACCCTTTTTCTTGGTTAAATCTTGCAAAAAAGATATCCCTGTCTTAACACATCCTTGGATGAACCTTCGCGGTAGCTAGTTATGGCCTGATTTGGTAACCTGGAGCCTTTTTGGGATCTCCGGGACTATAGGTTGGGCAGGGCCTGCTGTGGGCGAGCCACCCCTAAAATCATATCGTGTATGTAGTTTGACCCCTGCATCGTATCGTTAGGACAATTTTCTACCTGCCATTTGGTTACCTTTTTTAATTTATTTTTTAAATTTGGTTACCTACACGCAAGCATAAATAGTTAAGATGATCCAGTGTGTTGTATTTGGTTGCATCAAGCCTATGTTTGTAGTCAGCCCATCTCTCTGGTGGTGACCTTACCATACTACACGAACATCACACACAACGACTAGGAAATAAAGTAGCAGTACATCAGTTCATCCAAAATACTACAGGTAATTAAATCCAGTCCTTTTTCTTATGCCTTCTCATTTGAATATGATAGGTGAAGCTCAAAGCTCAAACTCGAAGACATGCAACTTCGTACCACGCACCAATCATGCCCAAGGCGAAACACACCACCACCAAGTGTAGCCTCACACGGTAGGCTGCAAGGGGCCTCAAGCCCACTAGCAAGCCGAAGAAGGTTCAATGCTTCATGCCATGTGTAAGCATGCGCCTGGTGCGAGGCTCACGATCACGGACTGCAGCCTCATGAAACTGGCAAGGTCCATCTATACCAATATAAAAAGACACAGAAGGGGGCAGATCTAAAAGATCACAGCCATCTAACCGTCATCCAAGGGTGGAAGTACCGCCCGCAATTACCGGTAAAACAGTGCGGAACGGACAATCCAATCGCTAATCTATACACCAGTGATATCACCTTGCATCCAACGCGGCGCCACCTGTCCCCAACGCTGCCCGACGCCGCCGTCTCCGTCGCCGCGCCGCCATGCATCCACGCCTCCTGCGCCCGTCCCAGACGCCGCGCCGCCCTGTATCCACGCCACCGAGGCTGTTCCCGACGAGGATCACGGATGTATCAGGTTGTACTGAATATCGATCTATAACTGACAGTAGTACAGAGTCGCCATGGCCAAGGATCACGTTCATTTGAGTGACCATTATATTATATGGATATATAACTGATCATCGCTAACAACCATTGTTTTTACATGGAAACTGATAGTTGCCGAAGTAGATTGGCGAATATTTTTCAAGTAAAGTCATCCTAACCATTCAGCATTTTTACCAGTACCTTTGCAGCGTAATGTGCATTGGAGTTGACAGGAACGAAGCTAGATAAAAATAGACGTTCTATGGGGTCACCGTGTCGAAATGGCGTGACCGCGTGAACTGATACAAATGAATGGTGATCTACTGGTTTTGTAAGCACCACTCACTAGTAGAAACATGCCCATCCGTTTTCACCATTGGTCTCGGCTGAAATACAACCCAGGACCAATGGTGCATCAATCCCGGGTCGAGCGGGGGCGGCGCCCGTGGGCATTGGTCCCGGGTCGGTTGGGACCTTTGGTCCCGGTTCGTGTTACAAACCGGGACCAAAGGGTCTCCACATGCGGCCACATGTGCCGCAGCGCTGGGCCCCCCTGGCAGGGGACCTTTGGTCCCGGTTCATGTTACAAACCGGCACCAAAGGGTCTCCCCTGCTATGTCATCTTCCACCTCGAGCTCCATCTCATTTTGGAGCTCGAGTTCATCACCATTTTCTCCTCCATTTCCTCTCTCTCACTCAAATTAATCCCCCTTTTTTGCACCATTTGTGAGGATTGAAGGCACCCCATCTATTCAAAGGTTAGCAACATCATTCTTTCCTCCGGTATTGCAACTTTAGCTCATTTCATTTCTAATTTAGCGCATTTCATTTTTATAGTGCTAGCTAGGTGTTTGATGAAATGCCCAAGCTAGAGAGTTCATTTTTTATGTCCATTTTGAGCTCAAATTAATTTATTATTTGTTGATTTTAGTGTCGTCCCGTCCTCACCGCCGTCGATAGCCCGCGTCGTCCCGTCACCGGCACCACTTCGGTGAGCCTCTTTTTTATCTTTTATTTTTAAAACAATTACTTGTATGTTTTAAATGCATAGTTATTTCTTGTATAATTTCTTATGATTTTTATATGTATAGTGTCATGGTTTTGATATCCGTCCCCGTCGGCCCTCGTCCGGTCTATGACTCGTCAGCTGCTATTGTTTGTAAGTGATTTATTTATGCAATTTAATTAAGTCTCTATCTCAGCTCGTTCGTTGCTAATTATCTAACTTTATTCTTTTGTACGCTATTATGCAGAATGAAGATCGTCAAATGCAGAGATAACGGAATCTATAGTATTGCGTTCATAGACCCATATTTCATTCGTGAAGTTACCATAAGGAACCATCCCAAGGACACCGAGAAATACTTGCTCCGATATCTAGTGAAACACAATACCTGTGCAGAAATACTTTTTCCTTACAACTTCAAGTGAGTGTTACCGTACCTTCTACACATTCTACTTTGCTTACTCGATGTTTAGTGTAACTCATGGACATATAAATGTGTCAAGCAACCATTGGATTCTGGTAAACATTAGAGTTGAACAAGCAGTCGTTCAAGTCCTGAACTCGTTAAGGAAAGATATGGACGAATACAGCAACTTGCAAGCAATGTTGCAGAGGTAACTTCAGTCATTATCGCTCTATATCGATCTCTTTTGTTCGTTCAAGTCCTTTGATTTTTTTTCTTTTGCCGGGCAGGGTTTGGGAAAAATTCAAAAAAGAGGTTCCTGGGCCCTGGAAACCGCACCTGTATTGGTATGAAACCAAGGTAAGTAGTACTATATATATATGTCCGCGCAACTTTTTAATTCTAGTTTCAGCACCATTATCATGCTTGATTGTTATTTTGATTAAATTCTATTCTTTGTAAAGTGGTGTCTGAGGCAAGGGAATAATTTATGTGGATATAATGTTTGCGAGTACATACGATCTTTTGTCAATCAGCGGGATAGAAAGCTCAGAACAGCACAGGTCCGTATACACTCTCGGCAATTACTTTATTACCATATTGAGTTCATTTCCATTAATAATAATTTTTCTAATGATTTCACATATTCTTATTGATCTAGATGGAACTAGAGAAGGACAAGCTCATACCAACGAAGCGCCTTATAGCAATTCAAGAGGAATTGGCAGGATTTTTGAACAAGGAGGTCCTGAAGAAATCCGGAGAATTTTATCACCCTAGAAATTATTTTCTGCAATTGACGTGATCTCGACGTGAGAAACGTGATGTCGGTGTAACATAAACTTAATTAACTATGATCTCGACTTTGTATGTATATATATATGCATCAAAACGTGACTTCGGTAGTGTAAACTTTATGTGTGCGACTTGTTTTATACACAACGTGATCTTCATAGGAAATTAAATGGAAAACAAAAAATCGAAACCCCTAAAAAATAAATAAATAAAAGAAAAAAAAGCAAAAACTTTGGTCCCGGTTGGTATTACCAACCGGGACCAAAGCGTCCCCGCCCCTGCGCGCTCAGCTACACCCACGTGGAGGCCCATCTATCCCGGGTCGTGGACACCCGGGATAAAAGTCCACCCCCTCTAGTCCCGACCCTTTAATCCTGGTTGTAAACCTGGGACCAAAGGCCCTCTGGACCCGGGATAGATGGGCTTGTTTCTACTAGTGACTGTTGTCAGCGGCTATGTGCCAGCTCCCTCCTTCAGGATTTCTTTTACTTTCTGTAGACTCCAGATGGTTCAGGATAGTTCCTCCCATAGTTCAAGATGACTTCCTATTTTCTGTCCTCCATACAATTAGAGGTCTCAGGATAGTTCCTGCTTGCAGTACTGCCACTTGGTAGAATCACTATCGTAACTCAAGAAGAAATCGTTTAAACCTGTAATACAAGTTAGATTGAACTCATGAAAGTTCAATAAATTATTCGCATTTGTTCTGTTTTGTATGTCGATTAGCTTCCTATATACTTGGCATGCTCTGGCACCCTAAATTTTATGGCAAGCTCTCTCTGGAGTGATATCTTAAGTAAAGTAGTACACACAAAGTCACAAAGTGGTTCTGTTCGTAGCTGGGAATCCAATCTATGTCACAATACTTGGGGCATAAAAAAACATTTCAATGGCAGTGGAGCAGGGCTGCCAGTAAATGATATGACTATAGGGAATAAAGATGGCACCAATAGCTTCAGCTATGAGTTGTCAAGATTAGTAGTGATTATAAGTAATCTGATGTTACTTGCATAAATGTATTTATTTCATGTGGCATGAGAACGATTTTTTTGATATAGCTGATCTCAATATGGCTTAAAGCCGAAGTGTGGGCCTTTAAGTAATTTGTAGATTTGACATCTTCTGCGACTACTTGATTTTCCCCGCAAATATTCTACAGCTTAATTTTGTTGCCATATATTCGCTATTGGAATTCATGTGCTTTGCCAATTATCTTTATATATTTTTCATCTTTTGTAAGTGATGGAGAAATATCATGCATTGGAGAGATAAGAAGATCAACCTTTTTCCCTTTAGCCACCTATGTTATGCAAATAAATTCGCTCCACAAATTAATCAAGAGTTTTGTTACAAGTTGGACAAATAAATTGAACAAATTACACTTCGTGCTTTCTGAAATACATCAACACTTACAAGCTTGAATTTATTAGGTTTCGTGTTATATCTCAATATGAATGGGTTGTCAGTTTGAATTAATAATGCAGCTCTTTCTGTAAACCAACCATTCTTCCGGTTGCATACTTGAATATATTTTTGATACAACTGGTAGTGGGGCTGAAATTTTTCTAATTCTTAGTCGACCAGCCTTTGCCACTAGATTATATTTGGGTTCCTTTCTTTAGTCAATTTAAAATATATTTCATTTTTCATACTTTTCACTTCATTTATAAATGCGGAGCCGATCTAATTCATATTATGCTACACGTGCATTGCACGTGCCCATTTACTAGTAAGGAAAAAAGGCATGCAAACCAGAACTTGTTCCCAACCTAGCCATGGAGGAGGCGTGGCCTTGATGCAAAGTATACAACGACCGAGAGTCGGATCCTCACAAATTATTATTTTCTATTTCTTCTCATATAAAAGCCGCCAGTCGACGTGCAAGCAATCCACGAAAAAGTTTTCTGCAAAATAGTAATATACCAGCTCAATCAGCGCCAAGTTATTTTAGCAAAACTATTCATTGCAAAACGTGTGAAGCATGTTTTTTTCTTCAATTTGCTCTTCTAATGTTTTCCGGTACAAAGGAAGATATGGTGCTAGAGTTTATACTCAGGTACTGCATCTTCCGCGTTTAGTTGCTTCTCTTTCGTCCGCTCATACACAAGGACATCAATGTTAGTTTGAAGTTGTGGCTCTTTTCTAATTATGTCTTCATAGTTTATTAACCTATAACATGTATCCGCTCTTCTTTCACGTTTTTAACAGATTCAATGGCGAAAACAACGTTGAGAGGTGTATAAAAGAACGCTAAAATCACATGATTTTGTTTCATATCTTACATTTCATATAGGAGAAGTCATGAAACACCTTTTGGATAATTGAATGTTACTTTGTCTTTCTTAACTCGAACTTTCGTTCACGATTCATGAAAAAAATCTTCTTTGTATGTCTTTGACACAAACCTAAAAGTATAGCAATATCCGAAACATTCTTTATTTACACATAACTTTGCACCTAGAAGGACGTTGTTCAACAATTAAATGTTTACAAACAAAGATACGGTGAGTGTAGTAACCCTTTGTCTACCACAACCGTCGGAACCTCTGGTGGGTAGGTGAAGCTCGAAGGGTAGACGATAATAAATAAATTAATGGGAGATAAAAGGAGAGTTTGAGTTTACTCTATTAATTTCATCTTATTCAGTTTAGTTAAGAGACCCTGATTCTATAGCCTATATCTAGGCATTGGCTGCCCGGCCCGGCCCAACCATAAATTTGCGGCTCGGGCCTTACCATCAATTTGTGGGTCGGAAGAAGCAGCCCAAGTAGCTAGTCAGGCCAAGGCTGGTCCTGAAAATCAGCCCGAAGTAGGCCCGATCCGGTACGATGCAATTTCTCTACATCCCTCCCGAGCAGCCCAGCTGCAGAAAAAAGGCCCAACAATGGATGGAGTCGTGGACTAAACCCTATCTCCACGAGACCACGACTCCACCCACACCCCTGTGGATATCCCCCAAGTCCCTATGTTGTCTCTCTCCCTCTCCTGTGCGAGATGGGACATGGAAGCACCACCATCCGAACCCTAGGGTCGCCACCATCGAAGCCCTAGCGCCGCCGCAACTCCATCCTCCAGCCGCATCTCCTTCTCGTCCGCTGTAGCGGCGCGCCATACCGCCCCGGGTACACCTCCAGAGATACGACCAAATATACTAGCCACACCTCGAACTAAACCACACACGCTTAATTTAATCTTCACAGGGAGCGAAATTATAATTTATACTAAACATTTTTAATTTACATAACATTTTCTGTTTCAACATACAATCTTATCCACTATGTTTTTGTACTATGTCTAGACACATAAACTACATAATAATACAATTGTTTGTGAAGTTGTGTTCTTTCTTACAACGATAGTATCGACAATTGCAGTATATTAAGCTAAAGTTTAAATTTTATTTGGGAACATGACATTATTTAAATTCACTTCAACATTTTAAAAACATCCTATGGCTCCAAAGGATTAACTTGTGGCACATATATGAAACCCGGCTATTTGTATTAGTTTGTAGGGACCTCTAAGCTCAACGGCCTAATAAATATCATGATAAATGTTCTAAGAGTATGTGATTGTGCATCTTAGGTGTAAGTACATGACTGTCTATCTTATATTAAGTAGAAAGTATTCCCCATAGTTCCACGTCTTATATTATGGTATAACATGATTAACATTGGTTTGTCATCGAATCATTAGCGTTTCTCTTTATAGCTTCTTTCATGGCCATTATTTTAAAAGAGAAAGCGTAAAAGAACGGTTCTTTGGTTCAACTATTGGAGATGGCATCGTGTGTGTGCGTCCTACATACGTCCTAGACACGCATCAGTGGCGGAGCTAGGAACGCACCTAGAGTGGTGCTAACTTATGAGATCAACTGTCTGTTCATTTGCCGCTGGCCTCGTCATGCAATTAAGCAGGTCATATGAACATATGTATTTTTGGGCTAACTCTGCTGGACCGGTGCTACCGCCCGGGCAGCACCGGCCACAGCTCCGCCCCTGACACGCATTATGAAAGGTGTATGGTCAAAGCCAGGTGCATCCAAATGTTGTGTTGTGTTGGTTCGTACATTGTACCCTCCAAGATGGACATCCTTGGTCTGGGATTTGCTGATAAAATCTGGCAAAAAATGTTCATATATCCCAAAATTGTACACATATTTGTTTCGAAGTGATTATTCATTACTATCTATTTTTTTCATCTTTTGAAATTATTCTCTTGGGTAAAAAATGTTCCTAGATCCAAAATTGTTTCATTTCTTCAGAAAAGTGTTCTTGTTTCATTAAAAATGTTCCTACTTCATTAAAGAAATGATCATTTTTTCTTTAAATTTTTGGAAAAAGTTGTTCTGTCCAAATAAATGTTTCTTTTATAAAAAGTATCATTTTCCTGCATTTACTCCAACAAAATGTGTTAATAAAATATACCCAGATATTAGGCAAGCAATGAAATATGTGAAAGTTTTAGGTCCATACTTTATGATTGGTTGAACATGTCAATGGAGGCAATCAAGCGACGTTTCCTTGTTGAAGGTATTGATTGAAGTTTGCTCAGACTTACCTATGGTGTTTGATCCAACAAAGTCAACGTCGTGCATTTTCCATTTTGAAGTCGTTGCTTTAGGAGCACCTCTCATGTTACTGTCGAGTTGGTATCATTAATAGTTGATGCTAATGTCGCTACACCAATTTTTAAAAATAATTTTGTTATATGCATTGTCGATGACTTGTCTAAGTCTTGATGCTAATTTTCTGGTAGAAGCAGGCAAGCATGTTTTTAGATCCCAAAATTGCACACTAATTGTTCATTTTTTTATTTCCCTAAAATAAATCTCTTCCGCAAAAAATGTTCCGACATCACAAAATTGTTCCTTTTCAGAAGATTTTTTCTTTTTATTTCATTAAAAATGTTCATTTTGTTAGATAAATATTACCTTTTTAAATATTTTTTCTCAAAGCCTGTTCCGCACGAAATGTGTGTAGCTAAAAAAAACAATAGTAAAATATGCCCAGATATTAGGCAAAGCCACTAGCCTGCAGCAGCCGAGTCCGGCCCATCTCTAACCTAACCACCAGCGGCCCAAGCCCAACTCCCAAACCCTAGCCACTCCCGTTCCTTCACGTTATCACCTCCGCCTTCCTCCCTCATAAAGCTTCCGCCGCCATGAGCCTCCCCTCACAATCCCCACCAGCAGCTAGTGTTTGAGACCTCCGAGCCTCCTCCCCACCAGTACCACGGCAACGCCGCAGCGAGGTCCATGCTTTTGAAGAGGGCGACTGCGAGCAGCGGCGCCGCCGCAGCCGCTTGCAGTCGCCCGCTTCAAAACCATGCCCCCAGCTGACATTTTCTGGCGGCCGGCTTCTCAGGACATCCGTTTGCATCTTGACTGGACACCCAGAATCCCCACCACGGCAAGGCAGCGAGGTCCATGATTTTGAAGAGAGCGATAGCGAGTAGCGGCGGCCCCGCCGTCGCCGCTTGCTGTCGCCCGCTTCAAAACCATGCCCCCAGCTGACAGTCAGATGGCAGGCAGGCTTGCACGCCCATCGACGCTTGTTACAGCGCGCCGCTCATCTGGCGGCTCGTCTTCTTCAGCCGGGATATCCTGAGATCCAGATCGTAACTGAAAGTGTTTGCATCTGCTTATTCTTGCTGTTGCAGGGCCTTCGTTTATTCTCTTTTGTGATTTGTTTCTCTGTTTAACAAGAGAAGTATGCCAACAGTTCTGTTAGCACATCAGAAGTGGCACAATGCTTATATTCTTGCATGTCAACAGTTCTGTTAGCACAATGCTTACACATCAGAAGTATGCCATATTGTGACACATCAGAAGACGCACCCATCGACGTTGTTACAGCCCGCCGCTCATCTGTTGCAGGGCCGTCGTTTTTTCTAGTATTGAAATTCTCCATAGGAGGTGTGTTCCTGCTGTTCGGTCACAGTTCTGCTGTTTTGATTGTACCTTACTGACATATCCCTTCACAGATTCATTGTTTGCTTGGCGCTTCCTTTTGTGATGTGTTTCTTGTGTTAACGAAAAATGCTAAATCAGTTAGTTCGATTTACATGCTTCCGGGCAAAAGCAGCCGATGGCCTAATCTCTATGACATTATGACACGCCATCTAGCTATCATGATAGCTTATATTCTTGCATATCAACACTTCTTTGTTGGCTAACACAGTAACACATGCTTCTTTGTGTCATGCTTGTGTATACCTGTGCATTTTCAATGATCTATGGTGCCCATCTCATGCTATAAAATATTAGCAAGGCATCTGCAATAATAATAAAGAACTTGAAAGATGCAAGGAACTTGTGATGATAGCAGTTTGTTCTGTTGTTGGTAGTCTGTACTGTGCTGATAATATTTATGGATATGGAGGCTATAGTATCTGATTACAAGTTTAGTAGTTTGAACTGTATAGCCAACATGGATGTTTGAACTGTTTCTCCCATTGATCCAGTTGGTAGTTTGAACTGTATAGCCAACATGGATTTTCCATTCAACTTTACCTTTCAGGCAATTATACATGTTAAATTCCAAGTTCTGTACACTGCAGTTAAATACAAGAACTGCAGTACAGCTCAACTATTGGCAAAGTTGTTGAATTGGACTTATAGGGTTTTAAATAATTAACTTGGAAGGGTGACCACAACCACAAATTTAGGAAAAGTTTTTAGCAAGAGCAGCCCCTTATTCATTCCCCTTTGGTTCAAGTTGAGACTCAACATGGATGAAAAAGGAACATTTCAAGTTTCGAGCAGTACTGTTTCTTTGGTACAAAACTTCTTCTGGTTGGGTCTAGTTTCTTGGCATTCCGTTCAGGCCCTGGCTCAAGTACTGTACATGTGGCTTCTGATCATCACTCTGGTTATCCTGAACGTTTGTTGGTGAACAGAGATTGTTGCGTTGATGCAAGAGTCAATACTATATGCTGGGTAAAGTTTCATACATTAGAATTGACATTTGTCTATAGGGTATTAGAAATAATCTTGTCATATGTATGCATGAAGCTTCTGGAAGGTCCATGAAGTATTTAGGGTATGTAGGGAGAACTCTAGAATTATGAATGTTCTAGAGTAAGATATTTAGTAGTAGTATAAAATATATAGAGTTGTAGAATACTCTAGAAGTATGGTGTAGGCTTTAGATTGTGCCACATGGCAACAATCTTAAGGGTCATGTACAAGTATAAATAGGGGTACCACCCCTCCCATGTAAGTGACAAGAAGATAGAAAGTTGAGAAGCTAGTAAGCCAAGATGTAGCCTCAAGCATATGTATGAAATAGATAGAGCATATATGTGTCTGTCATATATGCATATGTGTTAGTGTGTGTGAAGCACAACCTTATTAGAAGGGAGTTAAGTGATTTAGCTTCCAACAATTGGTATCAGAGCCTCAAGGTCTGAGGGCGGCATCAGCAGCGGCGATGGACTCCATGCGATGTGGAGGACGACGGCGTGAGATGGAGGTTGTTGGCCATGTGATGCCGCTAGCTGCTGGTTGTGGCGCGATGCCACTAGGAGGAGAAGGCGGTGCGATGCCGCTAGCTGCTTGTAGCGTGATGCTGCTAAGAGGAGAAGGCGGTGTGATGCTGCCAAGAGAAGACGGCAGCGTGATGCCGTTACAGGGCCGCAGTGGTGCGTTGCCGCTGCGCGCGACGGCGGTGGTGTGATTCCATCGTCATAGAAAGCGTCGGTGTGAGGCCGACCACTATGGTGTGATGCCATAGTCTATGGAAAGGTTGGTGTGAAGCCAACGCCAGTGGTGCGATGCCGCTGCGCGCGACGGCGGTGGTGTGATTCCATCGTCATAGAAGGCGTCGGTGTGAGGCCGACCACTATGGTGTGATGCCATAGTCTATGGAAAGGTTGGTGTGAAGCCAACGATGATGGTGTGATGCCATCGTCAAGTAGAACAGTCGGTGTGAGGCCGACGATTGTGGTGTGATGCCACAAGCGCATGGAAGCTCGGTGTGAAACCGAATCGGTGGTGTGATGCCATCTTATATGGAATCAGCGTGAAGCTGACAAGCACGATGTGACGCCGTTGCTGTACATGAGGCGGTGTGAGGCCGTCACAAGATGAAGCAGATGGTACAGGTGATGTGGATTAGAGGATCTACTTGATATGACAAGATTAAGGGGGAGATTGTTAGAAATAATCTTGTCATATGTATGCATGAAGCTTCTGGAAGGTCCATGAAGTATTTAGGATATGTAGGGAGAACTCTAGAATTAGAAATGTTCTAGAGTAAGATATTTAGTAGTAGTATAAAATATATAGAGTTGTAGAATACTCTAGAAGTATGGTGTAGGCTTTGGATTGTGCCACATGGCAACAATCTTAAGGGTCATGTACAAGTATAAATAGGGGTACCACCCCTCCCATGTAAGTGACAAGAAGATAGAAAGTTGAGAAGCTAGTAAGCCAAGATGTAGACTCAAGCATATATATGAAATAGATAGAGCATATATATGTCTGTCATATATGCATATGTGTTAGTGTGTGTGAAGCACAACCTTATTAGAAGGGAGCTAAGTGATTTAGCTTCCAACATAGGGGAATTCCGGTGGGGCATGGGTCTGCCTGTTTTGGTACATTGCATTTGTTGAAATGACCAGAGTTTGAACCGAGGTTGACTGTGCTCCAACGACGCTGTGTACATTGCAGAGGGCGTCTAGGAGTAAGAACATGGTCCTCAATAGACTTGAATGTAGACAATTTTGTAGATAGAATCCATGGGAGCACCAGCAAATAATAATCGACTCCATAGATTGTATGGAGGCTTTCGTTGAAAGCGGATAATATCCTTTCCCCAGCCCTTCTAGTTCTGTTAGTTACGAGGTGCGAAAACCCATTCATTCGTTTCGTAGGAGTGAAGATTGGGGCTGTGGGCTGGTTGATGAGTTCCTTCCATGTGACCGCAAATCCATGTTCAACACCTTTAGTACCAGCCTGGATTCACCCCTCCCCTGCTACGATATCTTATTCAAATAATTTCATGGTAGGGGATTGAGAGAGAGTTGCTCAAATCCAGTAGAAGAAGAAGTGCATCCAAGCATCGTTCAAGATAAAGAGCATGCATGCGGTGATTGGTCAGATACGGAGATGGAAAATGTAGAGACTCCTATGTATTTGTATTGTTCTTGACCAAAACGTAAGACAGCTTAGAGCATATCCAGTCGGGGCGCCCAAACGCCTTTGGGGCGTGTCGGACACAAAATCGCCCTCACTCGCGGCGCCCAAACGCGAATTCGGTCCGGAGCGGCCCAGTTTTGTGTCCGGCACGCCCAGCCCACGCCCTCAACTTGGCGAGGCTTGGGGCGGCTCCGGACGGAAGGAAACGCGACACCACGTCGGCCTCCGACGCGCGGGCCACGCCTGGCAGTGACATGGCCACGCCCCGCCGTGGTCAAAGGCGTCGTCAAAAGCGCGTGCCGCGTGGCGACTCCTCGTTTTCACGGCCGGCGGGCGGCCAGTGAGCCGTCGCGTCCTCTGCTCGCCGGAGTGAATGCGGCGCGCCTTTTCGAGGCGAGCGGCGTTAATGCCACCGCTCTCCGGCCGCCATAAAAGGCGCGCGCCGGCCTCCACTCATCGCCACTCTCGCCCTCGCCGTTCTCTCTCCCTCACCTCGCCGCTCCTTCTCCACTCGAAAAACCGCCGCCGCTCTCCTTCTCCATGGCCGGCACCTGGAGGCGCACCGGCGGCGCCGCGGCCAACGGCTTCGCGCCGCGCACCCTGCTCAAGGAGCAGACGGAGGCGCTGCACGACAACGGCTATCCGGTGCCGCTGGATATGCGTGTTTGCCACGGGTTCGTCATCGGCGTCAACGGCGTGCCGGTGATGAAACCCCTGACGTGGACGAGCCGCGGTAAACACGCACTACTGGCGTGACCTGATGCCGGAGCAGCGTCAGGGCCCGCGTTGGGATCCGCGGAACCCGGCCAACCATGGTCGGTACGAGGCGGCGTTCCAGCGCGCCTACGAGGAGGAATTCAACCGCTGGGACGGCCCCGGCCCGGCGCCGACGGACAAGAACGTCGCCGGGCGCGAGGCGTTCTGGAGCGTGCCCGGGCGCACGCTCCAGTTCGTGATGAACCACATCGCGAACGGCGGCTCGCTCCTGACGGCGGCGCCCGCCCCTGCTCCGGCCGCCTGGGCACCAGCGCCACCTCCGGCCAACCAGTGGGCGCCGCGCGCGACGCCGTCCTCGTCGTGCTCCACGGCGTCCTCGTCGCGGGCGTCGTCCTCATCCTGCTCCCGCGCCTCCTCTCTGCTAACGCCGAAGCCAGAGCAGATGAAGGTGAAGGCGGAGCCGGAGCTCTCGCCGTTCATGGCGGAGCTCATAGCGGCGCGGGAGGGGACGGACGACGACGCCATTGCGGCGGTCGTTGCGGCCGCGTTGATGGATGACGTGCCGCCGCTCGACGGCTCCTCGGCCTGCGCCTGGTCGGCGCGCGATACCGCCAAGGAGAAGGGCGTGCCCTTCTTCGACCTCACCGTCGACGGCCCAGGACCGAGCCGCGTCAAGGAGGAGGACGACGGCGGCGCGTGGACCGGCGGCGCGTGGAGCAGCGGCGGCGCAGGGAGCAGCGGCGGTGTGAAGGAGGAGGACCCCTACTACGCCTTCAGGCGCCGCTACCGCGGCCGCCAATAGATTTAGGTTTAGTTTTTTTTAATTTCATTCAAATCTGTAAACTTTCCTAAAATTTGAATGAAATTTGTCGAAGTTTAAATTTAATTTTTTTTAGTTTGGGCGCCGCGAGTGGGGATCGACGGCGCCCAAATGGGCAAGGTAGTCCAGACGGCGCCCAAAGGGCCTGTCTGGACGGCCTTTGGGCGCCCATTTGGGCGCCGCGAGTGGAGATGCTCTTACGATGCGTTTGTTTGTGGAACCATTCCATTCCACTAAAATAGAATGTCACTGTTCTATTCCATTCCGGTATTCCATTCCGGTGTTCGGTTTAGAAAAAGGAGATGGAATGGAATCGATCCATAATTTGTTGTCACAACAATTTTGTTAGGAAAAATAGGTACCTAATATTAATAAGCACACATCTAACACGGATTAGGAAATTCCTCTCCCATGCTCAAAAGAAAATCCTATCACACCCAGATCGAAGGATCGATCAAGGCTGGCCGTGGGCGCCGCCGCGCCTGGCCGAGGCCATGCTGGTCGTGGTCGGCCGGCTCCCCTCCTCCTCGAAGAGGCCGGCCGCTCCCTGCTCCGCCGCCTCTGCTCCGCCTCCGCGCAGGTGCTCCCAGCTACGCCCGGGCCCGCCGTCGCTTCCTGCTCGCCGCCTCAGCCGCCTCTTGCTTTGCCGCGCAGGTCCGGCCGATTCACCGCGGGAGAGACGAGACGAGACGAGAGATGAGAGAGAGGATTAGCGACAAAATGTGATTAGAGTGAGCCGTTCCACCTCGTCTGGCGGATTTGGCCGGATGGGTGTATTCCGGATCTTGTGCGGATATTTTTTTTGAGGAACGACTTGGTTCCGTTCCACTTCAAAACCGAACATGAGAATCCTTCGTCGGAATGGAAACGGTGACATTCCGTTCCATGCGATTCCACAAACGAACACACCCTTAGATTCCCTGTTACATGTACAATAAGCATAACATGTTTAATTGACGAGTTAGAGCATCTCCAGTCGGGGCGCCCAAACGGCCGCCCAAACGCCTTTGGGGCATGCCGGACACAAAATCGCCACCACTCGCGGCGCCCAAACGCGAATTCAGTCCGGCGCGGACCAGTTTTGTGTCCGGCACGCCCAGCCCACGCCCTCAACTTGGGGAGGCTTGGGACGGCCCCGGACGGAAGGAAACACGACGCCACGTCGGCTCCCGACGCGCGGGCCACGCCTGGCAGTGAGACACGGACTATGTCTCGTCGTTTTGTCGCCTGATTTTATCCCCGTCTTTCATCGTCGCCCCAGTCGCCCCAATTTGCCTCCTCGCCCCAGTCGCCCCCGCCGCCCGCCGCCGCCGGCTCCGCTCCACCCAAACCTGGACGCCGGCGCCGCCGTTTGCTTCCTCTCCTCGACGGCCTTCGGTTCCGGACACCGGCGATCTCTCCGCCGCTGTATTCGATACAACCATCCCCGGCGGTCTCTCCGCGACCCGCCCTGCCTGCAAGGTGTTCGGCGGAAGGTTCGCCTGATTTTATCCCCGTCTTTCATCATCGCCCCAATAGCCGGCGACCGGTCGCTGATCAGTGGCCGCGTTGTATTGCAGATGGATAGCGACGACGAGATGATGGCCGCGATGCTAGTTGAAGGCCATGCCCCACCTATCAACTATGTGGTCAATGGCCACGAGTACAACAAAGGGTACTACCTAGCCGATGACATCTATCCAAAATGGGCAACATTTGTGAAGAGCGTCCCCAACCCTCGCGGGAACAAAGCTTGTCATTTTGCCGCTGAACAAGAGAGCGCCAGGAAGGATGTTGAGCGGACATTTGGAGTGCTGCAGCAAATGTTTGTTATCGTTCGGTATCCTGCTCTGACATGGTCGAATGAGCAAATGTGGGAGGTGATAAATTATTGTGTCATCCTGCACAACATGATCATCGAGAGTGAGCGCTATAATCTAGTGCATGATCATATGCCATATGACTTTGAGGGTCCTCATGCACAGGTTGATCACAACGTGCCGGCAGATTTTGCAGATTATATCTCAATGCATTTGGAAATTCGTGATGAAAATACTTATAATGCACTCCAAACTGATCTAGCGGAGCATTTGTGGGCACGCCGGGCATAGCAGCGGCAGAGAAGGAAGAGGAAGACGTTTGAACTTTATTTTATATATTTAAACTATTAAATATTGTATTTGAACTATTACATATTTATGTATGTTTGATTTTTTCTTTCACAAAATATTAAAATTCATGTAAAATAACCTTTTGGGACGCCCTTTGGACGCCGCGAGTGGGGAACGCGGGCGTCCAAATGGCGCACCTTGTCCGGACAGCGCCCAAATGGCACGTCCGGACGGCCTTTGGGCGCTCATTTAGACGCCGCGACTGGAGATGCTCTTAGATAGTTGAGAATTGATAGCCTAGGTATGGAAAACACCCATCTACAGGCGGGGTACACAACGGGTGCGTTCCATCCTCCGCCTCCAAAACACGCCACACGTCCGTTGTGCATGTGTGGCCCGTTCACCGCTGTCTTAATGTACCTTCTGTCTCGCAACTTCCTCTCTCTCTCCAACTCAAGCCCTCGTGTGTCTAGCGGTGGATCTACGTGTTTACCTATTGAGACATTTGTCAAAAGTGACTTCATAATTGATTTATTTTAGGCCAATTTTAGAAAATCATATATAATATAATCAAATTTTCGAGACACTTTAGAGAAGTGTCTCTAACTAGAAGAAATATAAAAAACATGTGCTCATGCAACAACTTTTTTTTTGAAACTCAGACATACACAACAATGTCACCAAAATATTTTTTCTTAATATTTTTTCATACACCGCAATTACGGCTTGAATATTCTCACCAAAAGGTCTAACTAGTCTTTTGTTGTCTGCCAAGTCCAGATTTAATATTCTAACTGTGTGTGTTGGAAATTATCATGATGAAATAATCAGGCTTTCCAAAATGCTAGATTATCGTCATCACATTTAAAAATTCTCATTAAATGTTTTGAACAATTCCAGGGAAACTCACACTTCACTTAAACCACACACATTTAACATAAAGCCCACACTTTGCTCATTCTTTATTTATAATAAACCTTTTTACTTTATATAACCATTTGTTTGAACATACAACCTTATCTGGTATATTTTGTACTATATTTAGACAAATAAACTACATAATAATGCAAATGGATGTTAAGTTGTCTTTTCATTATACAATGATAATATGAACTATTGCAATATATTTGCGCAAGTTTAGATTACATTTTGGAGAGAGATTGACATGAATAATTTCTTCTTTAAGACACCTCCCTATGAAAACAGATTGGTACACTGGATTCCTCTAAAACAAAAAAAAATCAAAATATCTTAAGCTTCGAAGGATTAATTTGTGACTTTGACATGAAGCTGAGTTATTTGTACGTTTGCATTTGGTATGTAATTCTCAAATATCTTCGTAGATACCTCTAACCTCAACGATTTAACAAATATCATGATAAATATTCTAGGAGTGTGTGCGAAACATCGAGATAAACATGCTCGTCAAAGAATATTTTAAACGGTTCTAAAAAAGTTGCGAACATTTGTTCGAAATTAAGAAGTTACAGTAGATGAAACTCAAAACTGAGTACGGAAATATAACCGACTCGTTCACGCAGATATTTTTTGTTTACACTATTTTGAATTGAAATATATCTATGTAGTTAGAGAGACATTAAGTGATGCAGTTTTAATGAAAGTGAGAGCAGAGCGTGGCCCTGAAAAAATGGTTGAGTCGGCCGTTCCTACTCAGACTGGTTCGTGTGCTAGGCTAAAAACCTGAGACAGCCCAGTCAACCAAACGGGCCAAAACTTGTATGTTGCGGGACGAAACGAAAGCTTGCATGTAAGGAAACACACCCTTTTAACCATGCCGACTCCAAATGTGTACTCACTCCATCCATAAAAAGATGTCTCAACTTTTTCCAAATTTGCATGTATATACGCATAGTTTCATGTGTTGCATGTATATACGCATAGTTATGTGTAGATACGTGTAAATTTGGATAACGTTGAGACATCAGAGGGAGTATAAGTTAGACTATAAGCATAACACATTTAGTATCAAGTAAAGCCCCATCTTATCTCTGGTGCACACCAGTTTAGTAAGTAATTGCAAGAAAGGATCAAAATGGATGATGTGCCTAGCTAGCCGTTCTCTTATTGCAAGAAGTATCCCGAGAGGAAGAAGGCGAAGCCGACGAGGAGGCTGCCGTAGATGAGCAGCGTCTTCTGCCCTCCGGTGAGCGAGTTCCCGCCGAGTCCGAACTGCTGGTTCTGCGCGAACCCTGCGATCTCGACGCTCTTGCTGTCGAAGAAGGACTGCGCGGCGCCGCACGTCGGGCAGCGCCAGTCGTCGGGGAGCTTGTCGAAGGGCAGGCCCGGGGGCACCGGGTACGACGGGTCCCCCGCCGCTTGGTCGTAGAGGTAGCCGCACGACCGGCACTCGCTCACCCCCGTGTTGAGCACCGCGAACTGCTCCTCGAACCGCCGCGGGTCCAGCTTGGGCGCGTCGTCGCCCTCGTCCAGCTCCCCCGGCAGCGGCGTCGACAGGTCGTCGACCTCTTGCTTGGTCATGTCCAGCGGCTTGTCGTCCTTGGAGACGTCGACGGAGTGGACCGCCAGCGGCAGGGGCTTCTTGTTGTGGGTGTGGATGAGCATGGGCCTTCTCTGGTTCTTGGACACCAGCATGCTGCATGGGTGGATTAGCCTCGCTGTGGCCGACGCCATTGTACCTAACTTCTTGAGTCCTCTCAGTGTAGATGTTAGTATATTTCAAGGTTTGGGTGTTACCTTGTTGGGAGGAGATGGAATCCATGGCGGACCTATTGTGCATAGAGGATATGCTTTGGGCGTGCTGGTTGACGAAATGGGGTGCGGGTGGATAAGGTATGTGTGCACCACAGCTGAACCCGTCATGGTGTAGTTGCTTGGAGACTGACGCTTGCGAGTTGGTGACGGTGTGTCATCTTGGGAAGCACAAATTGAGTAGCTAGGAAATGAAATTCATTAAATTAATTTTCATTTCACGCAAAAAAGAGTATTGTCGTTGAGTCTAAAATCCACTTAATCCTCAACTGGTAGTGGTTTAGCAATTCTACCGTGCCACCAGCCCACAGATTCTACTCCATCTAGCTTACCTTTGCATGGAGATGGGAGTACAGATGTTTTAACAAGCAGTTCATAAAACATGTACAATTTATATGCCTGAGCCATATAAAAAGTATTTTATTTTTTTGGAAACAAAGGCAAAAGCTTTGAAGGCAAGGTTTTTCAGAATAATATTGTTGCATGTCTGTGCCAACCTATTTCATATATCTAGTAAAATTTGACAATTTAAACCCCAGTCATAAACGGAACACCTGAACTTTATGTGATGCAACTAATCGCTTACAGGAAAATATTCAAACCATGTGCACGGGTTCAACCCATGTGCGAAGGTAAACACGTCGCATGCGGTTCGATCAATTAAGTAAATGTGTGGTATATGTCACACGCAGCTACATATTGTGAGCCATGTGCATTGTTGCGTCAATCACACATGACCGTGTATAGCCTGTGGTTGCTGGTGACCGCTTCCGGGCGGCATAGGGACAAGTTATAGCTAGCAAACTTTTTTTTCGTTCTGTTTTCTACAAAATGAAGTGCCAAGTTTACCTTTTGGAATTAAATCTATCTTCAAAAAATTATTTGTTTTATGGTATTTGTTGTTAGTTGCATGAGTTATTCTTTTCTTTGATGTGAACTAGTAAATCGTGAAATCTTACAAAAAGAACATCTATGAATTCCGCATTCTTGAATTCAATCACATTGGCTGAGTGACTTTTTTGTTTGTATGGAAAATCACATGTGAGATCCTATTTTAAAACTAAACCTATCTCTTTAGCATCCTCTT
This sequence comes from Poa pratensis, assembly GCA_947311845.1. NCBI lineage: Eukaryota > Viridiplantae > Streptophyta > Magnoliopsida > Poales > Poaceae > Poa > Poa pratensis. The sequence continues at coordinate 7,866,143 of CAMZMU010000052.1, forward strand.
GAAGTTGGCTATGGAAATGTCATTGATCGACACGCTTAGAGATATAGATGGATAAGATTTTATTCAGTATATGGTATTTAGACTAAACATTTTTACAAAAAATGCTTATTTATACTAAACATTTTTACAATGTACAACCTTTTTGTTTTAGTATACGGCCTTATTGATATATTATTGTAGTAATTTAGACAAATAAACAACATAAAAATACGGCTAAATGTTAAGTTGTTATCTTCATCATGCAATGATAGTATATAATATTACAATATATTTGCGCAAAGTTTAAATTATATTTAAATTATGAGTGGCATTAATAATTTCATCTTGAAGAGACCTACCCTACAAAACTAAAATAATTCTTCTAAACCAAAAAATATTAAAATTACATCATGTCTCCGAAGATTAATTTTTGGTACTTACATGAAATGCATTTATTTGTACTAGTTGCTATTATTAAATATCTTCGTAGACCTCTCTAACCTCAGTGGTCTAAAAAATATCATGAATAGACATGCGCCATTTTTAACCTTAGGCGTATGTTCAACGTACATTATTTATATATTAGGAACCAAAACATGACATATTCGTCCTTCATTAAATGGTTATATTACCATAATTTTCCTCAAAGTTTATGCCCAAAATAAAAAATCTGTAAAAAAGTACTTATTATTATTATTATAAAAGTTGTTTTAGGACGAAAAGTGTGTGTATATACCCAGATTTGTTTTTGAGTGGGCCCAGATTTGGTTATGCAAGCAACTTGCCTGCAGTAGCTGAGTCCGGCCCATCTTTGTGATAATTGCGCATTTCTCTGCAACGTCCAACAAACACGGCCCAGGCCCAACTCCCAAACCCTAAGCACTCCCGTTCCTTCAGTATATAACCTCCGCCTTCCTCCCCTTCTCTAGCTTCCGCCGCCACAATCCCCACCAGCAGCTAGGGTTTGAGACCTGCGAGTCTCCTCCACACCAGTACCACGGCAACGTAGCGAGGTCCATGCTTTTGAAGAGGGCGACTGCGAGCAGCGGCGCCGCCATAGCCGCTTGCAGTCACCCTCTTCAACACCATGCCCCGAGCTGACAATCAGGCGGATCCGGCTGTGTACTGCGAGTGTTTGCTCTTGCTTCCTGCGTTTGTTCTGGGGTAGGATTCTCCACTGGATTAGAAGATTTACGGTCATGCAATAAAGATTGTGCCTTGCCGACGAATTCCTTCTCGGTTTCATTGTTTGATTGCAGCTTCTTTTTGATGTTTTGTTTCTTGTGCTACGGAGTAAATTAGTTGGTAGTATAACTACGATTTATTTACATGCTTCTCTGTGTCACGCTTGCATATAATTGTGTGCATCTTCAAAGATCTACTGTGCCCATCTCATGTTGTAATTATGGAAACCGTTTCTTAGCCTGTAGGTTAAATATTAGTACAACATTAGCACTATCCTTGCTAAATGATTTCCCTTTTATATTAGCATTTCGTAGAACTGAATTGCCTGAGGTTTGTGAACCCCTTGAGGGTATGTTTCTCAATGCGAGAAAACCCACAACCCTCCTGATTCAACCTATTTTAAATGCTCCACTCGGCGAGGGAGGAACTTATAGAGTGTTTGTGCATATCCTTGATCACCCTGTCCCGGTTCTATACAATATATATATCGCTTGTGTGTTGTGTATAATCTATATTTCTCTTTATTAGTCGGATTGCCGGTTTTGAAAACCCAGCACCCAGCTTCTGTTTGACAGTGACTGGTTTTGCTCATTTTGGTCGTGCAGGTTAGTGGCCTACTACACAAACAGAATCCGAAGCTTACCTTGCCCAGGCTGCCTCAATCAAGAACTATGCTCATGATCGGCGCACTATATATTGTTACTTGTTCTAATGTGTGATAGTTCCAGAAATGCTAGTCATGCCTTCCTTGCAATGTGTTATTAATGTGAATCTTGTGACCGTTAAAAAGTTAAAAATCGCTCTCAATTCTGAGATGCCTCCCTTGCAAACTATTGTTTTCAAAAACTTTGAACTTCTCAGATCTATTTGAGATGTTTCTTAAGCAAGCAACTAGCGCAGCTGAGTCCAGCCCATCTCTAACCCTAACAACCAGCGGCCCAAGCCCAACTCCAAACCCTAGCCACACCGCCTTCCTCCCCGTCATAAGCATCCGCCGCCATGAGCCTCGCCTCATAATCCAAGTTCACCTTGCCCAGGCTGCCTCAACCAAGAACTAGGCTCATGATCGGCTGCAATTTGCTATTAATGTAGAATCTTGTCAAGGTTAATCTTGGAAACAAGTTAAAAATCGCTCTCAACTCTGAAGTGCCTACCATGCAAAATAGTGTTTTGAAAAAATCTGAAGTTGGCGTATCTGTTTCAGATGTTTCTTGAACCTGACTTGATCTTGAGTTAGCTCCCGAAATCTGATTGTGGTCATCTGAACCACAAACAAAAAACAAGGTGAAATGATGATACAAACAAATCCAGCAGTAAGAAGCGGATGAACTGGGTCTGTTTATTCTGTGACTTACAAATTGCATTTCATGTATGTCCTTCTAGAACTTAATGATTTCGATCTAGCCTTTCTCTCAAAGCTCTTGCATACTGCATGACCAGACACAGGGAACATGTAAGCAAAACAGAATTTCAGAGTTCTTGTGGAAATCTGTGCATTTGAACTTTTGAAGTGCCCATTGCAACGGGAGAACACAATTGTCAACAGTTTCCGAACCTGCACCCCAAGTCTTGGGCGGCTGATCTCATCACTTGTAAAGCCACTTCTGATCGGACGTCTTGCCTGATCCTGTGTGGCCTCTGGGCGGTGTGGACTGCTCGAAAATCCCTCAAACATGGTGGAAAGGGGAAGCCTGTGAAAACTAGTGTTCCATGGGCTGTTGATGTTGCTGTTGACTTGTGGAAGGCTGGGGCCGAATTTGGTGTAGGTGCCAAGGTTAAAAAAATGTGTGCGGTGGATTCCACCTGATGGAGATTATGTGAAGATCAACGATTGACGCTGGGTTCCAACAGAATTCTCTCCAGGGAACTTCGGGGTGTCTTATGCGTGACTGTTCGGGTGGGCTGATGCAAGCTAGATCCAGGTTCTACCAAAATGCCTCTAGTGCTCTTGTTATGGAGGCCATTGCCTTGAGGGATGGTGTCAAAATGGCTATCGAGTCGAGGAAGACCAAGGTGCAAGTCGAAAGTGATGGGCAGGTTCTTGTCAATTTGTGGACAAAACCTGGAGAAGACAGATCGGAGGTGGCCACCATCTTGAAGGAGGTCAAGGAGCTTAGTAAGGGTTTCTCGAGCTTCCATTTTGATTTTGTTCACAGATCAGCAAATGTTGCTGCTCATTTGTGTGCAAAAAGTGCTAGTGATGTTAGGCAAAGGTGTACTTGGATAAACTTGATTCCAAGCTTAGTGATTGCCTAAAGCTTGATTGTAACCCTACTGTTATCTCTTGGAATGAAGTATTAGTGAGTCGCAAAAAAAAAAAAAAACGAACACCATTGTCAACCTTGTAAGAGAGATAATTTCATGAAAAAATTCCTCCTTGTCCAATCATCATCCACCAATCAATGAGTACCTAGAGTTCTACTACCTCTGTTCCTAAATATACATGTTTTTAGACTTTTCTTGATTCGTACAAACAATCCGTAGTTGCATAGTCCATCTGTCTTTTTGGGTTTAGTGAAAATCAAATTATGTAAACTTTGACCAAACATGTAAGAAAAATATAAATATTTTTTACAAAATAAATATTCTTAGAATCATCAGAAAGTATGTAATCTTGTTCAATCATTTCATATTATAGATGTTGATATATTTGTGTATATGTTTGGTCTAACTTTAAAAGGTTTGACCTCAACCAAACTCAATATGCAGGGAAGCATATGAGAACCAAACAACCGGAAACCACAAAAGCTTGCATATGGTGGGTTGGTACTTTCGAGCCAAACTTTGACCATGATTATGAGCATCCTTGAAGCCAAACCAGGCCGTGGCCCATCCAATCCAGGCCAGAACATTGAAGCAAGAAGCTAAATTGGTAGTGAAAACAAAAAAACTGTAGTCATTTCTGTGGGCTCGCCCGGCCAGCATTTCCTGCCAAGCTCCTGCCAGTGGCATACATGTTATATGCACAAATATATATCATCGAAAAAAATTCTGAATGAATTCGATGGTATTTTCTCTGTTTGTAAATACAATGTCACTATCATTTTTTTTGCTTCTATAAGGCCATAAACACTTATCAAGCTAAAATTAGTTACGTTTTCCCCGATGCTTGCTTGGTATCTATGTTACTACTACTATAACTAGTAGTATAATACTCCAGCCCAACTAACGATAGATAATAATTACCCAACCTAGCTAATCTTGCTACGGCTGTGTGGTGCACCGTTGCATAAAAATCACGTCTGCTCTAACTCCTTCCTCTCTTGTCCAACTAAAGGTTAAGTATAGGTTCAAAGAGACTTAATAATAAGAAGGGGACTTATACACCGAACTAAAGCGAATAGTACACTTTTAACGATTACAGAAACCTGGAGTTTTATTGATCACGGAAGTTTTTCATAGTTTGGCACTAATGAGACGGGAGAATATTTTGGTGCACCATTTTGGTCATGGTTGACACTTTTTAGAAGTTTTGAAAATACTTGAACAAATTTATGACATATATATTACAAACATGCCACAATATTATGAAAGACAAAATCATAGCAATAATACATGAGCCGAAGACGGAAGTATATTGAACATTGAGTAGTAGTATCTAATTAGTTAACAATCGGCAACAGCTCCCAACCAACAGTGAGCTCGTTTTTTGAAAAAAGTGACAAACATAATGCTAGTTTTTTATTATGTTTTTGTAGGCGCACTCTAGCATCTAAGACATGCTGCTTGGGTGACATGTACTCGATGTGTCTCGTTAAGCAAGACAAACTATGAAGTAAAATTTTAATCTAATATTTGTTTATACTTAACCTTTTTATTTATTTCAAGACATTTTGTCAATCTAATACTATATTTTTATAGTGTAGTTAACAAAATAACTACACAATAATGTTGGTTACTATCAAATTGCATACTTTCATTTATCCGACTTTAACGTTACCTTCCAAATACATATATCTTGCAAGGAAAAACACATGTTTTTTCTCTCTCTTTAAGACACTACCTATGAAAAAACATGCTTCTAGATTAAAATCTCCTAGAAAATAAGAACAAAATTGCATTTCTACACGGACTAGTTAGTGTCACATCGACGAAATGAAGTTATACATTCATATTTTCGTCTATTTGAGCATTTTCTAAATCTTCATAGAGAGACTTACAATTTAACAAATATCTTGACACATGTTCCCCAAGTATATGATAACCCATTTAAGCAAGTAGAAACTTCTAAATTCGATAAGGTGTCTTTTCTACAAACTTCTAGACTTAAGTAAATGTGTCTTGTCCTCAAATCGTTGACGGTGCTCATACCTAGGTGATTTAATTGGAAAGTAAGCCTTTTTCCTAGATTAAAAATTTGGATGGCATTTCAAAAAAAAAAACGGAGGAAAATCTCCGCCTTATACATTTATTAAGAAGAAGGTGACTGATTTACTTACGGGAGAAACCGGGCGAAAACCATACAACGACACAGACATCAGAGGGACAATCCCACCCCATCCCGAATAACAAGAACAACCACAACTTGAGCAAATGACCTTGTGCTTCTCGTCTATTGTCAATTGATGGTCCTGAAAACGACGCATGAACTCGTCTAACTCGGATCTAAATCGGTTCGATTCACCACTGACTAACCATATCTCACACACACAGACTACTTGTATATTTGTATATTTGTTTGTTCCGAACCCATGTGCGGAATGCACAACGTAACCCGAACTGGAAACGCGGAGGCCCACCTGTTATACAGGCTCAACGAACTCTCAGGTCTCAGCTCGACAATAACAAATGGCATGATCGTCTCTTGCTTTGGGAACATCAATCTTCCTAAGGTAAAAGGGTTAAGATTTTTCAGTAGCAGAGCAAACTTAGTTTTTGGAACTCACCCCGATTGAAAACTTACTTCAAATTTTTTACTTCTTAAAAATTTACATGTTGTGATTTCCTATTATTTGCAGAAAAAATAATTCATAGGCATCGACCAAACTGGGCTTTTTAAATAATACACTAAATTAATTAAATTCCGGAAATTATACGCGACTTTTTTTTAAAACTAGTATCCAGTCGGTTTTGACGAAGCCGACACGACCTAGTCGTCCTTGCTAAAGCCGACTAGTGCCTTGTCGTTTTGGGGAAGACGACTAGTGGCGTGCACCATAAATATACGCCACTGGTAGATCCTACTAGTGGCGCGCATAGCACATCACGCCACTGGTACGCCACCAGTAATTACCCAAGCAGCTTACACGTGGGCGAGTGGGGCCTCTCGTCCTTGGCAATGAGACTGGTCCTGTCGGCTTTGCTAGGACCGACTAGATTCTTGTTTTGACAAAAAAAATCGCGTATTATTTTCAAAATTTAATTAATTTAGTGTATTATTTTTAAAAAAAATTAGCCCAAACTGGACGGATGAGGTGCCCCCGTGTGAACAGATGCTAGCTCGGGGCGGCTCGTTTCCTGCGTATTCTCCTCGATTACCCGCGCGAGGTAAATGAAAACACCGGCAAATCGTCCATCGGTCACGCAACAAACAGAAACGCATGCGTGCGTCTCCTCGGGCGCCGGGCGCCATCAATGCACGGCGACCATTACGCTATACATATAGCAACAGCCACCTCTCGATCACTCCCATCCCGCATAGCAACTCCATACACACATTCCGCTGCTGCCAGCACTCGATCACCACATCACCATGTCCAGCTCTTCTCTGTCTCAGGTGGACATCATCAGCGGCGAAGACGGCCCGCCGCTGACCGCGTCCGCCATCGTCGCCCAGGCCGTGTCAGGATCGCACGTCGTCAAGATAGACGGCTACTCCCGCACCAAGGGACTTGGCAACGGTAAATACATCGAATCGGAAAAATTTGCCGCCGGAGGTTATCGTTGGTGTATGCAGTACTGCTGGAATTATTGGGACTTTGCCCATATTTTGTCTATGGCCCATTTAATTCCGAAATTTTCATTTGGCCCATTTATTTGGTTGGCTATGTGTACGTGAATGCAATCTTTAGTCCCATACTGCTAGCTGAGAGAGTGCTGTACCATTTTATATAGTGAGCTGTGCTAGCACTTGGTAAGCATGTGAGAACAGGAAGGCTCTCTCGTGCGCACTCCTCCTCCGCCGCCGTCCGTCCGTCACGACACGGGTTGCGGGAATCTCGCCGAGCCGAGCTTATATTTTTGCAGTCCGGAAAATTTATTGAATCATTAATTAATCATTAACGGACGCGTTAATTATTTTGCCGTTTCCGTTTGGTGGAGACGTTACGGACTCAATCGTGGGCAGCAGCCCACGTCCTACCCGATCGCTCTATATATTGCTTGGACGAACCCTAGCCGCCATATACGCAACACATGGTCGCTCGCCCCCTAGTTCCAGAACCTTGCGCCGCCGTCTTCCAAGTCTTCTCCATCCCGTCTTCTGGCGTGCACCGGTTGAAGGGACAGCAGGCCTCCGGAACCCCGCCTCTTGTGATCCTGTACGGGAGAGGGGCGATCAGGTTTTGGGGAGCGCACTCGCGCGACTGCTGGCTTCGAGTTCTTCCCCAACGACGACTTCTTCCCTGACATCGCCAACCTCTTCATCGACGACATGGGCGACACCGGGGCCGCTGCTGCTACTGCCGCTGCTACGTATGTCCTCTTGATCTTCTTGTTCGATATGCTGCTAGAGTTTCTGCTTGTGGTAGTTGCTCTAGATTCGTTCGGCTTGTCTACGGTTTTAGTAGATCGCATGATTAGTTTAATTCTGTTATTCTAGTCATATCTTGTTACTATTTTCGTGGATTAAATCTACTGCTAAATTGCTTATATATTCAACAATCCAAAAACCTGATTATAGGCAATTTGTATCGCCTGGCTTTCTCGCGTCGACGAAGCCGTTTCCCTTCAAAGGTGTCCTGTACAAACGGTGGCGCATGAGAGCAGTTACTGGTTTCAGAACAGTAACTGCTATGCTGCCACCAAAGGCAAACCTGAGGGCGAGCTTAATCCTGAACAACAGGAAGCTTTTGAGAAGCTCGATACTCTGTTTAAGAGTGCCCTTCTGAGTATCCTTGACGATTCCATCGTGGATTCGTATATGTCCGCAAGGGCATGTGGGATGCGCTCGAGGCCAAATTTGGGGCCTCGGACGCGGGCAGCGAGTTGTACGTCATGGAGCAATTCTATGACTACAAGATGACTGATGAGCGTTCTGTTGTACAACAGGCTCATGAGATACAGTCGCTCGCAAAGGAACTTGAGCACTTCAAGTGTAACTTACCGGACAAGTTTGTCGCCGGTGGCATTATCGCCAAGCTTCCATCTTCATGGAGCAACTTTGCTACTTCTCTGAAACACAAGAGACAAGAGTTTTCCGTTTCGGATCTCATTGGGTCGCTTGATGTGGAAGAGAAGGCGAGAGCGAAGGATACACGTGCTCGAGTTGCCGAGGCTGGTTCTAGTGCCCATGTGGTACAGAAGAAGAACTACCAGCCGCCCCACAAGTCCAAATTTAACAAGGGTAACTCTGGGGGTAAAGGCAAGTCTGATGGACGGTTCAAACCGTCACAGCCTACCAACTTCAAAAGAAGAACAACAACCGAGGAAAGGATCATGCCATGTATGTGGTGATCCGGAGCACTGGGCACCTCGATGTCCCAACCGCCATGAGCTGCGCGGATCTGAGAACAAAGGCAAGACTGCCAATGTTGTTATTGGTGACACCGATATGAAGGAATTGGTACGGATCACTCCCCGTGCTGATGGGGAACAATTCACATGCTTCTGTTCGTGGTGTTGGTACGGTCGATCTGAAGTTTACTTCGGGAAGACCGTGCGCCTGAAGAACGTTCATCATGTGCCCTCCATCAATAAAAATCTCGTCAGCGGATCGCTACTTTGTCGAGATGGTTTTAAGTTGGTTTTCGAGTCCAATAAAGTTGTAATATCCAAGTATGGACAATTCGTTGGAAAAGGCTATGAGTGCGGAGGCTTGTTCCGCCTCTCTTGTCAGACTTTTGTACTAAAGTTATTAATAATATTTGTCGTGAAATTGAGCATAATATCTGGCATTCACGACTTTGTCATATTAACTTTGGTGCCATGACGCGGCTAGCTAGTTTGGATTTAATTCCGAAATTCACTACTGTCAAAGGTTCCAAGTGTCAAGTATGTGTGCAAGCTAAGCAACCTCGCAAGTCCCATATGACTGCGGAGGCAAGAGACTTGGCACCACTGGAACTTATACATTCTGATCTTTGCGAGATGAATGGTGTGTTGACAAAAGGCGGAAAGAAATATTTCATGACGCTTATTGATGACTCCACTAGATACTGTTATGTGTATCTTCTGAAATCAAAAGATGAGGCTTTTAACTACTTCAAAATCTATAAAGCTGAAGCAGAGAACCAACTTGATCGGAAAATTAAACGATTGAGGTCCGACCGTGGTGGAGAGTATTTTTCCAATGAGTTTGATTTGTTTTGTGCGGAACATGGTATAATCCATGAGAGGACGCCTCCCTACTCGCCTCAGTCAAATGGGGTGGCCGAAAGAAAGAACCGAACTCTAACTGATTTGGTTAACGCCATGTTAGACACTTCGGGTCTCTCCAAGGCATGGTGGGGGGAGGCTTTGTTGACAGCTTGTCATGTCCTAAACCGAGTTCCCATGAAAACGAAAACTGTTTCTCCTTTTGAGGAATGGGAAAGGAAAAATACGAGACTCTCTTACTTTCGAACTTGGGGTTGTTTGGCGAAAGTCAATATACCAATTCCCAAGAAGCGCAAGCTTGGACCAAAAACTGTGGATTGTGTTCTTCTGGGCTATGCTTTTCATAGCGTTGGCTATAGAGTTTTGGTGGTAAAATCTGAGGTACCCGACGTTCACGTTGGTACAATTTTAGAGTCGAGAGATGCGACTTTCTTTGAGGAAATCTTTCCGATGAAGGATATGCCTAGCTCATCAAATCAGGAGATACCTAATACATCTAGTCAGGAATTGGTTGATATTCCTGATCCCACCACTTCGATAGAACACACTGATAATTCTGTGGAGGATGACAATGAAGTTCCTATTAGGAGCAAGAGACAGAGGATTGCAAAATCCTTTGGTGATGATTTCATTGTGTACCTTGTGGATGACACACCCAGTACCATTTCAGAAGCCTATGCATCTCTTGATGCTGACTACTGGAAGGAAGCTGTCCGTAGTGAGATGGATTCCATCTTAGCTAACGGAACCTGGGAAATCACTGATCGTCCTTATGGGTGCAAACCTGTAGGATGTAAGTGGGTGTTCAAGAAAAAGCTTAGGCCTGATGGTACTATTGAGAAGTACAAGGCACGACTTGTGGCCAAGGGTTATACCCAGAAAGAAGGAGAAGACTTCTTTGATACTTACTCACCTGTGGCTAGACTGACCACGATTCGAGTGCTACTTTCATTGGCTGCCTCGCATGGGCTTCTCGTTCATCAAATGGACGTGAAGACAGCTTTCCTAAATGGAGAGTTAGACGAGGAAATTTACATGGATCAGCCTGATGGTTTTGTAGTACCTGGTCAGGAAGGAAAGGTGTGCAAGTTGTTGAAGTCTTTATATGGCCTAAAACAAGCTCCTAAGCAATGGCATGAAAAGTTTGAGAGAACTTTGACTGCTGCAGGTTTCATTGTAAATGAATCTGACAAGTGTGTGTACTATCGCTATGGTGGGGGCGAGGGAGTTATTCTCTGTCTGTATGTCGATGACATACTGATCTTTGGAACCAATCTTGATTTAATCAAGGAGGTTAAGGATTTCTTATCTCGTTGTTTTGAGATGAAGGATCTAGGAGTAGCTGATGTTATCTTGAACATCAAGCTGCTGCGAGATGGTGATGGTGGAATTACACTGCTTCAGTCTCACTATGTGGAAAAGGTATTAAGTCGTTTCGGGTATGACGACTGTAAACCCTCTCCGACACCATATGATCCTAGTGTGTTGCTTCGAAAGAACCAGCAAACTGCTAGAGATCAACTGAGATATTCTCAGATTATTGGCTCGCTTATACATTTGGCTTGTGCCACGAGGCCTGACATCTCTTTTGCTGTAAGCAAGTTGAGCCGGTTTGTTTCTAATCGGGAGATGATCATTGGCATGCGCTCGAGAGAGTTATGCGTTATTTAAAAGGCACTGCGAGTTATGGAATTCACTACTCTGGGTATCCAAGGGTACTGGAGGGTTATAGTGATTCCAATAGGATATCTGATGCTGATGAGATTAAGGCCACGAGTGGTTATGTGTTTACACTCGGTCGTGGTGCCACCGTCGGACATGCACCGACACTTCGGACAGCTACTCTTGTCTGCCAAGGCTTCGGACATCACGTTTGAGGTCCGTGGCGAGTCATCGGTCTTCAAGGCGGAGGGATGCCCAGATACAGCGATACGGATACAGATACCGCGATACGCCGATACGGCAATTTTTCAAAAACATGGATACATGGATACGTTTATATATATATATATATATATATATATATATATATTATATATATATTCTTCAGGTATATATATATACTCATAAAATTTTATTATATAATATATATATATATAAAATTTATAATTTATAAATTAGGTAATTTTATGAGTTTTTTTACGAGAATGAGAAGTGCTATAAAAGTATAGGAGTACCGTGACATGGTTGTTCGCAGAAAAGGAGTTTTTTACCAAGGCTCGAAAATAGGGTATCAGAATTGAGGAGACGAAGGGGCGCTGGGTTGGTTTATAAATCGAGGGATCATGGTATTCCGTATCCCTAACGTATCATGGGTGTATTCTTCAGGTATCCGATTTAATTTATTTATTTAAGAAATGGAAAATCCTCTGATATGTACGGGACACGTATCTTCGAGTATCTATATCCGAATCCGTATCCGGACGTATCCAACCCCCGATTCGTGACTTTTTGGCCGTATCCGCGCTTCATAGGGCGGAGCTCCTCGGTGCTATGAAGGAGCAGATCGCGACCCGCGTGCAGATCGAGGACATGGAAGCCAGGGTGTTCAGGGCTCTACTGCACTTCATCTACACCGACTCGCTGCCTGATGACATGGAAGACGACAAGGACGTGGGCGCCGGTGTTGCGATGGCTCAGCATCTGCTTGTCGCGGCGGACAGGTATAACATAGAGAGGCTGAAGTTGATCTGTGACGGGAAGCTCTGTGATCATGTCACTGGAGGCACGGTGGCGGCGACGCATGGCTGTGGTGCTCTGAAGAAAAAGTGCTTAAAGTTCCTGACAGCTCGGGGTAACCTGAAGGCAGTCATGGCCTCCGATGGTTTTTTTTTAGATAAAGAGTGTTTATTGATAACCGAAGCCATTACGGATGCACACAGCCAAAAGACAATAAGAAGAAGAAATAAAAAGAAAAGTCCCGCTAAAGAGTTACAATCTTTGCAACAGCCGCACAACCACCACCAAAGCAACACCTGATGTCCAATTCTTCAAAAGCAACGCCTTCAAGAAGAACAGTGCCAGGCACAACCAATTAAGGCCAGACCTTGGGTTTTCACCCTGAAGATAATCCTCGCTCTCAAAACAATGTCTTCAGCAAGACCACTGTCAGACACAACCAATTAAAGCCAGACCTTGGATTTTCACCCTGAAAGGTAGGACTTTTGACATCACGTATGTTGTCGCCCCCACTTACATGCCGCTGCTCCAAGTCCCGAAACACCAAGCCAATTCCTCCTCGCCAGAAAGATTCGACCCACCATTGCTAGTCATCAGATCTTGACTTACATGACCTTCTCCGCCAGCACCATGGAACGAGAACATGTCCATGATATTAACAGCCAACAGAGCTTCGAAGCGCTCCCTCTGACATGGGTGCGCACGACCGAAACTCACCCGATCCAGCAATCTCCAGGCATGAATCGCCCAGTGGAGTTCGCCGGCGGAGTCTTCCGGAACACGCCACGGTAGCCAGATCGACAATCTGGCCAGATCGAAGAAACAAGTGGTAAGCAGATCCTTATCATGGCGCAAGAGGAACCCTAGGACCGCCGCCATTATTCAGCAGAACCAGCCAGCCCCCACGCCGCCGGTCAGAGCAACCGAGGGGAGAACGACTGCATCTTCACCATACCCGCAGCACTCGAATAGGAGCAGTCCCGGCCGGCCCAGATCTGGTCCTGAGGCACAAATCGGACCCAGCCACCTGCGCCGTCGAAGACCACTGCAGAGGGCGTCTGCGCGTCCACCACCTCCACGTCGCTCAGTTGGGGAGGCGACCAGCCGGCACACCAGCCGCACCGCCCCAAACCCCACGCGCCGCCGCAAGACGGCGAGTCCAGGCGGAGCACCTAGACCCACGGCCAGCCACCACCACCTGCGAGACAGAGGTAGATGCAGCCGCCGCCAGGCCGGGAGACGCCGCCCCCAACCACTGCCCGAGGCCATCACCGCCGACACCGCCCCAGCCGCACCGTCGGAGAGATCTCGGCGACCACCTCCCCTAGCACCGCTCGGAACCAGGGGGCCGCCGCCACCGCGGCCGGCGCCGGCGGCAGCGGCGGAGGGAAGGTAGGGAGAGGGGAGGGTGGTTGGCGATGGGATCGGGAGACCCCGGCGGCGCCCTGGGGAACGCCGCGAGAGGTGGAGGAAAAAAGAGCACCAAACTAAGTTATCCTCTCAAGTCCTCCGATGGGTTTGAGCACCTACGGAGCAGTTGCCCATCTGTACTAGAGGAACTGGTCACGATACTTGCTCCTTGATCGTAGGAGGTTTAAACCGACATAATCTTAATATGTATCTCTGTTATCTTGGTATTTCTATTTTCAGAAGTGATCATATCCTATTGTGTTGCTGAATATATTTGATCCCAATCACGTTTTTAGATAATAGAATATGCTCTATAATTTTGTAACACGGGTTAAAAAGAAAAACGTTGAGGAGTTTTTTGTTTAATTTGAAGAAAAAATTCCAACTATTTCCATTAAAAGATAATGGAAACACAAAGTACGCTACAAGCCAACATGAAAAAAATACTAGGAGATAGCGAGTTCAGGCACTAGTAGGAAAGCACACCTACGGGGTGAAAACCTCGTTCCATACCGCCTAAACCCAAACTAGGGAGAGTACAAAGTATATACATAAAACTTCAACCATACCGTCCAGGGACCAAAAGCAACAAGAGACTCCAGCAACGAAGCAACCATCCTCTGAGATCATATCAACTGAAGACCGAAACAACATTAACTTTCGTCAACAGCACACAGAAGATCGTTCAGCAATCGTGGCAGGTGGCGATCATCTCGCCTTAGGGTTCTTGGAGCCAAATATGACCTTGTTGACATACTGACGGAAAAGCTCTTGGGCGGATCTGGTTCCCGGAACTGAGGAGAAAAATCAGCATGTCAGAAATAATCTGAATGACAAGATTAGGTGGTGATTTCTTATGTTTCTAATCCTGTTATTTTGCAACGTATATCAGATAGGCATTTGTTTCTTTGTTACTTAGTTGGCATGAGCCGCAACCTGTGCGAGCCGAGCATGCGTGGACCTTTTTTTTGCGAAACACAGTACAACTTGACGCTCATATACACGCACATACACTCACCCCTATGAACGCAAGTACGCACACCATACCCTATGAGCACCTCCGAAATACTAAGCCGGCGGGTCTGTCTTGAGATTGACAAAGTCACCACAGGCAGCCTCGCTATCGACGGGAACGTCGCCTCCCACTGAAGAGTATTCCACCTAAATGAGAAACACCAGTAACAAACCTGGGGTTTGAACTTTGGTGAGCTGGGGGTACAACTACCAACCTAACCATCTTGCCATGCATGGACCTGAGATGAGCACCTTCACTCTGACACGATCAAGACCTCGTGGCGGAATGGCACAAGAGACCTGGATCGGATCGTGGCACATTAGTAGGATCTACCAGGGCCACGCTTTACTTCCGTTGATGAATAAAAGGATAACGAAATAAGAAAACCGTAAAGTTAACACACCATAAATTTTTAGAGGCTTTGTTCTGTATAGCTCGTGTATCTGCTTTTAGCCTCAATGCTAGCATTGTGGCCATCCTCCTCCTAAGAGGGGTTGAGTGACAACCCTTTTCGCCTAAATCGTGGGGGCGAGCATTCTCTTGCACCGGGAGCATTTGATTATCCAGCTGTGGTCACATCTGCTAATGTGCGGTGTCGATGTTGGCCACCACACTGTGCACTAGGTCGGTCTCGAATGAATCTGAGTAAGGTTGTCCCTTGTATGTGTACATTGTCTCACCCATCACCATCAAGACAAACTGGGTTTGCCTGGCAGGCTTGACAGATGTGTCGTGGTACTCCAAGGCGAGCCAACTAGGGTAGGACTTACATTGATCAAGAGGCGAATCGATCAACCTGTTCCCCCAAACAAGTCCCCAGAATTTTATAGCTCGGAGGTTGCCGAAGACTTATGTGGACCATCGCCCGAGAATCGAGTGAATCTAATACAATGATTGTCCGACATGCTTGCTACTTGCCACTGTGATTGTTGCAACAGGTGTTTGATCTTGGCGAGCTATTAGAAAAGGAAGAATGGAAATCGCGGAGATAAGGAAAAGGAGAATTCATACTTTTAAAATTTTGCTAATATTGCCCTTTCATTAACTCACTAACATGTTTGTGCGACACCAACACCGTTGCGCCACTTTATTACGTTTCCACTCTTGTGTCGTAGTGGAGCGACTAAGCCGTGCATACCGTATGCTTGACATGTACTCGATGTATCTCATTAATACAGCCAATTATGATGGAAATGTTTAATGTAACATTTGTTCATACTTATTTGTTTCAACACATTTTCTTGATTTCTGATACTAAATTTTTGCAGTACGTTGTAACAAAATTAACTACAAAATAACGTTGCTTACTATTCAATTGCATGCTTTCATTTATCTGACTTTAACATGAACTTTGAAATACACATATATTGGAAGAAAAAACATAAGTTGTTTTCTCTTAAAGACAATACTCATGAAAAACATGCATCCAAATCAAAATCTCATAGATAAAAAGGAAAAAAACATTGACGAAATGAAGCTAGACTCGTCTATTTGAGTATTTTTTTTCTAATATCTTTAAACGGCTGCCCCAAGTATATGATCGCCCATATTAAGCAAGTAGAAAAGTTCTAGATTAGAATATTAGATAAGGTGTCTTGTTTAGAAAATTCTAGACTTAGGTAAAGGTGTCTTGTCCCCATATCTTAGATACATAGGTGATTTAAACGGAAATGGACCTTTTTCCTAGGTTGAAAAATCGGATGGCATTCCACGACTTTTATCACGGGCAAAAGCTAGATGATTAGTTATGACGTGGTGCTTCTCATATACTGTCAATCGATGATACTTACGACGCACGAATTCATCTAACTCAGACCTAAATTGGTTCGATCGACCGCTGACTAAATATGTCTCACAGACACACAGACTGTTTGTATAGTTGTATATTTGCTTGTCTCACAGACACTAACTGGAAACGCGGAGCCCCACCTGTCATACATGCGCAACGAACTCTCAGGTCTCAACTTGAACTCTGTCAGTGGCATGATCGTCCCTGGTTTTGGGTACATCAAGATCTAGTAATCTTCCAAACGGAAGAGGGTATCATAAATATGGAATTCAAATCCTTTAATAGCATACTAGTTAAAGCATCTCCATCAGCGCTCCCAATAGAGCTATTGGGCACGCCGGCACAAAAATACGTCCACCGGGCCTCCCAATGGCTGCAAAGTTGCAAGACAGTCCCAATAGAGCGTCTGGTAACCCAGTTTCGCGTCCGGTCCGGAGGGAGGAAAGTGGGAGTGCCGACAACCGTAGCAATGCGAGCCATGTCGGATCCTGACGAGCGGGACCGACGAGTTAGTGACACAGACAAAATCTATTTCACTTTCCCCTCCCCCAACCCGTTTTTAATTCCCCTGACTGCTGCCTCCCCAAACAGACGAATTATGAAACATACGTGTATAAAGTAAATCACATCTTACATTTTTGAACGCGGTGTATAAAATATTGAATAGACAGTCCGTAAGGTTATGATCGTGCATTATTTACACCTTTATTTCTTAATCATTTATCATTTTTCTAGAGAATACCTTACTAAGTTTTTTTTAGGATCCTTACTAAGTTTCTATCAAGGCAATATTAATAGGCAAAAGCATCTCGGCCGCTACATTACCTTGTGCAGCCCATCCGATTGACAATTCTTCATAGCTCTGTAACGGGCGACGAACGCGGCCCAGGCCCAACTCCCAGCCCGCACCGCTCCCGTTCGCGTTACCTCCTCTGCCTTATCCTTCTTCTTGTAGCTTCCGCCGCCCTTATCAGCTAGCGCCGCTTAGATCCAGAATCCCCATCCCCACCAGTACCACCACAACCACGGAAACGCAGCGAGGCCCATGATTTTGAAGAGAGCCATGCCCCGAGCTGACAGTCCTCGGGACATCCGTCTGCATCTTAGCTGAAAGCGTTTGCTCTTGCTGCCGTATGGTAGGACCTTCGTTTGTTCTGGGACAGATACAGATTCTGCACATGAGGGCGAAGGTCCTAGCCTGCGGGTCACGGTCATGCAATTAGGGTTGTGCCTTGGCGGCATGTTCCTCCTCAGATCCATTGTTTGCTTGTGGCTTCCTTCAGTGATTTGTTTCTTGTGTCGCCAATATTATATACTGTATGCTACAGTTAGTTCTACTGTTATTTAAATGCTTTTGGATCCATTGTTTGCTTGCAGCTTCCTTCAGTGATTTGTTTCTTGTGTCGCCAATATTGTGTACTGTATGCATCAGTGAGTTCTACTGTTATTTACATGCTTTTGGGCAATTGTTATGCGGTGTTATGCACATTAGAAGTAGCGCCATGCTTATATTCTTGCATATCAACCCTTCTTTATTAAGCAAACACATGCTTCTCTGTGTCATGCTTGGATATGCCTGTGTATTCTCAAAGATCTACGGTGCCCATCTTATGTTGTAAGTTTGGGAATTTTTCTTAGACTGTAGGTAAAATAATTAGTAGACCATCGGCAAGATATCCGCAGGATCCCTTCTAATTTCCTCTTACAGTAGAACGGAAAGTCATTTGTCACTTGAGAGAAGTTCGTTGGTTGTTGCAGGATAAGCTATTTCATTTGTTAGAACTGAACTGCCCAGGGTTCGTGACACTTGAGATCTTATTGTGGTCTCGCTTTGTGTGATATATTCTTCATATTCTCATTCATTTCATAACTAAACAAACAATAAAGTACTTGAATAATTCAGGGACTTGGATGGAAGGTGATCGCAGTTCGTTTTGTCGTTGGTAGCCTGTATACTGCTTACAATATTTCTGGGTATGGACGGTGAAAGATAGTATTATATGGTTGCTTGTATAGAAGTGAGGTGGCAAGAAGATAAAAGTGCAGAGGGAAGGTGAAAAAAGGGTGATGTGTTTCTTCTGTCGCCAATATTATATACTGTATGCTAAATCAGTTAGTTCCACTGTTATTTACATGCTTTTGGATAAGAAGAGTCAATTGTCTGAATCACTATGCGGTGTTATGCCACGTTAGGAGTAGCTCCATGCTTATATTCTTGCATATCAACCCTTCTTTATTAATCTACACATGCTTGTTTGTGTCATGCTTGTATATGCCTGTGTTTTCTCAAAGATCTATGTAGCCCATCTTACGTTGTAAGTTTGGGAATTGTTTCTTATACTCTGGGTAAAATATTAGTAGAAGTAGAGCATTGTCAATCCTTGCTAAATGATTTCACTGTTAACAATATGAACTGCCCAAGGTTCCTGACACTAAAATCTTATTATGGTCTTGCTTTGTGTGAAATATTCTTCGTATTCTCATTCCTTTCATAACTAAACAAACAATAAAGTACTTGAATAATTCAGGGACTTGGATGGAAGGTGACCTCAGTTCGTTTTGTCGTTGGTAGCCTGTATACTGCTGATAATATTTCTGGGTATGGATGGTAATCTGACATTTATCCTTGCTTGCAGGAATCCATGAGATATCTAGTTGATAGTTCTGCTCCCCAATAGCTGGTTCTTTCGTTGCAAAGCATGATACAAGGTATGACGACGAAGTGCATTGATTTCTTCGTTCTTTGGTGAGAACCTTCGATTTAGTTTGACACATTTGTCTGTTTTTGTCTACACTTTGTTTTGTGGCTGTCAGGTTTCTAATTGGCGATGAGCTGCTTTAAATTGTCGAAGAAGATGTGCAAGAAAATTACCAATTGTGTAGCTCGGTACTGGTGGGGTGGTGATGAGAAGAAGAGGAAAATTCACTGGAAGAAGTGGGAGGCGATTGCCATCCCTAAATCCGAAGGAGGCATGGGTTTTAGGGACTTTCAACTTTTCAACCAAGCGATGTTAGCAAAACAGGGGCGGCGGTTGATTGAGAAACCAAATTCACTTTGTGCTCGTGTTTTGAGAGGAAAGTACTTTCATGATACTGATTTCATGTCGGCAAGGAGGAAACGAGGGAGCTCTCATGTTTGGAATGCTATTTTATATGGAAGAGAAGCTTTGAAGGAGGGTCTTATCAAACGAGTAGGTGATGGATCAACAATTCGGTGCTGGGATGACCCATGGATCCCTGGGAATCACGGAATGAAACCTATGGTTAGGTTGCCCGATCCAACAGTAACTACTGTCGATGAATTAATTGATGTAGAAAGAAATTGCTGGAACATGGTTGAGGTGAGGAAGAATTTTGTGGAACCTGATATTACCACAATTAGCTCAATCCCCCTTGGTAGAGTGACTGAAGACTTTTGGTCTTGGACGCCAGAAAAGAGAGGCTATTTTTCTGTCAGATCGTGCTATCGATTATTGGCAGCAAAGCGAAACCTGAACAATGATGCAAGCAGTTCAAATGGTTTGGCCCAACCATACTGGAGACATCTCTGGAAGATGGAAGTTCCACAGAAAGTTCGTGTTTTCTGGTGGCGAGTTATCAAGGGTTTTATTCCTTGCCGGCAGATTTGAACAAGAGGCATATGGAAGAATTAGCATTTTGCAAAACTTGTGGTGCTGAGCAGGAATCTATTTTTCATGCAATGTTCGAATGCACTTGGGCCAAATTATTCTGGCATGAGATCAAAAGTATAGCTCATGTGAAGATCCCGGTGCTGCATCCCAGATCCTGGGCGACAGATATTATCCAGGGAGATGTGGTGAATAAGGAAGCCGCAAACACCATTTTATGTGGGTGCTGGGCAGTTTGGACAGAAAGAAATGCAGTTTGGCATGGTAACGGCGGTTGTACTGTGTCTGCCTCAGTGAGATGGGTGCTGGATACAACATATGATCTAGCACAGATGGGTAAAAGGAAGGAGCCGAAACCAGTAATGCAGCAGCCTAGTTGGAAGAAGCCTGAACCGGGGACTATCAAGATCGCGTTCCAGGGTGACATCCGACAGGGTGTGACCGGGCTGGTGATTCGTGACCATGACGGACGAATGATCCGGGCACAAGCACTATGGTACCCCTCCATGGGTAGTGCAATGATTATGGAGGCACAGGACGTCCTAGATGCTGTACGATTGGCGTCAGAGAACCTCACTCAATCGGTTGAGATTGAGACAGATGCTCAAGAGGTGTTGAAGATGATGGATGATCCGGGCGGGGGCAAATCTGAAATTGCCTGTATATGCCAGGAGATCAAGGAGCTGAGTGGGTTTTTTGCTAGCATTAAATTTTCGTTTGTAAGGCGGTTAGCTAATATGGCTGCCCATCTATGTGCTAGAAAGGCTAGTGAGGTTAGGAGCCGGTGTGTATGGATTAACTTTACTCCATCGTGGCTCACTGACACACTAGCGAAAGATTGTAACCACTCTGGTTGATTAATGAAGTTTCTGAATCGCAAAAAAAATATATTATGAAGTACCATTTATACCAGTGGGAGATTTGGAACTGTATGGCCTACAACCACAACGTTTTTTCCATTCAACATTACCCTTCAGGCAATTACACCATGTTATATTTCAAGTCTTGTACATTGCAGTTCAGGTACCAAAACTCTAGTACAGTTAAACTACTTGACAAATTGTGCAATGGAACTTATAGGCTTTGAAATAATTAACTTGGAATGGTGACTACAGCCACAAGTTTGGGAAAAAAAGGAGACGTATTTTCATGAACCAGTGGAGCTGGTGAAAGATACTAGTATTATTCTACGGTTGATTGTATAGAAGTGAGGTGGTACGAAGCCAAAAGTGCAGAGGGAAGGTGAAAAAAGGGTGATACAATAATTAACTGGAAAAATTATCTAACTGAGAAATGCTTCTTTCAGTAACGATACTTGCAGCTTTGTTCTATTCATTTGCTACTTGTACTCCGATAGACTGATAATATATACTCCATCTTATTGTACTGGATTGGTTTTATGTGGTACAAAGTTGTCTAGCACACCAAGGTTGGATCATGGATGATCTCTCTGCTACACTCCTGTCTTCTCCGGCTCCGGCACTGGCGGCAGCGATAATGTTTCTTCCGTTGACTTGTCATCATCGTGCCTGTCCGCTGAGCAGGAGACGAGCTTGGATGACGGTGATCAGGAGGGACATGCAGAGCATCTGTATGATATGTGGCAAGACTACCTCCAATCAGGCAAGCCGTCATCATGAACCATATGTTTCCACTGGATGATCAGATGGTGGATAAAAATGCTGAATATTTACTACTAATTTCCAGAAGAGAGCTGCTGAAATTCTACAAGTACCAGTCATTCGGATCGCTGGGCTGCATCAAGGTGGTGGAGGATCTGCCATAGCCCGGTAGAAGAAGAAGAGGAAAGAGCCTTATGATGCTGCTGCAAGCCTGCATGTCTGCAGCAACCTTTCGAAGATCATCAGGAAGGCCTCCTCCAAGACCAAGATCTCCAAGTCTCCAACTGGTGTCAGCGTCTGATGGCGTGTTCAGAAGAGAAGCCATTTGAGAATGAGACGCTGTCTTCTCTGAATTTCTAATTGTACCTATTTAGTTGCAAAATAATCATCTACTTTTACTAGCTGTTTGCCTAACTGAGCATTGTCTGTAAGCAACTGATTTTGGAAAATAAACCTAATATATAAACTAATAAATTCTACACGTACTCTCTCAGTCCATGAAAGAGTATGCTTTCATTTCTCTTGGAAATTCAGACTAAAACGAATTTTGGCTGTACTTACACAAAAATATGAAGATATTTATAAAATAAAATAGTTTATGGTGAAAATATATAGGTTCAAGTACCCTTTTTGTCCCTCATGTGTTGAAAAGTAGTGGTCAGATTTTTCGTTTGTTTTTTCCCACGAGGATAAAATTTGGCCGGATTAATCCATGTACCCTGAACTCCTGAACTGACATGGAGATTTGTTATGGAATCAGCATCACGGGCGCTCGACTGATATGGTGGAAGAAGAAGAACTCCCCTTGGCTCCTAAATCTCCTAACACTAGCTCTTGAAAAAGGTTCTGCGTAGATCGAGCGGAGCTAATCGGTTGAAACCAAATAGTTATATTTTATTATGAAATATAATGAAGCCGGTCTTTTTGTATAAACACGGTCAAACTTTAAAAAGTTGGGACTTTCCCAAAAATATGTTCTTTGGTGGATAGAGCGGTAACCATCTTAGCTCAACTCTCTGGAAAAAGCCATGTCGCACACCATGGACCGTCGCCGGCTGTTGGAGTTGCTGCCCCCTCCAACGGCAACGGCATCACGTTCTTGTCTCTCATGCTGTACACACCAGAGTCTAGCATAGGATTCTCACTTATCTTCGTGTAGTACATGTCATCCTTTGTTATGAAGTAGATGCAATCTTCTCGAACTCCAGTAGTGTCGCTATATTGACCCGCAACGAGGAGCGACTCGGAGCAGCCTTGGCTCACAAAAAGCGCACGCCCCATCAACGTATCGACCTCGACCCACCGTCCATGGCCAGTGCTTTCCAGACCCACCGCTTCAAAGACCCTGAAGCGTCGAGTCCGATCTCTAATCCCTGAGTCCGTCGACATCATTGGCGGTATGTTGATCATCCGTTGAACCCTCAGCAGCCGGTCGCCGGAGACGACTAGGTAGTCCCGATGCACGTATCGGTCGGTCGAGTAAGGATCAAACCACGACCACGACTCCTCTTCGTCAACTCTTGGGATGCTGCGTATGATTGTCTTCGCTTGCCCGCCGTCGTCAAGGACATGTAGCTCCCGTTCGTAGTGCTTCGTTTCTGTGGTGAGAATATAGAGCTTTCCTTTGAAGAGTGCAATGTCGTCCGTGAAGCCACCCGGAGGCTGCTCCCACCTCGTGATGGCACATTGCTGCTTCCCACGAGTAGAGGCGATGACTTTCGTGGACTTGTACTCTCTGGCCTTGACCAGAGCGGCGACGAGGTGATTGGACACGATCACCTTCTGGACAAACGGCTCTCCCCGAAAGCAGCCGCCGAGGTTTAGCTCCGGAAGCGGGGTGGTCGTCGAGGGGAACGGGTGCACGAGGAAGAGCATGCTGCCGGCGGAGACTCGGCTTGAAACGTCTTCTGCGACGGCCGGCAGGCGGTGGATCGCGCCGTCAGGAAGACTGAGAAAGGTGTCGTCACAAAGGGCGAGCACCGGAAGCAGAGGGGGCAGAGCTGCCCCCTGCAGCCGCCGGGCCGTGCGCCACGGGCGGCAGACGCCGGCGATGCGGATGCGGTCGGCGTGCGAGGGCAGCCGCGAGAGCACATGGCCCAGCAGCTCCGACGGGAGGTCCGGCCATGAGCGAAAGCGCGACGAGCCTGGTGACGCGGCCATCGTCGTGTGATGAGTACGAGCGCGATCGATCGATCGATACACGCGCCCTGTTAATAAAGAGACGAGCTGACGACCAGTCCGTTCCGAATTCCAACTTCCCGTTGCTACGTGTCCAGCGACCCTCGCGTAGTAGGACTTGTTTTCCCGGGAACTCCATGTGGTGCTCGGGCTACAAGTTACAGTGATCATTATATAATTTAAAATAAAATGTCTCTCAAGTTTCAAAATAAATTGAAAAAAAAACCCTGGCGCGAGTATTTGCCTAGCTGAGCATATGTGTAACCCCTGTATATCGCCACACTGTATATGGTTACTTGTAAAGTGTGATAGCTGCAGACATCCTAGCTATTAATACAGAATCTTGTGACAATTATACTTGCCATCCTCATTACTTTGGGAGCACTTGTTCTCAGTTCTCAAATTCCAAGAACAGTGCTTGGAAAGACTCGGAAGTTTCCGATCTACTTGAGATGTTTCTTGAACCAGACTCCGATGTTGAGGAAGCTCTCAAAATCTGATCGCGGTCTGCAGACCAAAAAACAGAGAATAAGGTGAAATCAAGATGAACTGGAATATGTTTATTCTGTGACTTACATGCTGATTTCATGTGTGTCCTCTGGGAACATCATGATTTTGAGCTCGCCTCCTCTCTCTCTAAACGCTCTTGCGTACTGAAATGAGCAGACACAGGGAACGTACATAAGCAAAGCAGAGTTTCAGAGTTGCAGGGAAATCTGTGCGTTTGAAGTTTGTTAAAAATATTTGTATTTTGTTTGATGGATATCGACCAAAAATGTTAGTTTTTACACAAAACAGTGTGAGATTAACGTAAAGTTTTCTCTGTAATGAATTCCTTTTGTGAGGAGTTGGGAATATCGAAGCAGCTACGTACCTGTAGGCCATTTGAAACGGGTACCCGAAGATCTGCTCTCCAAGAAGCATAAGCAAGGGTGCTTTCACCTGCCGAATCAACATTGTTAGGATAATAACCTGGGATCTTTTGCTGTAACTAATTATTATTTCCATCGGATGATCTCTGATAAGACAGGAAGGGCGTACTTTTGAAATATGGGCAATTGGCGATTTCTGGTACAAGAGACTAAGATGATCAAGGGAAGGGGATTCCGAGGCAAGGTGTTTGGCTTCAGTTCCACATGCAATTGCGTAGCACCAGTCCGGGATGTCAGTCGTGCCAACCATCAGTGACAGGTTACAGACAGGGTTTCGAGCCGCCGCCACGGCAAATCTATCAGGAGCCTGGGGAAGTGAGGCCAAATGACAAGTCATACCAAGAACAAGAAAAAAAAGGTGAGTACTAAGGTTCGAAGACTGTAGGATGCTGACCTGACCGATTAAATGGGCTGTCAAGAATCCACCGTGTGAAATCCCGATAACCGCTACTTTAGATGCATCGACCAATCCTTCCTTGATAACATAGTCTAGTGCCGTAAGGCAGTCTTGGACATCCTGAGATCCAACTTTTCCAGGAAGTGACTGTAAAGCCTCCTCTCCAAATCCCGGTGTACCTCTTTTCATATTACAAGTCAGATGACACATTGGCATTCATCATTTATCAGAAGGAAAGAAAGAGAATGTTTCGAGAAACCACCTGTAGTTTACAATAAGCAAGTTAAATCCAAGTGAAGCGAGAAACGCTGACGATTTTGAATAGCTTGATACGGATGTTGAATGTGGGCCACCATGAAGGATTAAAACAGTTGGCTTCTGCCAACTATCCTCGCACGACACAAAGATGCCCTCAAATGGACGCTGACCACCTGAGCACAAGAAATGTATCACATAGTGAAAGATGACAAGGTAACCCAAGCAAAATAGCTCTGGATAATGGTTTCCATGACTATACCGCCAGAGAGTTCATCAGAGGGGTTAGTAACCGGGATTTTGAGTATACTGAAGTTGTGATGCGATAACAAAGCCTTCACCTGTAGTACGTGAAAATGGTAATGCATGTTTGAGTAAATTGGGCAAAGAAAATATGTTCTCAAAGTATTGCAGCTGTCAGCAAGGAACCTTATTACTGCCTGCCATGACTGGACTTGTAACTTCCTCCCAAACCCATCCGCTTGTTTGATGATCCTCCGCTGACGCTTGACGGCCGTACCTAATCTGGGGAGGGTCGATGGGACTACTTGACACTAATACAACCAGAAAATAAATAAATATTGTTAACACTAAGATAGGAATATTATATGCATAAACATATTGCCTGATTGCACGTAGAATTACCAGAGAGGACATCATTTCCATTTATTGCAGTGGCGCTCCATGAGTAATCTGAGTCTTCTGGACTAATTCTTGTGACTTCCCCACTGTGAAAAGAAATAAAAGTATTCGCAGAAAAAAAGTGAAAAGAAATAAAAGAACATATATATGAACGTGACCATTTTAGCTCCAGAAAACGGATATGCCAGCAAACTTTACTTACCTTAGAACATCTACTGATAGTATCACTTGAGTACTTCTCCAAGCAGATGTCAATATCATCGTACACTGATTTGAAAGCCAAGGATCGGATAGCATGGATGAGCAGTATAGATCCGGAAAACAGCCATCTTCAGGGCACGTTACAAGTGGAACCTGACATAGATTAAAAATTTAAACATGCAGCTGTGCACAGAACGTAGCAAAGTACCAAACCAACCAATGACTCAAGGTAAGAAGATTGTGTGGTCATACCACATCGAGAGATTCATCTGTTTTCCAATCAAAAGGCCAGTTGATTTTATGCAGCGAATCTGTGGCATTATGTGCTCCACTATCTACTGCACATTTTGAAGATAGAAACACCAGGAGTGTCCCATCTTTGCTGTCGACAACAACTTGAGCTATTCAGTGAAGAGTTGTTTGAGTTTGAAATGCTTGAAGAAGGTGGAAGAGTAAGCATACCTGAACCGTGGAAAGAAAGCACTGCTTATGCTAGGGGTTAAGTTGGTTGCTGCAGAGTCTGATTTACCATCACTGCAGAAACGACAGGGTTACATCACATTCCGTTGGAAAAAAGCAGCAGTATGTTAATACTCTAGAAACTCTAGAGTATAGTTATGGCATGAGCTCACCTAACTGATGCTTCATCTGCATTTGGTTCTTCGAATGGACAATGAATTTCATAGAGAGAACATGGCCTGTTAGAGCAGTACTTGATGCCAAGTTTTCTAGCAGTTTTCTGAAACCCATTGTGCTCTAACCATCCCACGAAAACCAAATTCTTCTGACGGCCACTTGAGGACGGTGGAGCCCAAACAACTTGACCAACACTCAATGGTTCTGCAATGCCTCTAGCAGCACGTACTTCTCCACTGCAGGCACCGAAGTGTACATATTTGGTTTAGTAAGTCATACTGCCGGGTTCAGGATCAGTGATTGAAACGTTCACTAGTAGAGACCTAGCAATCTCAAGAACAAAGAGTGAGGGTCTCCCCATTTTGGAGTAAGTTTCACCCCAGTTCTCTTCCCATCCCTCCTGTCCTCTCCAGCTGTTGCAGTCGTTCTCAGAAGAGCCTTCCTTCCTATATCCGGCATCATTAAACGCTGGTTTTGGTCGAGGCGACTCTTCAGCGATGTATGCTATGAAGGTCTCTTCTTGGTTCCAAGAAATCCCCTGAAACCTGTACCAGCATAATGTCACACTGTACAGATCGATAGAGGGTGAAGAGGTTGGAAAGTGCAGCCATTATGCTGAACATTTACCACTCATCAGTAAAAATTGGACCTTGTATGGATTGATCCACATGTATCTCTTTCTCAATATGTGATTGATCGACAATCTCAAGTTTTGCAGGGGAACCTTTCTCTCCATTCCTCACCACCAGAAGTTTTGATCCAGATGGGGATGGAACGACAGTCGACACTCCAGTCATTTCAATAGGGAAAGGAGACCATTGCCACTCCATCCGTTAGTTCCATGTCCCACAATATAAGAGTACAAAATATATTTTCTCATTTTGTTCGCCAGTAGGTCGGCTTGACTGACGGAAAACATTGCTGTGGAGCTGTCTCCTGCAGTCATGGACCAAGGATCACTGTTTGAGAAAATCAAAATGACGATTGCTGACGGCTATACATGAAAATCTGGGAGTCTTACCATTGCTAGTTTTGAAAACCCACGCAGCATCAATACTTGGGACACGTGTGAATTCTTGCAACAACTTGGATTGTGAAGTATACTCTTCTGACATCATTGCATCCATACCCAATGGATTTTCTTTCTTCAATGATGTCTCAGAAATTTGCATGCCTGACAGTAGGGAGACAGCCTACTGGACTAGGCCAAATCTGCAAATTTTCACAAAGACGTATACGTTAAGCTTTCCTCAAGTGTTTTCTCGTCGAATCCACGGAAGAGATGAAACATGAGAACTCTAACTTGAGCATCACACTGTGGTTAGGGATGCAAATTGAAGTGGCTAGAGCACAACACTGTGATCGCTACGTCTCACCTCAACTCTTGTGTGATGCCAATTGCAGTCATCCCATATAAAACTTGGATTCATTTAGATCTAGACCTACTATTAGACACATATTTCAGCCACAAACAGTAGTTTCCTTTGTCCAAAAATTCCACGCCACAAACAGCATTAAGATCCAAGTAAAAAAAAAGTTATTACTTGGATATCTAAGTAGGAGTGCTTCTATGGCATTCAAAATGAGAGCATCAAATAAGCAGCCTTTGAGAGAGGTAAAGAAGAGGATGAAACTTACATAGCTTTGCTGCTGTTGCAATGGCTGGCCCAAGACTCTCAGTGAGCTTTAAAATACGATCAGCGCCTCGAAAGATCCTTCGCACGATTACACATCGTCAACAACAACAACCTAGCTGCAATAATTCAATCAGATGGCACCAAATTATGTTTCCATTTGTGTCAGTCAGCTTGCCACCAAAGTCTACAAACGTATTAGTAGTAAAATAGCAACGGGAATCTTCTGGATATTAGTGATCATACATGTCACGAAGAGAATATTTCTGGTAAGTGCTAACTACTCCCTAGGCTTGGAGTAGGGACTAATCGGCCTATCAACTGAATTAATCAGGTACCACTGAATCCAATGCTCACAGCTACGCAGTAAGCAACAAGAGGGGGAGCAGCAGAAGCAGCAAGCAGCGGAGGAGCAGGCGAGCAGCAAGCAAGAGCGACATAGCATTTAGCAGTGGCGCAGCTCTGCAGCCAGCAGACAGCCAAATTGAATCGGAGGAGGAAGGAATATGGCCAAACCGTGGTGCCTGGGGAACGAGGGAGGAGCGGAGGGCTGGCGGCGGGTCCGAGAAGGTCGCACACAGCACCCATGACAAGCCTCGAGAAGATGGAGCCGGACACAGACGCCACCCCCGCGTTGCCGATATCAGCCTTGGCAAGGCCGAGGTTGTCGCGGATGATGGGCACCAAGGGTGCGGCAGCGAAGGTGGACACGAAGCATGTGAAGAAGTAGATCCACGATAGATGGAAGGTGCGCATGTGCGGGTTGGCGAAGGAGAAGAGCCAGAAGGAAGTAGCCTTGTTCTCTGAGTCCACCGACAAGTAGAACTTCTTCCCTGCTGGCGTCCCCGCGTCCGCCGGAGCCCTTGCCTCCACCTCCATATCTCCCTCTCCGAGAGCAGCTAATTAAGCTTCTTCTTAGCTGCTGCTCCCTGCTGCCTCTCGAACGTGGCTTGCAATGTAAGGGCGCCGGTGGTAGTTTATGTTGTGGATCTTGCATCGATCAACGGGGTAATTATAGCAACCTGCAGCAGAGCCGCTTAACCGATTCTCCGGTGCTAGCTAAGCTTGAATTCAGAGCCTGCCCTTTGGACATCGTAGAACAGCAAATCAGGGTTTAACAATTGCGTCTGACGGAGTAGAGAGTGAGTTAATTACTCCTACTTGGAGAGCTGGATTAGATACAGAGGAGGATTAACAACTGATTTAGGAGATACTACTAGTACTAATTGAGGGAACCTCCACGCCGCGCCGCACTTCGTGTTCCATGGGATCCACCAAGGACCAAGATAGACGTGTACTTGTAGGTGATGCTCGGGGTGCGGAATTGAAACCGTCGGATTACGTAGGTATGAAGCAGCTAACCAACGGCATAGTACTACGTCGGATGCACATCGTACATTCGTACCCAACAAGCAGCACTCAATGGGGGTAAGATAAGAGTTAGGTTCACCTCGTTTAGTCTATTTTGATGAAGATTATGAACATATATGTAGCCGGCATCAAGAATGATCGTCAGAGGACCGAAATGTCGGTCTCATTTCATTTTGAATATAGGATTTTTTTTCACTTTGTATTGAGCATTGCGCACTTGTGTCACTTACTTAATGGCGTCGGATTTTTTCTGTCCAAGTAAATTTCCCTTTTACCCTGTAGTTGTTATAATGTCATTGTTTTATTCGCATATAGTTGGCCGCTTAATTGTGAACATGTGAGATCTTCTACTTTATGTTATTATTCCCTATAAGCTGGCAAGCCGAATCAACTGTCAGGTTGGCGTGAGAGCTGACTTGGTGGATAACTCTGCGCGTTTTCGTTTGGGACGGAAGCTGTCACAAGACCACAATAGCTTGCTTGGAGGTGAGGTGGTAGACTTGGTATAAACTCTTTCAAACACTTACACGTAGACGTTTAAAGATGTATTCTCTCCGTATCAAAATATAAAACTTTCTATCTATTCTAACTGACTTGTAAATTAAGCTGACTTGTAAATCTTACAACTAAACATGTCTAGATACATTTGTGTTTGTGGAATAATAACAAAGTTTTATATTTTGATACGGAATGAGTATGTACATAGGTACGGCCGGCTCCGTTGAGGTAGCTGGTACTATATGTCTTTTGCAGCAACCGGGTGGCCACGATAATTAACCATGCCCTTGTTGTTCTGACTTCGTGTAACACCTTTATTAACCATGTGTTTTGCACAATCCGGACTAGTACTCCAAATGCGATGTCAACCCTGACGACGTCCACGTCTAAATTTGATGACGCACATAGGTAGGTAGCTTTGATAGATGATATGTCGATGATAGACCAGTAACCTCATACATAGGGACAAATTAACTAGCTAATTGCCTCTTGAGAACCCCTACCTAGCCACATACAGAACATATCACTCATTTATTTCGTTCATTTTTAATAAAAAACATATGGAATGCCAAATTAATACCATTGGATTCATCATGAAATATATTTGCATAGAGTATACATTTAGTACGGTAGAAATACATATTTTTTTCAGATATGGAAAAAATATTACAATTGGACCATATGTTTGCACGATTTTTAGTGGAGATTTCTCGCTTCTGGATTACAGTGATCATCTAATTGTTAAAAATTGAAAGCGTACGGGCAATCGTCTAGTCATCTCCGATTAACCATTCAAAACGATTCGAATCAGTAACCACTGCTCAGTGGCAACGAGTGTAAATTGTTGCGAACGATAAACCCCAAAAGCGTCAACTCAGTCCCGTCAAACGGCAGTCAAAGTACACACACACTCCCGAGCTAGCTCTAGCTTTAACTGCGCCCCCCGTCACTCCCCCATCCTCCGTCCCGCTCGCACTCCCACGCCGCCGCCGCAGATCCCCCGCCTCCGGCAGTCCGGCGCGCCATGGAGTACGAGCGCATCGAGAAGCCGTCCTCGTTCCCCACCCAGGCAAGCGCCCTCATTCCGCCGCGCCATTGTTCCCCGGGCTGGCTAGCTTCTCGTCTCCCCTTTGTTTCTTGGTCAGTCCGGCGGAGTGACGAGCTGTCCCGTGTGTTCAGCAGGGCGGAGGGTTCTCGCCGAAGCGGCTGCGCGCGATGCTGCTGGGCGTGGAGAGGCGGCGCAAGGACGCCGGCGCCGGGGACGACGACGATGGCGGGGAGCAGGAGCGGGAGGAGGAGTACGGCGCGGTGCCCGTGGCCTCCGTCAGATCCGACGCCGCCGACTCCGACGCGCGCAGTGAGTGTTTCGCACGTCCCGTATCTGACTATGGTTGGCCGCATTGCTCGATTTGGAACATTTTGTCTGTCAATTTTGGGTTCAGTTTACTGTTTAAGTCAGGCAGACGCGTCCATAATTGTTATGTATTCAGTGCACATTTTTCATCTCTGGTTGTTGAGCTTGAGATTAGTGATTTGAACAGTACATAAACGAACAACAATCTCCTGCTCAAAAACAAAAACAATATCTGCGCTTGCATTAGCCAGAGAAGAAAAATCCACACCCACATGTAAAATCGTACTTTTCGTACTTGAACAAGTTGCATGAGAGGCCAATTAAGCTGAATTAGAACAGATAGACGGCTGCCTGAAAGTTGTATTTATTACGTCTTTGATTTCAGAGTGTGAAACTTTGCATCGTTTTGATGTAGGAGGAGGCAGCACGTGTGAAGAATACAACAAGGATGTGGACATGGTGAGCACCATGTCAGGGTCATCATCCTCTGTAGATACCGTGAGTGGGCACTGGTCAGCCCACTCCACAGGCTCGAGGTTAAGGGTGCCCGAGGAGGACTCATGCGACTCCGAGAGCGTGGCCTCCAACTTCGAGTTCCACAAGGAGCGGGGAGGCTCTGCTCGGTCGGCGCCCACAGCGGTGGTTGCACCATTCTCGAAGTCGCCGCCGTCAAAGTGGGATGATGCACAGAAATGGATAGCCAGCCCGACGACGAACCGCCCTGGTAGGGCTGGTGGGGCTTTCCCAAGGAAGATGGAGAAAACTGGCTTTGGTGGTGGGAGACCGCCGGTGACGAAGGTTGTGCTGGAGGCCATGGAAGAGATAGACACCAAGAGGATCGACCCGAGCCAAGAGAAGAGGGAAATCGGGTGGCAGAAAGCGGCGAACTGGGACACCCCCGGTTCCTATCCGGAAATGGAGGCTTGCGCAAAGTCTGCACTTGCTGCAGAAAGTATGATAGTTGATTCAGCTGGTGAGTAGTGCAGCTCTTCCACTCGTCATAAAGTAGTAGGTGGTGCCATATGTGACCTGATTAAATCTCCCACTAAGACTTAAGATTATACTTGATCGTCTCTTACACATTAGTTGAGTGGAGCATTAGAACATGGAAGGTTACACACATTATCTATATCATGATTCTTCCATGATAATTATTATATTGACAATGTACAGAGCTTGTTGGTAATCCAGTAGTTTAGTGATAGACTCAATGCATGCTCACAGGTGATGGAAGAATACAATACTGTCCTTACCAGATTTTGTATACTATAGTTTCATTCCATAATTCACCATGTAAATATGTCCCCATAGCACGGTTAGCTTCATACTTCACCATGCTACCCTTCATTAACCATGAGTGATAACTGACAAACACCTTTCTCCCCTGTCCAAAATGTATAGCAAAATCTATCTATTTGCATATCTTTTAACTGCAAAAATAAAAATCATGAATGCGTATTTTTTTAATTTGTCAGTTACTCTTAGCTGTGATTCGTCTACGACGCTTCAGAGTGCCACTGCATGCATACCTCCCCCACCAACAGTCCGGTCAGTATCAATGAGGGATATGGGTACAGAAATGACTCCGATTGCAAGCCAAGAACCGTCCCGGACAGGAACACCTGTGAGAGCTACAAGCCCGGATTGCTCTCGGCCAACTACTCCACGAAGGACATTAGGTATCAATGCAGTAGGTGCTGTTATCAACCGCGGTGAATGCAGTAATACAGAATTAAGCGAAGAGGAGCTTCGGATGAAGACGAGGAGAGAGATAATGCTTCTTGGCACTCAGCTAGGTAAAACCAGCATCGCGGCATGGGCAAGTAAGAAGGAAGAGGAAAAGGATGCATCACTTTCTCTCAAGACAGTGTCGTTGGACCAATCTGCACAGAACGCAACCGAAATGCGGGCAGCTGCATGGGAGGAGGCAGAGAAGGCCAAATACATCGCAAGGTACTGATGCCTAAGTGTGTGTCTCTGTCCAGTTAAATTGACAAGTGCTTGGTGACTTAATATGTTGTTGCCCTTATTCTACAGGTTTAAACGAGAAGAGATCAAGATTCATGCATGGGAAGATCACCAGAAAGCTAAAATCGAAGCTGAAATGAGAAAAATTGAGGTTAGTAATTTCCTGCCATCCGAGCTTAGTCATGGACAGAATGTTGTACCACATTTTTCGATTTTTGCAGAAATTTTTCATTTTACCACTGGATTTCCATGTTTGTTCATAAATATGAGGCAATCCTAAATCAGAATTCTGTTCTGCTGATCATTAGTGTGTTAACCTTCTGCAACTCTTAGTAGTGAATATCACATAAGGAAAGCTGAAGCTGCCATTGCTGTTGCGAAGCTATTGTGCTTCTTGCTTAGTCATACATTGGCTAAGGAAACAAAGCATGTCTTTTGTAGCAAAACTCATCCACCATTTTCATATGAATTCACTGCAAATCTCTTTAGATTATTTGCACTTAGTACAGAGTTGCTTATAGCACACTGAATTCTCGGTGATTAGAGTTATCTTTTCTCAAAACTTTGAAGGAAGTAATACCTTCACTTCAGATCAAAATATAACACGTGGAAACACCTAGTTGGTTAGTTCCAGTTCATCATTTTTCTTACCCACAAAGACACAGTTATCTTCCTGTTGTCTGGATATGCCATAACACAGAATAGTGTCTTTACTAGCTTGCTTGAGTTCTTGCTGCTACCACCGTTGTTCTTTGGGTCAGATTTTGCCATAGATGCCCATCTTTCAGAGTGCTTAAAATCCACCTCTTCTTTCTTTCTTTCTTACTTTCTTACTCCAGTTCATCATTTTTTCTTACCCGCAAAGACACAGTTGTCTTCCCTTGTCTGGATGTGCCATAACACATAATAGTGGCTTTTACTAGCTTGCTTGAGTTCTTGCTGCTACCACTGTTGTTCTTAATTTGGGTCAGATTTTGCCATAGATGCCCATCTTTAAGAGTGCTTAATAATCCACCTTTTCTTTCTTTCTCAAAGTCGGTATTTATCCATGTTCGTATTCGGATTTTGGAATTGACCCCACTGCCCATGTTGATGATTTTTTTCTCTCAAGGTTGATGTAGAGAGGATTAGAGCCCGTGCGCAGGACAGGCTGATGAGCAAGCTCGCGTCAACAAGGCACGCCGCGGTTGAGCAGCGAGCTGACGCAGAGTCAAAGAGGGACCGAAGTGCCGCAAGGACAGCGGAGCAGGCAGAGCACATCAGGAGAACCGGCCGGATGCCGCGCTCCCTCAGCTGCTGGAACTGGTGCTCATAGCTGCAGCAAGCTCCTCCCAGCCCCGAAAAACCAGCATGTTTTACTCCTCTCAACTAGTGAGTTGGAATGAATCTGGTACCGTAGAATTGTCTTCTCTTTTGATCGGTTCAGTAGATATGTGATAGAAGAACAAATTACCTGTAAGTTGTAACTATATGTATATGTAAGATGTGAGTTTTCTTGCCTTGTCTTTCTGGCATTCTTCAGTGCACCTGAGGTTTCTGTTTAGATTCAAGAATGAGGGCTTCCAGCTTTCATCTGTTCAGTTTCATCAGAGGGCAAAGTTCTCAAGAGTTTAAGCTCCATAGGATAATACATACATTCACTGGTATAAGAGCAAGTATTTGCTCCTGTAGATTGTAAGCAACACATGCCAAAGAGGTAGCAAACAGATGATGAATTTTGGGTCTACAGCCAATTCTTCTAGACTATCACAATCACAAGATAGTAACAAGCTTCCACCCCATACATTTGAAATCGAGACTGAGGTGGTATTATGATCATAGCATAGGAAGAGCCTGAAGATTAAACCGCGCCAAATTAGGCTACCAGTTGCTACTACAATTTAACATGTTCATCGAATGGTACTACGTTCTGAGATTAGGCTACTCTAACTTCTTGATACTGGTAAGAGCAAGTGTTTGCTCCTGGATACTGTAAACAAACACAGGCCAGAGGCCAAAGAGGTAGCAAACACAGATCATGAATTTTGAGTCTGCAGCCAAGTTTTTTCTAGATGATCAAAATAGCATGATGATAGCAACAAGGTTTAACTCCCATACATTTCAGACTGATACCATACTTCTTGTTATGCGGAGAGAGTTCCGGCATAAACTGTTAAGAGTTAAGTGTTTGCTCCTGAATACTGTAACAAATCATGGCTTGAGTCTGCAACCAATCCTCCTGGGTGACTAAAATCACAAGATGATAACAACAAGGTTCAACCTCCATACATATGAGATTGGCACCACGGCCTCGCATGATCATACACCATCGGAGTATATAATGTGAGGATTAAACAGCACTCACCAGAATAAGCTACTAGCTAGGGTAGCTAATAATACTTCTATCTTGTCCAAGGTTGATAACCACTACATGGAGAAACAGAATAGGATGCAATATAGGGGGGCTACTCGAACTTCTTGATGAGTGAGAGGTCGTTGAGCATCTTGTCGATCTTCTCGTCGCGGTCGAACCTGCCCCCGGGGATGAGCGAGGGCACGAGCGCCTTGGCCTCGTCGGCGGTGTCAGGACAGAGGTTGCCCAGCGTGCAGAGCTCGAACTCGTGGAGGCCGTACCGGCTGAGCGTCTCGCGGACCTGGCGCACGGCGTCGGGGTTCTTGTAGCGGGAGAAGCGCTTGACGTAGCCCTGCGACTTCTCGAAGACCTGCGAGACCTGGTCGGGTCCCTCGGAGGACATGTGCTGCAGCTGCTCGTACTTGTGCTCCAGGATGATGGCCACCTCGCAGTTCATCAGGCACTTGGCCTTCAGGAACTCTGCACACGCAACGCACGCCCAGCAAGGAGAGCTGGTTTCTAGGGTTAGGCCGGCGGATCTCGTCGGGAGTGGGGTTTGCAAGTAAACCCTAGGCAGGTAGGGAGGGGCCTCGAAGGAGGAAAGGAAGCGGACCTTCGCCGATCTTGAGCTCGGCGGCGTTCTCCTCCTCCTGCTCGGACATGGCTCGCCGATGTAGACGGACGAAGAGGCGCTGGCTTTCTCCTCCTTCCTGGTCCTGTTGGAACAAGGGCGAACGGTGAGGAAACCGCGCGGGGACGAAGAGGACCTGCCACGAGGGAGGCCACGGGGATGTGGGGACGGAGGGAGGCGGCGGACTCCGTCTCCGGCGAGGAAGGTGCTCACCTGAGCTGAGCTGAGCCGCCGGGGAGTCGATTCGGGGATGGAGAGGGGATGGGACGGGGAAAGAAGAGAAGAAGGAGGCGGCGGCGGAGTTTAGTGGGCCGGGCTAGATGGGCCTATGGGTATTGGTTCTTGAACGTGCTGGGCCTTGGGTTTGCGAATCTGTCTGCGTAATAATGGGCTGGGTGCCATGTCGGGTGCGACGAGCCTCTCCGTCTTCTCCGGCGACGGCGCTGCCACTATTTTATTTATAGATAGCTACGTCTCCCGATGTTAGCATCCACTGGGGGTGTAGCTCATATGGTAGAGCGCTCGCTTCGCATGCGAGAGGCACGGGGTTCGATTCCCCGCATCTCCATTTTTTCAGTTTTTTTCTCTCGGTCAACCGCCTCCTCTGCCACTCACTCTTTTCTGCTTCATGTTTTTTTTTGCAATGAAACTTCTTTGATTTTTGGCTGCAAAGGCACATACATACATTGTCCGTGAGGGCGATCCCGTGATTTAGATGCTCTTCATCATTCCTGGGAAATCAGAATGCTCCACAACAAACGATGGCAAACACAGACACACACACACGGTCTTTTCACTTGAGCTACCCAGAAACGCTATTTTTTTTAAATAACACACTAAATTAATTAAATTCCGAAAATAATATGCGATTTTATTTTATTTTTAAACTAGGATCCAGTCGGTCTTGGCGAAGCCGACAGGACGAGCATCAACCC
Organism: Poa pratensis; assembly: GCA_947311845.1. Taxonomy (NCBI): domain Eukaryota; kingdom Viridiplantae; phylum Streptophyta; class Magnoliopsida; order Poales; family Poaceae; genus Poa; species Poa pratensis. The sequence goes on from CAMZMU010000052.1 coordinate 7,903,890, forward strand.
GGGCAAATACTCAGGATTAAGCAAACCCACTATTTTTTCGGGTAAAAAACAAACACGCTATTTGAGCTTTTAAGGGCAACTCAGTCCATCTTTTCGAGACCACTGAACACTGAACCCAACGGTACGATCCATTTGATACGTCTAGACATTTATTATTATTATTTTGGTCTTTTTGTCTCGGTCATTCTATTCCATCTCACATAAATTTAAATAAATAGTATAAATAGTTTATTACAATAAAATAAAATAAAAGGTTTCATACAAACCAAATAAATAGTGATAAATTGTAGTAGCAAATATCAGGTAAATGGAACTACTATTTTTCCGTGTTGAACCCTCCACCAAATTATTTTGGAGTTCAACGTGAGTCTCTTTTTATGCATAATCATGATGGATGTTGGGAAACTATTGAAATGATGCCACTCCATCTTTGGGCTGAACAAACTCACCTTGAAACCCTCATGCTTCGTCATAGATATTATCATCACGGTCATACTCTACGATCATGTTGTGTGTTATCGCGCAAGCGGTCATCACCTCCCACATGGTCTCCTTGCTCCATGTTTTAACAGGATGCCAAACAATATCCCATCGTGATTGGAGCGCACCACAAGCATGCTCCAGATCCTTCCTTCAACTCTCTTTTTTTACAGTTCTTTGGAAAATTGTTTCCTCTTCTCATTACCTAGGTTGGGAACTATCTTCACAAACGTAGACCATTTATGATAGATATCATGAGTTAGATAGTATGTCTTGGTGTATGGGTGGCCAATGAGATACTATCTCACTTCGGGGTATTGCCATGGGACAGACTGTTGAACACCTTAGAGCGTTGAAGCACATTAATATGATCGTGAGAACCTGTCATGGCGAAAAAAGTTTGCCAAATTCAGAAATCACCACAAATTCATGACCTTCACTCTCCAATTGAGCGAGGATGATGCCAATCACCATCAAGCATAGGGTGATTCGTCCAAAGTTTTAAACTTCTAGGAGGTTATATGGAGGCGGTGTTTTGGCTGATCTCATTATGTCAGAATATAAAGATGTTCAAAAATTCTGCAAAATATATTCGGGTGTATATCCAAATATTTAATGTTCGCGTCCCCAGTTTCATCGAAAGGAGACTTTTTATGTTGCTTGAGTAAAAATACAAATTGGCGTGCTACAGAACAACTTCTTGTGAGACATTTTTGTTTTTTGAGCACAACTCATAAGAATCCTTTTTCATAAAATTTTGTGTACTGACATAGAATACCGAGAGGAATATGTTGCGGATTTTTTAACATTTTCAAATACGTTTTTAAACAATGAGAGCATATACTTACTCGTATGACCCAAACCCAAAGTGGATTTGCCGAGGTTAGAGCATCTCCAACCGCGTCCCCCAAACCCAGCCCAAACGTCCGGGCGGACTGCCCGGACGGCCTTTGGGCCAAAAAACACCACCCAACAACGGTCTCCAAACCGGCCCCAAACGATCGGGCGGTCCGGCACACCCCAAACCCAGCCCAAATGTGGGGCAGGTTTGGGGCGGCCTGGGTGCGCCCGGACGCGTCTTCCCCCTAGTCGCTGTAAGGTCGGGCCTGCGTGTCGGATGAAGGCTGACCGTGATCCCCAAGTCGTTGCCAAGTCGGGCCCGCGTGTCGGATGTAGGTTGACCATCGGAGAACACTGACCGGCGGTGTCCACGCGTCGAGTGGCTCGCCGGCGTGATAAAAGCGGAGCCCCCGAGAAAACCCTAACCGCATTCCCCATTCCTCATTCCCAAATCCGCAATGTCGAGCAGCTCCGGCAGCTTCTGGGATGAAGTGGCGGCGGACGCGGAGAGCAAGGCGAGGACCCCGACGACGACCTCGCCTATCGCCTCGTTGTCCTCCGGTTGCTGGAGGATACGCGGGGCTCGAGCACGCCGGCACCGGGAGCGGCCAGTGGCTAGTGCAGCCGCTGGTCGGCTCCGGCCGGCACATAGATCGGCGCCGCCAAGCATCAGCCGCAGGTCAGCTCCGGCGTCTGCGACACCACCGCATCGTCGTCTCACGCCGGTCCAAGCCCCTCTTGGATGGAGGATCCTTCCTGATGGGGAGGGGTGGAGGCTTCTGCCGGTGCCGCCGCCGTGGGCGCTGGAGACGGTGGGGCGCGCGTTCCGCCAGGCGAAGCGGGCGGGCCAATCGCTGAGCATGGCGGCTGCCATCACCGGGGCTGACGCGGACCTCCCCCTCCAGGTGGCGGTCCTTCACCTCCGCCGAGACCCGAGACCGAAGCCCGTCGCCGCCACCGCAAGGACCAAGAAGCGCTGGAGGCGGCCATCACGCTGTCACAGGCGGAGGCGGAGAAGAAGAAGGCGGCCAATGCGAGCCGCTACGCGGAGGAGCAGGGCCGCGTCGTGCGGATCCTCTCCGACCAAGTCGACGACGATGAGGAAGATGTGGATCCGTACTACGCCTTCTGCAAGCGTGATGCATGTAAAATGAATACATGAACTTTGCACTATATTGTTGGAAATATGCCCTAGAGGCAATAATAAAGAGTTATTATCATATTTCCATGTTCATGGTAATGTTTATTCTCCATGCTATAATTGTATTAACCGGAAACCTAATACATGTGTGGTTATGTAAACAACACGAGTCCCTAGTAAGCCTCTACTAGACTAGCTCGTTGATTAATGATGGTTATGGTTTCCTAACCATGGACATGAGTTGTCAATTAATAACGAGGTCATGTCATTGGAGAATGACGTGATGGACAGACCCAACCAAGCATAGCAATATTGATCGGATAAATAAGTATATATTGCCATGTCTTGTATTGTCAAGTATCCTGTTTCTTTGACCATGAGATTATGTCTATCCCGGGTACTGAGGAATACGTCTTGGGGACTTCAAACGTCACTTCGTAACTGGGTGACTATAAAGGTGTCTTACAGGTATCTCCGAAAGTACTTGTTGATTTGCATGTATCAAGACTGGGATTTGTCCCTCCGTGTGACGGAGAGATATACTCTGGGCCCACTCGGTAATGCACATTCGGTATCGCTTGCAAGCACGTGACTAAAGAGTTAGCCACATGGAATGTTGTATTATGGAACGAGTAAAGAGTACTTACTAGTAACGAGATTGAGCTAGGTATGGTGATACCGCCGATCAGATCTCGGGTAAGTAAAATATCGTGAGACAAAGGAAATGGAATACGTTGACATTGTGGTTCACACTGATAACGATCTTCGTTGAACTTGTGGAGTCATTATGGGCATCCAGGTCCCCTAATGGTTATTGATCATAGAGGAGTCTCGATCATGTCCACTTGTTCTCGAACCCGTAGGGTCACACACTTAAAGTTCGGTAACGCTAGAGTAGCTTTGGGATAATTATAATGGTGAGACCGAAGGTTGTTCGGAGTCCCGGATAGGATCCGGGATATCACAAGGAGCTCCGGAAGAGTCCGGAGATAAAGTTTCATATATAGGAATGTGGTTTTTGGGTTCCGGAAAGGTTCAGGAATTAACCGATATTGTATCGGGTTTTTCCTGAAATGTTCCGGTGGGTCCCATGGTGGGGCCCACTATCCCGAACGTCCCACTTAGGATATTTGGCAGCCAAGTTCCTTCCTTGAGAAGTCTTGGCAGCTAGGTTCCTTCCTGGGGAAGCCTTGGAGGCTGGTTCCTTCCTGGGGAAGATTTGGAGGCTAGTTCCTTCCTGGGAAGCTTGGAGGCTGGTTCCTTCCTGGGAAGATTTGGAGGCTGGTTTCTTCCTAGGGAAGATTTGGAGGCTGGTTTCTTCCTGGGGAAGATAGCCTCACACCCCTCCCCACATCCTATATAAGGAGGGTACCATTTGGGGAAAGATATGATTTTGATTCCTAAGCTGGTACACTTCCTCTTGCTCCTTTCTCTTGTGGTCTTGGCTTGGTGAAGCCCTGCCCGCGTGAGAGCTCACCGAACCACCACACCGTCGTGCTGCTGGTTTGAATCCCATCTACTTCTCCTTCAAGCTTGCTGGATCAAGAAGAGGAGACGTTGCTGAGCCGTACGTGTGTAAATCTCGGAGGCACCGCTCGTTGTGGTGCTGATCGGAGTGAACCGCATCAAGGTCTACACCAAGCTGCGTTGTGATTAACGTCCAACGCTCGTGTTCTTCGAGGGTATGTTGATTACCCTCCCCGTTACTTGCATCTCCTTAGATAAGATCTTTGGGTGTTGCTTCCGCATGTGAGAGAAATTTTTGATTTTCTGTCGCGCATATCCCTACAGTGGTATCAGAGCCGTGCTTTGCGTAGTTGCTTTGTACGGATAGAACACAAGGAGTTGTGTGGCGTTTGATATTTATTGTTGCTACCCTCTCGCGTGTACTTCTTGGTTTTGTGGCATGGTAAGATGCAGCGGCCCGGACCAACTTTACAGTCTTCGGATTGAGACCGGTTCCGCACTTGACATGCAACTGGTTTGCATATGCGGCTGGCGGGTGTCTGTCGCTCTTATCATAGTGAAACCGGATTTACAATGGAGGGCTTATAGAAGTTAATAAGCAACTTGTATTATCAGCGTTGTGGTTTTTGCGTAGGTAAGAACGGTTCTTACGCAGCCCCTAGAAGCCACGTAAAATTGCAAAAATCAAGGGAGAGGCGTCTAACTTGTTTTTGCAGGGGTGGTTGTGATTTGGTATAGCCCAATTTTACAATATTTGTTGTATGAGATGCACATTGATTGTAATATTATTTTGTGACCTGCGTGTCATGAGATCGGCAGCCGGCAGGAGCCAAATGGTTGTCTTATTATTTTGTGACCTGCGTGTCAACTTAATACGCCATGTAATTGCATTACTTTATCGCTAAGGAGTTAGCAATAGTTGTGGATGCAACGTGATGGTGGAGGCAACCATGCATCTTGCTGGAGGGATGATGGAGATCATGCCGTGCGTTCTAGATGGAGATCAAGACGCAAGAAAAGGGCTATACCATATCACATTGTTTAAGCATGTGATGTTTATCCTTTATGCATCTTATTCTGCGTGTGCACGACGGTAGCATTATAAGATGATCCCTCACTCAAAATTAAGATCGTGTTCTCCCCAAGTATGCCACCGCCAAGACAGTTCTTCGTTTCTAAGCACCACGTGATGATCGGGTGTGATGGATTCTACGTTCCACACAGCGGGTGTTGCTCGAGCCTAGCATGTACAGACATGGCCTCGGCACACAGGCAGATATACTTGGGTTAGCTTAACGAGCCTAGCATGTGCAGACATGGCCTCGGAACACAAGAACCGAAAGGTTAAACACGAATCATATGGTTGATATGATCAACATGGTTGATGTTCACCATTGAAGCTACATCGGCTCACGTGATGATCGGAGTTTGGTGTGGTGGATTTGGATCGTGTTCCACTTAACAACTATGAGGGATGTTGGTTTAAGTGGGAGTTCACTTGGTAATTTGATTACGCTGAACTCTTTATCATGAACATAGTCCAAATTATGTATTTGCATCATTCATTGTAGTCAATGGCATTCGTTTTCTCAACTACCACTAGGCTTGATTGATTGAGATAGATTAAACTGTTAGATATCTGGTAATTATCTTTACGGACTAGTACCGTACTGTGAGGATTGTCCTCAAAGGTATCAAGTTAAGATTTAGTCCTATTGCAAACTTTTGGTAACCCTCCTGCTCAATGTATGTCATTAGATATGATCTATGAGATATGCATATATAGATGTGATCTAAGAGCATTGATTCCAGTTTAGCGTCTTATGTCATACTTGCCTCAGTGGAACTCAAACCTCAGAAATGTTTTTGAGCACTGAGTGTCTGAGAGACAATCCAGGAGCTGAAATTGTTTCAGACACAACCAATGGTTGAATGATATATGATATCAAAAGATTGGTTTGTGTGCAAATGACCAAGGATAATTCAGTGAGTTAACATGTATACCTAGATTGTCTAGGTACATGTCAATGTTGTAGACGCTTGGCGTCCTAAACCCCAACCAGTTGGGCACTGATAGTATTCTTGTTTTCCCTCCCTCCGTGCAATAGTAGCATTCTCATGAATTGTTCATGACTGAGATGGAAAACAGTATGGGTGATTTGATCACTATGCTTAAAAGACTGTTAAGAGTGGAATCTAGAAGAACGCCAATCATTTGATGATGGTAAAACTTTCAGACACGGGGAAACCGGAAGAGGAACTACAGAAAGAATCTGGCAGTAAAATAAAAGTCTGGAAATGTCCAGCTCAGGTATAATTGTTATACATGTTATTGATGTATTGTGACCAATTGTTGATCACAAGGATACCAGGTCGGTTGCTCTTGTTTGCAACTCGATGCAAGAAATACAATGGCCTAAGAGACCAACAAAGGATGTTATGGTGTGTGACAAGAACAAAGCAATAGTTGCTACGGTCGTCGTCATACATTCAGGATTTGGTGAAATCTTGACAAGTAACAAAATACATCTATAACACTGGCGCTAAACGTCGTAAGATTCATGATTAGAATTCCACATTTTGTGGTACTGCCGTCTAAGTCATATTGGAAAGAATCACATGAAGAGACTCCATAGTGATGGAATTTCTGGAGTCATTTGATTATGAATCATTTGACGCTTGTGAATCATTTCAAAAGGAAATGACTAAAGACGTCGTTCATAGGCAATGTTGAACAAACGGTTAACTTGTTGGAGATCATACATGTGATGTATGTGGCACAGAAGTGTAACCGTGGGCAGTAGATTCTTTTACTTCATATCCTTCTCGGATGTTTTGAATAGATATATGAGTATATGTTCAAACGATACATAAGACTGAAACTTTTGAAAAGTTCAATAATTTCAGCATGAAGTGGAAATCATTGTAACAAGAAAATAAAATCTCTATGATTGGATCACGGAGATAAGTATTTGAGTTACAAGTTTAGCGAACATCTGAAAGGTTGCGGAATTGTTCCACAACTTACGTCACCCGGAACACCATAGGTGTATGATGTGTCCGAGAGACGTGATCGAGCCTATTTTGACATGGTGAGATCGATGATGTTATTAATCTGCCATTATCTTTTGTAGTTGTGCTTTAGAGACTGTCGCTTACACACTGAAAAGAGCGCCATCTAAATCCGTTTGAACGACACCATATGAGATATGGCACGGGGATGCGATGCATATGTAAAGGAGTTTACTATTAGCTCGATCCTAAAACGGATATGTTTTGTTTCTTCGTTGGTTATGCCAAAAACGTTTTGGTATTCCTCGGCTACCGCACGTAAGGCAAAATGTTTGTCAGGAACAATGTGTGTTTTACGAGAAAGAGTTTCTTGCAAAAACATGAGTGGGAGGACAGTGCAGCTCGACGAGATTGTGAATCTTCGTCTTCAGGTCAGAGTGGCGCATCGGAAGAGGTTCCGGAGTTTCTCACTTTGACTGATACGGAAGCTTCTACATGTGATGTAGTAACTTCAGTCGAGCCAGCAGCTGAACCATGAAGATGTAGTAGGACTCACCCGAAACCAGAATGGTTATCGGATGGAATATTATTGTTAGACAATGATAAGCCTGCTACCTACACATAAGCAATGATGGGCCCTGACTCCGCTAAATGGCTAGGCGCCATGAGATCCGAGATAGACTCCATTTACGAAAATCAAGTTTGGAACTTGGTAGTCCCTACGGAAGGCGTAATGCCTACGAACGTATATGGATCTATAACAGATATGGATGTTTACATCCATGAAGCTTGACTTATGAAAGGTGTTTCTGTCAAGTTCAAAGAGTTGACTACGATGAGATTTGTCTCCCGTAGCAAGCTTGAAAGTCTGTTCGGATAAATCTAGCAATTGCTACATATATGATATGGCAAATGGACTTCAAAACAGCGTTCCTAATGGAAGCTAACCGAGGACATGCATTTGATGCAATCTGAGGGTTTGTCGTTGCATATAATGCTAGAAAGGTATGCTCACTTCAGAGTTCATTTTATGGAACTGAAGCAAGCATGACGGAGTTGGAATATTTGCCTAGATGAAGTGTTAAAATGTTTTGACTTCATCGTGGACGGCAAAGATGCTTGAGAATTCAAGAAAGTAAGTGGGAGCGCCGAGAAATATTTCTAAAACTTTATGTGGAGACATATTGTTGATTTGAAATAATGTATATTTTCTTAATACAGCTAAATCTTCATTGAAAATAGTTTTCTATGAATGATTAAAGCAAAGATGCCTACATATTGGATATAAAGATCTATGGAGATAGATTCCGATACCTAATATGGCTAAGCCAGAGTACATGGACATAGTACTGAAGTAGTTCGGTATGAAAAGGCAAGAAGTGTTCTTACCATGTTCATATGGTTGAAGTTGAGCAAGACTCAGTGTCTTCGACACATGATGAGCAAGAATGCATGATTGATTGGATCAATCATTCATACCATAACATGTACACAACCAGATGTGTCCTATGCCATAAGTGTTATGAGCAGATACCAGAGTGATCATGGATGATGATCACTGGACAACAGTGAAAAACTTCCTTAAGTACTTGAGAAGGACTAAGGAGTTGTTTCTCGTTCTATGGAGGTCATGATGAGCTCGTTGTAAGGGGTTACACCGATGCTAGACTCATGACTAATCCTGACGATTATCGATCTCAATCAAACTTGCTGGTTATTCGGAGACGCAGTAAGCTGGAAGGAGTTCCATGCTGGATTTGGAAGTGTTCCAAAGTTTAACACTGTGACGAATTCTACAATGATAGCTGAGTATATCGCCGCTTTGGAAGCAGCGAAGGAGGGTGTTGAATCAAAAGTTCGTAACTGAACTTGGTGTAGCTCCGACGAAGGTAAAGCTATGGAGCTCCATTGTGAGACAATGTTTGGCTCCATAATTAATGCCGAGGAGTTAAGGTTCCACCAGAGATTCGAACATATACAAAGCTGATTCCACATCATTATGAATGAGTGGAGCGTGAAGACGCAAAGATATGCAAAATACAAACGGACCTGAGGTGTCAGACCCGTTGACTAAAACTTCTTCCACTAGCCAAACATGATCAACACCATAAGCCCATGGGTGTTAGATCCTTACAATGTTAACTAGATTATTGACTCTAGTGCAAGTGGGAGATTGTTGGAAATATGCCCTAGAGGCAATAATAAAGAGTTATTATCATATTTCCATGTTCATGGTAATGTTTATTCTCCATGCTATAATTGTATTAACCGGAAACCTAATACATGTGTGGTTATGTAAACAACACAGAGTCCCTAGTAAGCCTCTACTAGACTAGCTCGTTGATTAATGATGGTTATGGTTTCCTAACCATGGACATGAGTTGTCAATTAATAACGAGGTCATGTCATTGGAGAATGACGTGATGGACAGACCCAACCAAGCATAGCAATATTGATCGGATCAATAAGTATATATTGCCATGTCTTGTATTGTCAAGTATCCTGTTTCTTTGACCATGAGATTATGTCTATCCCGGGTACTGAGGAATACGTCTTGGGGACTTCAAACGTCACTTCGTAACTGGGTGACTATAAAGGTGTCTTACAGGTATCTCCGAAAGTACTTGTTGATTTGCATGTATCAAGACTGGGATTTGTCCCTCCGTGTGACGGAGAGATATACTCTGGGCCCACTCGGTAATGCACATTCGGTATCGCTTGCAAGCACGTGACTAAAGAGTTAGCCACATGGAATGTTGTATTATGGAACGAGTAAAGAGTACTTACTAGTAACGAGATTGAGCTAGGTATGGTGATACCGCCGATCAGATCTCGGGTAAGTAAAATATCGTGAGACAAAGGAAATGGAATACGTTGACATTGTGGTTCACACCGATAACGATCTTCGTTGAACTTGTGGGAGTCATTATGGGCATCCAGGTCCCGCTAATGGTTATTGATCGTAGAGGAGTCTCGATCATGTCCACTTGTTCTCGAACCCGTAGGGTCACACACTTAAAGTTCGGTAACGCTAGAGTAGCTTTGGGATAATTATAATGGTGAGACCGAAGGTTGTTCGGAGTCCCGGATAGGATCCGGGATATCACAAGGAGCTCCGGAAGAGTCCGGAGATAAAGTTTCATATATAGGAATGTGGTTTTTGGGTTCCGGAAAGGTTCAGGAATTAACCGATATTGTATCGGGGTTTTTCCTGAAATGTTCCGGTGGGTCCCATGGTGGGGCCCACTATCCCGAACGTCCCACTTAGGATATTTGGCAGCCAAGTTCCTTCCTTGAGAAGTCTTGGCAGCTAGGTTCCTTCCTGGGGAAGCCTTGGAGGCTGGTTCCTTCCTGGGGAAGATTTGGAGGCTAGTTCCTTCCTGGGGAAGATTTGGAGGCTGGTTCTTCCTGGGGAAGATTTGGAGGCTGGTTTCTTCCTAGGGAAGATTTGGAGGCTGGTTTCTTCCTGGGGAAGATAGCCTCACACCCCTCCCCACATCCTATATAAGGAGGGTACCATTTGGGGAAAGATCATGATTTTGATTCCTAAGCTGGTACACTTCCTCTTGCTCCTTTCTCTTGTGGTCTTGGCTTGGTGAAGCCCTGCCCGCGTGAGAGCTCACCGAACCACCACACCGTCGTGCTGCTGGTTTGAATCCCATCTACTTCTCCTTCAAGCTTGCTGGATCAAGAAGAGGAGACGTTGCTGAGCCGTACGTGTGTAAATCTCGAGGCACCGCTCGTTGTGGTGCTGATCGGAGTGAACCGCATCAAGGTCTACACCAAGCTGCGTTGTGATTAACGTCCAACGCTCGTGTTCTTCGAGGGTATGTTGATTACCCTCCCCGTTACTTGCATCTCCTTAGATAAGATCTTTGGGTGTTGCTTCCGCATGTGAGAGAATTTTTTTGATTTTCTGTCGCGCATATCCCTACATATATCACTTATATTCCACTCATATTTGCATCATATAAGGGTTATATCACTGTTATTTAATAATTTTAGGAAATAAATCAATTGTTTCCTATTTTTATGGATTTAACTCTGCGCAGGCAGAAAACCCTATTTCTTTCCTTTTTTGTTTCAGGGACCCAAACGACGTCCAAAAATTATGGAAAAATACAGGCATCATTATTTTGGAAGGAGGAAGACCTCGGAGCGAAGGAAGCAAGCAAACGGAGGCCAGAAGGCCGAAAGAGGGTGGCCCACGCAGCCACTGTACCTGGCCGCGTGGGGCCCACCCAATTGGCCCTCGGGGCTCCGCAGCCGTCGATCCTTTCTCCGCCGCCTTCGTCTTGACCTAAAAACGCCTATAAAAAATGTCCCATAGCGTTTCGCAAAAGGAGCGCCGCCGAAACACAGAAACACCGAAAGGGAGATCTGGAGCTGCAGATCGGAGGGGGAAAACTCCGGCGGGGCGCTGCCGAGGTGGAGTAGTCCACCCTCTGGACTATGGATTTGTGGTGGTAACTTATGTATCTCTCCTCTCTTTGAGCTTCACTAATTAGTACCGTATGAGCTGTTGAACATGATTACGGTCATCTATGTAATTCCTATGGTGGATATTGTGGTGTGAGATAATATTTTTTATGCATTTACTGTTGTGTTGGATCTTTTATGACTTGTCATACTTTGGAGATATTCTATGATGCATGTGATGGTTTGATTTATGCATAATGCCTTGTTTATCCTTATCATGAGGTGATTGACACCACCAAGTGTAGATAGATGAGAGAGATGTGATAACACACATGAAATATAAATCATTGCACTGGTGTCTAGAGTATTGTCCATTATGAAGTATGATGTATGTAGGTATGAGATGGCTGATGTGACACGGCATAGATATTGAGTGACACAGTACCGCCCAACATCCTTTATCTGGGGGTAAAAAGGAAGAGTATGATGTGGGAGTGACAGCAATCACGCTAGCCTTACGAGGGGTGACCTAGCAACACAAATGAGTACTTCTTCCAACTATGTGTTTTAGGACACATAGCCGTCATAAAAAGCTACCATTAGAATATGACAATTGTGTGTATTTTATCTATAACATGATGGTCACCATAGATGAGAGAGAGAGTATTAAGTGAACCCATGAACCCATGTCCATTGTTCCTATAAGAGAAAACCTTTGTCTTGTCCTCTTGCAATAAAGAGGATTGTGACACTTTTACATTCTTGTTTTGCTGCATCAAATTTCCATCCATTCAACCAACCATCTTGTCCTATAAACTTGTTTAGTGCATAATCAACTAAAACTTGTAACACTTTAGTTGTAGGGAATAGATAACTTTTCCTTCTTACTCCTGCGGATCGATACCTTACTTCCACATTGAGAGGTGCTACGGTGATCCCCTGCTCTTGGGGGTAATCAAAGCGCTCGGGCGACGCCGCCGGCGGCTCTGGCAAGGGCAGATCTCCGATGTGAGATTTGTCAATCTATTTACTTTTGTATATGTAATCCGGCAACCTGCTGTCGGATGAACCTATCTATCAACGTTGTATATCTATCTACGTTGATGAACTTAATGTTGCATGGTTTTGTATGGATTTGGGGGTTTCTTTTGAGGGGGGCGGCTAGAGAGGCGTGTCCGCGGACAGTTTGGGGGCCAATTTTGGCAAGTGTGATTGGAGATGCTCTTATATGAACTTTTCTGGGGCAGACGGAGAGGGTAGCCAGGCTGGGCATAAAACCCGATACCCAAAGTCTGAACCTGAAATACCCGAGCCCGAAATACCCGAGCCCGACAAACCCGGGAGCTACATCGGGTAGCAGTTTTAGAAACCCGAATTATATTCAGCAAATTCGGGTGGGAAGTTACGGTACCCGAACAGCCGATCTACCCGAATTTGGAGATCGCCCACTGAAAAAAGATACTCGTTTTGCTAAGGCCCAGCCCAACTTCCCCACGTAACTAATACCAGTCGGCATCCCTTCCCACGACCTCATCCCCAATCCTGTTTCGCATCAAGGCCACCAGAACCAGCGACCTAGCCGCCAGCTCTAATGAAGATCTACACGGGGAGGAGGAAGCTCGTGTCTTGTAGCCGAACGGTCCACGCCCAGTTGTTGCTAATTCGGGCAAATCGGGATAACCCGAGCCCGAACCCGATTTGTCCGGTACCCGAATTTTCGGGTTTCTCTCTTTTCGGACAAATCTCGGGTGTCAGTTTTTAAAACCCAAAATTTCAAAAACTCGAATTACCGACCCGAAATTTCGGTTAAACCCGAACGCCCACCCTGAGAGGTAGGGACTAGGAAGTTTGGGATCCTGTGACTTGTCTTGCTGCAACTTAGCCCACAGTATGCACCGTCCATTCACATCCGACGGCAGCAAATCGATCTCAGTCAAACAAGTCCACGCAACAGTCATCAGACATCAAGGGCATATATGGGAAAAAAATGCTCTGCCGCTGCCGCCGGCGCCACTGCAGGAAAGGGAATCTCCGGCGGCTGCGCTTGGAGAAAGCAGCAGCAACGGTCCCTTCCGACGGCTCCCCCGCACCATGTGACCCCTCCGCCACCTCCTCCCCTCCTCATGCAGCGTTGTTGCCGCCGGTAGCCGGCGCCAGCCGCAGGAGGAAAACAGCGCCGACAAGCCCCTTCGTCCGTCTAGGCGTCTACGATGGCTCCATCTGCTCTCCTCCTACGGAAAAAGGTGATTCGATCGGCTTGCCTCCGGGGTCCGGCGGACAGCATACAGCAGCGATCGAAGCCAATCTCTTCAGTCAGACAGGTGCATTCTTAGCAATACATTCATTCAGTTAGCAGTGCAGACTTGCAGTTCAGTGGGCAAAACAACTGCCGAAAAGTACCCAGTACAGATTGTTTGTCTCGACAACAACTATTAGTACTAGAAAAGAGTTCGGTACATGTTTACACCGACAGAAACAAAACTTATGTAGTATGGCATGGACAGAATTACTAGCCAAAACTTAACTCTGGACAATTGAAAAACTGAACACTTCTAAAAAGTAAGTTTTTTGCTTTCACACAAAACGTAAGTTTTTTTTTGCTTTCATACTCTGATTAGTCACCTAACTTGGAAGCGCCAAATTTTCAAATTTTCAAAAAACCTCAGGCATGTGATCCTCGATCGAAGAGGCAAAGCTGCGAATTAAGTAAGCACTGGAGGTGGATTCACGCGTGGGATCCTCCGTAAGAGTACGACATATATCCTTCACGGGTCACGACCGTCAACGAGAGCTACGCGGAGCAAGGCGTGCCGCAGGCCGCAACTCGTCGGGCATTCACACGACACTAGATTCCTTGGCGCTGCTAGCCACGCGCCACCCGCCGTTGACACTGGTTTTCGATTTGCAAAACGTTATGACAAGCATTCTTAATATGACATGGCAGTCAATAATTAATATACTCCCTCCGTTCGGAAAAGGATGTCACAAAAATAAACTATAGATAGACCATTTTTGTGACATCCTTTTCCAAACGGAGGGAATACATGTTAGGGCACAACTCACACGTATAAGTCTTTTGGTAAAGCTTTATGTATAGTGAATGTAAAGCTTAGGATAACTGATGTTCAACAAACAAATATACGAATAGTTTGTATCAATCTTAGACTAAGTAAGCAGCCAAATAAATATTACCTAAACAGTAAAACAGGAAATATAAGTACATTATACATGGGATAGGTCAGTACTATTGAAAAGTAGCTCATAAGTCAGAAATTTGTCACAAAGGAGGAGACAGATGCTCTTTTGAACAAATGCAACTATGGTATACACAATTCAAATATCTCACAATAATATACAGGGACAAATATTACATTTGGTGAAAGAAACTCAGAAGATACAAAAGATTGTACTCTACTATGCGGATCAAAATTTATTTTTTGATAAGTTTAAACTGGAACCACTAAGTGTTGGCCTCTGATAGATGTTCTGGTCTGAGCAACCTCAGTTGTCTTTAGATCATCTCTCTCATATATGTTGGTGATGAACTTCTCTCATGAAGCATTCAAAATAACAATTATTGTTGTCATCGATACATCACTGAAAACTGATTAACTAATGGTTCATATGATACAGGAGGTTACAGAAATAATAAGAAATTCAATTTATGTTTAGAATTTAGAAGATGAACTGCCCCAACAATGTAAATTGGAGTAAATGTTACTAAAAACTTTGGCCAACCATTATATATGTATCATCCAAATATTACTAAAAGCTGACACTACCACCATGCTCTAGAAAGGTGATCAATTTGCAGTGAATGGGTGGCTTATGTACATAAGGTAGATAAACAATCTAACCTACCGCATATTCTATGTTAGAATAGTTTGTATAATCTACAATTCCAACAGTTTCTGAAACACAAACAAAAAACAATTGCCATCAGTATTGTGCGAATCAAACGAAACTACGATCCCTAATGGAAAAAAACAATGCAGAAACATTTCAAGCAACAGAACCAAACAATTACTTGTTCAATTTCTAGTATGCACACACCAGTTGGCGTCATCAATAAAAGATTTTTATTCAAAATTGTAGTTCGGTCATAAGCATGATGCAGCTCAAGAGAATGGTCAACCAGTCTAAAGATTTGACTTGCCACTATACCACCTGTGGAGTACATATGAAAATTGGTTGAGTAATACTACATTACAATGTTTCTCTTTGATACACGCATCACTGCGTCACCACATGCCATAATTAATAGAATCCATTTAATGTTAAATTTCCACAATAATTTCACCGGCCATAATGAACATGAAAAATATTAAACAATATAGAGGTATTCATGCCTAAACATATACATTAGTAGTGCTAGTTGAGAGCAACTAATCTGATACATCAATTTGATTTGGAGAAGCCATTAGATTTTGTTCTTCCATGTGCAAAACAACATGAACCCTACCGCAAGATAAATAAAAAACATGCTTTGCTCTCCATTATTCGAAAGAACGATAAGTTATTCATGTATTGCATTAAGAACAAAATTATAAATTTTACATGAGTGCCAGTTAGTGTAGAAATATAATAGTGGGCAAAATAAGAAAAAATCGTGTCAGCCACAAAAATAACAACAGCCTTGAACCAATAGCAGTAAGATTACGCATGCAATAAGGGTATTTATGGGCATACTCTATTTGAACATTTCATTTGTTATTGATTAGGTACAAATAAGGACATACGCTAACCCTAGACGTGTGAAAATCTTGTATCCATGGGTCAATTTCGTTGGATCGGAATGAGAAAAAAATGGAGAATAGTAGTAAACCTGCATAGGTAAGTGAACATTTTACACCAAGCAACACAATGAAGAAATAGTTTGACATCCATATATCAAATGTAAAGTCATATGGCAAAAACAGTTTCGTGCTCGAGAGTTAAGTGTGCGACCGTTAACTAAACTGAACAAAAATGACAATGATGTAAACAAAGAAAATGGGACCAAAGAGAAGGAAATTACTTGTGTTGAAGGTAAACAGAGTTAAATTACACATATCCAGTTAACTGTCGGCTACTGCCAGATTTTCCATGACCTTGTGCATAAATATTTGCATGACAAAAATATTCAGATTACAAAGCATATAAACCAATCAAAGATGTATGGCGAGAAATCCTTCACAACTTTGATCATTAGCAAACACCATGGGATCAGAATCCTTCACAACTTTGATCATTAGCAAACACAGAACTACAGGTTGATGATTAGAAAATGGAACATGACGGAATATTCTTGATTATCCAAACTGATGGCAATATACGAACTAATATTCACCTGGGAGTTTAGCACATGTAGGAATCTAAAATATAAATGGTAATCGGGTGGTTTACATAGATGCATGAGTGACATATGCTGAATTCATTTTGAGAGCAGAAACTTTGGCAAAACAAAAAAATAAGGCAATAATCCTCGTCAAATTACATCAGGAAAATGGTGGTGATAGGTAGATCATATACCTTACCTTCTGCCTCGGTGTCTCTCCTCACAACAACAGAGCTGGTCCTATTTGGTACACCTTGATAAATGAATTTTCATTAGTAATATTGCCCTCTCGGAGGAGCAGCTCGATATGAAGAATATATACCTCCGGGATGGATATTGACGGAGCAGCAGCCGCAGTGAGCGTCGTGGAGCAGCAGCTCGCAGAGAGCTGCAGGTTCACATTTTCTTGTTGATGTCGTCAGTGCTGAAACCACATCGAAACTGAAACTGTAATAGGAACAAAGATATACAACACATCAGAGATGGAATTAAAATCATGAATGTACAAATAAGTAATGGAAAGATAAAGATACCACTTGAAAGTGCTTCATTAGATGGACGACAAACTAAATATAGAGGCTCATGATTTTGATTCAATCATAATTTTTGTCATCAGATAAATGGCCATTTCAATATGTTCATGGAAGGAAATAAAGATCCTGACATAGCACATATGAAGTAGCCGCTGATCACAACACTAAAAAAATAAGATCTAAGGTAGCATGAGTAATCTCTTGAAAAGATGCACAAAAGCAATAAGCTTCTTTGATGAAAAAACCGTGTTAAGCTTATAAAATGACCTAACTGAGAAGTCTGGCATCTGCCTAAAATGAAACAGAATCCTCGACATAAAAAAGGAGTACTCTGTAATGCATGTATGTAAATACATGCTAGCAAGGATCTAGACACAAAGGAAAAAATGAAAGACTGAAATAAAGAGTATTGGACAGTGTGTTGGGCTATATCATATCCTATCAGCTCCGAGCTACAAAATAATTAAGGAGGAAGTTGGATTACCAACTATGGTACTTTAAATGTTCATGTGAGAATAGTATACCAAGAATTAGAAGACACCGAGCATAAGTAGAAGCAAGGTCTGTTCCTCTCAGGATTTTAGTCAACCATATAACCAGAAATATAAAAATATTGTGTAGTTTTCAATACAAAGGAAAACATGCACAAAATTGAAAAGATAAATCTTGAAAAAAAAGAGGAAACACATTATATTAATCAACACACCATCCAGAGAAGCCATGTAGTGATTCATAGGGCCAAACGAATAAGCATCATCTCTTAAAAGAGCTGACAAACATAAGGGAAAAAGAGGAGAATCGACCTTTACCCCAACATAGTGGTTACAAAGATGAGAGACTGGAGCGAGAAAAGGCAACTGCAAAGTAAATCCACAATGAGAAGAAAATTAATAATTTGTGCAATTAGGGGAACAAACATCCCTTACGGAATAAAGTCAAAAGCAGTTGCTTTGAAGGAAAAGAGAAGGAAAATTCACAAACAGCGCTATGTAAATGTACGGGGGAGTCCTCCACCCAGTGGATGTGTGGGTATCCAGCAAAAATCAAACAACACTCGACAATAAATATTTTGTGGATTGTAATATCACCAAGAAATGAAACTGCATAACGACACAAGCTATAAGATGCAAAATACATGAACACGGTGGTAAATGAGATTTTTTAAACCCATGTGCGGTCTCTCCTATTTATTGTGTCGGCAGATCTGTTTGTTCTCGACATGGATAACTCAGCACACGCAAGGCAATAAGAGAAAATAGTGATGAAAAGGAACAACTTCACTGAACATATAGAATTGCAACTAAGTAGAAAAGAAATGAGCTGAACTACACAAATATAAGTAGTTGCAGGCTTGCAGCCCTAGCAAGACAATGCATGTACATGCTTCCATAAGATCTAACATGTATATACTCTTCTCCACGTAACAAACTTCTAGAAATCATAAATCAAAGAAGAGGTAAACTCAAGACTAGATAACTCACTGTCTTCACATAATTTCTTCTAGGATTGCAGCATCAAGGAAAAGGCATATGTTCCATTAGGAATCCGAACAATAATGCATCGCCGCTACATGCCCAAGGGATTCCCTGAAATAATATATTGTTCAAGTCGCAAGATAAATATCAGTTAACAGCAGGGGATTAACTCACACAGCAAAACAATAGAAAAAAGGATATGCCTCAATAGCTTTCAGCATAGAAACCTAGAGTAACAATTAATTTGTGCTAGTAAAAGGAGGCGAGAAGATCTTTGCCATCGCTGCACAAATGGTGGTCACATGTATCAGATCACAGGAATACTGAGGAGGGCATTGTATAAATGCATAGAAACCTACCGCATGCAGGTTTCACGACCAATAGTGGCGTCTGGTACTGCAGTAGCAACCTACTGTAATAAAATGTAAATATTAGTAATATGTAGAGGTAACATAATACTGGGTAAAAATAAGTAACCTATCACTAATAGCAGCAGCATATTACTGAATAATTAACAAAGGGAACAAAACTACCAATAGTCATTGGGCTAGCACAAAACGCTTTAAACTAATGGAAGGAATATTATGCAACGACAGTGTAACAGCAGTTTGGAACACTGGAAGTAAGCAGGACTTGGTAGGGATCAAGACCATACCACAGTGCATAGCTTACTCCTGGTGGTAAAGAGCTGCAGCAAAGCACAACGACAGGCCATGGAGAAAAGAGTGCCATTGGCGCATGAATCCATCTTTTGTTCCCATCCACCGTCTCCATCCATTGGATGATTGCTACTTCAGCCTGTACATCATAGATGCATGAGCGGGTGGGTACAAAAGTTAAAATGCTTCGGACCAAGTACATAGAAATACAGCCAACGAATTTAAACAGCACCAAGCAAGAAATTAGAGTTGTATATCTCACATGTGACTCGCTCTAACACTTTAGGATTACCATCATCAATCTGACATCACTCACGAGTAAAGAAACAAACCGAGGACCAAGAGGGAGCGAAACCATACCTGTTGTTGATCCACTGCAGCAAGACAAATTGGTTCATGAGAAGCGACACATCATGCTGCAAAGCAAGAAAACTAAACCGTGAGGAGAGGGGCTTGATAACTTGAGGATCTGCTGCATGAAGAAGGGGATCCAGAGAGAAAGGTTGGAACCTGGCCTTTGGTCTATGGAGCTGCGGCCCGGAGATGAACAGCGGATCGGAGAAGTAGTATCGGCGTCTCGAGGGGAGCGGTCGCGCGGCTGTAGCTCCTGCTGCGGTCCGCGCTTCTGTCCGATTCCCCACCTGATTCTTCGAGCCGGACATGGCTGCGCAAGCTCGGGGAGATGGAGGGACAGGCGGAGGGCTAGCAAGACGACGGCGTGGCCGCCTGCCGTGCCGCGGGGGCGCCGGCGCAAAGGAGGACGGGAAAGGGGATCGGGGAGAGTGAACGCGCAAGGGATTGGGTGCGGCAGGGGCAGTGCGAGCCACTGGCTGCACTGCTCTTGATGTACACCAGCCGCTCCTCCCAGCGACGGCAGGGACTCGGAGGCGTGGGGGTCTCGTCCTCTCCGTCCTCCGGTCCTCTTCGTCTTTGCCGAGTCCAGGGATGGAGGAGGAGGCGGCGGCAAGGGCCCAGCGTGGGAGGCAGATGAGAAGACGCAGGGAGGGAGGGCGTGGAGGAGAAGTACGGCGGCGGCGGCGGCGGCGGCGGGAGGACGAAGGGGATTGGAGGAGGAGGAAACACGAGCGGATTGGGGGAGGAGGATGCGCGAAGCGATTGGACGGCGGCGGCTAGGGTTTTCGACCGCGCGCTGCGCCTTTTATCCCACGCGGCGAAATGTCGATACTACCCCTCAAACATACACCACGACGGTGCTCCCAGAAGTGAGTTTCTACCGCAAACGGACGATCCAGATCGCGCGGTGACCCCTCGATCCGACGGCCGAAAATCCAAACGCCTGAGGAGGCTCCTTGAGGTCTCCCGGTTTACCTCTGTGGATGAGCAAGCGGTTTGCCTCCTCCTTGAGCTGGTGCGCGCGCCGCAGGACATTTGACTAAACGTATACTCCTATTTTTTTTTGAGAAACACAGTACAACGCAGACGCTCACAAACACGCGCATACACTCACCCCTATGAACGCACACAGGCACATCCTACCCCTATGAGCACCTCCGAAAGACTGAGCCGGCGGTTGGGTCTTGATATTGACGAAGTCACCACGGGCGCCTCGCTGTCGACGGGAACGTCGCCTCCCACTGAAAGAATATTCCGCCTAAATGAGAAATACCAACGTCAAACCTGGGGTTTAAACTCTGATGGGCTAGGCATACAACCACCCTCCTAACCATCTTGTAACAGGCAAGTTCTCAAATGTATACTCCTTATTATGTATACTCCTTATTGAACCGAAGGGTTATACATTTGTGTACAGAAAACATTACTTGCGATTAAGATTCGGAGAATTGGGTCCCACATGGAGTAGTTGTTAAATCCAGCCAATTCGCAACAAAAGACAAGCAAAGATGTGTATGCTCCGCGTTTTTTAGATTGACCATCTTTGACTATTGTCACTTGTCACGCGTTTTGGGGAGTGCTTGACGGAGCCGGGGTCTTCTTCCTTTTCATCGCAAGCTCATTCTACTTTGATCACTCTCGCCACCGCATCCGCACTGGTACAAGCGTACGGACGGCGCAGGACCCCGACTCTAGGCTTCCAGCCGCAAGTCGCCCCGCCGTTCCCGGCGCCGCCGGAGATCGACGCGCACCGTCTCCAGAGTCGATCTCAGCGTCCTCCGTCAGCCGGTCTCCGGCCGCCGGCTTTGACACTCACCGCTTCCAGACCTGGTAATCCACCCTCCAGCCTCTAGATCCACTCCAATGTATGTTGGAATTTCCAGCCTGAGGAGTAACACCACTGTATCGAATTGATTAGGCAGGTTGGGCAATTTATCTACCAAGACAGGGCCTTCTTCTCACTGCACTACCCAATAGCATTCCATGGTGAGCTTTCGGGAAAGCGTCGCCTTAGCCGTGATGGGCTGGGTGTTTTCGCCGGTCATCAAATTCCTAGTGGAGAAACTACTCTCCTACCTCTACGACGCATCTAAAGAGCTCAAGGAGATGAGGTCTGGAACGATGCCAAGGCTGAAGCTCACGCTGGACCAAGTACTAGAGTACAGGATGCTTCTTCAATTTTCAGAGAAGAAATCTGGGAGCACCGAAGTCAACGACCTGGATGCCTTGCTGAGGGACCTGAAGAATGCTCTGTACGAAGCTGGAGATATCCTCGATCTCATCGATTATCACCGAATCGAGAAGGAGGTTGGTAATGACACCAAAACAAGCTGGCTGCAGTGGTGTTGGCAGCGCATCTATGACAGCACCCGACAAAGATCAGTTCCCCTCATACAGCGTGCCCATCAGAGGTCGTGTTGGTTATGGCAATGGTTACGCGTCGCCGAAGGAAGATCAGCTCCCCTGATGCACACGCTGCATCAGACCTTGTGCTGGTTGTGGCATTGGGTACGAATCGCGGGAGGAAAATTAGCTCTGTTGCTGCAGGTTTGGGTTTCTTATATATTCCACTTATCTCTAGCCTACTTTCCTTTCCTTTGGATTACATGTTGTCTTCTTGTTGTTGCAGGGCTTGTGCTGGCTATGGCGATGCGTACCTAGATCAGAAGAACTTCTACCCATCACTTCCACAGCCTCCGCTTTCTCTGTGCAAAGGATCTCACTGTGGGTCAGGTCTTTTGACTTCAAGAACTTCTGTAGCTGCATATTCGACTGGTTAAGCAAGGTGGTTGAGGGTGCCCGTTACTACCGGGACTGGTCCTTAGACCAGTTTCACTTCACAAGTTATCAACAGGTACCACCTACATCTTCTGCTGAATTCCATCCACTTGGCTAAATATAAGTTCGCTGTTGCTATTTATTTTTTTGCTAATTATTCGTAACTTCGAACTCTAACCTGAGCACTCATACGAATTATCTATGTATTGGTATTGATTTCTACAATTGAAAGAGATTATAATGCCGTGTGAAACTTAAAGTCTTAAGTTTCAAAATATTTGGATACTATGAAGTTTTGACTTGGAAGTTCGTTACATTTGCAGGGTGTTCGTATGGAATCGAACGGCACTGTCATGGGTCCTTTATATATTATTCTTAAGAAAAATATGAAGAAGGTAGAACATCTCATTAAAGAAGCACAAGAAATTATCACATTAAGAAAGCACCTACAAGAAACTATTGCGCAGCCAAACCAGGTAAATTGCTGAGATGGTTGTAATCAGATAACAAGAATCCTTCGTCATAAAAAAACTGATGTAGTTGACAATTTGTGGCATTCTAGGGTCATGCTGATGCTAACCAGAGCCATGCTATTGCTGCCAACTCTAGAGCTGCAGTCGCTACTTCAAGGCCTGAATCAGTGGTAATCGGGCGAGATATAGATTGTGATAAGATCATAGCAATGCTTCATGATAGGGAACAAGATGGTCAACCTGACACCAACAATACTCATTGTTACTCTGTAATTGGCATCCATGGCATCGCTGGTTCTGGAAAATCAACCCTTGCACAACTCGTTTGTGCTCGTGAGAAAAAGGACATGCAAGAAAAAAAAAGATGGCCATTTTGACCTTGTTATGTGGGTTCATGTTTCTCAGAATTTCAGTGTGGATACCATTTTCAAGGAGATGTTCGAGTCAGCCACAATGACTTCTTGCTCTTACTATAATAATCATGACACCTTACAAAGTATTTTGGAGAATAAACTGCACGAAAAAAGGTTCCTCTTGGTACTAGATGATGTTTGGTACAGCAGTAGATTTGGAGATATGACGCAGTATGAAAAGCTGCAAAAGATACTTTTACCGCTGAACGCCGGAAAGGTAGGAAGCAAGATTCTGGTGACTAGTCGAAAGAAAGATGCATTAGTAGCTCTGGGTGCTACAAAGGAGAGATGTATTCCCATTTCTTTCCTAGAAGATGATGTCTTCTTGAATTTTTTCATGTATTATGCACTTCACAGGCTACCCATTGATGATCCTATTCGAAGAGAACTCAAAGGCATCGGGAAAGAGATTGCAAAAAAGCTGAAGGGGTTACCTCTAGCAGCCAAAATAGTTGGAGGACAACTCTGTATAAGGCCAAACCTTGACTTTTGGAGAAAAGTCCGAGATCGGAACCTTTGGAATGAGACAATGGGAGCTCTCTGGTGGAGTTACCAACTTCTTGATGAGGAGGTCAGGCAGTGCTTTGCCTACTGCAGTATTTTTCCTCGAAAACGTGTGTTGGAACGAGATGAGTTAGTTAAGCTCTGGGCTGCCCAAGGGTTTGCTAGAAGAGGTAATGAAGGTGAGGGAATGGAAGATGTTTGCCGGGATTACTTTGACGAACTAGTGTCAGCCTCATTTCTACAACTTAGAGCAAGGGATAGCACCTATCGAAAGGATGACCACTATGTAGTTCATGATCTGTTATATGATTTAGCAGAGAAGTTCACTGGAAGTGATTGTTTTAGAATCGAAAATCTGCAATCACCTGAAGTTGAAGTTCCTCCAGACGTCCGCCATGTTTTTATCCAGACCGGTGATGCAGCATTGATTACTGAGAAGATATGTAAGTTGGACAACCTACATACTCTCATCATTGATGAAGCAAAAGGTGTGGAAGAGAAAGTCATGCAGAGTATGTTTGAGAGGCTAAGGAAATTGCGGGTACTCATCATGACTGGAATAAATGGTGATGAAAAAATACATACGTTTTCACGTCATAATGAGTTTTCAGTCCCAGCATCTATAGGTCAGTTAAGGCATCTTCGGTATCTTGCTTTCGGGGGTAATCCTACAATGGAATTAGCCAGGCATTTTCGGTATCTTGCTTTCGGGAGTGATGCTATAGATGAAAGAACCAGGCTGGTTTTACCAGGCACTTTGACCAAGCTTTACCATATGCAGACTCTAAATATTTGTTCAATCAGGCAATTGGTGTTTAGCTCTTTGGAAGGAATTTCTGGCCTTGTTAACTTGCGAAATCTAATCGTTCCTGAAAATATGAAAATACCAAACATTGGTAGGCTGACATCACTCCAAACTATGAGATACTTCACAGCTACAAAGGGACCAGGCTACGAGTTAAAGCAACTCGGGAACCTGCATAAGCTTTCCGACAGTCTGTGGATCATTGGTCTTGAAATTGTTGAAAGCCAGCAGGAAGCTCTTGAAGCCAAGCTGGCAGATAAGGAAGGGCTCAGAAAACTGACGCTGCAGTGGAACGGTGAAGCGAGTCCAGAAGTTCAAACAGAGGTACTAGAGGGTCTTTGCCCACCGACGGGTCTTGAATCACTGAATATACACGGTTACAAAGGTCTGAAGTATCCAAGTTGGATGGTTCGTAAGCACAACGGTGGCCCAAAGTACCTGAAATATCTCGAGTTCTATGACTGTGTTGCAGTACCTGGTCCTGAGCTTCGTGGGTTTTTCACTCATATCCAAGCGCTCACTATTCGGCGTTGCAGCTGGCAAGCCTTGCCAGATTGTATGGAACAGCTGGCGTCACTGCAGACTCTGGGCATCTATTTGTGTAGCAACATTCGGTCGTTTCCAAAACTGCCGCATTCTCTTCAGAAATTCACACTGCATGAGTGCAATGAGGTGTTGATGAGTTCATGCAAAAAATTGGAGACCCCTATTGGCAAAAGCTTCAGTACATTCCGTACGCATATATTGGAGGTAAATCAAGTCGCTCTCTAAAAAATATCAATTTTTTGGTGTATGTAAAACATCACTATTGCTTCCATATCAAGAGCTGTAATGATCGTTTCTCAAATTTGTTTGCTAAACTGTCAAACACCAGACTGCACATTTAAAATGGGAGCATGTACAACACCAGGTCATATCACGCGACACAAACCTCGTCCGCCAAAAAGGAAATTTAAATGCCATACGAGAAAGGAAGAGCGTGAGGCTGTCAGCGACCACCACGAACCAGTCAAGACGCCTGCTCGCTCTGATGGTGAAGGAGATGGCCATGAGAAAGAGATCGGCCCCAACACGTATTGCTGGACCTGAGTGGGTCAAGTAAGTAGTGAGGCACGAGGTAGCGAACAATTTGGCTTGTATAAGTTGTAAGGGCCTGGGAACGCAGTGTTGCATGTAAGTTTTGATCCGTTTGTACTCAATCCGCTCTACATTGTTGATCTGCACGAATCTCAAAACAGTTTAAGACCTGACTGTGGAGTAACACTCGATTCAGGCGTTTCTTCAGACCATGCTTGTTCTAGGGAAAAAGCGCATGTGCGTGTATATAGGGTGGCTCCGTTGCGTAGCGTGGTTGAGCTCTCACCTCACCTTATTTAAACTCCTCCACTTGGTGACTATATAATGTACATAAATATAGTTCGATTCAAAATAATTTGTACACGAAAAATATGTGTGTCGATAAATATGTTTCATTCATGTGCTCGTTTCTGAGTTCAGTCAATTGTAACTTCTCGATGTTCAGAACTTTTTTAGACGATTTTTTGTCAAATTCGTCGCACTATGTTGTGCGTTAAAAAATATCCTTCTATGAGCAGGTCAATCTCGATGTATCACACAACTTTTGTGTTGTAACTTTTTCTGTTTTAGAGGTCATATACGAGTAGATCGGGAAACCTCTGTCTCCGCCATGAACTACATCGTCGCGGCGCCACCGGCGGCGCACCGACACTGCGTCGTACCGACGTCTTGCTCATCACCGGTGGTAGAAGTTGTGTGAGGTGGTAGAAAAAGTGATGTGAAGTAACATCAGGATATGCGCAATCTAAACTTGTGCTCGAGTTCCGACCTCTAACCGGATCGGGCATGCTGGCGATGAATTTGTCGGAGCCTCGCCGAAGCTGGATCCCACCAGGCTGAACTCATTAGAAAAACATAGATTATAGGAAAATCCTAGAAATTTCAAGAGTTTGTTACAGTTTAGAATCACGTATGCAACATCTGAAAATCGGAAGGAAAATCAAACTTGTAGCGAAAGACTTTGCGACATCTCACGTCTATATTCACAACAAAATTCTCTTGAATTGTTTACATTTTTTAATCACTTATGACAAAACACCAAAAACGCAACTTATCGCAAGCAAGAAAAAAATCGCAACATATCACGTGCGTTCTCAACAATAATATGAGTTTGTACAATTTCAGAGCACCACATATGCAACATTTGAACATGCTCAATCTAAACTTGTGCTGGAGTTCCGACCTCACCGGATAGGGCAAGCAGGCGACGAATTTGCCAGAGCCTCGCCGAATCCTGATCCCACCAGGCTGAACTCATCCCTTCGATTCTCCGTCTTAACCTACTTGAAAGCATGAATAAGACAGAGAAATCGGCAGCATGCAACGAGAGACGCAGTCGATCGGTTGGAAGCTAGGAATCATTTTCCAAAAATGAAAACAAAGTCCCAAAAAAAATCATGTTTAGCACCGTTGTACCTCACCTGTACGTTGCAAAAAAACAAAATCTTGCATGCACGATTCATTTTTGAGAATCTTGCATGCATGCATGTTTTTGGGAACTACTACTTATGTGTTTGATGGCAAACCAAGCTGGAAAAAAGTGTTGAATGAAAAAAAATGTAGCAGTGCATGCAACGGGCCAGCCAGAATACGCATCGGGACCGGCCCAGCAGTGCAACGGCTCAGCCCATCCCCTGAGGCGACCGATCGATCGGAAGCCAGCGTCTTCCTTTCCTCAATCGACGACAAGCGGCTAGGGTTCTCGCGCTGCCGCCGCCGCCGGCCACTCCACCGGATCTCGTCCTCCCTGCCCCACGCTCACCTGAGCTCGCCCCTCCAGCCGACGGCCATGGCCGCGAGGACGCTCTCCCGAGCGCTCCTGCGACCCACCGCCCAACGCCTGCTGCCTAAGGTACGCGCCCGCCCCCTAGAGCGCTCCATCCATCCCACCACTGCATCTCCACTGCAACTCGACCCAGATCCCATCTCCGCCGTGCGCAAACCAGTTCCCTTCAATCGTATACTGAACCCACGCAATGGATATTCATTCTCAGCCCCATTTCAAGGACCAACTGCCTGAACCAAACCATGTTCTGAACCTTTCCTGCCTAGCTAGCCATGATCCACGCGAACCGAATGAAATTCGTTTCAGTGTTCGCGCATTCGACCAGATCCGCCTCTCGTTGCGCAACCAGACATACATGTACGGGCTCTGCGTTGCGTTAGTCGTACAAGCCTGCGTTTTCCAATTGTCTGCGCATGTTTTTGGTGCCCGTGTCACTCACCGAGGATGTCAACAGCTTACAGTGGCATTGCGCATGCGATTCAGTAAAATCTAGTGCAGTAGACAAAACCGGACCCATTTACTTGCAATGAAGATGGTTTGCCAAAATGTGTATGGCTTGATTTAGTTAGTTGAATTGTGTTTAGTTTTTGAAATACATGTGCCAGGAGCCTGTGCTCTAGCGGAGTGGATGGATTCTAGATGTTAATGGGCTTTGTTTACCCTGGAGCCTATTCTCTCGGTATTATTTAAACGTGGAATTCTGTAGAAGATGCTCTGAATATGTACTGTTTGGCATCCTGGATGCTTATCATACGCCACAAATCATTTCAGATGAGCGGTGGGTAGTTAGTTCATGGTGTCTGATGCAACATTGCGGTAGCTGTGAACTAAGGGCTTAAATTTGCTTAAATTCGACATTGCAATGTTGGAATGGAACTATATCTTCTTTCCCGATCTTGTGGACCAGAATCCATGTGTACAGTCGAGGTTTTTTAGAGAAGTTTTTTTGTGCTCTGTAGTCTGGGAAAAAAAGGAGTAGAAGAAACTTTTGGCTATAATGATATCTGCCATGTTCATATGTTGACAAACAAAATAAGAAGAAAACGTTGTGTGTTCTTGTCATCATTCCCTTCTTTCTTGCTGCTGTTCAACCTCGTCTAAGGATGCCCCTTTGCTTGTGCTAATCTACCAAACCTAGTACAGTGCTGCTGGTGACAACAGATGCTACTGCATAGCCTTAGTATCATCATCTTACAGCTGCATTTATGTATGCACATCTTGTCTTCTGCTTTTTTTTTCATTGTTTGCCGAGACAAGAACAAATTGTATTGTTATCTGTTGCTTGATCGTTGAATCTCGGTTTTTGCCTTTTTGCTGAACCCACTGCAGGCCCTAAAAAACGGTGGCAATCCAATGAGCCGAGTCATGCAAATCCGGAAGCTGAATGACGGCATTAACCGTCCCTTGGCTGAAAACGAACTTGCAGGCGAGTAAAGCGGGACGTCCTCCACATCACCCAGAAGGGAAGAAGACCTTTGTGACCATGACAGACGTCAAGGGAAACAGGAAGGTGAGCGCCTCTATGGGCTGCCTAGAGGACCGGAATGGGCAGTCCCGTCTCGCAGGGTGAGGTGATCCGCCAGGAAGATGGGCATCAAGTTGCTTGTCGTGAGGGTGAAAGGGTACTCCTTCGGGAAGAAGAATAAGATTGTCCTGTGCTTTGCAGACGGGTTCTGGGGCGAGAGGGTGAGGACCCCGACCCCTATCATGTACATCCACGATGCTCGCCCATAGGCATAACGGATGGCGCCTGCCCAAAAAAACAAGGAAATAAGACTATGCAGGAACAAGCTAAAAGAGTGAAATCGATATCCTGTCCAAAGGAGGGCCGAAGAAGATATGTGTCGACTGTTTTTTCTAATAATAATATCACGAGCCTAGAAATATTTATGAATATTATATAGTCTTAGGCCTTGGCTTTTGTAATATAAAAGCTTTTTCTGTAAACTTGTGGACGCGATTTACTTAGCTAGCTAAATTCCTCATGCTACTGGTTTTTGTCTAAGCTGGGATTTCCTTGTGGTTGTGTGTTGTAACATGAAGAACTCTGGTGCAGTTATTTTCGTCTCTTTAAGAACGCTTGGACGGATCTGAGTACGATGATGTTCTTTTCAAAATGTTTCGTTTTGATATGATATGATATAATATGGATGGTAGAAGTTCCCCATTTTTGTTGATTCCCTATTGACACACCCGTAATTTAGATGCAGTTTCGGCATTTGCACAATTGATATTAAGTTGTTTTGTATAGATGCTTCAGTATTAGTACAAATTTAATTTACTGGCTCTACAGAGTACAGATGTATATCTGGTGTAAACGGAGATGCACAAGATGTAAATTAGTGATGGGACCTTTGAACATTTTAACACGGCAATTTTGCCTTGCAGTTAGTCAGCTTTGTGATAGTCATCCTGTTTCTCCATCTCACAGGCAGGCGATTACTCGTCCGTCCTCGGATTTTTTTCCCCACCAGATTCATGGCAAAATTAGCAGGAGTATATTGTTCCAGCAGCTCACCAACGGACGAGGAATTGCCATCAGTTTACACGAAGGCGTTTATCATCGTTCTCTTAACTGGATATCTATTTCTGTTGTAGTTAGTTACAATATTTCATATTTATATACATCACCAGGTACTAGGTAAAAATTTGACAGAGTCCACGTTTTCCAGAAGAGGGTGTCAATTCAGACAGTAACTTCTACATGCGGCAAGTATATGGAGTCAGTGCATCGGTTTTGTACAGCGGCTTATCGTTCAAGGTTTCGAGAAAATAGGACACAGTCATGGTCGATTTTATCCCTTAACATCTTCTCCGTCGTCACAAAAAATATTGGTTATATTTCTGAGAAAAAAAAGCGAGCTGCAAAAGCGAAAAAAAGAAAATCCCTTGAATTTCGGTGCTGCTCCCATGGGCAGCGAGCGCGGATTCGGGTGACGGATTACCACAAAAATATTTGAAGGGTTTGTCTTTGTGCAATTGTTTGGATGTTTTAAGGTTTGCATATAGGGAATGTAGGGAATGTGGTTGGCTGGAGCGAATATTCCGCAAGAAGCTATGCCGCCCAATTATCGGATGTCTTGTTTTTTTTTTGATTTTATCGGATGTCTTGTTTTTGATTTATCAATAAATATAAAATAAATCATGGACATTGTTATGTTTTTTCTCGTGCTTCCAGAAATTTATGTTTCAGAATATAGCCATTTGTGCAACAAAAAAGAGATGACATGCCTGAATAGTGTCATGTACTATTCACACATCATTTTTTTGTGGTCCACATATGGTCAAATAAATTATGAGAAAAAATGTGAATGCACGAGATATAACATGACCAATAAGTCAATAACCAATGTTCACACTTCATTTCATACTTCTTGAAAACTCGAAAACGAAACATGCGGGATGTATTGCTCGGTCGCAGCTAGTAGTCTAGTTGCCAGGCCCTGCTGGTTGCAAACTGTAGTGTCTCCGGGAGTTGGCCGGGTCTTGTCCGCGTACTCAGCTCACGAATGCAAGGTAGTAAAACTTTAAATGACTCTCCACCACAATAAAAAGCAGTTTTGGGGGCTCTTTTTTTTCGATATGTTGTTGGAGACGCTCTAAGCCAGTAACAAAGTCAAGTGAGCTCCCCGTCTCCGGCCTCCTCCTCCCACGGAAGCGAGCACTGCGTCCTTCATCAGCCGGCCGCCGTGTGCCACCATCCCCAGCCGCTGAGGATTCGATCCTCACTGCTTACAGACTCGGTAATCTACGTCCAACTTCTAGTTCGTTTTAATTTATGATTTCTGAAGTTGATTTCCAGCATGAGAGGAGTAACCACTGTATCAGATTGCTTAGGTCTGTATGGTTGCTTAGTCCTCTGTCTGCTACGGATCACGAAATTAAGCTGCCGGTTCTAGTCCTACCACGGCATCGATTTAACAAAACATATATAACCTTCTTCATTCTTCCCTCTGCAGTACCCCTGCCTCCTTCCCGGAGCATTCCATGGTGAGTTTTGGGGAAGGCGTCGCCTTAGCGGCAGTGGGCTGGTGGCTTTCGCCAATCCTCACCTTCCTACTGAACAAACTCCTTTCCTACCTCTATGACGCATCTGAAAAGCTCATAGAGATGAGGTCTGGAACTATGCGGCTGAAGTTCACACTGAGCGAAGTACTAGAGTATAGGATGCTCATTGATTTATCAGAGAAGAAACCTGACAACATCAAAGTCAGTGACCTCGATGCCTTGCTGAGGGACCTAAAGAACGCTCTGTACGAAGCTGAAGAAATCTTTGATGTCATCGATTATCACCGAATCGAAAAGGAGGTTGGTAATGACACCAAAACAAGCTGGCTGCAGTGGTGTTGGCAGCGCATCTCTGACAGTACCCGAGAAAGATCAGCTTCCCTGATGCAGCGTGTGCATCAGTGCTTGTGCTGGTTGTGGCATTGGGTACGGATCGCCGGAGGAATATTAGCTCCCCTGATGCAGCGTGCGCTGTGCTGGTTGTGGTGTTGGGTACGAATCGCCAGAGAAAAATCAGCACCGTTTCTGCAGGTAACTTGTTAGTATGTTCCTTATATCTCTGGCCTACCTTAATTTTCTTTGGGTTACATGTTTTCTTCTTGTTGTTACACTTCTACAGCTGCTGCGGCAGGGCTTGTGCTGGATGTGGCGGTGTGTACCTAGATCAGAAAAACTACTACCGGTTTTTTCCACAGCCTCAGCTTCCTGGATCTCTTTGTGGGTCAGGTCTTTTGACTTCAAGAACTTCTGTAGCTGCATATTCAATTGGTTAAGCAAGGAAATTGAGCGTACCCGTTACTACCGAGACTGGTCCTTCGATCAGCTTGGCTTCACAAGTTACCGACAGGTACCACCTACACCTTATTCTCAGTTTCATCCAATTGCCTAAATATATGTTCGTTGTTGCTTTATATTTTCGCTGATAATTCTAACCAACCTTGGAACTCTAACCTGAACACAATAGTCGTATGGATTATACCTACAAAGGTGTCAAACTTAAAGTTAAATTTCAAAATATTTGGACACACGAAGTTTTGATATGGAATTGGTTGCTTTTGCAGGGCGTTGGTATGGAATCAAATTGCACTGTCATGGGTCCTTTATATGTTATTCTGAAGAAAAATATGGAAAAGGTAGAACATCTCATTAATGAAGCACACGAAATTGAGGTCCCTCACCCCCCTCCCCGCGTCGCCCCCTCCAGGCGACAGGGGAGGCGAAACCCTAACCTCCCCGCCGCCACCACTCTCCCCCTCACCTCCGTCCTCGCCGTCCCCGGAGGCGGCCGCCGGACAAAGGCCGCGCGCCGCCCGTGAAGGGGGCGGCGGGGATCTGCTGCCCACGGTCCGTGTTGCCGTCTTTGGAGGAAGAGGTGGCGCCGGTCATCCCGTCCCCGTGCGGCGGCGGCGGCGGCCCCCACGCCATCGGCTTCCTGGTGTGGTTGCGGCGACGCCCTCGTCCTTCCTCCTCGCGCTGTGGGCGTTGGTCGCCGGGGCAGCTCCGGTTCTCGGCCGTCCGACCTCGGCCGTGTGGGCGGTGAGGTGGCGGCGAGAGGGCGCAGATCGTGGAGCTCCCCGTCGACTCCAGCCAGCTCTTTGGCGGACCTCCGCTGGCTGCGGCCCGCCGGGCTCGATCTGGGCCCGGATGGGCCGAGCACACCTTCAGCGTCTTCTATGGTGCTCTCTCTGTCTTCCGGCAGTCTATGCGGTGGCGCGCGTGGGGCGTGCCGGCGCGTGCTGCAGGGCTGCTGCTGAGGTCCATGGTGGATCTCGGCCTCGGGCAGCGCTCCTCTGCCTTCGCCAGCATGGTGCTCGGAGGGTGCAGTGGTTGGTGTTGCGTCCGGCGGCCCGGGTGGAGCTGGCGCCTGTGTTGATTTCTGAGACCGCCGGCAGGCTCCGCGAGGTGTGGTTGGTTGCGGCAGTTGTTGGTGTTGAACATCTGTCATCTCTGTTGTTGTGCTCTGCCCCGGGTGAGAACCCTGCAGCGACTCTGTCGTTGCCAATGGCAGCGGTGGCTCTGGACACCGTTTTCCTCGCAGGAGGTGCCATTGTGGTGCTCCAGTGCCAACAGGTTTGGCCTCCAGGTGAAAACCTAGGATCCTGCCGGATCGGATGACGGTGTTGTGTCGACAACACATTCTCCTTGGAGACGTCGTCTTGGAGACCAAACAAGATGGCTTTTGTTTCTGCGTGTGGTGATGATGCTGCGTCTGGTGGTGTTGGTGCGGCCAGAGTTGGGCCGACGGTGGTTTGTTTCTCTCCTTGGCCGACATTCGCGTGCTTGCCCCAGAACTCCCCATTGGTTGCTGTTGCGGTGTGGGAGCTTCGTGCTCGTGGTGGCGTTTTGGTTCACCTTTGCTCCTTGACGACACAATGTATGTCTCCCCCACCTGCTTTCGTCTCGATGTCCGTGGCGGAGCTCCCTTTCTAGGATAGTGCTTGGTGCTAGGCTTGACACTCCGATCCGATGATGATGGTGGTGCTCCTGAGTTGTGCCGTGGGGTTCGAGTTGCTTGCCGGTGCGGTGCGTGAGGCTGATTGCCGAGTCTCGGCATTGTGATCCCTCGACTACACCCCTCACCTCTTGTGTCTCTGGGTGGCTCTTGCTTTCCCTCTTCTAGTTGTCTTTTTCCTTGTATTTTCATTGTTCTCTCTCCCCTGTATCCCCCTGTAAAACTGCTATTCTGTTGTAAGAACATGGCCCGCCAGGCTACTTTTCAGAAATATAACAACCGGTGGGGAGCAACCCCCCCCCCCCCCCCCGGAATTCTCGAAAAAAAAGCACACGAAATTATATTATTAAGAAAAAACCTCCAATAAACATTTATGAAGCCAAATCAGTCAAGACGAAGCGAAAGTGGCACATATATGTCAAATGTTATTAATGTCGAAAGAGAGGTAACTTGCTGATATGTCTGTAAGCCCACAACAAGAATTCTTCGTTATACAAAAACTAATGTAGTTGACATTTATGGCATTCTAGGGTCTGGGACTACACTTACAGAGTAATGCGAATCGGAGCCATGTTGTTACTGCCTACTCACGAGCTGCAGCCACTACTGCGACACCTCCATCGGTGGTAATTGGACGGGATAAAGATTGTGATAAGATCATAGCAATGCTTCATGAGAGAGAAGATGGTCAACCTGACATCAAGAGTGCTCCACCAGTGGTAATTGGCATTCATGGTCTCGCTGGTTCTGGAAAATCAACACTTGCACAATTTGTTTGTGCCCGTGAGAGAAAGGATAGGCAAGAACAAAATGCTGGCCATTTTGACCTTGTTATGTGGGTTCATGTTTCTCAGGATTTCAGCATGAATACCATTTTCAAGAAGATGTTGGAGTCAGCCGCAGAGAGTTCTTGCCCTCACTTTAATAATCTCGATACCTTACAAAGAAATTTGGAGCATAAATTGCTCGAAAAACGATTCCTCTTGGTACTAGCTGATGTTTGGTACAGCAAAAGAGATGGAGATACGTTGCTATATGAACTGCAAAAG
The DNA here is from genome assembly GCA_947311845.1 of Poa pratensis. NCBI lineage: Eukaryota > Viridiplantae > Streptophyta > Magnoliopsida > Poales > Poaceae > Poa > Poa pratensis. The sequence goes on from CAMZMU010000052.1 coordinate 7,938,932, forward strand.
ATACTTTTACCACTAAACGCCGGAAAGGCAGGAAGCAAGATCCTAGTGACTAGTCGAACGGAAGATGCATTATTAGCTCTGGGTGCTGAAATATGTATTCCCATTTCTATACTAGATGATGATGTATTCTTGATTTTGTTCATGCATTATGCACTTCACAGCCTACACATTGATGATCTTAAACGAAGAGAACTCGAAGACATCGGGAAAGAGATTGTAAAAAAGTTGAAGAGGTTACCTCTAGCAGCCCAAATAGTTGGAGGACAGCTCCGTGTAAGGCCAAACCTTGAGTTCTGGAGAAAAATCCGAGACCGAAACCTTTGGAATGAAACGATGGGTGCTCTCTGGTGGAGCTACCAGCTTCTTGATGAGGAGATCAGGCGGTGTTTTGCTTACTGCAGTATTTTCCCTCGAAGACGTGGGTTGGAACGAGAGGAGTTAGTTAAGCTCCGGGCTGCCCAAGGGTTTGCTGGAAGATGTAATGAAGGAGAGGGAATGGAAGATGTTTGCCAGGATTACTTTGATGAACTAGTGTCAGCCTCATTTCTGCAACTTAGAGCAAAGGAGTACCCCGGTCAAATAGAGGACTACTATGTAGTTCATGATCTGTTATATGATTTAGCGGAGAAGGTAAGTGGAAGTGATTGTTTCAGAATCCAAAATCTGCAATCACCTGGAGTGGAAATTCCTCCAGGCGTCCGCCATATTTTTATTCAGACCTATTATGCAGCATTGATTACTGAGAAGATAAGTAGGTTAAAAAATCTGCGCACGCTCATCATTTGTGAAGTAAAATGTGTGGAAGAGAAAGTTTTGAAGAGTATCTTTGAGAGGCTAAGAAAGTTGCGGGTTTTCAGCATGACTGGTGGACATTTTGATAGGACGTTTATACTCGAAAAAACAAATATGTTTCCACTATACGCTTCGTTTTATATACCAGCATCTATTGGTCAGTTGAGGCATCTCCGATATCTTACTTTCCGGGGTGTTCGTTTACTTGAAAACATCAGGTTGGTTTTCCCAGGCACTTTGACCAAGCTTTACCATATGCAAGTTCTAGAATTTTATGGTTTCGAGGAATTGGTGTTTAGCTCTTTGGAAGGAATTTCTTGCCTCGTCAACTTGCGACATCTAATTGGCACTGGAAGTCTGAAAATTCCAAACATTGGCAGGCTGACATCACTCCAAAGTATGGGACACTTCACAGCTTCGAAGGAACAAGGCTACGAGTTAAAGCAACTACGAACCTAAATAAGCTTTCTGGCGGGCTGAGTATCATTTCTCTTGAAAATGTTGAAAGCCAGCAGGAAGCTCTTGAAGCCAATCTGGCAGGTAAGGAAGGGCTCAGAAAACTAGAGCTGTGCTGGTATGGTGAAGCGAGTCCAGAAGTTCAAACAGAGGTACTAGAGGGTCTTGCCCACCGACGGGTCTTGAATCACTTACTATATTCGGTTACAAAGGTGCGAGGTATCCAAGTTGGATGGTGCGTAAGCACAACAGTGGCCCAAAGTACCTGAAATATCTCGATTTCCGTCACTGGGACGCAGAACTTAGTCCTGAGCTTCGTGGGTTTTTCATTCATCTCCAAATGCTCCTTATTGTGTGCTGCAGTTGGCAAGCCTTGCCAGACTGCTTGGAGCACCTGGCGTCACTGCACACGCTGCATATTGTTAGATGTATAGATTACTGTTCATGTTTACTGTTCATCACACTTGTATAAGTACTGGCCTTTGGCCCCCTGGAAATATAGTTGCTCATTTATCCAACATGGTATCAGAGCACAGGCTTGCTCTCCTCTTCCCCGCACGTAGCAACTCCGTGCTTGCCTCCACCGTCACCGTCGATTGCTCCGGCTGGTGCTGCTTCTTCCTTCTCTAGCTCGGAATCGAGCTGCTACCAGGCCGGAATCGAGCTGCAGCCCGCGCCTGGTCCTCTTCTCGGGCTCAGAATCGAGCTTTCTCTGCTCAAAATCGAGTTGCAGCCCGCGCCGAAATCCGGCCGCTCTCTTCCCGGACGTCTACGTCCTGGCCGCTGCCGCTCACGGCCGTGCCGGTCCCGGCCGCCGCCGCTCCGGCCACCAGCGCCTCCGGCCCGCCTGTGGCCTGCCGTCACCGCCCTTGCGCGGCCATCACCGCCACCGCCCCTGCTCGGCCTGCCGCCGCTGCCCCGGTCCGTTTCCGGCCGGCCGCCGCCGCCGTCCAGCTTCCCGGCCACCCCAGGCGTGCCCTGCTGTTGGTCTGTGTCCTCGCTCGCTCCTCCGCGATCGAGACTGCGGGTCGATCTCGATCTAGATCGGCCGCCTGTGTGAGTTGACTTCAAAAAAAAAATCCAGAGAGCCTGTCATGTCTTCTTCGGGCTAAGTTGCTGTTCCTCGGTGCTCCGTGATTTTTGACGGCACCAACTATGCAGAGTTTGTGGTCTTTATGCGCATCCACATGCGCGGCCTCCTGTTGTGGGGCGTTCTCTCTGGCGAGGTCTCTTGTCTGCCATGCCCCGTTGTTCCTGTGGCTCCTACTCCACTGGTGACACCCGTTCTTGCCGCTGATGCTTCTGAGGCTGATCGGGCTGCTGCCAAGGATGCTGATGATCTTACCGTTGAAGCCTACGACCTGCAGGTATCGGATTACTCGGAGTCTCTCTCTATTTATCGGGATGCTCTGTCTGTTTACACTCAGTGGTGCAATGATGATGCTCGTGCTGCTGCTGTCCTCACTGCTAGTGTTCTACCCCAGTTTGCTTCTGAGTTTATGGGATTGGGCGCTGCTGCTATGTGGACTTATCTCTGTCAGCGCTATCAGCCCTCTGGTGATGCTCTCTACCTATCTGTAGTGCGTCAGGAGCATGATCTTCAGCAGGGAGACTCCACTGTTGATGAGTTTTATACACAGTGCTCTGCCATCTGGCGTCAGCTTGACTCTCTGAGGACTGTTGTTTGTGGTGCTTGTCGTTGTTGCCAGACAGTGAGGTCAGATTTGGAGTTTCAGCGTGTCATGAGTTCCTGTCTCGTCTCCGTCCCGAGTTTGAGCCTCGGCGTGCTCACCTGCTTGCCCGTGGTCGTGTTTCTATATCAGTGGTGCTTGCAGAGGTCCGAGCTGAGGAGACACGCCTCCGTTCTGCTGGTTTGCTTGCGGTTCCCACTGTGCTAGCTGCCCGAGCCCTTGTGTCGTCTGCTCCACCGCTGCTACCCACTCCTTCAGGGGGGTGGGCGGGCGTCCTCCTTCTTCAGGAGCGGGCCGGCCTCGCATCTTCTGTGGCTATTGTAAGAAGCCCGGTCACCCAGAGTCAGATTGCTTCAAGAAGCAGCGCGACCTGAGTCGCTCCTCTCCTGTGGCTCGTGTGCCCTCAGCGACTCCGTCACTCACTGACCAGGATATTGTGCGGCTCAAGCGTATACTGGCTTCATCGGCTCTTGACGGGCACCGTTGCCTCGCTGACTGCTTCCACTACTGCTGCTTCGCCACCACCGCCTACACAGTCAGGTACATCTCCGTGGGTTCTGGATTCTGGAGCTTATTTTCACATGTCTTCTGATTCTTCCGCTCTGTCCTCTCTTCGACCTCTTGATTCTCCTCTCAATGTTCTCACTGCCGATGGCACACCTCTTCCTGTTGCTAGTCGTGGCACTCTCTCTACTCCGTCCTTCTCTGTTCCTAGTGTTTCTCATGTTCCCCGTCTTACCATGAATCTTTTTCCGCTGCTCAACTTACTGATTCTGGCTGTCGTGTCATTCTTGATACCGATTCTTACTCTGTTCAGGATCGTCGCACCCAGGTTCTAGTTGGAGCTGGCCCTCGGCGCCGTGAGGCTCAGGGCCTTTGGGAGGTTGACTGGCTTTGTGTTCCTTCCGCTGCTACCACACCCGCCAGCTCGCATGCTCTTGCTGCCTCCTCCTCTGCGTCCTTCCAACAGTGGCATCATCGACTTGGTCATATATGTGGCTCTCGCTTGTCCTCGCTAGTGCATCAAGGTGTCTTAGGGTCTGTCTCTGGCGATGTATCTTTACATTGTAATGGTTGTAGACTTGGCAAACAGACTCAATTACCTTATCCTACGAGTGAGTCAGTCTCTCAGCGTCCTTTCGACTTAGTTCATTCTGATGTATGGGGTCCTGCCCCCTTCGATTCGAAAGGTGGTCATCGCTACTATGTTCTATTTATTGATGACTTCTCTCGCTACACTTGGCTCTATTTTATGAAATCTCGCAGCGAGGTTCTCCCTATATACAAGCGTTTTGCTGCCATGGTACACACCCAGTTTTCCACGCCCATTCGTGTCTTTCGTGCTGACTCGGCTGGTGAGTATATCTCCCAGATGTTGCGTGGTTTTCTTGCCGAACAGGGTACTCTCGCCCAGTTCTCTTGCCCTGGTGCTCACGCTCAGAATGGCGTTGCTGAGCGCAAGCATCGCCACCTTCTTGAGACGGCTCGTGCGATGATGATTGCCGCCTCTCTTCCACCCCACTTTTGGGCTGAGGCTGTCTCCGCATCCACCTATCTCATCAATATCCAGCCTTCGGCTGCTTTGCAAGGTGGTATTCCTATGGAGCGTCTCTCTGGTCGTTCTCCTGACTACTCCGCTCTTCGCATGTTTGGGTGCGTGTGCTATGTTCTCCTTGCTCCCCGCGAACGCACCAAATTGACCGCTCAGTCGGTAGAGTGTGTTTTTCTTTGCTACAGTGATGAGCACAAAGGCTATCGATGTTGGGATCCTGTTAGTCGTCGGCTTCGTATTTCTCGTGATGTGACTTTTGACGAGTCTCGTTCGTACTATCCGCGTCCTACTGCCTCGACCTTTTCGGTTGAGGATATCTCCTTCCTTATACTTCCCGACATATCTCCCTCCATGCCTCATGTTCCTCCTCCACCTCCCCCTCCGCCGAGTCCCACTGTTCCCGATACACCGCCGACACCATCCTCTTCTCCTCCCTCGCCACCTCCCTCTCCAGTGCATCCTACCCTCTCTCCCTTTCCTCTCCACTACACTCGTCGGCCGCGTGTTGACAATGATCCCTCCGACATGCCTTCTACTTCTGGCGCGCCACCTTCCCCGTGTACACCGGTTCATAACCTTCGTTCTTGGACCTTACTACGGTCTCCTGATCGCTATTCTCCTTCCCAGTACAGTCTTTCTACTGTTGCTGAGCCCACTTCCTACCGTGATGCCATGGCTCAGCTTGAATGGTAGCTTGCGATGGCTGAGGAGATTGCTGCCCTTGAGCGCACTGGCATGTGGGATCTGGTTTCTCCTCCACCTGGTGTTCGTCCCATCACATGCAAGTGGGTCTTGTGGCTCGTGGCTTTCAGCAAGAGCAGGGACGCGATTATGATGAGACATTCGCTCCCGTAGCCCACATGACCACTGTCCGCACTCTTCTCGCTGTGGCTTCTGTTCGTAATTGGTCGGTGTCTCAGCTTGATGTCCAGAACGCCTTTCTCAATGGAGAGCTGCGTGAGGAGGTTTACATGCAGCCACCACCGGGGTACTCTGTCCCTGATGGTATGGTCTGCCATCTTCGGCGCTCTCTCTATGGCCTTAAGCAAGCCCCTCGCGCCTGGTTTGAGCGTTTCGCTTCTGTGGTGACTACCGCTGGTTTCTCGCCTAGCGACCATGACCCCGCGTTGTTTGTCCACACCTCACCTCATGGTCGGACGCTCCTCCTCTTATATGTTGATGACATGATCATTACTGGTGACGACTCTGAGTATATTACCTTTGTCAAGGCCCGCCTTCGTGAGCAGTTCCTGATGTCTGATCTTGGTCCACTTCGCTATTTTCTCGGGATTGAGGTTTCTTCGACTTCTGATGGCTTCTTCATCTCCCAAGAAAAATATATTCAGTATCTTCTTGCTCGCGCTGCTCTTGGTGATGAGCGCACTGCTGAGACTCCTATGGAGCTCAATATTCAGCTTCGTGCTACTGATGGTGATCCCCTCACAGACCCCACTCGCTATCGCTATCTTGTTGGGAGTCTTGTCTATCTAGCTGTCACTCGTCCAGATATTTCATATCCTGTCCACATTCTGAGTCAGTTCGTTTCAGCTCCCAGCTCTGTCCACTATAGTCACCTTCTCCGTGTTCTACGATATCTTCGTGGCACGATCTCTCGCCGTCTTTTCTTTCCTCGCTCCAGCTCTCTCCAGCTCCAGGCCTACTCTGATGCTACGTGGGCTAGTGATCCTTCTGATCGTCGCTCGCTGTCAGCCTATTGTGTATTTCTTGGAGGATCCCTCATTGCCTGGAAGACGAAGAAACAGACTGCCGTTTCCCGCTCCAGTGCAGAGGCTGAATTGAGAGCGATGGCCATGTTGACGGCCGAGGTAACTTGGTTGCGATGGTTACTCGAGGACTTTGGTATTTCTGCAGCTGCACCGACTCCTCTATTGTCTGACAGTACATGCGCCATCAGCATTGCGCGTGATCCGGTGAAGCATGAACTCACCAAGCATATCGGTGTAGATGCCTCCTTTGTGCGTGCTGCTGTGCAGGACCAGCTTCTTGCCCTTCACTATGTGCCCTCTGAGTTACAGTTGGCGGACTTCTTCACGAAGGCACAGACTCGAGCGCAGCATGCGTTCTTTCTCTCCAAACTCAGTGTTGTTGACCCACCATGAGTTTGAGGGGGGGGGGGGGTGTTAGATGTATAGATTACTGTTCATCACACTTGTATAAGTATTGGCTTTTGGCCCCCTGAAAATATAGTTGCTCATTTATCCAACACATATATCTGACTGTAGGAATATTCAGTCGCTTCCAACACTGCCGCAGTCTCTTCAGGACTTCACACTGGATAAGTGCAATGTGGTGTTGATGAGTTCATGCAAAACAATTGAAGGTCCCTATTGGCGAAAGATTCAGCACATTCCGATCGCAAGAATTGGAGGTAAATCAAGTCGCTCTGTCAATAATATCATTTTTTAGTGTATGTAAAACATCACTATTGCTTCCGTATCAAGAGCTCTTATGATCGCTTCTCAATCTTGTTTGATAAACTGTCAAACACCAGGCTGCACATTTCAAATGGGAGTCTGTACAGCACCAGGTCATGCCACGACATGCGAGCATGGTGACTCTTCAGCACCAGAGCAGACGTCGTCCGCCAAAATGGAAATTCAAATGTCGTACAAAAAAGGAAGAGCGTGAGACACTGAGACTAATGCGTCTAAGTCAAATGGTCATTAAACCTGGCAAAGTTAAGTGGTTTTATCTGTTCCCGTGGGCTGTAGGTTCCTTAATAATCCAATATTAGCATCAAACACCTTTTCTTGTTTTCTTTTTTCAATCATATATGTGTTGTAATGATGACGTGAAACCATGAACGCCGAAGGCGCAAGCTTTTCTGTGGTTTGTAATATTGCAGAATGTTGATCAGCCAACTTTGGCTCATCATGCTTGGGCCTTGGTGCAGTAGCTTCGTTTGTTCACCATCACCAACCCGTTTGGTGACTAGAAATTGCAATGTTGGAATCAAACTATATCTTCTTTTTCCAATATTATGGACCAGAATCCATGTGTACAGTCAAGGTTTTTTAGATAAGTTTTTTTTGTGTTCTGTAGTCTGGGAAGAAAGGAGTAGAAGAAACTTTTCACTATAATGATATCTGCCATGTTCATATGTTGACCAAGAAAATAAGAAGAAAACATATCGTGTTCTTGTCATCATTCCCTTCTTTCTTGCTGCTGTTCAACCTCTTCTAAGGGTGCCCCATTTGCTGGTGCTAATCTAAAAACCAAACCTAGTCCAGTGCTGCTGGTGACAACAGATGCGACCACATAGCCTTAGTATCATCACCTTACAGCTGCATTGCTGTATGCACACCTTGTCTTCTGCATTTTTTTTCAATGTTTTCCGAGACAAGAACAAAATAGTATTGATATCTGCTGCTTGCTCGTTGAATCTCAGTTTGTGCTTTTTGCTGAACCCACTGCAGGCCCTAAAAAACGGTGGCGATCCAATGAGCCGAGTCATGCAAATCCAGAAGCTATATGACGGCATTAACCGTCCCTTTGCTGAAAACGAACTTGCAGGCGAGTAAAGCGGGATGTCCTCCACATCACGCAGAAGGGGAAAGAAGACCTTTGTGACCGTGACAGACGTCAAGGGAAACAGGAAGGTGAGCACCTCTATGGGCTGCCTAGAGGACCGGAATGGGCAGTCCCGTCTCGCAGGGTGAGGCGATGGGGGAGCACATGGGGCGATCCGCCAGGAAGATTGGCATTAAGTCGCTTGTCGTGAGGGTGAAAGGGTACTCCTTCAGGAAGAAGAAGAAGAAGATTGTCTTGGGCTTTGCAGACGGGTTCATGGGCGAGAGGGTGAGACAAGGAAATAAGACTATGCAGGAACAAGCTAGAAGAGTGAAATCGATGTCCTGTCCAATGGAGGGCCGAAGAAGATACGTGTCGACAGTTTTTTCTAATAATAATATCACGAGCCTAGAAATATTTATGAATATTATATAGTCTTAGGCCTTGGCTTTTGTAAGATAAAAGCATTTTCTGTAAACTTGTGGACGCGATTTACTTAGCTAGCTAAATTCCTCATGCTACTGGTTTTTGTCTAAGCTGGGATTTCCTTGTGGTTGTGTGTTGAAACATGAAGAACTCCGTTGCAGTTATTTCGTCTCTTTAAGAACGCTTCTTTTCTGAATTGTGTTATCTTAAATTAGTCATTTCCCTTTTCTCTTTATTTGTTTTTTTCAGATATTTGTCTTCCATTCTTCTTCTGAAATCTGTCTTTCATTGTTTTTTTAGTCACCATCCTTTTTTCTGATTTATGAAATATGTCAATCATTGTTTGTTTTCAGATATGCGTTTGCATTTATATGTCTTTTAATGCATTTGATATGTTATTCACACGTTTTGTTTCATGGGTTTTTCATTTGAGTTTTATTCTCTTACGTGGGAGGTTTTTTGTGGGTAACTCCTACTGTCCTTTCTTTTCATTCGGAGCTGGGGACAGAAAAGGGGAAGCCCATTTCGGATATTCATAACGGTGCATGGGTCTAGATGCACCCACTATGTATTTTATTTTTAATTTTTTTTCAGAATGTCAAAAAATTCCGAAAAAAAATCCGGATGCAAATTACAGCGTGATGTGTTAGCACAAAAATTGGCATAGTGAAAAAACTTTTTTTGCAACCTGTACAAAAAAGACAAATTTCGGACACGTACATATACTTTTCGGTATGTCCGAATTTGTCTTTTTTGCACAGGTTGCAAATTTTTTTTTCACCATGCCAGTTTTTGTGCTGGGTGCAAATATGTTGGACTACATGCAAATATTTTTTTTTGAATTTTTGGACATTCGGAATTTTTTTTTCTGGCCACCCGCTAGCCAAATCGCCATGTCCAAGCCCATTTTTCCTTTTTTAACCGGTAAGAAGCCCAATGAGTTCAAAGCCCATATTTTGGGTCTTCTTGGACAAACCCGTATCTAGATGGGCTGGACGTCCGGTGCTGGTGTGAGTACGTAACCTTTTTTCCCGCGGAAATTTTTCTGTCTGTGAATCTTTGCTGTCACACATGTTTTTATGTCCGGCTAGAAACACGTGGCAGAATACCACTTGGTCCGGGAAACGACTGTGAGAGAAATGAAATACAGCTGACTGGAAATTAGACAATCCCTAATTATATAGCAAAAAATGTAAAATAATGTATGCGCTAGCCCTTCATCGTATTCTCGTATGTGCCACCGACTAGTGAGACCTAGCACCTATCTCGGTGTATGTGTGTAGTGAACGCAAACGTCGATGACAAAGGTCGATTTTGTTTCCAGCAAGAAATCCATGAAAAACTTTCATGCCTGTAAGCTTCCATATTTTAATGATCTTAGTAAATGGAGATAACACAAATAGTACTATTTTGGCTAACATAACTTAATTACCTATGTGTTAAGATGGCATTAAAGTAAGGATACATAGACACTAATTTTTACCTTCTTAACTAGCTATATAAAATTAAATGTGTGGTTTAATGATGTTGTAATTTAATTCCTTATTTAGCTGGGAGATGGCCATAAATTAATTGTTGTCTATCCCTATTTTGGAGTCATAAATTTGAACAATAATGGAATCACACTTCCTATACTATATAAAGTGTTAGTATTTGGTAGACATCAAGACATCGATTTCAACAACATAGGTCTAGTCTGAGTTCAAAATCTTACAAAAGATGGTCCATATGGGAATATCTAAGATGACAATGGTTCTCTTCCTTGTAGTTTTCGTGTTGCTATCTTCTTATTCCTCAATTGTAAAAGCCTCCTTGGATAAATCTATCTATTATATAATTAAAACACAAGACAATGAAGGGCTATGATTAACCAATGTTAAGTAACAGAAAAGGAACAGCCCAGATTTAAAGTAGTCTGATCTCACGCTAGAGTTGGAAGGTCTATGAAATCATGTACGGTGTCCTTCTTTCTCACATCTGCAAACTACAGCCCATCACGACATAAGGAAATAAGAGCCTCTTCCCCACGTAAAAAGCTACAGCCCATCATGATGTAATCAAAGAAGGTGCTCTTCTCCAAATCAGAAGAAGGAAAACAAAAACGTATCAAAAGCTCATGGATCTCATGGGAGAGATTGAAGAAACACGGATCGTACGTCACGTCGGAAGAAAAGAGCTAGACGGCAACCCGCAGCCCGCAGCCCGCTACGCCATGTTGATTTATGCCCAGTTTGTACGAGACATGCAGTCTGTATGAGATGGATTCTATGTTTGACCGTCCAGTCGTACGCCTGTTCAAGTTGAATCTGTGTGTTCTTTTGGAATCCTTCCGCTGCATGTTGCGTCGCCTTCCGCTGCGTATCAAATTTTCGTGTTTCGTCCGCTGAATCGCCGGCATCATACTAGACGGCCTTGACGGAGATCTACAACATGGAATTGATCGTGGGTCGCTCCCACTACGACCACGCACGACTACTCGACGCAGGTGTCGGACTGCCGGACTGGACGGCGTTGGCGTGGAGGTGCACCAATAGGACTGCACGATGCTGGCCTCGCAAGTGAGAGTTCAGGAGAACGTGATGCGGGACTCCACGCCGGCGTTGCGTGGGCATGTAGACTAGAATTCCGGAATCGGAAGGATGCCTGAGACGCAGGGCTGCGCGCCGGCGTTAGTATGGGACGAGCTCGCTGGGAACTGCAAGGCGCAGACAACAATAACGCTGATGGCCCTCTCCACTGACTACACCGATCTTTGCCGCCGCCAACTATGTACGTACATGCATCAAATCGTCTCATGTACGCCATACATTCATAACGAACTGTCTATGATAGCTACAGATCGATGCTCAGGTCGAAGCTCCACAACGTTACTGCAGAAATTTGTAGTGATTACGAGACAAGATTCGGACCTTACAGAAGATGATAGCGGTATGCTTTTAATTTTATCCTGATCTTTTTCCTTTGAACTGAGCATCGCAAAAAGAACACCGGCCTTGGAAATACTACTGTTCGAACTGTGTATTGGTTTTGTTCCAAATATATGCATGAAGCAAACATTGATTGGAAGTATAACATCAGTTTGGAGTTTATGATCACCAAGTACTTTTATTCTGTTCGGTGAGACATATTGATTGGGAGAACACTTATATATGAAACACGATAATTGAACTGTATTTGATAAATTGGTTTTGCAGGAGAGAATAATATCCAGAGGTGCTCAGCTCGACATGCAGCAACCAGCATGTATGATTTCTGGTATTCATGTTTACATATGCTAATACGATATGGGGAGTATATTCATGTGGAAGCTAGGGATGTTCCATCAAATTTGCTACGATAAGAGCATAATATGATTGCTACTGATGTTGGGCAGCAACACACGGGTAATTATAACTATCCCTGTTTGCTTTTTCTTCATGTGCATATTATATGACGAACTGTTTTTTTCTGGACTGCAAGGTGAAAGAATATATTCATGCTACCACAATAGCGTAAGAGCTACAGACAGCAACTCACTTGGACAGAGAATTGAAGATTTATAGCATCCTTCGGGATAAATATATGTGGCGATAAATATTAGTATTGACTTGCCCATGATCGATATGATACCAAAAGATCCATTAGTAGTCTCTTCGTTCCTTTTAACTTCATGCTAGATCTACAGGAGTATATATATTAGGATTTGTGCAGTGCAGCGCTGATCGATAACATAGAGTACATATGCGTAAATATGGGCAACCAAACTGTAAGAAATAAGCACTTTTTGCGTCAATTCAGTAGTCAAGATTTATTTTATTAAGTTAAGCTGTTGCCTGCTACTCTGAATCAGAGAATTGCATAAACCCGTGATCGGTATGGTGTGTTTATCAAACCATTTGTCTAATGTGGAGTAGCTATACTGACGGGAGACCTAGATGTTTTTTTAGAGGTTTTTATATGTTGTGATTTTCCATGTCGATCCTAGGCGACCAATGGCATTGTTCAGATTAGAGAAGATGGTGCCCGCCGCAGGTCCTGGCATGGGGCTGTCGTCAATGCCAGACGTGCACTGTGAAAACTGCATGTTCATCGCCCATATAGCGCAGGCAAGCCTAGCTAGAAGATGAGCTGACGACGGCTAGGGAAAACTGCACCCATGATAGTATTTTATACGGGGTATCAACATTGATTCAATAGGTACAACATTGTTCGAGGCATGCACAAGATCCATTGAGAAAACCTGCCCGGTTTCACACCTGCACAAAAAATAAATAAGCTAAGCGGCCAGTCGGGAAACTGAAATTGTGATATCCATTTTCTTAGCAGTGGTGTCAAAGGATGAATGGCGGGTACGCAGGCATGGATATTCTACGGAGGATATGCAAGAGCACCTACCGGATGACAACACATCTAATGGCCTGACAACAAGAAGATATGGACTACTACATCACCAAAATCAATACGAACGTTATATCCGTGGACAAAGGTACTTACACTCCCAACCTATATATAGATAAATTAGTGTAGTTTTGGAATTTGTCAATTTATCTAGAAGCTTTGCATTGCAGTAAGTAACAAATCAATTGAATTTAAATATATGTCAATACGCCGAAGAAGGGAAGACAAGATATTTACAATTGTTGAATGCACAATTTTTGGTCAAATGATTCAAAATAATAAAGCTAGCCGCGGAAATGCGAACATGAGAGAACTAACAGGGTTCTACAACTAAGTATGGTAGATCAGTTAATACATTACTAAATCTCTTATTTCTTCAGTTTTACAAAATATGACATCAAGAAGAAAAATAATATATTACATAGCAACATTATAAACTCTCATTCTAGCCGCGCAATTGCGCGGGCCACCCAGCTAGTTAAGAATAATGCACAAGTGCAAGCAAAACATTAGGAAACATTTGCCCAACCCATTCCCTGACCGTAACGGTAGATGCTGCCTACAAGTGAGAAGATTGAGGAACGTCGAAGCCGTTTGTAATGCATTTACAGCTGAAGACTTGGCTAAAATCAGTCTAGCTAACTGGGCAAAGGTTACACGCGCGTGTGGTAATGCATTGCCCGAAGGCACAAACTATGCAGGTATATTTTCATTGGTAATAAACTAATATATTTACTTAAATAGTTTTTCTTTAAAAAATTATATGGCAACCTTGACTAATATCGTTATGGACGAAACTAATATAGAAAATCTTATATCTCATATGCAGGTTACATTGTTCATTATGATGATTGACTGGTCAATAGAGAAAACAATAAATCAAGAGTCATGTGATATAAAATAATGCACTTTAATAAGAGCATATGCATACTATGTCTTCAATTTTTTGCTTAAAGTAATAAAATAGTATCATTTCACTATATTTTGTCATGTGTGGTGGTTGCAATCACATTGTTTTCCAAAATGTTTATTTGGATAAATCTGAACCTTCCAACTCTCTGTGAATGATATCAACTTAAAAATTAAATATATTAACACGAAAGGATCGATCAACTTAGATAGGATGTCCTAACTAATATGAAATGAGATGATACCCACACGTCACAGCATCGATGTCCTTTCATTGTGCCATCATGAAGTCTGGGTATTCTGTTGTTATAAGTTTTTCCATCCAACTTTGGTGTGAGTGATAGTGTTGTTGTTGGGGGAAAGATAACCCGTATACCCAAGAGGGTGAAAGAAGACCCGCCAGGCAGGAGGCCGGGCTTAGCCTACTTTCATCATCATGGGCTTGACTTAATCATGGGCCGGGGTATTTGGCGGTAACCCGGCCTATAGAAGGAAAGCTCTAGAAGACCCAAGGGCGGTGCACGTCGGAGAGTCCAAGATGTGGAGATCACGAATATGAGGAGAGAGGCTAGAATCCGAGGACGGGTATAACCCGGCCTTACCTTGTATGGAACCAGGAGACCCGGCCACCTATATAAACGGGCTCCTAGGTCATAGTTAGACAAGCTTTTCATAACGCACAAGTCATAGACGAGAGATCATTGTAACCTTAATCGAGATCCGGCTCTGTTGTCGTAGCCGGGTTATCGAGATCTAGAGTAATAAGAGCATGGCTGGAAGTAGGTCTTTATCTCCATTGAAGAGGCCGAACCAGGGTAAATCCTTTGTCCCCTCCGAGCTAAACAATCTTCCTGACACCAGTTTCGCCTGGCCCTCAACTCAAAGTTGCCCTATGGTAACATATGCCATGACAACCCCACGACATTTGGCGCCCACCATGGGGCCTGCGGCCAAGTGTGTCATCATCAAGGGTGCTACTCTGGAAGGCATGAAGAACCTGGTGGTAGGCCGGATCGTCATCAACATGGAGGAGAACCAATCGTCGATGACTCTGGCTGGGGGCCGGAGTCAGATCTGCTTGAATCAGGTGATGTTATTCCAATTGGCAAGATTAGAGTTTTTGTTGGTATGGTGCATACAACTGGTCTGCTAGTAACGAGGAATATGATTCTGTGTCAGGAGCTGCAACAATAGTACACTCAGATGGAGAAGAGTCGGTAGGAACAACAGATTGTGAAGATCAGGTGGTTGGTCACGTGGAACAGTCGGTAAACCCGGCACGGATCCCGGGCAACGCACCCAGCAGCGAGGACGACACGGAATCGATCTTGGCATTGTTTGAAGGAAGGTACAGTTATGACCCGAAAGAGGAAGAAGAAGAGGATCAGTTCGAGATGGAATCAAGCCCGGGACCGATTGGTAGGGTGGGAGTGTATACCGCACCCTCGATGACCCTGGATCTGATGCTGGGGGCCGGGGGGTCAGGATCTGCACCTCAGCCAAACCTCAACGGGCCGCACCTTCAAGACCCGGTAATTCAGCTTAACCCGGCAGCGGCACCAGCAGATGGAGAAGGCGCATCAGTCACGGATGAAAGCGAAGGACGGGCTCAGTTCAGAAACACCTTTGGATTCCTTAATAACCGGGCTCTGGGAGAGGTTCCGCCTAACCCGGCACCGGCACCGGCTTTGTTCAACAATGGCTTGGTTTTAGATCGGACGACGCTTACAAGGGTCATCACGCCGGAGAACGTGGCGGCCCGGGCTATGGAATTGGACACTGCGCGCAGAGCTATAGATCAAACCCGGCGAAACTCGGAGGCATGCGAGCAACAAATTGCAGCAAGGGCAAGGGAAATAGAGGAGAGAGAGAATCGATTGAGGCAAAACGAGGAAATGTTACAAGCTCGCCAGAATGATTTGACTATGCAACACCAGAGGTATCAGAGTCGGCTGGCTCCTGGAGAAAATGTCATACAACCAACCGCGTTGTTCAGGACCCCAGTGGATCAAACCATTGGTGCGGCCCAAGCAGCGCCCGTGATTAGAACAAGTGCAGGGGCTAACAGAAATACTGGGGCAGTGGCTGGACCAGCAGGAAGGACGCCGGGTTTACCTGCCGGAAGAGCTGGAGGAAATCCGGGTCATGTGACAGCAGCACCAAGGTATCACACGCCACAGGGACACTTTTCAAACCCGGCAGATAATGTATATGCAGCAACACTAGCACTTGATAGAATTCCGTTGGGAAACTCGCCTGCGGACCAGCAAATCCGGCACGGCATCGATATGTTGCGCACAGCTGTGATTCAGCAAGGGCAATACTCCAAAAACAAAAGTGCGTTGCACTCAACACCGTACAGTAGCAAGCGTACTCATAGCAGACACGGAGAGACAGTACCACCGCAGGCTGGGCCAGTGGCGCCGGGTCAACACCCTGTCCAGCAGCCTCAGCAAAATCAGCAGTATCAGCCGGCTCCTGCAGTATCAGTGGCGCAGTAAATCGTGAATAGGTCAAGAGCAGAGCGAGCCGCGAGTGTTCACCCGGTCGCTCCCGCACCAGTTGTGGTTCCAGTACAGCAAGTTGTTCAGCCTGCAATTTCGGCGAGTTCGCCGGGTCTAAATCCTCAAGCTGGGGGTTCCGGGTTAGCTGGACCTAACTATTTGTCAGATTCCATCAAGTGTGTGCCGTTCCCTGAGAAATTCAAAGAGCCAAGTAAAATAGCAAATTATGAGCCTAGCATGGACCCGGCCAGTTGGTTAAGCAGTTATGAGATGGCAATGTACATACGCAATGCAACAGAGAATGTGTGTGCAAAGTACACGTACTTAATGATGAGCGATGGAGCGGCAAAGCTATGGTTTGAAAATTTGCCAGAGAAGTCTATCAACACTTGGGCAGAGCTCAAAGCAATTTTCATCAAGCACTTCTGGGGAACCAGCAAGCGTTTGTTTTCTTTGGAAGATTTGGACAGATGTTTTCAGCGGAAAGGGGAGTCAACCTGGCACTGGATGGGCCGGGTCGTGGAGATTTTGCACTCATCATCAGGAATTGAACCAAAGGATGTGATTTCAACACTTGAGAAAACATGTAGTTATGCACCACTGGTCCAGAAGTTGGGGCGTCTGAAAGAGAGCCACAAAGGCAAACCCGTCACAATGGCCGAGTTACTGGAGGCGTGCAACAAGTATGCTGCAACAGACAAGACGCAGGATGATCCTGAAGAAGGAAAGGGCAAGAACCCGACAAATAATGGAAGGAACAACAATAACAACAACAGCAATAACAACAACAATTCACACAAGAGAGGACATAATGATGGAGGTTCAGAGTTTGTGGCCAACACCAATACCGGGTTTCAGAGGCCTAGGACGGATGGAGGATACAACAGTGGTAATAGGGGAAATAATGGAGGCTATAACAGTTATGATGCGCCACATCCTATGAGTACAGAAGAGGCGTTCATAATGCCGTGCCCTAGCCATAGCAGGAACGGTAAGCCGGCAAATCATTCACTGGCCCAATGTGCAGATCTTAACAGATGGAAGAACAACGAGATTCAAAGGGCGTTACAAGCAGCAAACAGAGGGGGAGGATCCGGCCCTGCGGGAAACCCGGCTCCAGTTCCACTTACAGGTGCAAACGCAACACCGACCCGTCCCCCGGCCGGGTCAACTTCTCAAAGTCAAGGTGGGTTTCATAATCAACCCAAGTAGCTTGGATCGTATCATGTTTATGTGTCAAACACTTCCAAGAGGGAGAGAAAAGTAGTGCAAAGGGCTGTTAATGCTGTAGCAATGGGAGCACCCAGGTATCTGAAGTGGTCCGAATATCCGATCACATGAAGCAGGGAAGATCACCCGGATAACGTTGAACACCCAGGTCTGCTTGCCTTAGTTGTGGATCCTCAAGTGGAGGGCTATGAGTTGAAAAAGGTTCTGATGGATGGAGGAAGCAGCATCAACATTTTATATTGGGAAACTTTCCGGCGTATGTGGCTCAAAAAGTCTCAGCTGCAGAAAACATCCACAGTATTTCATGGTATAGTTCCAGGGAAGTCAGCAACTCCATTGGGGAAGATCTCATTAGAAGTAGCTTTTGGCGAGTCTCGGGAAAATTTCAGGTCTGATTTTCTAGACTTTGAGGAAGTTGATTTTCACAGCCCTTATCATGCGTTGTTAGGAAGGCCGGCCTATGCCCGGTTCATGGCCCGGCCGTGTTATGTATACCTGCAGATGAAGATATCGGGTCCCAAAGGGATCATCACCGTGCATGGAAACAGAAAGATAGCTGCAGAGTGCGATGAAGGAGATGCAGCTATGGCAGAGCACGCATGTGCTAAGGAGGAGTTGAAAAGTTACAGGGCAAACTTAGACCCGACAGATAATACGGTCTTGAAAAGGCCAACAACGGAGGACGATAGAGGCAAGTTCAAGTCGGCCCAAGACACAAAGATGATCGATTTTGAGGTGGGAGACTCTTCCAAGCAGTTCTCCATAGGGGCAAACCTGACTAATAAATAGGAAAGCGCGCTCATCGAGTTCATCCGTGAGAATAGGGATGTTTTTGCATGGACACCAAGTGACATGCCAGGTATCCCAACTGAACTCGCTGAGCACAAATTACATGTTGACCCCAAAGCCCGGCCTGTGAAGCAGGGCATGAGAAAGATGAACGCAGAAAGAAGGAAGGCTATAGGAGAAGAAATAGCCCGGCTTTTGGCGGCCGGCTTTATCATGGAAGTGTTTCACCCAGAGTGGTTGGCTAACCCGTTCTTGTGCTGAAGAAGAACAATGAATGGAGAATGTGTATAGATTTCACCAGTTTGAACAAGTTTTGTCCAAATGACCCGTTTACTCTGCCTCGTATCGACCAGATCGTGGATGCAGTGGCAGGAAGTGAGCTCTTGTGTTTCCTGGATGCATACTCAGGATATCATCAAATCAAGTTGAATAGAGAAGATTGGAGAAGACTTCGTTCATCACACCCTTTGGTGCCTTTTGTTACAAGACTATGACCTTTGGATTGAAAAATGCGGGTGCTACTTATCAACGGTGCATTCAAAAGTGTTTCCATGGTCAAATTGGGCGCAATGTCCATGCTTATGTCGATGATGTGGTAATCAAAACAGAGAAAGCCGAGTCGTTTATCAAGGATCTCACAGAAACATTTGCAAATCTGCGGAAGTACAAGATGATGCTAAATCCTACAAAGTGCGTGTTTGGAGTGCCATCAGAAAGTTACTGGGTTTCATCGTATCGGAACGAAGAATTGAAGCAAACCCGGATAAAATCCGGGCTATCCAGAGCCTGGAGAAGCTAAAAGAGTTAGCAGATGTTCAAAATCTTACAGGTTGTGTGGCAGCCTTGAGTCAGTTTATAGCCCGGCTCGGAGAGAAGGCAATTCCTTTGTACAAACTCCTGAAGAAAATAGACAATTTTGTACGGAACCAAGAGGCAGATGAAGCCTTTGAGGATTTGAAATTGCATTTGTCAAAGGCGCCAGTATTGGCAGCGCCGTGTCCTAAGGAGCCCATGTTACTGTATGTGGCTGCCGGGCCTCAACAGTGAGTGCTGTGGTTGTGGTTGAGCGCAAAGAGGAAGGGAAGGAACACCCGGTACAAAGGCCGGTTTATTATGTCAGTGAAGTTTTGTCAGAAACAAAGCAAAGATATCCTCATTGGCAGAAGCTGGTGTTCGGAGTGTTTATGGCAAGTAGAAAGTTGAAGCCATATTTTCAAGAACATCCTATTACGGTGGTGAGTTCAATTCCCCTGGCTGATATCATACGTAATTCTGAAGCTACAAGGCGAGTAGCAAGTGGGCCATTGAGATGGGAGATTTTCACATCAATTATGAACCTAGGACGGCAATCAAGTCTCAGGCTTTGGTAGAGTTTCTCAAGGATTGGACACAGCTAAGTGCACCGCAGCTTGTTCCAAAAGTTCAGTCTTGGGTGATGCATTTTGACGGGTCTAAGCAAGAGCAAAGATCAGGAGCCGGGGTTGTCTTAACTTCCCCAGCAGGTGATAAGATGAACTATGTTTTGCAGATACATTTTGACTGCTCCAATAATGTGGCTGAGTATGAGGCCCTATTGCATGGCTTGAGGATAGCCCGGAGATGGGTGTTAAGTACATTAGGTGTTATGGAGATTCCGATCTGGTGGCTCAGCAGGTTTCTGGTACTTGGGACAGAAAAGATGCAAAGATGGCGGCTTACAGGCGAGAGGTAGACAGAGTTGCTGGGTCCTTCTCTGGATACCAGGTGGACCATATAGACAGACAAAAAAATGATGCTGCAGATGCTCTGTCAAGACTCGGTTCCAAGCCAGAGCCGGTTCCGCCCAATACTTTTCTGGATGAGTTGAGAGTACCATCTGTCAAGCCCGAGGATGAGGAGGATTATGCGTATCTGGATAACCCGATTTACGGTTGGTGGCAGCAGTGCATGTGATCCCTGAGTGGACGGAGCCTTACATTGCCTATCTTTTAAGACGGGAGTTGCCCCGGCAAGAAATCATAGCCCGGCAAATTGTGCGTCAGGCTAAGGCATATGTAGTCATTGATGATGAGCTTTACAAGCGAAGTGCTTCTGGTGCATTTCAGCGATGTGTTTCGCCGGAAGAAGGCCGGCAAATCTTGAGAGAGATACATGAGGGAGATTGTGGACATCATACTTCCACTAGATCATTGGTGGCAAAGGCGCTCAGGCACGGCTTTTTCTGGCTCACAGCAAAGGAGGATGCTGAGCGTTTGGTGAGTAGATGTGATGGGTGTCAGAGGTATGCCCGGCAGATTCATGTGCCGGCCCAGGAGTTGCGTACTATTCCTTTGACTTGGCCGTTTGCAGTGTGGAGGATGGATATGGTTGGTCCTTTTTCAATGTCATCATGCAAGAAAACCCACCTCCTTGTTGTTGTTGATAAATTTACAAAGTGGGTAGAAGTTATGCCAGTCACAAATTGTGAGGCGGCAACCGCGGTTGTGTTCCTGAAAAGAATTATACATCGGTTTGGATATCCTCATAGTATTATCACAGATAATGGTACAAACATGTCACTGGGAGAGATGCAGAAATTTTGTGGGCGAAATGGCATAAGATTGGATGTGGCATCCGTGTCTCATCCCCAGGCCAATGGGCAGGTTGAAAGATTTAACCAAGAAGTGCTTAAGGGTTTGAAGCCAAGATTCAGGTCCCGTGTCTCAGAGCAGCTTGAGCTTGGGTTGAAGAGTTACCATCTGTGGTTTGGGGCATCAATACAACACCCAACAGATCCACCAATATGACTCCTTTTTTCATGGTTTATGGAGCAGAAGCTGTGTTACCCAGTGATATAATTCATGACTCGCCGCGCGTGTCGGGGGAATACTTTCTGGATTAACCCGCGGCCCAGTGCGACTTAACTTACTCGCACGGATGAAGGCCCACTTGGGAACAAGCCCAATATTGAACCGCCATAAGGAGAAAGATCTAGAAGACAAATCCCGGAGGACGTGAAGACCAAGTAGTCTCCGAGTAGGCCTCTGTGGATGTATTCCTTATGGGGAAGTTTCCTTTTGTAACCTAGCGAGCCTCTGTGTATATAAAGAGGACTCGCAGGACTTAGAGCGGGTCAAGCTATCAAGCCCCAAACCCTAGCTCATACGGCGAGTACCAGATCGGATCGCCTCCATTGTAACACCTCGATTATCATATCAATACCAATCTAGGGTAGGCAGGAAGTAGGTCTTTTACCTCACATTGAGGGGGCCGAACCTGGGTAAATCTGTGTTGATCTTTGTTCCTGCGATCCCAAGCTCGGAGATGCTTGACTCGCGTAATCCCACACCTACGAAGTCATCTATGACACCTGACGTGACAAACCCACGACAGTTGGCGCCCACCGTGGGGCCTGCGGTCAAGAGCGTCACGTTCCGCGCAGGATCCATGAAGGGAGCTGAAGATCTTGTTGTTGGCCGTATCATCACGGTCAATGGCACACCCCTCATCGACGATTCAAGCTGGGGGCCGGAAGCAGATTATTTGGAGACCGGCCACGTCATCCCGTTCGGATCCATCAACGTCTTCGTCGGCTTCATCGGTGGCAGGTCCGTTAGATCGGTCCAGGAAGGCGATTCATAGAAGAAGTCGCCGATGACGGGGAAGAATCCGTGGAAAGCATGGACTCGCAAGAGTTTGGGTCCATCATACCTGCCTTTGAAGAAAGTTGCTGGGGTTACCCACCAGAAATCACATCATCACCAGATCAAGAGATGGCACAAGTCGCGGTTTACATGGCCGGAGGAGCAGGTGCGTCAGGAACTGCTGGAGAAACCGAGGCATCGGCACCCCCAAGCAACCCACTTCTTGTCCCTGTGTCAGCCACGAACGCCGCCCTCCGTGCAACAGAAATTGAGGCCGCCAGGGCCGAGCTCCTGTATGAGGTTCGAAGGATGGAAGAAGAGCGCCGCAGGCTCGATCAGATAAACCAAGGAATCCAACAGGAGCGGCAGAGAGTAGCCGCGCTGGCTGCGACTCAACAACAGGTTGACCCGCAAACACAGCTGCGCGCGACTCAACCAACAGTGGAAATCCCGCTCACTCCAGCCGCAGGGACGGAATCCAGACGACTGCGGAAGGAAGGGTACCAACAAATCAAGAGACCCAGCAACAACCAAGGAGGTTTCACACCCCACAGGGCCATTACCAGAACCCTGTCGATAATATGTATGCTGCGGCTAATATCTTGACTCAGATGGTACCAACAGGCGATGACCCGGTCAATGCTGAGGCGCGGCGCGCGATTCAGATGTTAAGTACGGCAGTCCTGCAACAAGCCAATAGGGCGGAAGCCGAAGCACAGCTGCCCCTCGTACCAGCCAATCACAGGATTACGCAGAAAGAAGCGTCCAGAGCAGGCCACCAGAGGACGTGTCAGGAGTCGCACAGAGGCAAGGAGCAAGTCGCAGAAGCGCAGGCGAATGCCCATTGATGCAAAAGCGGCCCGCAGATAACCCCGCAGGCGCACCCACAGCCCTGTCCTCGCGACTCAAGGGACCGCGTGTTTCACTGAAAGATCAGATCGGAACCTTTTCCTGAAGATTTCAAAGGGCCACGCAAGGTGGCAAACTATAACGCCAGCATGGATCCAACCACTTGGCTCAACAATTACGAGATGGGCATGAGCATCCTAAACGCATCTGAAGAGATCTGCGCACGCTACCTAAACATGATGCTAGAAGGAGCAGCGCACATATGGCTGCAAAATTTGCCTCCCAACTCTATAAATACTTGGGAGGAACTGAAGGATGCCTTCATTAAGAACTTCCAAGGAACTTGCAAGCGACTCTGCAATATAGAAGATTTAGAGCGTTGTGTCCAGAAGGAAGGCGAGTCAAGTCGCCATTGGATGAAAAGGGTGGCAGAAATAATACACTCCTCAGATAATATACCACCAAGCTCAGCCGTCCTGGTGATGGAGAAAAACTGCAAGTTTGAGCCGCTGATTCATAAGCTGGGTCGCATGAAGGATAAAGTCAAGAGCCTCAGCGAGGTGATGGCTGCGGCTAACAAATATGCCAGCTCAGACAAAACCAGAGACGCGTCAGACGGAGAAGAAGAGGAGGTTGCTGCAAAAGGAAAGAAAAACTCCAACAAGCCCAGCAGCAGCAAACGAGCCACAACAACACGAGTCAAAACAAACGCAAAAGCGAAGATGGTCACTCAGGGCTCGTCGCCAATGCGTGGAGGATTCAGAGGCCAGCGTGGAAGGGGTCGAGGATACGGCTCCCGTCCAATCAATATGCAAGAAGTTTTCAACCGGCCATGCGACCTTCATGCGACAGGTGATGGACGGCCAGCGGACCATACCAAGGCGCAATGCCATTATTACAAAAAGTGGAAAGAAGAGAGCCAACACAACGGGGGGAATTCCCATGAAGGAAACCCTAGTGCGGCTCATAACACAAACATTGGGCAGCACGGCGCGAGTAACCCCAGGCAGACGGGGCAGTATCACACATAGTTATCGATACCTCCAAAAGAGAAGAGAAATTGAGCCGGAGAAGTCAGCAGGTGAACGCCGTGATACCAACAACACCCGCTTGGTTAAGGTGGTCAGAATACGCGGTAACCTGGAGTCGCGACGACCACCCGCCACAGGTACGGGAACCTGGCAAGTTGGCACTGGTTGTGGCACCATACGTTGCAGGATACAAGCTGACCAAAGTGCTTATGGATGGAGGAAGCAGCATTAATATCTTGTACTACGATACTTTCCAGCGTCTAGGACTCAAGGATTCCAGCTGCAGCCCACGTCAACAGTATTTCACGGCATTGTCCCAGGAAGGTCCGCACGGCCAGTGGGGAAAATAACCCTAGGGGTAACTTTTGGAACAGAAGAGAACTTTAGAAGTGAATTCCTAAGCTTCGAAGTGGTAAAATTCCAAGCCCATATCACGCCTTGTTTGGAAGAACGGCCTTTGCTAAGTTTATGGCCAGGCCATGCTACGTGTACCTACAGTTGAAGATACCAGGACCAAAAGGGGTCATCACAGTGTACGGAGATAGAGAAAAAGCAATAGAATGTGAGAAAGGAGATGCGGCTTTCGCAGAATCCGCCTGTGCCGCGGAAGAACTAAAAGGTTATAAGTCGCAGGTGGACCCAAACGATATGAGTGTGGTTACCACGCCATCTGCCGAGCCACCAATGAAATTCAAAGCGGCCCAGGACACTAAGCAGATAAATCTTGTTCCTGGCGACTCATCCAAGCAAACTAGCATTGGAGCACACATGGAAGAAGAGCAGGAGAAGGCCCTCGTTGCTTTTCTCCAGGAAAATAAAGACATCTTCGCATGGAAGCCGTCAGATATGCCAGGGGTACCAAGAGAATTAGCAGAACATAGCCTCAAAGTGAACCCTGCGGCTAAACCAGTGAAGCAGCCACTACGGCGTTTTCATGATGACAGGAGAAAGGCAATAGGAGAGGAAATAGCTCGCTTGCTGGCTGCAGGATTCATCACAGAGGTATACCATCCGGAGTGGGTGGCAAATCCAGTATTGGTTATGAAAAAGAATACGTGGCGAATGTGCGTTGATTACACCAGTCTTAACAAAGCTTGTCCAAAGGATCCATTTGCTTTGCCAAGAATCGACCAAGTAATTGATTCAACTGCTGGGTGCGAGCTGTTATGCTTTTTGGACGCCTATTCAGGCTACCATCAAATCAAGATGAAGAGGGAGACCAAGAAAAGACGTCCTTCATCACACCCTTCGGAGCTTTTTGTTACGTCAGCATGCCCTTTGGGTTGAAGAACGCAGGTGCGACTTACCAAAGATGCATTCAGAATTGCCTACATGAGCAAATAGGTCGCAACGTTCATGCCTACGTGGATGATATTGTGATTAAATCGCAAGTTAGCCAGGATCTTATTGGTGATCTGGCAGAGACATTCACAAATCTCAGAAAATACAACATGAAGCTCAACCCCACAAAGTGCGTCTTCGGAGTACCAGCAGGAAAGCTATTGGGATTCATAGTATCAGAAAGAGGCATTGAGGCCAATCCTGACAAGATAAAGGCCGTGATGGATCTCCAAAAGCCAGAAAAGATAAAAGATGTACAGCGGCTTACTGGTTGCGTAGCAGCTTTGAGTCGCTTTATATCAAGATTGGGAGAGAAAGCACTACCTTTGTACAGACTGTTGAAAAAATCAGACACCTTCGTTTGGGACGCAGAGGCCGACGAAGCTCTGACAGCCTTGAAACATCAATTGACAAATGCTCCAGTTCTGGCGGCTCCAAAAGATAAAGAGCCAATGCTACTATACATAGCGGCAAATTCCCGCGCTGTGAGTGCTGTCATGGTTGTGGAGAGACAAGAAACAGGAAAGGAATACCCTGTCCAGAGGCCAGTATACTACGTGAGCGAAGTCCTCACAGCTTCCAAACAGCGTTACCCACAGTGGCAGAAGTTGGTGTTTGGAGTGTTCATGGCGAGTCGCAAGCTGAAGCACTACTTCCAAGAGCATCCAATAACTGTGGTGAGTTCAGCACCATTGGCAGATATCATTCGTAATCGAGAAGCTACTGGAAGAGTCGCTAAGTGGGCGATCGAGTTGGGACCACATCACATCAGCTACGAGCCGCGCACATCAATTAAGTCGCAAGCCCTTGCAGATTTTATTAACGATTGGACAGAAATCCAAGTTGCCCCTAGCATGGCAGAAACCAAATACTGGACCATGCATTTTGATGGGTCAAGACAGTTGCAAGGCTCGGGGGCTGGAGTTGTTCTGACATCTCCCAAGGGAGACAAGCTGCGGTATGTGTTACAGATACACTTCAACTGCACAAATAACGTGGCGGAGTACGAGGCACTGCTTCATGGTCTACGTATAGCAAAGGAGATGAACATCAGTCGCATACGCTGTTTTGGCGATTCAGACTTGGTGGCACAGCAGGTCTCCGGAACGTGGGACAGCAAGGACGAACATGGCTGCATATAGGAGAGAGGTGGACAGAATTGCTGGACATTTCACTGGATACCAAGTTGAACATATTGATCGGAGACAAAATGAAGCTGCGGATGCCCTGTCTCGGCTTGGATCCAATAGACAGTCAGTCCCACCCAATGTTTTCCTGGATGAACTGCACAATCCATCAGTCAAGCCTCCAGCAGAAATTGACATTGCAGAGCCAGAGGATGATTCAACTTTAGTCGCAGCCCTGCATGAACAGCCAGGATGGACAGAGCCATACATGGCATATTTAAGTCGCGGAGTGCTGCCGGACGATGAAATTGAGGCGCGCAAAATCATACGACGATCAAAGGCCTATACAATCATCAACAATGAATTATACAAGCGCAGCGTATCAGGAGCATTCAAAGATGTGTCTCACCAGAAGAGGGACGAAAAATCTTGCACGAAATTCATTCAGGCGATTGTGGCCATCATGCTTCGTCAAGATCTTTGGTGGCAAAGGCGTTCCGACATGGATTCTTCTGGTTAACAGCATTAGCAGATGCAGAGCAAATTGTCAGAGTGTGCGATGGATGTCAAAGATACGCTAGGCAAGATCATATGCCAGCCCAAGCACTTCGCACAATACCCATCACATGGCCTTTTGCCGTATGGGGTTTTGACATGGTAGGGCCTTTCAGACGGTCTTCAAACGGAAAAACTCACCTCTTAGTCATGGTGGACAAATTCACAAAGTGGATAGAAGCAGAACCTGTGGGAGATTGCGAGGCTGAAACAGCAGTCAAGTTCTTGAAGAAGGTCATATTCCGCTTTGGTTACCCCCATAGTATCATTACAGACAATGGGAGCAACACCTCTGAAGGGGCTACACAGATATTTTGCGCAGACAATGGGATAAGATTGGACCTCACGTCAGTAGCACACCCGCAGAGCAATGGACAAGCTGAGCGAGCTAACCAGGAAATTCTCCATGGAATTAAGCCGCGCCTTATTGAAAAGGTCGAAGCATCTCCAGGATGTTGGGTGGAAGAACTGCCAGCAGTACTGTGGAGCTTGAGAACAACCCCTAACAGATCCACAGGATTTACACCATATTTCATGGTCTATGGAGCAGAAGCAGTCATGCCCAGCGATATCATACATGATTCACCAAGAGTTGCGGCTTACATCGAGACAGATAATGAGATAGCTCGGCAAGACTCGGTGGACACATTAGAAGAGTTAGAGACTTGGCAGCATCAAGGTCAGCAGTATATCAACAAGACTTGCGACGCTATCATGCCAGACGCATCAAAACCGCACCTTTCAAGAAGGCGACCTAGTGCTGCGACTTAAACAAGATCACAAGGGAATGCATAAGCTGTCCTCTCCATGGGAAGGACCCTACATCATCAGCAAGAAGCTAAACAATGGGTCGTACTACCTGCTGGATGTAAGGGAAGAAAGCAGCGAACGCCATGATTTCGAGGATCGTCTCGAGGCACCTCGCCCTTGGAACGTCGCACACCTGCGACCGTACTATACATAAGAAAAGGCTAATCAGAGCCAAGCATCATCCTTTCCAGCTTTATAGCTGAGTATCATCACAGCCACTCAGGGCTAGAACTTCAACTTTGGTCGCCACCTAGGCGCGACCTATGCAACATCTGATCGCCACCCAGGCGCGATCGACCCTTGTATCAGAAACCGGCCGCCACCTAGGCGCGGCCGTAAACTTTGTATCATCTCTGGTCGCCACCTAGGCGCGACCGACCCCATGTATCACCATGGATCGCCACCTACGCGCGATCCAACCCTATGTATAACACTCGGTTGCCACCTAGGCGCGACCTTATGTGTCATCATAATCAAAGCTTATCATAGCTTAGCCTATCATGGCAATATCATTATGTTTCTTGGGGTCTTTGTTACCCTGAAACAGCCGATTTATTGGCAATTATCAAATTTACCTTAAGTTGGATTGCTACTCGCATTATGTGGCCAAAGTACTGGGGTGTGGCGTCAATCGAGCTTGATTGCCTATCATGGCCGCTCTCGACCCTGAACACACATATTCCTAGGAAATACTGAGTCGCGCGAGTGCCCACTTAAGGATTCAGATGGCCTAACTAGAGGTCGATGTACTGCTTATAGTACGGCAACACCAATTACAATTACTTGTAACTTAACAATTGTTTTATTCATGATATCAAGTTACAGGTGATGACCTTCAGAGTTCTCTGAGAAGAATTGAGATGATTACCACATAACATCCTCTCAATCCTTGGGGGCTATACATATTATCATCAAAAATTTGAAGATAGATCGTCATCAAGTTTGAAGCTATCAGGATACTCTAAAGCTCATGAAGTCAGATGATCTTCCAGGTGCGAGTCAAGGCCAAACTGTGCAATTATAAGCCGCGAAACAAGGAAAAGCGGCCTAAGCATTCAAGATCAAGAAGTACTATGAAGTTCAGGCCATGCTTGGGGGCTAATGTCGGGGGAATACTTTCTGGATTAACCCGCGGCCCAGTGCGACTTAACTTACTCGCACGGATGAAGGCCCACTTGGGAACAAGCCCAATATTGAACCGCCATAAGGAGAAAGATCTAGAAGACAATCCCGGAGGACGTGAAGACCAAGTAGTCTCCGAGTAGGCCTCTGTGGATGTATTCCTTATGGGGAAGTTTCCTTTTGTAACCTAGCGAGCCTCTGTGTATATAAAGAGGACTCGCAGGACTTAGAGCGGGTCAAGCTATCAAGCCCCAAACCCTAGCTCATACGGCGAGTACCAGATCGGATCGCCTCCATTGTAACACCTCGATTATCATATCAATACCAATCTAGGGTAGGCAGGAAGTAGGTCTTTTACCTCACATTGAGGGGGCCGAACCTGGGTAAATCTGTGTTGATCTTTGTTCCTGCGATCCCAAGCTCGGAGATGCTTGACTCGCGTAATCCCACACCTACGAAGTCATCTATGACACGTGACGTGACAAACCCACGACAGCGCGTGGCGGCTTATGTTGAAACCGAAAATGAGAAGAGCCGACAGGATTTACTGGACCTGTTGGAAGAACATCGCGAGAAAGCACTGGAAAGGTCGGCAATTTATCAGCAAGATCTTAGGAGATATCATGCACGCCGGGTTAGAACTCGCACCTTTCAGGAAGGAGACTTGGTATTGCGGTGGACACAAAACAGAGATGGGATGCACAAGTTATCTCCCCCATGGGAGGGACCTTTTATTGTGAGCAAGAATTTGCACAATGGGTCTTATTACTTGGTAGATGCGCGAGAATCGTCAGAGACAGTGAATGATACCACAAGATCCACATTTTCAATGCAAGAGCGTTAGAGGCCATGGAACATTGCTCACTTGCGCCCTTACTATACCTAGCAGTAGGCCGGGTCTTGATATGCAATACACGATGTAACAGGCAGCAGGTTTCAGACGCGCTCTTTTCCTTACCAGGGTACCTAAGCGGACTGGAAGGTTTTTAATGAGGCGGCTTGCTGACCTAACCTTTCCTATCAATAAAGTGAAGGTTGAACAGAAATTTGTGTCTTCTTTTTTGTTCCTTTTTGTATTGTTTTTTTTATGTTTCATATATCAGGTCTTGGGGGTTAGTTTTTCATGAAGGGAACATTTAACCCAAGACCCGGCTTATTTAGCCTGCTCAAGTCTCATATTTTAGGTCTTGGGGGTTAGCTGTTCCTGAAAAGAACATCTAACCCAGTGTCGGGGGAATGATTAACCCGTGACTTAAGGCTGCACTATCATTATTGGGCCACGTGAAAGATGGGCCAATCTCGCATCGCGACTCGATAAAGGAAAGTTCCAGAAGGTCGGTGCAAACTTGCCTTGGAAGACAAGAAAGACAATCAGGCTTTGTGTAGAACTCTTGTAACCTGACGAGCCTCTGTGTATATAAAGAGGACTCGTAGGACTTAGACAGAGGAGAGCTATCAAGCCCAAAACCCTAGTTCATACGGCGAGTACCAGATCGGATCGCCTCTATTGTAACACCTCGATTATCATATCAATGCCAATCTAGGGTAGGCAGGAAGTAGGACTTTTACCTCACATTGAGGGGGCCGAACCTGGGTAAATCTGTGTTGATCTTTGTTCCTGCGATCCCAAGCTCGGAGATGCTTGACTCGCGTAATCCCACACCTACGAAGTCATCTATGACACCTGACGTGACAAACCCACGACACCCAGGACCCGGCTTATTTAGTTTACTCAAGTCTTATATTTTAGGTCTTGGGGGTTAGCTGTTCATGAAGAGAACATCTAACCCAAGACCCGACTCAAAGTCTCATATTCAGAGTCTTGGGGGTTAGCTGTTCAAGGAAAGAACATCTAACCCAAGACCCCGGTTCAGTTAAAAGTAGTTCTTGATACTTGGGGGTTAGCTGTTCAAAAGTGAACATCTAACCTCATAACTTAGTTTGATTTTAGTACTATTCAGAGGATCATGTATGTTTAGCATTTTTTTGTTTCAGTATAGTTGTTAAATACTTCAACAAGGAGAAAGTCAGATATTTGGGTCAATGGGGTAAATGTGCAGAGTAAGCCATTACTTTCCAGAACATTGACCCGGGTCTTGGGGGCTCTTGCTAAAATAGCCTGTAGCTGAAATCTCAAGACCCGGCCTTGATGCCACTAGTTTATTCTTGGTTTTCTTGCTATTGAGCTCGATGTGACTCGCACTTATATGGTCTGATCGCTCACGTGGGAATTCAATCAATCATGATGCCCAAAGGGACTTGATTTGACCCTGTTTTCTCAGAGAAGTTGCGACAGAAATAATGATGTGAAAGCCGACTCATAGTTAAAGAAATCAAAAGGGTCATCTACACCATTCACGGCACTTGAAAAGTTCAAAAGATGACATTACAAACCATAAAGTAGTATACGTGAACAGGCGCACGACCAAATGATGAAGCTAACAGTATTAAAGTTATTACAACGTGCCAACAGAGGCCAAATGAATAAGTGTTTAAAGTTTAAGACTCGGTTTCCTTGGCCGGGTCACCCGATGCTGGAGTCTGACTTTTTTGTTCTTGCGCCTTGGAGGCTTGAGTTTCTTTCTTGCTTCCTGGAGCTGCTTGAGCCGGGGTTCTCCAGCAGATAAGTGCAAGACCTTGGTTTTTAGGGTCATCTTCGGTGATAACAGGCCGGCTTGGAGGAGAAATGGTAGGAGTACCTGTGTCAGTGACAGTTGATTTTCGAACTTCAACTCGAGCGAGTTGTGGTGGAGTCAGAATGGCAGGGGTAGGCTCGGGCGTGTCAATACGCTGGCTCTTCTTGTCATAACCTTGCTGGAATTTTACCAAGTTGAGGCTCTCAGCAATCATGGTCGCAGCATACCGGGTCTCCTTGCTTATTGCAGTCAAGTCCTGGGCGCCGAACTCAGAGTTGTCCAGTTTATATTGGGGAAACCCGCCAGCTAGTTTTGCCGGGTCAAGATCCGGATAGTGTGCCTTAGCCAAGGCCAGTGTGCGCATGGTACCTTTGCGGCAGCCAGAGAGTTTCCACCTTGATATACATTCTGGAATTGTGGACAAGTGACCCAAGAAGTGAAACAATTGGCTTGGAGGCTCTTCTAGGCCACGGGTAGCTGCAATTGCACGCTCGGCTCCATAATATAGTTGCCGCACCAAGGTCAACAAAGCTTGGAGTTTTGTCTCTGGGGTCTCCAAGTTCATGTTGTTGCGAGGGCCTGCAAGTATATCACAAGGGTGAGTTGAGGTATATTGAGTCAAGTTAATTGATATGCTTGTTTAAGAAGTAAGGAAGGGAAAGTTTACCCCAAACAGCAGCGACGATGTCCCTGAGAAGTTGCTTGAAAGAGTCAAAGGATTTTTATACTTCCGCAAGCTTCTTTTTGGCTGTCTCGAGCTGGTTTTTCCAGTCTCTTCATGTTCCTCCATGTCCTTTTTCAAAGACAGGTTTTCCTCTTTTGCATTGGACAGAGAAGTCTCAAGGGTTTGAACTTTCTTTTCTGACTCGGCTTTGAGCCGGGTCTCGTTTGTGAGTTGTTCCTTGAGCTGCTGGATTTCTTGGGCGGCTTGGCTCTCATGTTGCTGCACAAACAAAGTTATTAAGCCAAGTATAAGGATAGAAATTTAAAGTTGCAAGTCCCAGGCTACTGCAAGCATATAACCCGGCACTTGGGGTCTGGGAAAATTTAAAGTTTCGAGAACAATAAAGAGCTATGAGTTCTGGTGTGATTGTAAACAATCAAACCAGCACTTGGGGCTAATCCATTTTTAGTTATTCTTTAAGAAGCACCAAGCTTATTTGCTCAAGATCAATAAGTTTGGAGCTTGGGGGTTAGGGAATAAGGAGAGAAGATGGTTACCTGATAACGTTTTTGGATAACTGAAACAAGCTATGCTTCAATGTCCTTGTGATGGTTGAGCCGGGAAAGATATTCAGAGATAAGAGCCGGGAGCTCCATGTTCTCTAAAGCTGGGCGCTCAGAGTAAATTATGGGCTCTTTCCCATGAGTGCTGGCCTCGGCCTTCACTTCTGGCTCAATTACCTTGGCCACAACGTTGGACAGATTTTCAGCAGATACTTTCTAGGTCCTCAAGTATTGCACCTCGTCATTGGTGCCCGAGCCAGACCCGGGAGATTTCTCGGGACTTTTTGCAGGAGACTTGGCATGAACTGGAGAAGACCGGCAAGAGTGCCCGGGTCTGCCCGAGGAGGTGATGCTTGAGGAGAAGGCCGTCTTTCTTCTTTGCCCGAGTCATGCAAATCCAGAAGCTGAATGACGGCATTAACCGTCCCTTTGCTGAAAACGAACTTGCAGGCGAGTAAAGCGGGATGTCCTCCACATCAGGCAGAAGGAGAAGAAGACCTTTTGACCGTGACAGACGTCAAGGGAAACAGGAAGGTGAGCGCCTCTATGGGCTGCCTAGAGGACCAGAATGGGCGGTCCCGTCTCGCAGGGTGAGGCGATGGGGGAGCACATGGGGCAATCCGCCAGGAAGATGGGCATCAAGTCGCTTGTCGTGAGGGTGAATGGGTACTCCTTCAGGAAGAAGAAGAAGAAGAAGAAGAAGAAGAAGAAGAAGAAGAAGAAGATTGTCCTGGGCTTTGCGGACGGGTTCTGGGGCGAGAGGGTGAGGACCCCGACCCCTATCATGTACATCCACGATGCTCGCCCATAGGCATAACGGATGGCGCCTGCCCAAAAGAACAAGGAAATAAGACTATGCAGGAACAAGCTAAAAGAGTGAAATCGATATCC
This sequence comes from Poa pratensis, assembly GCA_947311845.1. Lineage (NCBI taxonomy): Eukaryota > Viridiplantae > Streptophyta > Magnoliopsida > Poales > Poaceae > Poa > Poa pratensis. The sequence goes on from CAMZMU010000052.1 coordinate 7,972,380, forward strand.
TGTCCAAAGGAGGCCCGAAGAAGATACGTGTCGACTGTTTTTTCTAATAATAATATCACGAGCCTAGAAATATTTATGAATATTATAGTCTTAGGCCTTGGCTTTTGTAAGATAAAAGCTTTTTCTGTAAACTTGTGGACGCGATTTACTTAGCTTGCTAAATTCCTCATGCTACTGGTTTTTGTCTAAGCTGGGATTTCCTTGTGGTTGTGTGTTGAAACATGAAGAACTCTGGTGCAGTTATTTTCGTCTCTTTAAGAACGCTTGGACGGATCTGAGTACGATGACGTTCTTTTCAAAATGTTTTGTTTTGATATGATATGATATGATATGATATGATATGATATGATATGATATGATATGATATGATATGATATGATATGATATGATATGATATGATATGATATGATATGGATGGTCGAAGTTCCCCATTTTTGTTGATTCCCTATTGACACACCCGTAATTTAGATGCAGTTTCGGCATTAGCACAATTTATATTAAGTTGTTTTGTATAGATGCTTCAGTATTAGCACAAATTTAGTTTACTGGCTCTACAGAGTACAGATGTATGTCTGGTGTAAACGGAGATGCACAAGATGTAAACTAGTGATGGGACCTTTGAACATTTTAACACGGCAATTTTGCCTTGCAGTTAGTCAGCTTTGTGATAGTCATCCTGTTTCTCCATCTCACAGTCAGTCGATTACTCGTCTGTCCTCGGATTTTTCCCCCCACCAGATTCATGCATGGCAAAATTAGCAGTAGTATATTGTTCCAGCAGTTCACCAACGGAGGAGGAATTGCCATCAGTTTACACGAAGGCGTCTATCATTGTTCTCTCAACTGGATATCTATTTCTGTTGTAGTTAGTTACAATATTTCATATTTATATACATCACCAGGGTCCAGGTACTAGGTAAAATTTTGACAGAGTCCACGTTTTCCAGAAGAGGGTGTCAATTCAGACAGTAACTTCTACAGGGGGCAAGTATATGGAGTCAGTGCATCGATTTTGTCCAGCGGCTTATCGTTCAAAGTTTCGAGAAGACGTGTTAATTAGGACACAGTCATGGTCGATTTCACCTGTAAACATCTTCTCTGCGTCACAAAAAATATCGATTCTATTTCTGAGGAAAAAAAGAGAGCTGCAAAAGCGAAAAAAAGAAAATCCCTTGAATTTCGGTGCTGGTCCCACGGGCAGCGAGCGCAGATTTGGGTGACGGATTATCACAAACATATTTGAAGGGTTTGTCTTTGTGCAATTGTTTGGATGTTTTAAGGTTTGTATATGGGGAATGTGGTTGGCTGGAGCGAATATTCCGCAAGTAGTTATGCCACCCAATTATCGGATGTCTTGTTTTTGACTTATCAATAGATACAAAATAAATCATGGACATCGGTTATGTTTTTTCTCGTGCTTCCAGAAATTTATGTTTCAGAATATAGCCATTTGTGCAACAAAAAAGAGAAGACATGCCTGAATAGTGTCATGTACTATTCACACATCATTTTTTGTGGTCCACATATGGTCAAATAAATTATGAGAAAAATTGTGAATGCACGAGATATAACATGACCAATATACCAATGCTCACACTTCATTTCATACTTCTTGAAACTCGAAAACGAAACATGCGGGATGTATTGCTCGGTCGCAGCTAGTAGTCTAGTTGCCAGGGCCCTGCTAGTTGCAAACTGTAGTGTCTCCGGGAGTTGGCCGGGTTTTGTCCGCGTACTCATCTCACGAATGCAAGGTAGTAAACTTTGAATGACTCTCCACCACAATAAAAAGCAGTTTTGGGAGCCTTTTTTGGATATGTTGTTGGAGACGCTCTAAGCCAGTAACGAAGTCAAGTGAGCTCCCCGTCTCCGGCCTCCTCCTCCCATGGAAGCGAGCACTGCGTCCTTCGTCATCCGATCGCCGGCCGCCCTGTGCCACCCTCACCAGCCGCCGACGATTCGATCCTCACTGCTAACAGACTTGGTAATCTACGTCCAGCTTGTAGTTCATTTTAATTTATGATTTCTGAAGGTGATTTCAAGCCTGAGAGGAGTAACCACTCATATAAAATTGCTTAGGTCGGTATGGTTGCTTAGTCCTTTGTCTGCCACGGATCAAGAAATTAAGCTGCCGGTTCTAGTCCTACCACGGCATCGATCTACCAAGACAGAGCCTTCTTCCCTCTGTATTACGACCCCTGGCCTCCTTACCAAGAGCATCCATGGTGAGTTTTTGGGACGGCGCCGCCTTAGCGGCAGTGGGCTGGTGGCTTTCGCCAATCCTCACCTTCTTACTGAACAAACTCCTTGCCTACCTCTATGACGCATCTAAAGAGCTCATGAAGATGAGGTCTGGAGTTATGCCAAGACTGAAGTTCACGCTAGACCAAGTACTAGAGCAGAGGATGCTCCTTGAGTTATCAGAGAAGAAACCTGACAAGATCAAGGTCAATGACATGGATGCCTTGCTGAGGGACCTGAAGAACGCTCTGTACGAAGCTGAAGAAATCTTTGACCTCATCGATTATTACCGAATCGAGAAGGAGGTTGGTAATGACAGCAAAACAAGCTGGCTGCAGTGGTGTTGGCAGCGTATCTATCAAAGCATCCGAGAAAGATCAGCTCCGCTACTCCAGCGGGTGAAGGAGGGTTGTGCTGGTTATGGCAATGGTTACACGCCGCCGGAGGAAGATCAGCTCCTCTGATGCACACGCTGCATCAGACCTTGTGCTGGTTGTGGCATTGGGTACTGATCGCTGGAGAAAAATCAGCTCTGTTGCTGCAGGTTTGGATTTCTTGTTAGTATGTTCCATATATCTCTGGCCGAGCTTAATTTTCTTTGGATTACATGTTTTCTTCTTGTTGTTGCACTTCTGCAGCTGCTGCGGCAAGGCTTGTGCTGGCTGTGGCAATGCGTGCCTAGATCAGAAGAACTACTACCCATCGCTTCCGCAGGCTCGGCTTCTTCGGTGCAGAGTATTTCATTGTGGGTCAGGTCTGTTGACTTGAAGAACTTCTGTAGCTGCATACTCAACTGGCCAAGCAAGGCGATTGAGGTTGTCCGTTACTACCGAAACCGGTCCTTTGATGATTCCGGCTTCACAAGTTATCAGCAGGTACCTCCTACAACTTGTGCTGAATTCCATCCTATTGGCTAAATGTAAGTTCGTTATTGCTTTTCATTTTTTGCTAATTATTCGTACCAACCTTCGAACTGGTTGCATTTGTGTATTGGTTTCGAAAACATGTTGTACTGGTTTCTGAAATTGAAAGAGATTATAATGTCGGTTTCAAACATAAAGTCTAAGTTTCAAAATATTTGGACACTATGAAGTTTTGATTTGGAAATTGGTTGCTTTTGCAGGGTGTTCGCATGGAATCAAATTGCAGTGTCATGGGGCCTTTATATATTATTCTGAAGAAAAATATGAAAAAGGTAGAACATCTCATTAAAGAAGCACAAGAAATTATCTCATTAAGAAAGCACCTACAAGAAACGATTGCGCAGCCAAACCAGGTAACTTGTTGAGATGGTTGTAAGCAGATAACAATAATCCTTTGTCATAAAAAAGCTGATGTAGTTGAGAATTTATGGTATTCCAGGGTCACGCTGGTGCTAACCGGAGCCATGCTGTTGCCGCCAACTCAAGAGCTGCAGTCACTACTTCTAGGCCTGAATCAGTGGTAATCGGGCGAGATAAAGATTGTGATAAGATCGTAGCAATGCTTCATGAGAGGGAACAAGGTGGTCAACCTGACACCAATAATGCTCAATGTTACTCTGTTATTGGCATCCATGGGGTCGCTGGTTCTGGAAAATCAACCCTTGCACAACTCGTTTGTACCCGTGAGAAAAAGGATAGGCAAGAAAAAAAGGAAGGCCATTTTGACCTTGTTATGTGGGTTCATGTTTCTCAGGATTTCAGTGTGAAAACCATTTTAATGGAGATATTTAATGCAGCCACAAGGACTTCTTGCCCTGAGTTCCTTAATTATGACACCTTACAAAGTATTTTGGAGGATAAACTGCACGAAAAAAGGTTCCTCTTGGTACTAGATGATGTTTGGTACAACAATAGATTTGGAGATAGGACGCAGTATGAAAAGATGCGAAAGATACTTTTACCGCTGAACGCCGGAAAGGCAGGAAGCAAGATCCTGGTGACTAGTCGAATGGAAGATGTGTTACTAACTCTGGGTGCTACAAAGGAGAGATGTATTCCCATTTCTTTCCTAGATGATAATGTCTTCTTGAATTTGTTCATGCATTATGCACTTCACAGTCTACCCATTGATGATCCTATTCGAAGAGAACTCAAAGACATCGGGAAAGAAATTGCAAAAAAGCTGAAGGGGTTACCGCTAGCCGCCCAAATAGTTGGAGGACAACTCTGTGTAAGGCTAAACGTTGAGTTCTGGCGAAAAGTCCGAGATCGGAACCTTTGGAATGAGACGATGGGAGCTCTCTGGTGGAGCTACCAGCTTCTTGATGAGGAGGTCAGGCGGTGCTTTGCTTACTGCAGTATTTTTCCTCGAAGGCGTGGGTTGGAACGAGATGAGTTAGCTAAGCTCTGGGCTGCCCAAGGGTTTGCTAGAAGAGATAATGAAGGGGAGGAAATGGAAAATGTTTGCGGGGATTACTTTGATGAACTAGTATCGGCCTCATTTCTCCAACTTAGAGCAAAGGAGCGCTCCGATAAAAGAAATGACTGTTATGTAGTTCATGATTTGTTATATGATTTAGCGGAGAAGGTCAGTGGAAGTGATTGTTTCAGAATCGAATATCTACAATCACCTAAAGTGGAAGTTCCTTCAGACGTCCGCCATGTTTTTCTTCAGTACTATGATGTAGCATTGATAACTGAGAAAATTTGTAAGTTGGACAATCTTCGAACTGTCATCATTGATGACGTAGTAGGTGTGGAAGAGAAAGTCCTACAGAGTATGTTTGAGAGGCTAAGGAAGCTGAGGGTACTCATTATGACTGGCGGACGATGTAATATCAGTTCTGGACCTGACGATCAGCTTTTAGTCCCAGCATCTATCGGTCAGTTAAGGCACCTTCGATATCTGGCTTTCCAGAACATTAGTAGTTTGCATCCTTCTCAGCCAACTATGGATTGCAGGCTGGTGTTACCAGGCACTTTGACCAAGCTTCACCATATGCAGGTTCTAGATTTTAATTATACCCCGAATTTGGTGCTTAGCCCTTGGGAAGGTATTATTGGCCTCATCAACTTGCGACATCTAATCGGCCCCGCGTCTCAGAAAATTCCAAACATTGGCAGGCTGGCATCACTCCAAACTATGGGAAGTTTTGCAGCTAGAAAGGAACACGGCTATGAGTTAAAGCAACTGGGGAACCTAAATAAGCTTTCTGGTGGTCTGTGTATCACTGGTCTTGAAAATGTTGAAAGCCAGCAGGAAGCTCTTGAAGCCAAGCTGGCAGATAAGGTAGGGCTCAGAAAACTGGAGCTGCACTGGTACGCCGAAGTGAGTCCAGAAGTACAGACAGAGGTACTAGAGGGTCTTTGCCCACCAATGGGTCTTGAATCACTTGTGATATCCAATTACAATGGTCTGAGGTATCCAAGTTGGATGGTGGGGGAGCACAACGGTGGCCCAAAGTACCTGAAACATCTCACATTGTGTGGCTGGGTTCCAGTACCTGGTCCTGAGCTTCGTGGGTTTTTCAGTCATCTCCATACGCTCGCTATTGTAGGCTGCAGCTGGCAAGCCTTGCCAGACTGTGTGGAACAGCTCGCGTCACTGCAGAGCCTGGTGATCTTGTTCTGCAAGAATATTCGGTCGTTTCCAACACTGCCACAGTCTCTTCAGTTACTGCAATGAGGTGTTGATGAGTTCATGCAAAACAATTGGAGATCCCCATTGGCGAAAGATTCAACACATTCCGTACGTACACGTACAAGGTAAATCAAGTCGCTCTGTCAATTCTATCATTTTTGCTAGAGCATGTAAAACATCACTATTGCTTCCATATAAAGAGTTGTCCTGATCGTTTCTCAATTTTGTTTGCTAAACTGTCAAACACCAGAATGCATATTTGAAATGGGAGTTTGTACTGAACATACGACGACGTGCTATCGTCCGCCAAAAAGAAAATTTAAATGCCGTACAAAAAAGGAAGAGCGTGTGACTGTGAGCGACCACCACAAACCAGTCAACACGCCTGCTCGCTCTGATGGGGAAGGAGATGGCCAAGAGGTTAGGCCGTGGCAGTATTGCTGGGCCTGAGTGGGCAAACGAGGAGTAGGAGTACAAGTATGTAGAGGACAATTTGGCTTCTAAGTTGTATTTGTAAGGGCGTGTTTGGTTTCATGGAACGCTCGTCTTCCGCACTTCCTCGTTTTCCACGGTGCGAGTTTTGGCTTGTTTAAATCTGAAAGCAGTTTTCTTCAGCCCATGCTCGTTCGAGGGGGCTCCGCTGCCTCTGCTCACCTCAACTCGCTTAAAATGTGCTCCACTGCCTCTATAATCTGCACAAATATAGTTTGATTCAAAATAATTTATACATGAAAAATATGTGTGTCGATAAGTATGTTCCATTTCTGTGCTCGGTTTTGAGTTTCGACGACAATATCCTTATACGAGCAGGTAAATCTCGATGTTTCGCCTAACTTTTGTGTTGTAACTTTTTTTGTTTCGGAGGTCATATACGAGCAGATTTGAAGCTATGCAACAGATTTAGACTGCAACCAGTACAATGTGTTCTTCAACCTCTGTCTCCGCCATGAACTACGCCGTTGCAATGCCACTATGTCGTACATACGTCTTGCTTATCACCGATGGTAGAAGTTGTGTAAGGCAGTAGAAAATGTGACATGAAGTAAGATCACCACGGAGATAAGAAGGGAGAATAGATGAAACACATATATACACTAAACGGCGTGACTCAGAGACTAGTTTTGCATAACTTTTATGTTGCAACTTTTCTGTTTCGGAGGTCATATACGAGCAGATTTGAAGCTATGTAAGCGATTTAGACTGCAGCTTTTTCAACCTCTGTCCGTCATGAACTACGCCGTCGCAGCACCACCGTGTCGTACAGACGTCTGGCTCCTCAACGACGGTACAAGTTGTGTAAGGCGGTAGAAAAAGTGACATGAAGTAAGATCACCACGGAGATAAGAGGGGAGAATATATAAAACACATATATACAAGAGGGGAGAATATATGAAACACATATATACACTAAACGTCGTGACTCAGAGACTAGTTTTTCTGCACGAACGGGGCTGGCTATCACTTTGTGGGCAACCAAACGAGATGTATAACGTGGTTTTTGTCTGTGTGGGAGGTTGGCTGAGACTTGTTGGCTGGTACGAACAGAAGGAGGTTGCATCTTCGAAAGAAATTCTTGGTTTGGCCTTGGTCGGAACGGCGATGGTGAAGCCCGTGTCGTCGCTATTGTTTATGAAGGCATCATTGTGGAGTTGTGCTTCTCTCTCTTCTGCATCCTTGCTCCGAACGGAGCTGTCTTTTGCCAAGGGTATGTTGCCGGGAGAGCTGTCCAGGGGTGTTGCCAAGCCGACCCGCAATCGACGACAAGGAAACGGCTAGGGTTATCGCCCCTTCGCCGCCGGCCTCTCCACCGGATCTCGCCCTCCCTCCCCCACGCTCACCTGAGCTCGCTCGTCCCTCCAGCACACGGCCATGGCCGCGAGGACGCTCGCCCGAGCGCTCCTGCGACCCGCCTCGCGGGGCGCCCAACGGCTGCTGCCGGTTCACAAGGTACGTTCACCAGCACCCTAGATCGCTCCCTCCCATTGCATCTCCAGTGTAACTCGGTCCAGATATCGTCGCCTATACGGTAGAGTCCCGAACCGCAACGAATGAATTCAGTCTCGAGTATCAGTTCATCCGTAACTCCTCCACGGGGAATAGAGGTAGAGAGTTGTTTCATGCTTCATTTCGTGATGAATATGTTAGGTGAGGAATGTATTTTCCCTGCTCCAGTAGCCTCGGTTAGCCAGTAGCCCAGTACACGGGACCAACCACCTGAACCAAACATGTTCTGAATGTTTACTGCCTAGTCATGATTCATGTGAAGTGAATGACATCGTTTCAAGTGTTTGTATTAGACCAGATCCGCGTCTCGTTTCTCAGCCAAACATATAAGGGCTTTGCATGCATCCGTTAACTAAGGGCTTAGTTTTACTTAGATATCAGCTTTGCAATGTTGGAATCAAACTATATCTTTTTCCAATATTTGGACCAGAATCAGTGTGTACAGCTCAGTTTTTTAGATAAGTTTTATGCATTCTGTGGTCTGAAAAAAGGAGTGAACGGAACTTTTGAGTGAAACTGACTATAATGATCTTTGCCGTTTTCATATGTTGACCAAGAAAACGAGAAGAAAACATAGCGTGTTCGTGATCCAGGTCTAGTTTCCAATACGGTAGAGCCCATTTCAAGGACCAACTACCTAAACCAAACATGTTCTGAATGTTTCCTGCCTAGTCATGATTTATGTGAAGTGAATGACATCGTTTCAAGTATTTGTATTCGACCATATCCGCCTCTCGTTTTGCAGCCAAACAAACATATACAGGCTTTGCATCCGTGAACTAAGGGCTTAAATTTACTTGATATTGAAATTGCAATGTTCAAATCAAACTGTATACTTTTCCCCAATTTTGTAGACCAGAATCCATGTGTACAGCTGAAGGTTTTTTAGACAGGTTTTATGCGTTCCGTAGTCTAAAAAAAGGAGTAAAAGAAACTTTTGAATGAAACTGACTAGAATGATCTCTGCCGTGTTCATATGCTCACCAAGTAAATAAGAAGAAAACATAACGTGCTATTGTCATTATTCCCTTCTTTCTTGCTGCTGTTAAACCTCTTCTAAGGGTGCCTCATTGCTCGTGCTAATCTAGAAACCTAGTCCAGTGCTGCTGGTGACAGCAGATGCTACCGCGTAGACTTAGTATCATCATCTTACAGCTGCATTGCTATATGCACACCTTGTCTTCAGTATTTTTTTTCATTGTTTGCCGAGACAAGAACAAATTGTATTGTTATCTGCTGCTTGATCGTTGAATCTCAGTTTGTGCTTTTTGCTGAACCCACTGCAGGCCCTAAAAACGGTGGCGATCCAATGAGCCGAGTCATGCAAATCCAGAAGCTGAATGACCGCATTAACCGTCCCTTTGCTGAAAAGGAACTTGCAGGCGAGTAAAGCGGGATGTCCTCCACATCAGGCAGAAGGGGAAGAAGACCTTTGTGACCGTGACAGACGTCAAGGGAAACAGGAAGGTGAGCGCCTCTATGGGCTGCCTAGAGGACCGGAATGGGCGGTCCCGTCTCGCAGGGTGAGGCGATGGGGGAGCACATGGGGCGATCCGCCAGGAAGATGGGCATCAAGTCGCTTGTCGTGAGGGTGAAGGGGTACTCCTTCAGGAAGAAGAAGAAGAAGATTGTCCTGGGCTTCGCGGACGGGTTCTGGGGCGAGAGGGTGAGGACCACGACCCCTATCATGTACATCCACGATGCTCGCCCATAGGCATAACGGATGGCGCCTGCCCAAAAAAAATAAGGAAATAAGACTATGCAGGAACAAGCTAGAAGAGTGAAATCGATATCCTGTCCAAAGGAGGGCCGAAGAAGATACGTGTCGACTGTTTCTTTCTAATAATAATATCACGAGCCTAGAAATATTTATGAATATTATATAGTCTTAGGCCTGGAGGCGGCGATTCGGGTGGCACGTCCAGATAATACTACTATCTGGACCGTGGGCTCACACATGGGGATCCGTTCCTGCCATGGGAAGCGTATCAGGTGAGTTTTATAGAAAATCTTGTATATCCTGGAACAGTACCAGACACTGTCTCCTAAGGATCGAATAAATGAGGTGCCAACTAACCGTGCTTCCCTCGCCGTCGGTGTTTTTTCTGTTCCGGTGGTCCGACAAGTTTGGCAAAAATATGTACAGGTGGTACATAATTCACCTCTCCGTTGACGGCAAATCTCGGAGGTGGCCCCTAGCGTTCTAGTATTTCACATCTTGGAAGGAGGAGAAGAGAGTGGCGACGGCGGCGGTTGGGTGGCGGCGGAGAACTGGCAGCAGGCGAGGACGAGTCGTCGTGCGCTGCTGTGGGGGTCGGCTGAAGAGGGGACGGTCGGCGGTGCAGTTCGCCTACGAGAGCTAATGGCGTTCCCGATTGAAAGGTAACAAACGAAACGAGTACCTGCTTTCTTCTCCCCCGGGGATGGTTTGGTTTTGTGTCAGTAGATTTGATTTCTATCCCGTGTGTGTGTGTCTTAGGCTGGATATGGGGGATTCGTCGGAGAACTTTGAACAGGCAGATCCAGTATACATAGTTGTCTTGGGGGAGGAAGGTGAGGTGGGCGTTATGGCCGGCGGCGGAGGGTCAGAAGCAAATTTGCCTGGGGCGGGGAGGTGGGATGGAACCGTGGTGCTGGATGATTGCGAAGCCAGTTTGTTGCTGGATTTGGACAGGACGAAGCTGGAGAGGAAGTTGACAGCGTCCAGCAATCTATGCTGACTAAGGCACTCACCTGCTCGGTTGCGGAGAGCAGCGGTGAGTGCGGTGCTGAACCACAACCGATGCCTGTGGTGAAGTCCAAGGCGAACTCAGTTTTGAAGAAGAGGGATCACGGTGAGGATGGTCCTGCAAGCTCAGAGCAATCAACTCTGTGTGTCAATCCTGAAGCTCCCGGAATTCCGGATGGACCAAACGGTGAGATTATCTGAAATTATCCCCTCCTGTTCTCTGCAGTCACAGTATGCAGATCGGTAGCCTGTGAATTTGTTGATTGCATTCAGTAAAAATCTGTATGTTGTCATTAGCCGGATTGCATTGCCGGTTACTTGTAAGGCAGGGGAATTGATTACTTGTTGTATGTGCGCAGGGTTAGGGTTGGGGGCAATGCCGCTGAGCGAACCCCCTGCGCAGTAAGAGTTGGGGCACTATAGTAGTCAATAAGAAGTTACCGTGAGAAGATGGGCGAACATGTAGTTGAGCCTGCTTTAGGGGTGAAATTCGATTCACTTGGAGAAGTGTATGCCTTCTATAACCTATATTCCTGGGAGCATGGTTTCGGAATTCGTTACGGTAAAAGCAGGCTGAACCTAGAGCGGACCAAGACAATGCAAGAGATCTTGTCTGCGGGTGCTCGGTAAGACTATCACTTGGTGTTAATTAAGTAAAAGTTGTGTAAGTAGAAAACTTTTAAAATGAAAACAGTAGACTGACTACCTTTTTATGCAAGGGAAACCAGAGAGGGAGAACACAAGCTCATGTAGGTGCGAGTGTCCTGCCATGATTCGTCTTCTAAGAACCACTGATCATGGATCGTACATAACCAAATAGAGGGTCACTCACAACCATTCTCTCTGAGGAACCTATGGGGAAAAGGTGTTTTGGCCGTCACACAAGCACATAGATACTAACACAAAACATTTAGTGTGGCAGCTCCGTGAGAACAACATAAATGTAGGAACGGTGTACATCATCATAGGAAGTTTTTTCGGAGGAGTTGGTAATGTTCCCTTCACGAAGAGAACACTGATATCTACCACTTGAAGAAATCGTGTTTGCCTGCCTGCGTGAAGTTGATATTTGACGCGCATCAGACTAAGTGCCTAACCACCCATGCAAACTAAAAAGGAATGTGTTATGGAAATATTCAGATTACCTCGTGATGTTTGCACTTGTAGAATCGATTCCCTGCGTTCTCCCCGCAACGGCAGACGTAGGAGACGACCTTGGCGCTGCACTTCTGGTTTTACTTTGGCTGGAGGCAGAGGATGAAGCCATGATCGAAAGCAGAGGAAAAGAACTAGAGCTTGGGAGCTAGGTTTGGGAATCGTTGGCTGTAGGTGAGTATTGGTGGCCGGTGTGGTAGTTTCAGGAAATAAATGCGACGAAATCCGTTAGTACATAACGACTTAGTACGGTACGTAATTTTTCAGAGAAAACATGTTCCGTGTAAACGTGCAGTTAATATTGGTCATAAAGGCATTTGGGGAACCGGGACCCGCAGCTGGCAGGGCAGTGAAATACAAATAGAATACCTGGCGCAATACAGAGTTCGGTGGAGATCCTGAGGCAGAAGGATGGTTCAGATAGTGTGATCATCTGGACCTACCCACCCGAAACAGATTTCCGCTTAGGCCTTGGCTTTTGTAAGATAAAAGCTTTTTCTGTAAACTTGTGGACGCGATTTACTTAGCTAGCTAAATTCCTCATGCTACTGGTTTTTGTCTAAGCTGGGATTTCCTTGTGGTTGTGTGTTGAAACATGAAGAACTCCGTTGCAGTTATTTTCGTCTCTTTAAGAACGCTTGGACGGATCTGAGTACGTGACGTTTCTTTTCAAAATGTTTTGTTTTGATATGATATGATATAATATGGATGGTAGAAGTTCCCCATTTTTGTTGATTCCCTATTGACACACCCGTAATTTAGATGCAGTTTTGGCATTAGCACATATTTATATTAAGTTGTTTCGTATAGATGCTTCAGTATTAGCACAAATTTAGTTTACTGGCTCTACAGAGTACATATGTATATCTGGTGTAAACGGAGATGCACAAGATGTAAACTAGTGATGGGACCTTTGAACATTTTAACACGGCAATTTTGCCTTGCAGTTAGTCAGCTTTGTGATAATCATCCTGTTTCTCCATCTCACAGGCAGGCGATTACTCGTCCGGATTTTTCCCCCCACCAGATTCATGGCAAAATTAGCAGGAGTATATTGTTCCAGCAGTTCACCAACGGAGGAGGAATTGCCATCAGTTTACATGAAGGCGTCTATCATCGTTCTCTCAACTGGATAGTTAACACGTAGAAGTTACTGTCTGAATTGACACCCTCTTCTGGAAAAACGATAAGCCGCTGAACAAAATCGATGCACTGACTCCATATACTTGCCGCCTGTAGAAGTTACTGTCTGAATTGACACCCTCTTCTGGAAAAACGTGGACTCTGTCAAATTTTTACCTAGTACCTGGTGATGTATATAAATATGAAATATTGTAACTAACTACAACAGAAATGGTCGATTTTGTTCAGCGGCTTATCGTTCAAGGTTTCGAGAAGACGTGTTAACTAGGACACAGTCATGGTCGATTTTACCTGTAAACATCTTCTCTGTCGTCACAAAAAATATCGATTCTATTTCTGAGAAAAAAAAAGAGATCTGCAAAAGCGAAAAAAAGAAAATCCCTTGAATTTCGGTGCTCGTCCCATGGGCAGCGAGCACGGATTCGGGTGACGGATTATCACAAACATATTTGAAGGGTTTGTCTTTGTGCAATTGTTTGGATGTTTTAAGGTTTGCATATGGGGAATGTGGTTGGCTGGAGCGAATATTCCGCAAGTAGTTATGTCACCCAATTATCAGATGTCTTGTCTTTGAGTTATCAATAAATACAAAATAATTTTTTTTAGATAAAGAGATTTTATTACTTAAGAGTTTTAAGCATTACACCCGGCCTCTGCATAACGAGGATGCACATAGCCACAAGTTCACGAGCTCGCAAGTACCCAGTGCTGAAATTAAAAAGGCGAATTACATATCAAAATGAGAAATTGTAGATCCGCCTAAACTTCTGGTAGGTCTATCCGGAGACTATGTTGCCATCCATGCCGTGAGAATAACTCCCTGGCCGCAGCCTCCAAACGTGACGCCACCTCCAAAAATAAGTCTCGGTGCTCCACACGTTGCAGTGCCGACCATGCTCGTAACGTTGCTGTACACCGATAGATAACCTGCATAAAGGAAGTATTTTTATCGTTAAAAACCTAGTCATTTCTACATAGCCACAGCGACCAAATAACAGCAATCTCTCCCACCCTACTAAAGAGTTTAAACATAGGATCCACCCCGTTTAACCAGTTGCCAAAAAAGTTTGCAACAGAACGCGGGGATGTAAGGTAGAACCTATCTGGATGGCTGACCATAGAGACCTGGCTAACTCGCACTGAAAGAATAAGTGTGTAATGGTCTCATCGTGATGACAGAAGACACACTTTTTGCTTCCGTGCCAATTGCGTTTGGCAAGGTTATCTTTTGTAAGAATTACACCTCGACGGAGATGCCACGCAAACACCTTAGTTTTAAGCGGGATCTTCATCTTCAAAATTTTGTTATTATCTTTAATATCGACCGGTCCTACGGGTAAGATTAATACTCTATACATACATAGAATCAACCGAGAATTTACTATTCTTCGTAAGATTTCATAAAAATTTATCTGGACCTTCCGAAAGATTGATGGAATCCAATCGGTTAAGCAACACTGTTAGGAGCTAGGGTTCTACCGGTTCTAGGGCGGAGGTTGTAGGGGAAGGAGGGCGTAGAGTGCGGTCGAGCTCGCGGGCGCCGGCGGCTGGACGCCGTCGTGCGAGATGGGAAGGAGGCGGCGGCTAGGGATAGGGTTCCGGCTCCTCTGGGAGCCGGCAATAGAAATATTCTTATTGCTTCCTTTTCACGGAGTGTTTACAACTGTTTATATAACGAAATTGAGATAACTTATGGGCCAAGCCCCTAACTAAACCTGCCCATTGGGCCTCCTCTGGGTATAGGTGACCCCGGTCATAACATCTCTCCCCGCCTGCGCAAACAGCTCGTCCTCGAGCTGGTAGTCTGGGTAGTGTTGGCTGAACTCGTCACGCTGCTCCCAAGTGGCCTCCTCCTCCGGAAGGCCCTCCCACTGAACCAACAAGTACCACAGTCCGCGACGTAGTTGAGCCCGCAACACCTTCGCCGGACTCGGAAGAAGACGCCCGTGGCGGTCGGAGGAAGCGCTGGCGTCGCCGCCGCGGCTCCCCACGGTAGGGCTTCAGCAGCCCCACATGAAAGACGTCGTGGATGCGAGCCCCGGCCGGAAGCTGAAGGCGATAGGCCAGCGTCCCGACGCGCTCCAGGATGGCGAATGGCCCGGCGTAGCGGGGACCCAGCTTGCGCTTCGCACGCGGGTCCAGGGACTTAGTATGCGGTGAAGAAGGCGCAGCCACACCCAATCGCCCACCGCGTACTCCGCCTCGCGATGGTGGCCGTCGTAGTAGTGCTTGGCCAGCTGCTGGGCCTGAAGGAGGCGTTGCCGCACCTCCGCAAGCATCTCGTCGCGGCTGCGAAGAAGCTCTCCCGCCGCTTCCGTCCGAGCTGTGGCCGGGTCAACCGGCAGGATGGGGGGGGCGGACGGCCGTAGACCACCTCAAATGGCGTGGCGCGCAGGGCGGAGTGATAGGAGGTGTTGTAGCAGTACTCCGCCCACGCGAGCCAATCCACCCAAGCGCGAGGACGATCACCTGTGACACAACGCAAATACATGGCAATCACCTTGTTGACCACCTCCGATTGGCCGTCCGTCTGAGGGTGGAAAGCCGTGCTGAACCGCAGTTTCACCCCCGCCATCCGGAAGAGATCGCGCCAAACATGCCCCGTGAACACGGGGTCCCGATCGCTGACAATCGACGAGGGAAACCCGTGTAGGCGGACGATGCCGTCGAAGAAGGCACGGGCCACGGACGCGGCAGTAGGGATGGCCGAGCGCGATGAAGTGAGCATACTTGGAGAAGCGGTCGACCACCGTGAGGATGACGGACTTGCCGCCCACCTTGGGAGGCCCTCGATGAAGTCCATGGAGATATCGGCCCAGACCTGAGAAGGCACCTCCAAAGGCTGCAACATACCAGCCGGCCGCAGCGTCTCCGTCTTGTTACGCTGGCACGTCACACAAGACCGCACCCAGTCCCGGACCAGGGCCCGATCACCAGGGATGTAGAAGTCGGCGCGGAGACGATGGAGGGTCTTCTGCACACCCTCGTGTCCCGCCGAGTGTGCCATCAGCAGCACCTGGTGACGGAGGTCGTCGTGGTCCGGCACGAAGACCCGGCGCCCATGCAGGAGCAAGCCGTCTGCCAGGCGCCACGGCTCCTCCAAGTCGCCAGCAGCAAGTCGCTGCCGAAGGAGCTGAGCGTCCGGTGCGGCTGCGGTGGCCCGACGGATGTCGGCGAAGAGGGCGAACGTGGGCCCCGAGCGGATGCAGAGCGCCGCCCCTCGGAATCTCCGACGGCTGCGTCGTGGGGGGCATCGCGGCGAGACAGGGCGTCGGCCACGGTGTTAAGGCGACCCGGACGGTACTCGACGGTGAAGTCGAAGCCAAAGAGCTTGCTGATCCACTGATGCTGCGGCACCGTCGACAGCCTCTGGTCCAATAAGAACTTGAGGCTGTAGTGATCTGTGCGAATCCGGAACGACCGGCCCCAAAGATAGGGCCGCCAGTGGCGCACCGCCTGCACCAAGCCAATGAGCTCCTGCTCGTAAGCAGCGAGCTTAAGATGGCGCGCTGCTAAGGGCCTGCTGAAGAAGGCGAGCGGCCCGTCGCCCTGATGAAGGACCGCGCCAAACCCCACACCGGAGGCGTCGCAGTCTACGATGAACGGGCGGTCGAAGTCCGGCATCTGAAGAACGGGTCCCGTCGTGAGGGCCCCCTTCAGAGCCTCGAATGCCGCTGTGGCCTCGTCATCCCAAGCAAAGGCGTCGCGACGCAGCAGCGCGTGAGCGGGGCCGCGATGAGGCCGAACTCCCGGATAAATTTCCGGTAGTACCCCGCGAGCCCCAGGAAACCGCGGAGGGCCCGCGGCGAGTGCGGCGTCGGCCAAGCCGCGACGGCCGCCACCTTGTCGGCATCCATAGCCACCCCCTCGGCCGAGATGACGTGGCCGAGGTAGGCGACCGAAGACGTCCCGAACGAGCACTTCGAGCGCTTAAGGTGAAGATGATGCGCTCGAAGCTCGTTAAAGACGATGGCGACGTGCTGAAGGTGCTCCGCCCACGAGGTGCTGTAGATAAGAATGTCATCAAAGAAAACGAGCACAAACCGTCGCAGGTACGGCCGGAGGACGTCGTTCATCAGGGCCTGAAAGGTCGCCGAGGCGTTGGAGAGGCCAAAAGGCATCACCAAAAACTCGAAGTGGCCATGATGAGTCCGAAACGCCGTCTTGGCGACATCATCCGGATGCATCCGCACCTGGTGGTAGCCCGACCGTAAGTCGAGCTTGGTGAAGAAGCGCGCCCCATGGAGCTCGTCGAAGAGCTCGTCGACCACCGGAATAGGAAACTTGTCCTTGAGCGTCATGGCATTAAGGGCGCGGTAGTCGATGCAGAAGCGCCACGTGCCGTCCGACTTGCGGACGAGGAGGACCGCGCCGAGAATGGCGACGTGGAGATGCGGATGATGCCCGCGGCGATCATGAGCGCGCACTGCCGCTCCAGCTCGTCCTTCTGCAGCTGGGGGTAGCGGTAGGGCCGCACTGCAACTGGCGCGTGTCCGGCAAGAGATGGATGCGGTGATCATACACCCGGACGGGCGGAAGGCCCTGAGGCTCGTCGAAGAGGTCGCCGTGCTGCTGCAGGAGGTGATCTAACAGTGGACGCTCGGACTCGGTGGCGGCGCGGCAAGCTGCAGCTGCGGGTTCGCCGGAGAGGCGCCCCCGATGCCCTCCCACCGGATACGGCGACCCAGACGCCAGAAGGTCATCGTCAAGGTGTCGAAGTCCCAGAGGATGGGACCGAGGGTCCGCAAGAAGTCGACGCCGAGGATGAAGTCGAAGCAGCCCAAGTCGATGCCGGCGCACGTGATGGTGAAGTGCTCGTCGCCGATGGTGATTGGCACGTCCCGCGCCAGCCCGTGGCACCGTAGGCGGTCGCCATTCGCCACCGCGACCTGAAGGTGCTCCCCGCCCGTCGGTTGAAGGGCTAAGCGGCGCATCGTAGCCTCGGGCAGGAAGTTATGCGTGGAACCCGTGTCCAGGAGGGCCACCAACGCTGGCCATGAATCGTCACCGGCAAGAGCATAGTGCGCTCGTCACGGATGCCAGCAAGCGCATGGAGCGAGACCACGAACGATGTCGCATTCGTGGTTGCGGGACGGTCTCCGCAGCTGCGGGTGGTAGCAACTCGCCGAGCCCGTCGGCGGGTGTGTCCTCGATGTAGTCGACCGTCTCCAAGTAGAAGAGGCGCGGGCAGACGTGGCCCGGCACGTAAGGCTCGTCGCAGTTAAAGCAAAGGCCCTGGCGACGGCGCTCGAGCTGCTCGGCCGGGGTGAGCCGACGGAAAGTCCGCATGGCGGCCGGAGCGGTGGCGGCCGGGGTGGTCGGGGTCTGCCGGCCGGGCACAGGTACGGGCGGAGGTGGCCTGGCGGGCTGGTGGCCCCCTCGTCCCGGTGGCGCCTGCTGCAACGCCTGTGCGTGACGCTCGTAGGCGCGGGCGTAGTGCATGGCCGTCTGGAGGTCCTGGGGACCCTGAAGCTCCACGTCCACCCGGATGTGATCCGGAAGACCACCAACGAAGAGCTCGGCCCGCTGCTGCCCCGTCACACCAGGCGCGTGGCATGCGAGGTCCTGGAAACGGTCGGCGAAGTCCTGTACCGTGGAGGTGAAGGGGAGGCGGCCAAGCTCGGCCAGTCGGCTCCCACGGATCGGCGGCCCGAAACGCAGGAGGCATAGCTCGTGAAAATGCTCCCAAGGGGGAATGCCGCCCTCGTCCTGCTCGAGGGCGTAGTACCACGTCTGTGCGGCGCCCCGGAGGTGATAAGAGGCGAGCCAGGTGCGGTCCGACGCGAGGGTGCGCTGCCCGCGGAAGAACTGCTCGCACTGGTTGAGCCAGTTGAGAGGGTCCTCCGTACCATCGTAGGTGGCGAAGTCGATCTTGGCGAACCGTGGTGGCGGCTGTGTAGGGCCGCCATGGCCGGAGGGCCGCCATGGCCATGGCCGGATCTAACTGGGACTAGTGTGTCCTGCTGTCGCGTCTGGTCGACTACCGCTTTCGGCGGTGGAGGTAGTTCCCTTCCGCGCGGTCGCGGTATCGGTGACCCCTAATCGAGCTACTCCTCACCTCCTGTTTGCAGACCTCGTGGCGGTTGCTTCGGTGAGTCGACGATGGTGGCTTCGTGACCGTCGTGGCGCAAGGTGGTGGGCGGCGAGTCTGGATGGCGAGGTTTTCCTTGCGGGGCTCCTGTGATAGAGATCATCCGGGTTGTGGATAGGGTGTGTTCGGGAGAAATCCTTGTTGGTTCGTCCGACACCGACGCGGTGCCGCCCTCGGGCGACATCATACCTTCCTGGATGGCGTCGTGGCTACCCATCTACTTCCCCGAGTGTCGGGGGAAACCCTAGGACCAACACGTTGGTCCGGGCAGCAACGGTTACTTTCCTTCTTGAAGGTGCTGCTTGACTCTCGATGATTTGCTACTAGGAGCGTGGTGGTACTTCTTCGGAGAGGGCGCAGCGGTCGCGGGACAACTTCGTTTAGTCTTCCCGCCTATGTCTCCTTTTTTTCTTTTTTTTTTCTTTTCTTGGGTGCTTGTTGGCTGCTGCCCCAGCTTGTCTTTTGGATCGTTTGTATCGGTGGTTGCTATATTAATATAGCGGGGCGAAAGCCTATTTCGAGATTTCCAGCCCGAGGAGTATAAAATTCCTTATGTAGGTTGATAGCCTTGGACAAGCCTCTCCGTCGTTAGTAGTGTGGCATGTGTGTCTGCTACTACGGATCAAGAAAGCTGCCGTTCCCACTGGCCACTGCAGTACCGGACTACCCTTAGGCCTCCTTCTCCATGGTGAGTTTTTGGGAAGGCGTCGCCTTAGCGGCAGTGGGCTGGTGGTTTTCGCCAATCCTCACCTTCCTACTGAACAAACTTCTTGCCTATTTCTATGACGCATCTAAAGACCTCATAGAGATGAGGTCTGGAAAGATGCCAAGACTCAAGTTCACGCTGGACCAAGTACTAGAGCAGAGGATGCTCCTTGAATTATCAGAGAAGAAACCTGACAAGATCAAAGTCAATGACATGGATGCCTTGCTGAGGGATCTGAAGAACGCTCTGTACGAAGCTGAAGAAATCTTCGACCTTATTGATTATCACCGAATCGAGAAGGAGGTTGGTAATGACACCAAAACAAGCTGGCTGCAGTGGTGTTGGCAGCGCATCTATGACAGCACCCGAGAAAGATCAGCTACGCTGCTCCAGCGGGTGAAGCAGGGGTTGTGCTGGCTATGGCAATGGTTATGCATCGCTGGAGAAAAAACAGCTCCCCTGATTCAGAATGTGCGTCAGAGCTTGTGCTGGTTGTGGCATTGGGTGCGAATGGCCGGCGAAAAATCAGCTCCGTTGCTGCAGGTTTCGGTTTCCTGTTACTACGTTCCATATATCTCTAAGCCACCTTAATTTTCTTTGGATTACATGGTTTCTTGTTGTTGTTGCACTTCTGCAGCTGGCGTGGCAGGGCCTGTGCTGGTTGTGGCGATGCGTGACTAGATCAGAAGAACTACTACCCGTCGCTTCCACGGCGGCATCGGCTTCTTCGGTGCAGAGAATCCCATTGTGGGCCAGGTCTTTTGACTTCAAAAGCTTCTGTAGCTGCATATTCAACTGGTTAAGCAAGGTGATTGAGGGTGCCTGTTACTACCGAGATTGGTCTTTCCATGAGTTCGGCTACACACGTTATCAACAGGTACCACCTACACCTTGTGCTGAATTCCATCCTATTGGTTAGATATAAGTTCGGTGTTGCTTTTCATTTTTTGCTAATTATCATACATCCTTTGAAGTCTAGCCCAAGCAGTCATAAGAATTTTATGTTTATTAGTTTCTAAAACTTGTTGTACTGGTTTCTAAAATTGATAAATATTATAATGTCCGTTTCAAACTTAAATTCTATGTTTCAAAATATTTGGACACTGAAGTTTTTGATTTAGAAAATGGTTACTTTTGCAGGGTGTTCGCATGGAATCAAATTGCACTATCATGGGGCCTTTATATATTATTCTCGAGAAAAATATGAAAAAGGTAGAACATCTTATGAACGAAGCGCAAGAAATTATCTCATTAAGAAAGCACCTACAAGAAACTATTTTGCAGCCCAACCAGGTAACTTGCTGAGATGGTTGTAAGCAGATAACAAGAATCCTTTGTCATAAAAAAGCTAATGTAGTTGAGAATTTATGGTATTACAGGGTCATGCTGATGCTAACCGGAGCCATGCTGTTGCCGCCAACTCAAGAGCTGCAGTCACTACTTCTAGGCCTGAATCCGTGGTAATCGGGCGAGATAAAGACTGTGATAAGATCGTAGCAATGCTTCATGAGAGGGAACAAGATGGTCAACCTGACACCAATAATGCTCAATGTTACTCTGTTATTGGCATCCATGGGGTCGCTGGTTCTGGAAAATCAACCCTTGCACAACTCGTTTGTACCCGTGAGAAAAAGGATAGGCAAGAAGAAAAGGATGATCATTTTGACCTTGTTATGTGGGTTCATGTTTCTCAGGATTTCAGTGCCAAAACCATTTTAATGGAGATATTTAATGCAGCCACAGGGACCTCTTGCCCTGAGTTCCTTAATTATGACACCTTTCAAAGTATTTTGGAGGATAAACTGCACGGAAAAAGGTTCCTCTTGGTACTAGATGATGTTTGGTACATCAATAGATTTGGAGATAGGACACAGTATGAAAAGATGCAAAAGATACTGTTACCGCTGAACGCTGGAATGGCAGGAAGCAAGATCCTGGTGACTAGTCGAATGGAAGATGTGTTATTAGCTCTGGGTGCTACAAAGGAGAGATGTCTTCCCATTTATTTCCTAGATGGCGAGGTCTTCTCGAATTTGTTCATGCATTATGCACTTCACAACCTACCCATTGATGATCCTATTCGAAGAGGACTCGAAGACATCGGAAAAAAGATTGCAAAAAAGCTGAAGGGGTCACCGCTAGCAGCGAAAATAGTTGGAGGACAGCTCTTTATGAAGCAAAACCTTGAGTCCTGGAGAAAAGTCCGAGATGAGAACCTTTGGAATGAGACGATGGGAGCTCTCTGGGGGAGTTACCAATTTCTTGATGAGGAGGTCAGGCGGTGCTTTGCTTATTGCAGTATTTTTCCTCGAAGACGTCCGTTGGAACGAGATGAGTTAGTTAAGCTCTGGGCTGCCCAAGGGTTTGCTGGAAGAGGTAATGAAGGGGAGGGAATGGAAGATGTTTGCCGTGATTACTTTGATGAACTAGTTTCAGCCTCATTCCTGCAACTTAGAGCAGAGGCGGACGACCACCGGCTCTGGGAGTACCCAAAGAATAAGGACTATTATGTCGTTCATGATCTGTTATATGATTTAGCGGAGAAGGTCGCTGGAAGTGATTGTCTCAGAATCGAAAAACTGCAAACATTTGAAGTGAAAGTTCCTTCAGACGTCCGCCATGTTTTTCTTCAAACCTATGATGCAGCACTGATTACCGAGAAGATATGTAAGTTTGACAATCTGCGTACTCTCATCATTGATGAAGTACAAGGTGTGGAAGAGAAAGTCCTGAAGAGTATGTTTAAGAGGCTAAGGAAGTTGCGGGTACTCATCATTGTGTGTCAACTAAGAGCGTTTGAAACCTACGATCAATTTTCCATACCAGCATCTATTGGTCAGTTAAGGCATCTTCTGTATCTTTCTTTCCGGAGTGATGGTGCATTTGGCAATGTCAGGCTGGTTTTACCAGGCACTTTGTCCAAGCTTTACCATATGCAGGTTCTTGATTTTAACTCTATTTGGCAATTGGTGTGTAGCCCTTGGGAAGGTATTTTTGGCCTCATCAACTTGCGACATCTAATTGGCTCTGAAAATCTGAAAATTCCAAACATTGGCAGGCTGACATCACTTCAAACTATGGGATACTTCGATGCAACGAAGGAACAAGGCTACGAGTTAAAGCAACTGGGGAACCTAAATAAGCTTTCTGGTAGTCTGTGTATCACTTGGCCGGAAAATGTTGGAAGCCAGCAGGAAGCTCTTGAAGCCAAGTTGGCAGATAAAGAAGGGCTCAAAGAACTGACGTTGTTCTGGCTGATCGGTGGAGCTAGTCTAGAAGTTCAGACAGAGGTACTAGAGGGTCTTTGCCCACCGACGGGTCTTGAATCACTGAGTATAATCGGTTACAAAGGTCTGAGGTATCCAAGTTGGATGGTGTGTGAGCACAACGGTGGCCCAAAGTACGTGAAACATTTCACGTTCACTGGCTGGGTCGTAGAACCTGGCCCTGAGGTTCGTGGGTTTTTCACTTATCTCCAAACGCTCACTATTCAGGGCTGCAGCTGGCAAGCGTTGCCAAACTGTATCGAACACCTGGCATCACTGCAGATACTGCAGATCTATGGGTGCATCAATATTCGGTCGTTTCCAACACTGCCACAGTCTCTTCAGAAATTCGAACTGTATCGGTGCAATGAGGCTTTGATGAGTTCGTGCAGAACAGTTGGAGATCCCTATTGGCAAAAGATTCAGCACATTCGCAGGGTAAGAATATGGTAAGCATGTCGATCTCCGAGAACTCCAAGGTGAGCTGGAGTCGCTGAGGTCACAAGTCGCTCTGTGGTGGGAGAGGAATACGGCGTCAACCACACGGAGCGTAAGCATCTGACGAAAATCTTGCTTGTCAAGTGTGCTCGGATAGGTGAGCCGTACAGGCGACGGTTGGGGAAATGCATTGAATTAGACCTGTACTACGCTGGATTTCCTGGCGCTGCCGGTGCCAAGAATTAGTTACCTCATGTGGGCTTAATCCCACTTCTTTTTTTCTGAATAAGTTAATCCCACTTTTCATAGCTCATAAGCTCCCTGTTTAGTTTTTGGCCTTAAGCCTACTATGAAGATTCATTGACAGAGCTAGAACTTCTATGTAGACCATGTGATTATGAGTATCATTGATCTCGGATGAGCAGACACTATATGCACTCCAAAATGCAATGCCGGACCAGGCTTTTTCCACCGAACCTGTTGCGACCGAACCCCCGCCCCACGATGTCCCGCCGCTGTTACACGATTTTATTTTTACAGCGACAGTTTATCCCCCTCCTTCCGGTCGTGGGTACTGCCGCACCGGGGATTCAAGCTAGTACGTGCGTGCGTGCGGTTCCTTATTTTCATCAGGTGGAGGCTGGTGGCGACTGGCGAGCGGCAACCGATTGCAGCCATTGCTCCCGGCGGCGAGGGCGCTGCAGCTGTGGACTGCGGCCGGCGGCGAGCTGCTGCATCTCGGGGATTACGGCGGGCGGCGACGGCTGCAGCTGTGGACTGCGGCCGGCGGAGAGCGGCCAATTGTGGCGGTTGTTCAGGGCCGGAGCTATGGACTACGGGGGTCGGCGAGCGGCTGCAGCTCGAATTGCGGCGGCCTGTTAGCCCTGCGCTGAGCGTCTGCGTGGTGAGCGGCTGGTTCCTTACCTTTTAGGAAAAAGTCCATTTTGAACCCTGAATTCGTAGGGGTTAGGCAAAATGAACCCTGAACTTCTAATCCCTGTCGTTTGCACCCTAAACTAACCAATCCCGGTCTAAATCGGACCCTGGGGGCGTTAGCCAAACGGGGATTGCCAACGTGGCGGGCGGCGACGGCTGCAGCTGTGGACTGCGGCCGGCGGAGAGCGGCCAATTGTGGCGGTTGTTCAGGGCCGGAGCTATGGACTACGGGGGTCGGCGAGCGGCTGCAGCTCGAATTGCGGCGGCCTGTTAGCCCTGCGCTGAGCGTCTGCGTGGTGAGCGGCTGGTTCCTTACCTTTTAGCAAAAAGTCCATTTTGAACCCTGAATTCGTAGGGGTTAGGCGAAATGAACCCTGAACTTCTAATCCCTGTCGTTTGCACCCTAAACTAACCAATCCCGGTCTAAATCGGACCCTACGCTTGTTTTAGGCTAAAAACGCTGACGTGGCAACTGTCAACCGGGATTGTTGACTGGTGGGCCAAGAGCGTTAGAACCGCATCGCTTGTAGTTGTATGGATAGAAGGCAGCGAGTGGGGAACAAAATTAGGGATAGCTGGCGGCGGAGCGGAGGAGATCGTTCAGCAGCATGGCGGCGGAGCGGAGGAGATCGTTCAGCCGGCGGTGGCTGGCGGCGGAGCGGAGGAGATCTTTGAGCATGGCGGCGGTGGCTGGCGGCGGAGCGGAGGAGATCGTTCAGCATGGCGGCGGTGGCTGGCGGCGGAGCGGAGGAGATCTTTGAGCATGGTGGCGGTGGCTGGCGGAGGAGATCTTTGAGCATGGCGGAGGAGATCGTGGGCTTCGTCTGCTTCGTCCGCTCCGATTCCGTCGAGCTTCTGGCAAGGCTGGGGCGGAAGGGTGGTCGCCGGTGCGCTACCGGGAGCCCCCGATGTCGTACGAGCCGTAGAGGCTGTGCAGGTACTACGCATGCGTGAACGCGATGGTGAGCTTCCATTTTCGTTTGTTCAGCAATTTCTGGTTGTTCTTCAATGTTTCCTCTCCGATTGATTTCTGGTGGTATAATTCACAGCATGGTGGAAATGTGGCTCGGATAGAAGATGAAGCTGCAATGCCCTTGCCCAGTGAAGATGAAACAGCAATGGAGGCGATGGTGCAGTCTCTGCAAGATCAACTTGCACTGAAGAATGCAGAGATAGCTAGTACCAAGGCGAAATACCAGAATATCAGTTTAATGCAATGTAGTAGTGCCAGGATAGCGCTGCAATGTAGTAGTGGCAAGTTATGTAGTGTATGCAAGGAATTGTATTGAATTATGTGTTCTGTCAGTGAATTATAATGAAATATGTGTTGCTGTCATCATGTGAAATATGTGTTGAATCAAACAGGAACTGAAATCATTGCTGGCAGATTGATAAGAAATGATTCCACATAAATCTTGCCATGTCTGCATATCATAAACCTGATACAGGTCTGATTTTGAGCAAAAGAAATGTTTGCAACATTACATCACAACTGTTTGCAGCATTACAACATGAGCAAAATAAATAGAAATTGGCAAGCTTGAGTAGTCACTAGTAGTTGTCACTGCAAGTTAAGTACTGGTAACTTGGCACGGCAGATGCAGGCTTTCTTTTCCCCCTTTTGGATGCAGTTCCTCCCACTGTAGATGTAGAAGCTCCTGGCTGTGCTGGAAGTGCAGATGATCCAGGTTGAGCTGTTGCAGCTCTCTTTCTTGGAGGCTTGAACTTGTTGGTATTGCTACCAGCTGCGGGAACTTGAGCTCGAGATGCAGCTGGTGGTGCTTGAGCTCGAGACGCAGCTGGTGCTGCTTGAGCTCGAGACGCAGATTGTGGTGCTTGAGGTTCAGACGCAGAGGTACTACCTTGGGCTTGCTGGTATGTACTCAACACAAATAACTAATTAGCACATAGTAACTAAAATGACTGAAATGTATAACAGTACTGGAAAATAACTAAATAACTAAATATTGAAGAACATATAATGAAGCAATACTAAATAACTAAAATATAACAATTACCTCAGCTGCATTGTTTTTCTTGCTAGATTTAGTAGCTTTGGCAAGATGCACATTCTTCTTCTTGCCTTTCTCTGGATTCTTTTTGCAGCCTGACCTGTTGTGCCCTGAATCACCACACAATCCACATTTGATAATTGTGCCGTGTCTGCTCATTTTCTTTGCCTTAGGCTGCTCAGTTTCTTCTCTCTTCCTGTCATTCTTTTTAGGCCTTCCTGGCATTCTAACATATCCAGGAGGTTGAGGCCTAGGATTAGCCGACACTGGCCACATCTCCTCTCCTTCCACTGGTTGCAAGCAGTGCTCATATATTTTGTTGAACACTTGAACACTATAGCAAGGATCGATGAAATCATCAATTTGTTTGTTGCATTTGTAGATGGCACTAATTGCATGATGACAAGGAAGCCCTGCCAGCTGGAAATAACCACAGGAACAAGTCCTTTTTTCTAGGTTCACTGTGTACTGCCTACCTCTCCCATTTACTTGCTTCACTTCAAAACCATCTTCACCATTCCAGAGCACCTCTAGCCATTGGGTCCTTGCAATACTTTTCTTCAGCTTCTTGAAAATCCCAGGGCATATCTTCCCTGTCCACTTGACAGCCTTCTCTCTCTGTTCTTGAATTCTCACTAGAATTTGCTTCCTAATTTTCGCTTGCATAGAAATAATAGGATAAAACCTAGCATCAACTATTGCATGGTTGAATGACTCGCAGAGGTTGTTGTCCACCGACTCACAGTTAGAACCAACGGGGAAAAAAGCCCTTGCCCAGTGCACTGGCTCAGTTTTCATTATGTCCTGAGCCCCTTCAGGTGTCTCCTGTGCTAGCTTGGCCTTATAGTAGTTGAAATCTTGCCTGTTCGAAGCCTTTGCAACTGCCCAAAATTTCTTTTGCCAGTCATGAGCTTTATGCTTCTTCCTCCAGTTTGCATATATGTGCCTGGCACACATCCTATGCTCTGCAGCAGGAAGGTAATCCTTCATGGCATTTATTAAACCCTTCTGCTGATCAGAAATAAACACCCAACCAGCCCCATTGTTGTTAATGTCTAAATCTTTTATGAGTAGTCCTACAAACCACTTCCAGGTCTCATTAGTTTCCTGCTCAACTACAGCCCAAGCAACAGGATACATCTGGTTGTTAGCATCTCTCGCAATGGCACATAGTAGCTCACCCTTGACTGCACCTTTGAAGAAACAACCATCAAGGCCAATAACTTTTCTGCACCCAGCCTTGAATCCTAGCTTCATTGCATTGAAGCAGACATAGAAGCTTTGGAATATGCTTTGCTCCATGTTTGTTGGGTCCATGCAAACAGCAACTGTGCTTCCAGGGTTGCTCCTAATCAGCTCAAGTTGATAATCAAACACCCTTGTGTACTCATTATTCATTCCACTCATCAGCTTGTCCATAACAAAAAAATTTGCGTGCTTGCACTTAGAAGTAGAAACATCAGCAAACATATCCTGCAACACTGTTGCTTTCATGCTAACAATTTTCCACATTGGATTAGCCAATATGAAGTGCTCATACCTTTGCGCAATCACCTTTGCAGTAACCAGTTTGTTGCATCTGTTCTGCGCACATGTATGTTCATCACGAAATGTTATGACTTGGAATCTGGAAGTCATTGATCTTTTGGCTGCATATAAAAGCCATGGACAACCTTCCCATCCACAGTTAGCCCTTACTCTGTCAGCTTCTGATTTCTTAAACCTTATGCTCCTCTTTGTGATCAGTCCATATCTCTTCAGGGCTTTACACAGCTGGTTCTTGCTTCTGAATACCATGGACAAAGAGAAATGAGGTACTTCAGTATCATTGTTGTATCTTGGGAATTTACTCTTCCTCTTCACCACATGACCATCTGAATCTTCATCGTAGCTGTAGTCTTCATCAGAAGAATCATAATTCCAGTCCATTTCTTCTCCAGCAAGTTGTTCCTCCAAGTTGGCAATCAAATCTATTGGCACTGGCCCTTTAGCATCTCTTCCTGTCTTTTAGCCTTTTCTTAAACTTCCTAGCATGCCTCCTAAGCTCTACAACCTCTGAATCCTCTCCACTGTCATCAGTAAATGCAACGTATTCAGTGCCACTGTCTGAGTCAGATGAATCACTGGCATTGTCAACACTACCAGTTGTGACAATTGGGTTCGGATGTTCAGATGCAGCAACAGATGGACGCTGCGTTGGATCCAAAACCTGTGAAGCTGCTACTGCTTCATTCTCTGCCCTTCCATGATCAACAACTTCATTCTCTGCCCTTCCATGATCAACTTCCGTGTCACTTTCTATAGGTTCAGCGGCAGTTATCACAACATCTGGTTCATCATCGCTCAAGTTCATGATTTCATCCTCAAAGTCACTAGCACTGCTACTGTCAACTCTATCTTCTTGTCCATGATACTCCACATACACTTCAGCAACTCCTCCAACACAGGTATAATCAGCCATCTTCACACACTTACTGTCATCATTCAGAAACACTAAACCATTCAGAAGTTCTTGCCTAGGAATTAGGAAATAGAACTTCATTGATTCCTTCAATGAAGTATGGTCCTTCAAGAAGCCTTTAACCTCCTGCAGTGATAACTTATCTCTCTCGATCTCTGACATTGCCTCGTCTCCTCCAACATAGTCCAATGTTGGACCTATGCGGATGAACTCTCCGCCCAAATGGAATCGCACGTTCAAAATCTCACTCGGCTCCATGATTTCACTGCAATTTATCAACAATGCGCACGAAATTAACCAAATTATTCTATTTCCGAACACAAACTACAGCAACATCACCCAAAAATCGCTACTTCTCACCCGCCGTAACCACCCCCAAATCCTCACCCTAAAACCATAGCCCTAATGGCGCAACCACATGCATAACTACCAATCTCGGACGAGGAGGGCACGGAGATGATTACCTTGTTCTTCTTCGCGCCGCTGTGCCTTCACGATCTTCGCCTCCAGCCGATCATCCGTCAGTCGCCATTGTTGCCGCGATCAGAGGCGGAAGGCAGGGGCACGCGGACTGGTCGAGGCAGAGTTCCCGGGCCTATCGGAGCGGTCGAAGTGGACACCGAAGCGAGCCAGATGGGCTTAACTGGGCCAGCCCATTCCTTTCCACGCGAGCGCTCCTCGCAAAAACAGCCGATCCCGCACGTCGTTTGCCACGTTGGCAATCCCTGTTTGGCTAACGCCCCCAGGGTCCGATTTAGACCGGGATTGGTTAGTTTAGGGTGCAAACGACAGGGATTAGAAGTTCAGGGTTCATTTTGCCTAACCCCTACGAATTCAGGGTTCAAAATGGACTTTTTCCTACCTTTTACTTCGGTTGGGTTAAGATCGTACTGCTTTTAGGTAGATTTAGGTACACTGTTATGGGTTGGATCTAGCTTTAATCTGTTTATTATTAGCTCCAGCCTTGGCTGGCTGCCACAACGCTAGCATCTGGCCGCAAACTGGGCATCTAGCCCCCTGCAATTTTAGGTCAGCTTGCAATTTCGGTGGTTGGTGGCTAATTGGCTATATGTTTATTTCATTGAAAAGTTCTTCCACTGTCTCCTGATTGTCATGGAGATACCATTATCCAATTCCAAAAGATAGGCACCCGTCACCGAGTAGTGTTGATTATTGATGGGATTTGTTCAAATGGAAGTAATTAAATGGTGGCCATGGATTGTATACAGAAGCGCAATATATATTTTTGGTTCAGATCCATATGTACTCTTAAGCCACTGATTTGTTGTTCGTAATCCCAATTAGCTTTCTTGCGTCCGTTCAAGTATGATCAACTTCTACTTTCGGAGTTTTGACCACTGCCATATACATGCATTATGCACTTCATAGCCTATCCACTGATGATCCTATTCGAAGAGAACTCGAAGACATCGGAAAAGAGATTGCAAAAAAGCTGAAGGGTTTACCTCTAGCAGCCAAATTAGTTGGAGGACAGCTCCGTATAAGGCCAAACCGTGAGTTCTGGAGAAAAGTCCGAGATCAGAACCTTTGGAATGAGACGATGGGAGCTCTCTGGTGGAGCTACCAGCTTCTTGATGAGGAGGTCAGACAGTGCTTTGCCTACTGCAGTATTTTTCCTCGAAAACGTGGGTATAAACGAGATGAGTTAGTTAAACTCTGGGCTGCCCAAGGGTTTGCTGGAAGAGGTAATGTAGGGGAGGGAATGGAAGATGTTTGCCGAGATTACTTCGACGAACTAGTGTCAGCCTCATTTCTGCAACTTCGAGCATGGGATAACCACTGTGAAGTTCATGATCTGTTATATGATTTAGCGGAGAAGGTCACTGGAACTGATTGTTTAAGAATCGAGAATATGCAATCACCTGAAGTGGAAGTTCCTCCGGACGTCCGACATGTTTTTATTCAGACATGTGATGCAGTATTGATTACTGAGAAGATATGTAAATTGGACAACCTGCGTACTCTAATCATTGATGAAGTAGAATGTGTGGAAGAGAAAGTCCTAAAGACTATGTTTAAGAGACTAAGGAAGTTGCGGGTACTCATCATGACTTGCAAATATTACAATACAATGCTTATGTCTGAAAGAACAAATATGTTTCAAATTTCCGTTGACTTTTCAGTACCAGCATCTATTGGTGAGTTAAGGCATCTTCGGTATCTTGCTTTCCGGAATGCTGGTACAGTTGAACAAATCAGGCTGGTTTTACCAGGCACTTTGACCAAGCTTTACCATATGCAGGTTCTAGATTTTTATTTTATCAGAAAATTGGTGTTTAGCTCTTTGGAAGGAATTTTTGGCCTCATCAACTTGCGACATCTAATCGGCACTGGAATTCCGAATATTCCAAACATTGGCAGGCTGACATCACTCAGAAGTATGGAACACTTCACAGCTACAAAAGAACAAGGCTACGAGTTAAAGCAACTCGGAAACCTAAATAAGCTTTCTGGCAGTCTGTGGATCATTGGTCTTGAAAATGTTGAAAGCCAACAGAAAGCTCTTGAAGCCAAGCTGGCAGATAAGGAAGAGCTCAGAGGACTGGAGCTGCACTGGGACGGTGAAGCGAGTCCAGAAGTTCAGGCAGAGGTACTAGAGGGTCTTTGCCCACCGAGGGGTCTTGAATCACTGACTATATTAGGTTATAAAGGTCTGAGGTATCCAAGTTGGATGGTGGGGAAGCACAATGGTGGCCCAAAGTATCTGAAACATCTCAGATTGTGTGGCTGGGTTGCAGTACCTGGTCCTGAGCTTCATGAGTTTTTCAGTCATCTCCAAATGCTCAATATTGTAGGCTGCAGCTGGCAAGCCTTGCCAGACTGTGTGGAACAGCTGGCGTCACTGCAGGCTCTGCACATCAATTACTGCAGCAATATTTTGTCGTTTCCAACACTGCCGCAGTCTCTTCAGAAATTCACACTGTATAAGAGCAATGAGGTGTTGATGAGTTCGTGCAAAACAATTGGAGATCCCTATTGGCAAAAGATTCAACACATTCTGAACGCATTCATTGGAGGTAAATCAAGTCGCTCTGTCAATAATATCAATTTTTTAGTGTACGTAAAACATCACTTATTGCTTACGTATCAAGAGCTGTTATGATCGTTTCTCAATCTTGTTTGCTAAACTGTCAAACACCGGGATGCATGTTTGAAAGAGATTATAATGTCGGTTTCAAACATAAAGTCTAAGTTTCAAAATATTTGGACACTATGAAGTTTTGATTTGGAAATTGGTTGCTTTTGCAGGGTGTTCGCATGGAATCAAATTGCACTGTCATGGGGCCTTTATATATTATTCTAAAGAAAAATATGAAAAAGGTAGAACATCTCATTAAAGAAGCACAAGAAATTATCTCATTAAGAAAGCACCTACAAGAAACTATTGCACAACCAAACCAGGTAACTTGTTGAGATGGTTGTAAGCAGATAACAATAATCCTTTGTCATAAAAAAGCTGATGTAGTTGAGAATTTATGGTATTCCAGGGTCACGCTGGTGCTAACCGGAGCCATGATGTTGCCGCCAACTCAAGAGCTGCAGTCACTACTTCTAGGCCTGAATCTGTGGAAATTGGGCGAGATAAAGATTGTGATAAGATCGTAGCAATGCTTCATGAGAGGGAACAAGGTGGTCAACCTGACACCAATAATGCTCAATGTTACTCTGTTATTGGCATCCATGGGGTCGCTGGTTCTGGAAAATCAACCCTTGCACAACTCGTTTGTACCCGTGAGAAAAAGGATAGGCAAGAAAAAAAGGAAGGCCATTTTGACCTTGTTATGTGGGTTCATGTTTCTCAGGATTTCAGTGTGAAAACCATTTTAATGGAGATATTTAATGCAGCCACAAGGACTTCTTGCCCTGAGTTCCTTAATTATGACACCTTACAAAGTATTTTGGAGGATAAACTGCATGAAAAAAGGTTCCTCTTGGTACTAGATGATGTTTGGTACAACAATAGATTTGGAGATAGGACGCAGTATGAAAAGATGCGAAAGATACTTTTACCGCTGAACGCCGGAAAGGCAGGAAGCAAGATCCTGGTGACTAGTCGAATGGAAGATGTGTTACTAACTCTGGGTGCTACAAAGGAGAGATGTATTCCCATTTCTTTCCTAGATGATAATGTCTTCTTGAATTTGTTCATGCATTATGCACTTCACAGTCTACCCATTGATGATCCTATTCGAATAGAACTCAAAGACATCGGGAAAGAAATTGCAAAAAAGCTGAAGGGGTTACCGCTAGCCGCCCAAATAGTTGGAGGACAACTCTGTGTAAGGCTAAACGTTGAGTTCTGGCGAAAAGTCCGAGATCGGAACCTTTGGAATGAGACGATGGGAGCTCTCTGGTGGAGCTACCAGCTTCTTGATGAGGAGGTCAGGCGGTGCTTTGCTTACTGCAGTATTTTTCCTCGAAGGCGTGGGTTGGAACGAGATGAGTTAGCTAAGCTCTGGGCTGCCCAAGGGTTTGCTAGAAGAGATAATGAAGGGGAGGAAATGGAAAATGTTTGCGGGGATTACTTTGATGAACTAGTATCGGCCTCATTTCTCCAACTTAGAGCAAAGGAGCGCTCCGATAAAAGAAATGACTGTTATGTAGTTCATGATTTATATGATTTAGCGGAGAAGGTCAGTGGAAGTGATTGTTTCAGAATCGAATATCTACAATCACCTAAAGTGGAAGTTCCTTCAGACGTCCGCCATGTTTTTCTTCAGTACTATGATGCAGCATTGATAACCGAGAAAATTTGTAAGTTGGACAATCTTCATACTGTCATCATTGATGACGTAGTAGGTGTGGAAGAGAAAGTCCTACAGAGTATGTTTGAGAGGCTAAGGAAGCTGAGGGTACTCATTATGACTGGCGGACGATGTAATATCAGTTCTGGACCTGACGATCAGCTTTCAGTCCCAGCATCTATCGGTCAGTTAAGGCACCTTCGATATCTGGCTTTCCGGAACATTAGTAGTTTGCATCCTTCTCAGCCAACTATGGATTGCAGGCTGGTGTTACCAGGCACTTTGACCAAGCTTCACCATATGCAGGTTCTAGATTTTAATTATATCCCGAATTTGGTGCTTAGCCCTTGGGAAGGTATTTTTGGCCTCATCAACTTGCGACATCTAATCGGCCCCGCGTCTCAGAAAATTCCAAACATTGGCAGGCTGGCATCACTCCAAACTATGGGAAGTTTTGCAGCTAGAAAGGATCACGGCTATGAGTTAAAGCAACTGGGGAACCTAAATAAGCTTTCTGGTGGTCTGTGTATCACTGGTCTTGAAAATGTTGAAAGCCAACAGGAAGCTCTTGAAGCCAAGCTGGCAGATAAGGTAGGGCTCAGAAAACTGGAGCTGCACTGGTACGCTGAAGTGAGTCCAGAAGTACAGACAGAGGTACTAGAGGGTCTTTGCCCACCAATGGGTCTTGAATCACTTGTGATATCCAATTACAATGGTCTGAGGTATCCAAGTTGGATGGTGGGGGAGCACAACGGTGGCCCAAAGTACCTGAAACATCTCACATTGTGTGGATGGGTTCCAGTACCTGGTCCTGAGCTTCGTGGGTTTTTCAGTCATCTCCATACGCTCGCTATTGTAGGCTGCAGCTGGCAAGCCTTGCCAGACTGTGTGGAACAGCTCGCGTCACTGCAGAGCCTGGTGATCTTGTTCTGCAAGAATATTCGGTCGTTTCCAACACTGCCACAGTCTCTTCAGGACTTCAGACTAAGTTACTGCAATGAGGTGTTGATGAGTTCATGCAAAACAATTGGAGATCCCCATTGGCGAAAGATTCAACACATTCCGTACGTACACGTACAAGGTAAATCAAGTCGCTCTGTCAATTCTATCATTTTTGCTAGAGCATGTAAAACATCACTATTGCTTCCATATAAAGAGTTGTCCTGATCGTTTCTCAATTTTGTTTGCTAAACTGTCAAACACCAGAATGCATATTTGAAATGGGAGTTTGTACTGAACATACGACGACGTGCTATCGTCCGCCAAAAAGAAAATTTAAATGCCGTACAAAAAAGGAAGAGCGTGTGACTGTGAGCGACCACCACAAACCAGTCAACACGCCTGCTCGCTCTGATGGGGAAGGAGATGGCCAAGAGGTTAGGCCGTGGCAGTATTGCTGGGCCTGAGTGGGCAAACGAGGAGTAGGAGTACAAGTATGTAGAGGACAATTTGGCTTCTAAGTTGTATTTGTAAGGGCGTGTTTGGTTTCATGGAACGCTCGTCTTCCGCACTTCCTCGTTTTCCACGGTGCGAGTTTTGGCTTGTTTAAATCTGAAAGCAGTTTTCTTCAGCCCATGCTCGTTCGAGGGGGCTCCGCTGCCTCTGCTCACCTCAACTCGCTTAAAATGTGCTCCACTGCCTCTATAATCTGCACAAATATAGTTTGATTCAAAATAATTTATACATGAAAAATATGTGTGTCGATAAGTATGTTCCATTTCTGTGCTCGGTTTTGAGTTTCGACGACAATATCCTTATACGAGCAGGTAAATCTCGATGTTTCGCCTAACTTTTGTGTTGTAACTTTTTTTGTTTCGGAGGTCATATACGAGCAGATTTGAAGCTATGCAACAGATTTAGACTGCAACCAGTACAATGTGTTCTTCAACCTCTGTCTCCGCCATGAACTACGCCGTTGCAATGCCACTATGTCGTACATACGTCTTGCTTATCACCGATGGTAGAAGTTGTGTAAGGCAGTAGAAAATGTGACATGAAGTAAGATCACCACGGAGATAAGAAGGGAGAATAGATGAAACACATATATACACTAAACGGCGTGACTCAGAGACTAGTTTTGCATAACTTTTATGTTGCAACTTTTCTGTTTCGGAGGTCATATACGAGCAGATTTGAAGCTATGTAAGCGATTTAGACTGCAGCTTTTTCAACCTCTGTCCGTCATGAACTACGCCGTCGCAGCACCACCGTGTCGTACAGACGTCTGGCTCCTCAACGACGGTACAAGTTGTGTAAGGCGGTAGAAAAAGTGACATGAAGTAAGATCACCACGGAGATAAGAGGGGAGAATATATAAAACACATATATACAAGAGGGGAGAATATATGAAACACATATATACACTAAACGTCGTGACTCAGAGACTAGTTTTTCTGCACGAACGGGGCTGGCTATCACTTTGTGGGCAACCAAACGAGATGTATAACGTGGTTTTTGTCTGTGTGGGAGGTTGGCTGAGACTTGTTGGCTGGTACGAACAGAAGGAGGTTGCATCTTCGAAAGAAATTCTTGGTTTGGCCTTGGTCGGAACGGCGATGGTGAAGCCCGTGTCGTCGCTATTGTTTATGAAGGCATCATTGTGGAGTTGTGCTTCTCTCTCTTCTGCATCCTTGCTCCGAACGGAGCTGTCTTTTGCCAAGGGTATGTTGCCGGGAGAGCTGTCCAGGGGTGTTGCCAAGCCGACCCGCAATCGACGACAAGGAAACGGCTAGGGTTATCGCCCCTTCGCCGCCGGCCTCTCCACCGGATCTCGCCCTCCCTCCCCCACGCTCACCTGAGCTCGCTCGTCCCTCCAGCACACGGCCATGGCCGCGAGGACGCTCGCCCGAGCGCTCCTGCGACCCGCCTCGCGGGGCGCCCAACGGCTGCTGCCGGTTCACAAGGTACGTTCACCAGCACCCTAGATCGCTCCCTCCCATTGCATCTCCAGTGTAACTCGGTCCAGATATCGTCGCCTATACGGTAGAGTCCCGAACCGCAACGAATGAATTCAGTCTCGAGTATCAGTTCATCCGTAACTCCTCCACGGGGAATAGAGGTAGAGAGTTGTTTCATGCTTCATTTCGTGATGAATATGTTAGGTGAGGAATGTATTTTCCCTGCTCCAGTAGCCTCGGTTAGCCAGTAGCCCAGTACACGGGACCAACCACCTGAACCAAACATGTTCTGAATGTTTACTGCCTAGTCATGATTCATGTGAAGTGAATGACATCGTTTCAAGTGTTTGTATTAGACCAGATCCGCGTCTCGTTTCTCAGCCAAACATATAAGGGCTTTGCATGCATCCGTTAACTAAGGGCTTAGTTTTACTTAGATATCAGCTTTGCAATGTTGGAATCAAACTATATCTTTTTCCAATATTTGGACCAGAATCAGTGTGTACAGCTCATGTTTTTTAGATAAATTTTATGCATTCTGTGGTCTGAAAAAAGGAGTGAACGGAACTTTTGAGTGAAACTGACTATAATGATCTTTGCCGTTTTCATATGTTGACCAAGAAAACGAGAAGAAAACATAGCGCGTTCGTGATCCAGGTCTAGTTTCCAATACGGTAGAGCCCATTTCAAGGACCAACTACCTAAACCAAACATGTTCTGAATGTTTCCTGCCTAGTCATGATTTATGTGAAGTGAATGACATCGTTTCAAGTATTTGTATTCGACCATATCCGCCTCTCGTTTTGCAGCCAAACAAACATATACAGGCTTTGCATCCGTGAACTAAGGGCTTAAATTTACTTGATATTGAAATTGCAATGTTCAAATCAAACTGTATACTTTTCCCCAATTTTGTAGACCAGAATCCATGTGTACAGCTGAAGGTTTTTTAGACAGGTTTTATGCGTTCCGTAGTCTAAAAAAAGGAGTAAAAGAAACTTTTGAATGAAACTGACTAGAATGATCTCTGCCGTGTTCATATGCTCACCAAGTAAATAAGAAGAAAACATAACGTGCTATTGTCATTATTCCCTTCTTTCTTGCTGCTGTTAAACCTCTTCTAAGGGTGCCTCATTGCTCGTGCTAATCTAGAAACCTAGTCCAGTGCTGCTGGTGACAGCAGATGCTACCGCGTAGACTTAGTATCATCATCTTACAGCTGCATTGCTATATGCACACCTTGTCTTCAGTATTTTTTTTCATTGTTTGCCGAGACAAGAACAAATTGTATTGTTATCTGCTGCTTGATCGTTGAATCTCAGTTTGTGCTTTTTGCTGAACCCACTGCAGGCCCTAAAAACGGTGGCGATCCAATGAGCCGAGTCATGCAAATCCAGAAGCTGAATGACCGCATTAACCGTCCCTTTGCTGAAAAGGAACTTGCAGGCGAGTAAAGCGGGATGTCCTCCACATCAGGCAGAAGGGGAAGAAGACCTTTGTGACCGTGACAGACGTCAAGGGAAACAGGAAGGTGAGCGCCTCTATGGGCTGCCTAGAGGACCGGAATGGGCGGTCCCGTCTCGCAGGGTGAGGCGATGGGGGAGCACATGGGGCGATCCGCCAGGAAGATGGGCATCAAGTCGCTTGTCGTGAGGGTGAAGGGGTACTCCTTCAGGAAGAAGAAGAAGAAGATTGTCCTGGGCTTCGCGGACGGGTTCTGGGGCGAGAGGGTGAGGACCACGACCCCTATCATGTACATCCACGATGCTCGCCCATAGGCATAACGGATGGCGCCTGCCCAAAAAAAATAAGGAAATAAGACTATGCAGGAACAAGCTAGAAGAGTGAAATCGATATCCTGTCCAAAGGAGGGCCGAAGAAGATACGTGTCGACTGTTTCTTTCTAATAATAATATCACGAGCCTAGAAATATTTATGAATATTATATAGTCTTAGGCCTGGAGGCGGCGATTCGGGTGGCACGTCCAGATAATACTACTATCTGGACCGTGGGCTCACACATGGGGATCCGTTCCTGCCATGGGAAGCGTATCAGGTGAGTTTTATAGAAAATCTTGTATATCCTGGAACAGTACCAGACACTGTCTCCTAAGGATCGAATAAATGAGGTGCCAACTAACCGTGCTTCCCTCGCCGTCGGTGTTTTTTCTGTTCCGGTGGTCCGACAAGTTTGGCAAAAATATGTACAGGTGGTACATAATTCACCTCTCCGTTGACGGCAAATCTCGGAGGTGGCCCCTAGCGTTCTAGTATTTCACATCTTGGAAGGAGGAGAAGAGAGTGGCGACGGCGGCGGTTGGGTGGCGGCGGAGAACTGGCAGCAGGCGAGGACGAGTCGTCGTGCGCTGCTGTGGGGGTCGGCTGAAGAGGGGACGGTCGGCGGTGCAGTTCGCCTACGAGAGCTAATGGCGTTCCCGATTGAAAGGTAACAAACGAAACGAGTACCTGCTTTCTTCTCCCCCGGGGATGGTTTGGTTTTGTGTCAGTAGATTTGATTTCTATCCCGTGTGTGTGTGTCTTAGGCTGGATATGGGGGATTCGTCGGAGAACTTTGAACAGG
Organism: Poa pratensis; assembly: GCA_947311845.1. Classification (NCBI taxonomy): domain Eukaryota; kingdom Viridiplantae; phylum Streptophyta; class Magnoliopsida; order Poales; family Poaceae; genus Poa; species Poa pratensis. Next base: position 8,011,369 of record CAMZMU010000052.1, read on the forward strand.
CAGATCCAGTATACATAGTTGTCTTGGGGGAGGAAGGTGAGGTGGGCGTTATGGCCGGCGGCGGAGGGTCAGAAGCAAATTTGCCTGGGGCGGGGAGGTGGGATGGAACCGTGGTGCTGGATGATTGCGAAGCCAGTTTGTTGCTGGATTTGGACAGGACGAAGCTGGAGAGGAAGTTGACAGCGTCCAGCAATCTATGCTGACTAAGGCACTCACCTGCTCGGTTGCGGAGAGCAGCGGTGAGTGCGGTGCTGAACCACAACCGATGCCTGTGGTGAAGTCCAAGGCGAACTCAGTTTTGAAGAAGAGGGATCACGGTGAGGATGGTCCTGCAAGCTCAGAGCAATCAACTCTGTGTGTCAATCCTGAAGCTCCCGGAATTCCGGATGGACCAAACGGTGAGATTATCTGAAATTATCCCCTCCTGTTCTCTGCAGTCACAGTATGCAGATCGGTAGCCTGTGAATTTGTTGATTGCATTCAGTAAAAATCTGTATGTTGTCATTAGCCGGATTGCATTGCCGGTTACTTGTAAGGCAGGGGAATTGATTACTTGTTGTATGTGCGCAGGGTTAGGGTTGGGGGCAATGCCGCTGAGCGAACCCCCTGCGCAGTAAGAGTTGGGGCACTATAGTAGTCAATAAGAAGTTACCGTGAGAAGATGGGCGAACATGTAGTTGAGCCTGCTTTAGGGGTGAAATTCGATTCACTTGGAGAAGTGTATGCCTTCTATAACCTATATTCCTGGGAGCATGGTTTCGGAATTCGTTACGGTAAAAGCAGGCTGAACCTAGAGCGGACCAAGACAATGCAAGAGATCTTGTCTGCGGGTGCTCGGTAAGACTATCACTTGGTGTTAATTAAGTAAAAGTTGTGTAGTAGAAAACTTTTAAAATGAAAACAGTAGACTGACTACCTTTTTATGCAAGGGAAATCAGAGAGGGAGAACACAAGGTCATGTAGGTGCGAGTGTCCTGCCATGATTCGTCTTCTAAGAACCACTGATCATGGATCGTACATAACCAAATAGAGGGTCACTCACAACCATTCTCTCTGAGGAACCTATGGGGAAAAGGTGTTTTGGCCGTCACACAAGCACATAGATACTAACACAAAACATTTAGTGTGGCAGCTCCGTGAGAACAACATAAATGTAGGAACGGTGTACATCATCATAGGAAGTTTTTTCGGAGGAGTTGGTAATGTTCCCTTCACGAAGAGAACACTGATATCTACCACTTGAAGAAATCGTGTTTGCCTGCCTGCGTGAAGTTGATATTTGACGCAAAACAGACTAAGTGCCTAACCACCCATGCAAACTAAAAAGGAATGTGTTATGGAAATATTCAGATTACCTCGTGATGTTTGCACTTGTAGAATCGATTCCCTGCGTTCTCCCCGCAACGGCAGACGTAGGAGACGACCTTGGCGCTGCACTTCTGGTTTTACTTTGGCTGGAGGCAGAGGATGAAGCCATGATCGAAAGCAGAGGAAAAGAACTAGAGCTTGGGAGCTAGGTTTGGGAATCGTTGGCTGTAGGTGAGTATTGGTGGCCGGTGTGGTAGTTTCAGGAAATAAATGCGACGAAATCCGTTAGTACATAACGACTTAGTACGGTACGTAATTTTTCAGAGAAAACATGTTCCGTGTAAACGTGCAGTTAATATTGGTCCATAAAGGCATTTGGGGAACCGGGACCCGCAGCTGGCAGGGCAGTGAAATACAAATAGAATACCTGGCGCAATACAGAGTTCGGTGGAGATCCTGAGGCAGAAGGATGGTTCAGATAGTGTGATCATCTGGACCTACCCACCCGAAACAGATTTCCGCTTAGGCCTTGGCTTTTGTAAGATAAAAGCTTTTTCTGTAAACTTGTGGACGCGATTTACTTAGCTAGCTAAATTCCTCATGCTACTGGTTTTTGTCTAAGCTGGGATTTCCTTGTGGTTGTGTGTTGAAACATGAAGAACTCCGTTGCAGTTATTTTCGTCTCTTTAAGAACGCTTGGACGGATCTGAGTACGTGACGTTTCTTTTCAAAATGTTTTGTTTTGATATGATATGATATGATATAATATGGATGGTAGAAGTTCCCCATTTTTGTTGATTCCCTATTGACACACCCGTAATTTAGATGCAGTTTTGGCATTAGCACATATTTATATTAAGTTGTTTCGTATAGATGCTTCAGTATTAGCACAAATTTAGTTTACTGGCTCTACAGAGTACATATGTATATCTGGTGTAAACGGAGATGCACAAGATGTAAACTAGTGATGGGACCTTTGAACATTTTAACACGGCAATTTTGCCTTGCAGTTAGTCAGCTTTGTGATAATCATCCTGTTTCTCCATCTCACAGGCAGGCGATTACTCGTCCGGATTTTTCCCCCCACCAGATTCATGGCAAAATTAGCAGGAGTATATTGTTCCAGCAGTTCACCAACGGAGGAGGAATTGCCATCAGTTTACATGAAGGCGTCTATCATCGTTCTCTCAACTGGATAGTTAACACGTAGAAGTTACTGTCTGAATTGACACCCTCTTCTGGAAAAACGATAAGCCGCTGAACAAAATCGATGCACTGACTCCATATACTTGCCGCCTGTAGAAGTTACTGTCTGAATTGACACCCTCTTCTGGAAAAACGTGGACTCTGTCAAATTTTTACCTAGTACCTGGTGATGTATATAAATATGAAATATTGTAACTAACTACAACAGAAATGGTCGATTTTGTTCAGCGGCTTATCGTTCAAGGTTTCGAGAAGACGTGTTAACTAGGACACAGTCATGGTCGATTTTACCTGTAAACATCTTCTCTGTCGTCACAAAAAATATCGATTCTATTTCTGAGAAAAAAAAAGAGATCTGCAAAAGCGAAAAAAAGAAAATCCCTTGAATTTCGGTGCTCGTCCCATGGGCAGCGAGCACGGATTCGGGTGACGGATTATCACAAACATATTTGAAGGGTTTGTCTTTGTGCAATTGTTTGGATGTTTTAAGGTTTGCATATGGGGAATGTGGTTGGCTGGAGCGAATATTCCGCAAGTAGTTATGTCACCCAATTATCAGATGTCTTGTCTTTGAGTTATCAATAAATACAAAATAATTTTTTTTAGATAAAGAGATTTTATTACTTAAGAGTTTTAAGCATTACACCCGGCCTCTGCATAACGAGGATGCACATAGCCACAAGTTCACGAGCTCGCAAGTACCCAGTGCTGAAATTAAAAAGGCGAATTACATATCAAAATGAGAAATTGTAGATCCGCCTAAACTTCTGGTAGGTCTATCCGGAGACTATGTTGCCATCCATGCCGTGGAATAACTCCCTGGCCGCAGCCTCCAAACGTGACGCCACCTCCAAAAATAAGTCTCGGTGCTCCACACGTTGCAGTGCCGACCATGCTCGTAACGTTGCTGTACACCGATAGATAACCTGCATAAAGGAAGTATTTTTATCGTTAAAAACCTAGTCATTTCTACATAGCCACAGCGACCAAATAACGGCAATCTCTCCCACCCTACTAAAGAGTTTAAACATAGGATCCACCCCGTTTAACCAGTTGCCAAAAAAGTTTGCAACAGAACGCGGGGATGTAAGGTAGAACCTATCTGGATGGCTGACCATAGAGACCTGGCTAACTCGCACTGAAAGAATAAGTGTGTAATGGTCTCATCGTGATGACAGAAGACACACTTTTTGCTTCCGTGTCAATTGCGTTTGGCAAGGTTATCTTTTGTAAGAATTACACCTCGACGGAGATGCCACGCAAACACCTTAGTTTTAAGCGGGATCTTCATCTTCAAAATTTTGTTATTATCTTTAATATCGACCGGTCCTACGGGTAAGATTAATACTCTATACATACATAGAATCAACCGAGAATTTACTATTCTTCGTAAGATTTCATAAAAATTTATCTGGACCTTCCGAAAGATTGATGGAATCCAATCGGTTAAGCAACGCTGTTAGGAGCTAGGGTTCTACCGGTTATAGGGCGGAGGTTGTAGGGGAAGGAGGGCGTAGAGTGCGGTCGAGCTCGCGGGCGCCGGCGGCTGGACGCCATCGTGCGAGATGGGAAGGAGGCGGCGGCTAGGGATAGGGTTCCGGCTCCTCTGGGAGCCGGGCAATAGAAATATTCTTATTGCTTCCTTTTCACGGAGTGTTTACAACTGTTTATAAACGAAATTGAGATAACTTATGGGCCAAGCCCCTAACTAAACCTGCCCATTGGGCCTCCTCTGGGTATAGGTGACCCCGGTCATAACATCTCTCCCCGCATGCGCAAACAGCTCGTCCTCGAGCTGGTAGTCTGGGTAGTGTTGGCTAAACTCGTCACGCTGCTCCCAAGTGGCCTCCTCCTCCGGAAGGCCCTCCCACTGAACCAACAAGTACCACAGTCCGCGACGTAGTTGAGCCCGCAACACCTTCGCCGGACTCGGAAGAAGATGCCCGTCGGCGGTCGGAGGAAGCGCTGGCGTCGCCGCCGCCGGCTCCCCACGGTAGGGCTTCAGCAGCCCCACATGAAAGACGTCGTGGATGCGAGCCCCGGCCGGTAGCTGAAGGCGATAGGCCAGCGTCCCGACGCGCTCCAGGATGGCGAATGGCCCGGCGTAGCGGGACCCAGCTTGCACTTCGCACGCGGGTCCAGGGACTTAGTCATGCGGTGAAGAAGGCGCAGCCACACCCAATCGCCCACCGCGTACTCCGCCTCGCGATGGTGGTCGTCGTAGTAGTGCTTGGCCAGCTGCTGGGCCTGAAGGAGGCGTTGCCGCACCTCCGCAAGCATCTCGTCGCGGCTGCGAAGAAGCTCTCCCGCCGCTTCCGTCCGGCTGTGGCCGGGTCAACCGGCAGGATGGGCGGGGGCGGACGGCCGTAGACCACCTCAAATGGCGTGGCGCGCAGGGCTGAGTGATAGGAGGTGTTGTAGCAGTACTCCGCCCACGCGAGCCAATCCACCCAGCGCGAGGACGATCACCTGTGACACAACGCAAATACATGGCAATCACCTTGTTGACCACCTCCGACTGCCGTCCGTCTGAGGGTGGAAAGCCGTGCTGAACCGCAGTTTCACCCCCCCATCCGGAAGAGATCGCGCCAAACATGCCCCGTGAACACGGGGTCCCGATCGCTGACAATCGACGAGGGAAACCCGTGTAGGCGGACGATGCCGTCGAAGAAGCACGGGCCACACGCGGTAGAGTAGGGATGGCCGAGCGCGATGAAGTGAGCATACTTGGAGAAGCGGTCGACCACCGTGAGGATGACGGACTTGCCGCCCACCTTGGGGAGGCCCTCGATGAAGTCCATGGAGATATCGGCCCAGACCTGAGAAGGCACCTCCAAGGCTGCAACATACCAGCCGGCCACAGCGTCTCCGTCTTGTTACGCTGGCACGTCACACAAGACCGCACCCAGTCCCGACCAGGGCCCGATCACCAGGGATGTAGAAGTCGGCGTGGAGACGATGGAGGGTCTTCTGCACACCCACGTGTCCCGCCGAGTGTGCCATCAGCAGCACCTGGTGACGGAGGTCGTCGTGGTCCGGCACGAAGACCCGGCGCCCATGCAGGAGCAAGCCGTCTGCCAGGCGCCACGGCTCCTCCAAGTCGCCAGCAGCAAGTCGCTGCCGAAGGAGCTGAGCGTCCGGTGCGGCTGCGGTGGCCCGACGGATGTCGGCGAAGAGGGCGAACGTGGGCCCCGAGCGGATGCAGAGCGCCGCCCCTCGGAATCGCCGACGGCTGCGTCGTGGGGGGCATCGCGGCGAGACAGGGCGTCGGCCACGGTGTTAAGGCGACCCGGACGGTACTCGACGGTGAAGTCGAAGCCAAAGAGCTTGCTGATCCACTGATGTTGCGGCACCGTCGACAGCCTCTGGTCCAATAAGAACTTGAGGCTGTAGTGATCTGTGCGAATCCGGAACGACCGGCCCCAAAGATAGGGCCGCCAGTGGCGCACCGCCTGCACCAAGCCAATGACTCCTGCTCGTAAGCAGCGAGCTTAAGATGGCGCGCTGCTAAGGGCCTGCTGAAGAAGGCGAGCGGCCCGTCGCCCTGATGAAGGACCGCGCCAAACCCCACATCGGAGGCGTCGCAGTCTACGATGAACGGGCGGTCGAAGTCCGGCATCTGAAGAATGGGTCCCGTCGTGAGGGCCCCCTTCAGAGCCTCGAATGCTGCTGTGGCCTCGTCATCCCAAGCAAAGGCGTCGCGACGCAGCAGTCGCGTGACGGGGCCGCGATGAGGCCGAACTCCCGGATAAATTTCCGGTAGTACCCCGTGAGCCCCAGGAAACTGCGGAGGGCCCGCGGCGAGTGCGGCGTCGGCCAAGCCACGACGGCCGCCACCTTGTCGGCATCCATAGCCACCCCCTCGGCCGAGATGACGTGGCGAGGTAGGCGACCGAAGACGTCCCAAATGAGCACTTCGAGCGCTTAAGGTGAAGATGATGCGCTCGAAGCTCGTTAAAGACGATGGCGACGTGCTGAAGGTGCTCCGCCCACGAGGTGCTGTAGATAGAATGTCATCAAAGAAAACGAGCACAAACCGTCGCAGGTACGGCCGGAGGACGTCGTTCATCAGGGCCTGAAAGGTCGCCGAGGCGTTGGAGAGGCCAAAAGGCATCACCAAAAACTCGAAGTGGCCATGATGAGTCCGAAACGCCGTCTTGGCGACATCATCCGGATGCATCCGCACCTGGTGGTAGCCCGACCGTAAGTCGAGCTTGGTGAAGAAGCGCGCCCCATGGAGCTCGTCGAAGAGCTCGTCGACCACCGGAATAGGAAACTTGTCCTTGAGCGTCATGGCATTAAGGGCGCGGTAGTCGATGCAGAAGCGCCACGTGCCGTCCGACTTCGGACGAGGAGGACCGCCACCGAGAACGGCGACGTGGAGATGCGGATGATGCCCGCGGTGATCATGAGCGCGCACTGCCGCTCTAGCTCGTCCTTCTGCAGCTGGGGGTAGCGGTAGGGCCGCACTGCAACTGGCGCTGTGTCCGGCAAGAGATGGATGCGGTGATCATACACCCGGACGGGCGGAAGGCCCTGAGGCTCGTCGAAGAGGTCACCGTGCTGTTGCAGGAGGTGATCCAACAGTGGACGCTCGGACTCGGTGGCGGTGCGGCAAACTGCAGCTGTGGGTTCGCCGGAGAGGCGCCCCCGATGCCCTCCCACCGGATACGGCGACCCAGACGCCAGAAGGTCATCGTCAAGGTGTCGAAGTCCCAGAGGATGGGACCGAGGGTCCGCAAGAAGTCGACGCCGAGGATGAAGTCGAAGCAGCCCAAGTCGATGCCGGCACACGTGATGGTGAAGTGCTCGTCGCCGATGGTGATTGGCACGTCCCGCGCTAGCCCGTGGCACCGTAGGCGGTCGCCATTCGCCACCGCGACCTGAAGGTGCTCCCCGCCGTCGGTTGAAGGGCTAAGCGGCGCATCGTAGCCTCGGGCAGGAAGTTATGCGTGGAACCCGTGTCCAGGAGGGCCACCAAACGCTGGCCATGAATCGTCACCGGCAAGAGCATAGTGCGCTCGTCACGGATGCCAGCAAGCGCATGGAGCGAGACCACGAACGATGTCGCCTTCGTGGTTGCGGGACGGTCTCCGCAGCTGCGGGTGGTAGTAACTCGCCGAGCCCGTCGGCGGGTGTGTCGTCGATGTAGTCGACCGTCTCCAAGTAGAAGAGGCGCAGGCAGATGTGGCCCGGCACGTAAGGCTCGTCGCAGTTAAAGCAAAGGCCCTGGCGACGGCGCTCGAGCTGCTCGGCCGGGGTGAGCCGACGGAAAGTCCGCATGGCGGCCGGAGCGGTGGCGGCCGGGGTGGTCGGGGTCTGCCGACCGGGCACAGGTACGGGCGGAGGTGGCCTGGCGGGCTGGTGGCCCCCTCGTCCCGGTGGCGCCTGCTGCAACGCCTGTGCGTGACGCTCGTAGGCGCGGGCGTAGTGCATGGCCATCTGGAGGTCCTGGGGGCCCTGAAGCTCCACGTCCACCTGGATGTGATCCGGAAGACCACCAATGAAGAGCTCGGCCCGCTGCTGCCCCGTCACACCAGGCGCGTGGCATGCGAGGTCCTGGAAACGGTCGGCAAAGTCCTGTACCGTGGAGGTGAAGGGGAGGCGGCCAAGCTCGGCCAGTCGGCTCCCACGGATCGGCGGCCCGAAACGCAGGAGGCATAGCTCGTGAAAATGCTCCCAAGGGGGAATGCCGCCCTCGTCCTGCTCGAGGGCGTAGTACCACGTCTGTGCGGCGCCCCGGAGGTGATAAGAGGCGAGCCAGGTGCGGTCCGACGCGAGGGTGCGCTGCCCGCGGAAGAACTGCTCGCACTGGTTGAGCCAGTTGAGAGGGTCCTCCGTACCGTCGTAGGTGGCGAAGTCGATCTTGGCGAACCGTGGTGGCGGCTGTGTAGGGCCGCCATGGCCGGAGGGCTCGACGTGACCCGCGTGTAGGCCCGCGAAACTCGACGTGGCGCTGGACGTTAGGGTGGGCGCTGGCAGTTCGCCGGCCGTAGTGTAGACCGGCGATGGCGACGACTCGGATAGCCAGGCCGGTAGTGGTGATGGCGACGTTGGGAAGCGGAGCTGGTGGATGGGGACGCCGCCCGGTATGGACGAAACCGGCCCGGCGCTGGGCGGCGGCTGCCACGGCAGGGCGGACGTGGGCGGCGGCTGCAGCTGCAGCCCTGTGAAGGCCGCGGGCGAGGACCACGGCATGGCCGGCGGACCGGAGAGGGCGGCCGGCTGCGGCGGTTGCGGCAGCCCATAGGACCCGATCAAGTACTGTCGGATGCCCTGGACCGCGGTGACGAGGTCATTGAGTACCGTGCTCATCTCCGCGGGGGTGTAGACGGCGGTGACCGACACGGGGGAGGACGCCGGCACGGTGGTGGCGGCCGCAGGGAAGGCCGGCGCGGAGGAGGTGATGGCGGCGGTGGTGGCGGGCATCGCGGCGGAGGTGGTGGCCGAGGAAGACATGCCCGAACAAGAGCAATCTGATACCAAGGTGTTAGGAGCTTGGGTTCTACCGGTTCTAGGGCGGAGGTTGTAGGGGAAGGAGGGCGTAGAGTGCGTTCGAGCTCGCGGGCGCCGGCGGCTGGCCGCCGTCGTGCGAGATTGGAAGGAGGCGGCGCAGGGAGAGGTGGCGGCTAGGGTTTGGGTTCCAGCTCCTCTGGGAGCCGGGCAATAGAAATATTCTTATTGCTTCCTTTTCACGGAGTGTTTATAACTGTTTATATAACGAAATTGAGATAACTTGTGGGCCAAGCCCCTAACTAAACCTGCCCATTGGGCCTCCTCCGGGTATAGGTGACCCCAGTCATAACAAACGCATTTCAGGATGCTTGCCTCGTTCCAAGTAAACTTCTCCTGAACGAAACATTTGGAGGGGAGGTACTGATGCATGTAAAATGTATACATGAACTTTGCACTATATCACTCATATTCCAATCATATTTGCATCATATAACGGTTATACCACTGTTATTTAATGATTTTAGTAAATAAAATAATTGTTTCCTATTTTATGAAATTAACCCTGCGCAGGCAGAAAACCCTATTTCTTTCCTTTTATGTTTCAAGGACCTAAACGACGTCATAAAAATCTGGAAAAATACAGGCGTCGTTATTTTGGAAGGAGGAAGACGTAGGAGCGAAGGAATCAAGCAAACGGAGGTCGAAGGGCCAAAAGGGGTGGCCCATGCGGCCACTGTACCTGGCCGCGTGGGGCCCACCATCTTGGGCCTCGGGGCTCCGCTGTCGTCGATCTTTGCTCCACCGACCTAGTCCTGACCTAAAAACGCCTATAAAAAAGGTCCCCCGACGTTCTCTGGTAGGAGCGCCGCCACAAGACAGAAACACGAAAACGGAGATCTGGAGCTGCAGATTGGTGGGGGAAAACTCCGGCGGGGCGCTGCCGGGGTGGTCTCCACCTTCTCCAACGACTTCTCCACCATCTCCATGATGAAGGGGGAGTAGTCCACCCTCTGGACTATGGGTTTGTGGTGGTAACTTATGTATCTCTCCTCTCTTTGAGCTTCACTAATTAGTACCATATGAGCTGCTGAACATGATTACGGTCATCTATGTAATTCCTATGGTGGATATTGTGGTATGAGATGATTTGTTATGCATTTACTGTTGTGTTGAAACTTTTATGACTTGTCATACTTTGATAGAATATTGTTCTTTAAGAAGTATGATGTATGTGGGTACGGGATGGCCGATGTGACACGGCATAGGTATTGAGTGACACAGTACCGCCCAACATCCTTTATCTGGGGATAAAAAGGAAGAGTATGATGTGGGAGTGACAGCAACCACGTTAGCCTTACGAGGGTGACCTAGCAACATAAATGAGTAATTCTTTTAACTATGTGTTTTAGGACATATAGCCGTTATAAAAGCTACCATTAAAACATGATAATTGTGTGTACTTTATTTATAACATGATAATCACCGTAGATGAGGGAGAGATGATTAAGTGAACCATGAACCCATGTCCATTGTTTCTATAAGAGAAAACCTTTGTCTTGTCCTCTTGCATTGAAGAGGATTGGGACACTTTTACATTCTTGTTTTGTTACCTTAAACTTTCATCCATCAAATCAACCACCTTGTTCATTAAACTTGTTTAGTGCATAATCAACTAAAACTTGTGACACTTTAATTAGTTGTAGCGAATAGATAACTTTTCCTTTTTGCTCATGCGGATCGATACCTTACTTCCACATTGAAAGGTGCTACAGTGATCCTCTGCTCTTGGGGGTAATCAGGTACCTAACACCTGAGCGATCGTGTCGCTCTTGTTTCGTACAATTGCATACAGAGCCGGATACAAAATAAATCATAGACATTGGTTATGTTTTTTCTCGTGCTTCCAGAAATTTATGTTTCAGAATATAGCCATTTGTGCAACAAAAAAGAGAAGACATGCTTGAATAGTGTCATGTACTATTCACACATCATTTTTTTGTGGTCCACATATGGTCAAACAAATTATGAGAAAAATTGTGAATGCACGCGAGATATAACATGGCCAATAACCAATGTTCACACTTCATTTCATACTTCTTGAAAACTCGAAAACGAAACATGCGGGATGTACTGCTCGGTCGCAGCTAGTAGTCTAGTTGCCAGGGCCCTGCTAGTTGCAAACTGTAGCGTCTCCGGGAGTTGGCCGGGTCTTGTCCGCGTACTCATCTCACGAATGCAAGGTAGTAAACTTTGAATGACTCTCCACCACAATAAAAAGCAGTTTTGGGGGCTCTTTTTTTGGATATGTTGTTGGAGACGCTCTAAGCCAGTAACAAAGCGAGCACTGCGTCCTTCGTCATCCGGTCGCCGGCCGCCCTGTGCCACCCTCACCCTCCGCCGAGGATTCGATCCTCACTGCTTACAGACTCGGTAATCTACGTCCAGCTTCTAGTTCATTTTAATTTATGATTTCTGAAGGTGATTTCCAGCATGAGAGGAGTAACCACTGTATCAGATTGCTTAGGTCGGTATGGTTGTTTAGTCCTCTGTCTGCCACGGATCAAGAAATTAAGCTGCCGGTTCTACTCCTACCACGGCATCGATCTAACAAGACATAGCCTTCTTACTTCTTCCCTCTGCAGTACCCCCGGAGCATTCCATGGTTAGTTTTGGGGACAGCCTCCTCTTAGCGGCACTGGGCTGGTGCCTTTCACCAATCCTCACCTTCCTACTGAACAAACTCCTTGCCTTCATCTATGACGCATCTAAAGAGCTCATAAAGATGCGGTGTGGAACTATGCCAAGACTCAAGCTCACGCTGGACCAAGTACTAGAGAATAGGATGCTCTTGGAATTGTCAGAGAAGAAACCTGACAATATCAAAGTGAATGACCTGGATGCCTTGCTGAGGGACCTAAAGAACGCTCTGTATGAAGCTGAAGAAATATTTGACCTCATCGATTATTACCGAATCGAGAAGGAGGTTGGTAATGACACCAAAACAAGCTGGCTGCAGTGGTGTTGGCAGCGCATCTATGACAGCACCCGAGAAAGATCAGCACCCTTGATGCAGCGTGTGCATCGGTGCTTGTGCTGGTTGTGACATTGGGTACGGATCGCCGGAGGAAGATTAGCTCCGCTGCTGCAGGTTTGGGTTACTTACTATATTCCATATATCTCTAGCCTACCTTATTTTCTTTGGGATTACATCTTCTCTTGTTGTTGTTGCACTTCTGCAGCTGGTGTCGCAGGGCTTGTGCTGGCTGTGGCGATGCATGCCTAGATCACAAGAACTACTACCCGTCGCTTCCACGGCTTCGCCTTCTTCGGTGCATACGATTTCATTATGGGTTGGGTTTTTTGACTTCAAGAACTTCTGTAGCTGCAAATTCAACAAGGTGGTTGAACGTGCCCGTTACTGCCAAGGCTGGTTCTTGAATGAGATTGGCTTCACAAGTTATCAACAGGTACCACGTACACCTTGTGCTGAATTCCGTCTAATTGGCTAAATATAAGTTCGGCGTTGCTATTCATTTTGCTGATTATTCGTCAACTTTTGAACTCTAACCTGAGCAGTCCTATGAATTATCTATGTATTTTTTACAAAATACAAGTGTTTGGTATTTTTTAAATCCGTCAGTTCACTCTGATCTAATGGTGTTAAAACTGGCGGTAGAGATCGATGGTACCGGAAGTGTGGGGCCGCTACCAAAATTACGTGGGACCGGTAGATATCTTTACTATTAAATGGGAGTTCGTACGTACGTATGCCTGGCAGAAATTTTCGTCCAACATCCTCTGTTGTCCGTCGCGCGTCATCCAAATGGGCTAAGCCCAAGCCCAACCAAACCTTATCACCCGCACGCTCACCTCCGCACGCGGGAGTCACAAACCCTATCTCCACGGCCGCCCCCTCGATCCCCAACACCGTCGCCGCCCTGCCCGTGCCCGAGCAGCACCACCGCCCCTGCCCGTGCCCCAGCAGCACCACCGCCCCTGCCCGAGGCACTGCAGCGAAACGACGTCACGGCGGCAGACATGGCGGCGGCGGCGATGGAGAGCTGCGGCAGACATGGCGGCGGCGGCGGCGGGCCCCGGAGGTGGAGGTGGAACGACGGGGTCGTCGTCACGCAGGGCAACATCTAGGGTTCGTTTTCCCCATCCCCCGTTCGTCGCCTCCTTCCTCCGGTGAAAGCAACGGACCCCCCGCCGCCGAATCCCTACCCCCAAGCTGCAGCACTACTATTCGTCGCCTCCCACATCCCGGTGACCAAGCAAGACCCGCTGACGACGAGACCAAGCGCTCAAGATCGATGCCGACGAGCCTGCCCATGCTGCCTCTCCCAGATCGCCGTTGCACTAAGGCTCTGCTACGACGCGAGGCGACGCAGGATATGTTCTATGGGAGCGTCGTCACCAAGAGAACCTGCCCACTATCCTCTCCCAGCTTCGCACCCTACAACTCGAGCAGCCTCCCAATCCCGCGGCGGGAGCGGTGCAGTGGCAAAAGGTGTTACAGGAAGACGGCAAGGAGAAGAGGAAGGAGAGGGCGACGCGGCCCAAGCTCACACCTGATCTTCTCCGACAGTGGCCTGGGCTTCGTCCTCCGCTACTTTCCCAGGGTATTCGAATCGCACGCCTGCCTGGACTTGAGGTATATGCTTGCCGACGGTCAATTGCAACCATAGGACAATGATTCCTGCAGCTTTCCTCTCAGTAGTTTCAGTGCAATTACGTGATCAATTTGTGTAGATGAAAAGTCACTTTTGTTACTCGCTGATGCTGCCCGTTCTTGTTATTCATTTTTGGTTGCAGTGAGTGATCTGTTTGATTTTGGTACCTATTTTTTTCAGGATATATAGCTCTTTTGTTTGCGTAAATTTCAGCAATTTACTGCATATGTGGCACTAAAAGGTAAAATTTTCAGAGATGGTTATATATATTTCTCACAGTATACATGTGCTTGTTCTCGCCACTTTTTGCCTCCTAATTTTGAATTTATGTATTGCTGTCAGGTGGAGGATATTAGCAATCTAATCAACCTTTACGTTGGCTGACACTCTCGCTTGATCTCTTATTATTCGTTGGAGCAGTTTCTTCTCCTCGATTTCTTTGCAAGTCAATGCTGCAACTAATCTGTGACCACACCATGACCCTGAGGTATAGCTCAAGCAGTGCATCTTTTTTTTTCATGGGCATCTCTCTTCTTCAACTAAAATTTGTCATCTCCATGCACATGATAAACTCGAAATTGTTCTGTCGCATATCAGCGGCAAGGAGTTGCAGCTAGCCTGCAATTGGCTCTCTGAAGGTGAGACTAACCACGCTTCTGTCGCTGGTGTTACTGTCGTCGGCGCCAGCGCCTGTCCCTGCTGTCATGGGTCTGCACCTTCAGCGACCCTGACTACCCGCTGTTGTATCCATGGACGAGGTCGGGGGAACTTCGAAAAAGCAGTGCTCCCATGATTCAATCTTCCTTCACTCCCAGGTTGCCTTCTTATGATGCTCTCCTGGCACATGTTTGTTCCTCTCCTTCGTATAGAGGCGGCCTATTACAAATGAGACCATGCGTCTATTTAACATTGTCTTTATCTTCATGGTACTTATACTTATGATGTGTTCCTCACTGTAGTAATCACAGCTACACAGATTAGGACATCTCTCTTCTTATAAAGGACAAACAGTACAACTCTCTTCTTAAAGTTTTGTCTCAGCATCTCCGAATAAATAAACTCTTTATATTAGAATAGGATAAGAGATTGTTATCATGCAACTTCCTGTTATGCCAAGCATACATACAGTATATTATTCCTGAACTTATTTGTGTTTTCTACTATTTTGAATATTTAGGACTCAAAAGTTTATACACCAGGTGTGTGGGATGTGTTATGTGACGTAGTAGAATGCTAATTTGTGCCTTTTCATATTTGAAAAAGTTTTTTTTTAAGTATTCGTTGGCTTCTGGTAGGGCATTAGGAACCGGACAAAACTTTTTTTGATGATGTCTTGATATGGCCTTTCGTTCTCAATTTGTTTGCTGTTGCCGCATACTGCAGGCTCTAACTTGTATGGCTTTATGAGAAGAAAGGTGCAATAATATGATGGATGGGGTAGAAAAACTCACTTTCTTACCTCTTCATGGTCTAATTGATTTACAGAAGAACACATTTCAGTCTCGAAAATTCCACTTTGTTGTGCTGCCTATTTTGATTTCTAAATATCAGCATATTGTTTTCATTTGTAAGAGGCTGAGTATTGAAACTGTGATTGCGTATATGAAATTCGTTATTGATTGTATATTACGATTTCAAACTAACATATATGAAACTTCTCCTCGCATTTTTTCTCTCCCTGGTCAAACGGCACGGGTGGCGGTGGCTAAGGCACACGCTGTCCTAAGGCTGCTCGGAGATGGGTTATTTAGGCGTGTACAACTTCCCCTTTGATTCTGCATTTTCTTGCAGCTGACATTTGAGAGGAGCCAGAGATAGTAAAAGGAGGCCCAATTCATCCAAGGTAAGTGAGCCTATCATCCATTCAGTGATATCTGATTGTTCAATTATATAATTGTTGTCATACCTCGAATTGTGTTTGAAATAAAAATGAAATCATTTTTAACTTGTTTTATTAATTGTGCTGATTGGTGAAAACTGAACATGGTATTGCAGGCACCATAATTTTAGTACCTAGGAGTAGTAGTTGGAAACGCTCGTGTATATCAGAATGTAATACAAACTCCGGCAATATTTTGCTAGAATGCTTCTGTAAAGCGTAAGACATGGGAAGGTTGATTGTTGTTCATACATGGAGTTCTTCTATGTTATTTGTTGCTTGTCAGGCATACTATCTGAAAGTGCAAAATCCAGTTGAAAAGGCACCGACGGAAGGAGCTTGTAGGATTTGTCACATGTGGTCTGAAATGCTTCCATCTTGTTGCGGGAGAATAGCAGTCTTTGAATGTCCTCATCTCTGAATCTGGCAAGAGAGTTCTCCAGGAAAATCTGGGAAGAGGTGGGATGGTCGAAGCTTGGCCAGATGAGCACTGATTCATGTTCATTGCAATGGGCCATCTACTGTTTAAATAATAGTAGCAGACACAATTTAGTTAAGGATTTAGCTGTTTTGTTGTAGAATGCTCAGTTTGCATGGGTTAATCCGATGGCTTAAATATTTCTTGGTTGTTCTTCAACATCATAATTACTCTTTATATGTATGGTCATTAGATGAAATGGTAGAAATCTGTGGTGAAAGCATGACCCCGGTTTAATATATTTTTATCTACATTGTGTAAGAAATTTAACTTGATTGAATCAAGTGTCATTTTCCGCTTAAGTTTGATTGATGTACCTTCGTACATACATGTATCCTTCCGTATTAACGCACACGAGAGTCGAATTATGTGAGGTGAATTTTGTAATGTTTTTAGATTCTATAACTATATTTAATACATAAGTGAATATTTATGAGCATTTTTGTTTACAAGTACGACATGTGCGATGGTAAAAGAAACTTCGGTAGCCGTAGCAACGCACGGGCATTCATCTAGTAAAGAATCAATTAGGACTTTCGTTTGGCAGAACACCGACCCGAGCTATTATTTTGCAAGAAACATCAGCATTTGGGGTAATTATTTGCACACATACACAAAAAAACTCGTCTCATCAGGACGCCACCGTGGCAGATCAAGACCACCTCCACCATGGAACAGGTCTGGCTCATCCCAGTTTGAACAAAGAGCAGCGAAGGCAGCCACCGTCACCGTGCGAACCTGGTAGTGACCAGTGACTAGCGACGGCAGCAGAAGTGACGAATCGCCGGCGCGCTGGCGGCGGGGATGAGGGAGCCATACCTGGAAGGATTTCTTGTGGGAGTTCTCGGGATCGACGTCGCAGGGAGAGGCGGTGCGGGCGACGACACACTTATCTGGACTGGCGGCCGGCGCACCACTTAGGTAGTTGTAGGGCGCGAGTCCGGAGTAGGGGGGCTGGCGGCGACGAGCACTTCAGCCAGATGACAAAGCCGGTGCTGATTGAATTACTCTGTGTAGAGCAAATATTCAGGCTACAACGACATTGAAGAAGTTTCCCCTGCAAAATTAAAGGGACTTCTTTGGGTTGCAGGATTTTAAAAACGTAGGAATAGGAAAAACGCGTTATTGAGATGTCATGTGAAGTGGATTCCCACAGGATTTTGAAACCCATGAATTTTGCAGCAGATGCCTTTGATGGTGCACATAAAATTGAACACATGAATTTTGGAGTACTGATGAGAGAGAGATAGAGTAAAACTGCATTGGACTTCCTGAAGGAAAATTAAAATGTGGTTTTAGCTCATGTTGAGAATCCTACGAAATGGGGTCATAGGAATAGATTCCGGTGAGCGAGGACATGATCAAGTCGAACTTCCCGCCTAGTCATGCGCTGATGTAGCTGATGATCTCGTCATCTAAGAGGGGTATCCCTAGCTGGCCAGTGCATCAGCTAGGGTCTTCATCTTCTGGTAATACTCGGCCACTGACAACTCATTCTTCTTCGTGCCCGAGAGCTCTACACGGAGGTTGTTGAGACTCGCTCTGTTGTGTGCCGAGAACATGGCGTGCATCGAGACCTCGCGCGAGGTTTCGCATGTCGTCATTTGGGGGAGGATGTCGACGTGCATGCGAGATCAAAGTGCACTGAGGATGATCTGATCTGTACGGAATGAGATGGAGTAGCTACGCCGGGTTCGACACTTGGCAGGCAGCATCACAAATGCGAGCTTGCACTGGGCGGCGCCTTAGTGGATCCGTCGAGGTAGCCGAACAGGGTGCGCCGGCGACAACCGGGACAACTTGGGATTTCCATAGGAAAAAAATGTGTTCCGATCGAGACCGATGGTGATCAAGTCGACGAAGGAGGCAACCGACATAAGGGAGGGGGCGAGGTGGATGTAGCGGCCAAGACACCAGCGATCTCAAAGGCGAGTGCGGCGGAGGAGTTGACTAGGGATGATTATGTCGCCATGGGAGCGGCGACGGTGTGGCTAGGGTAGAGAAGGGGCCGTGGCTCTGATACCAAGTCAAAGATAGGGTTTGCCGTACCCAACTGGGTAGGCCTCCGGTGTTTATATATAGATCATAACTTGTACAACACGAATTAAATCCCAACAACCTTGGAATACAAACAGATTCTAAACCTATCATATATGTGCAACATGCTACTGTTTACGCTCCTTGATGGCTAGCGAGTGCCTAACATCGTCGGCGGCAGTTGCTTCCTTAGTCGTCGGCGGCGGCGATAGTTGGCCCGAGGGATGAATGGCGAGGGATTGCTGCCCTAGTCGACCACCACCGAACCTTCACGTCAGATAGACCATCGTAGTTCACCCGGAGTGATGCCGAGGCAGTGCGCCGCTCACCACGATTTGGGAGAATAAGGTAACGGTGGACTTCATTCACACAAAAAATTATTGTTTTAATGAACGGCTAAAACTAATCGTGTCATAATTCATGGCTAAAAAAACATACTTGATGGTACCGGATGGGTACCGTCCAAATCAAGGTAAAAGAGCTCGAAACTTATAGTTAAGTTTCAAAATATTTGGACACTATGAAGTATTGATTTGGAAGTTGGTTCCTTTTGCAGGGTGTTCTTATGGAATCAAATTGCACTGTCATGGGGCCTTTATATATTATTCTGAAGAAAAATATGAAAAAGGTAGAACATCTCATTAAAGAAGCACAAGAAATTGTCTCATTAAGAGAGCACCTACATGAAACTAATGCGCAGCCAAACCAGGTAACTTGCTGAGATGGTTGTAAGCAGATAACAAGAATTCTTCGTTATAAAAAAAGCTGATGTAGCTGACAATTTATGGCATTCTAGGGTCATGCTAATGCTAACCGGAGCCATGTTGTTGCTGCCAGCTCAAGAGCTGCAGTCACTGCTTCTAGGCCTGAATCAGTGGTAATCGGGCGAGATAAAGATTGTGATAAGATCGTAGCAATGCTTCATGAGAGGGAACTAGATGGTCAACCTGACACCAATAATCCTCAATGTTACTCTGTAATCGGCATTCACGGCCTGGCTGGTTCTGGAAAAACAACCCTTGTACAACTCGTTTGTGCCCGTGAGAAAAAGGATATGCAAGAAAAAAAGCAGGGCCATTTTGACCTTGTTATGTGGGTTCATGTTTCTCAGGATTTCAGCGTGGAAACCATTTTAAAGGAGATATTTAATGCAGCCACAGGGACTTCGTGTCCTGAGGTCCTTAATCATGACACCTTACAAAGTATTTTGGAGAATGAACTGCACGACAAAAAGTTCCTCTTGGTACTAGATGATGTTTGGTTCAGCAATAGATCTAGAGATTGGACGCAGTATGAAAAGCTGCAAAAGATACTTTTACCGCTGAACGCCAGAAAGGGAGGAAGCAAGATCCTGGTGACTAGTCGAATGGAAGATGCGTTATTAGCTCTGGGTGCTACAAAGGATAGATGTATTCCCATTTCTTTCCTAGATGATTATGTCTTCTTGAATTTATTCATGCATTATGCACTTCACAGTCTATCCACTGATGATCCTATTCGAAGAGAACTCGAAGACATCGGAAAAGAGATTGCAAAAAAGCTGAAGGGTTTACCTCTAGCTGCCAAATTAGTTGGAGGACAGCTCTGTATAAGGCCAAACCGTGAGTTCTGGAGAAAAGTCCGAGATCAGAACCTTTGGAATGAGACGACGGGAGCTCTCTGGTGGAGCTACCAGCTTCTTGATGAGGAGGTCAGGCGGTGCTTTGCTTACTGCAGTATTTTCCCTCGAAGACATCCGTTGGAACGAGATGAGCTAGTTAAGCTCTGGGCTGCCCAGGGGTTTGCTGCAAGAGGTAATGAAGGGGAAGGAATGGAAGATGTTTGCCGGGATTACTTTGATGAACTAGTGTCAGCCTCATTTCTGCAACTTAGAGCAAGGGACCCCTATCAAGAGGAGGACTACTATTCTGTTCATGATCTGTTATATGATTTAGCGGAGAAAGTGACTGGAGGTGATTGTTTCAGAATCGAAAATCTGCAATCATCTGAAGCGGACGTTCCTCCAGGTGTCCGCCATATTTTTATTCAGAACTATGATGAAGCATTGATTACTGAGAAGATATGTAAGTTGAAAAATCTGCGCACTCTCATCATTTATGAAGTAAAATGTGTGGAACATAAAGTCCTGCAGAGTATGTTTGAGAGGCTAAGAAAGTTGCGGGTACTCATAATGACTAATGCTAGTGGATATTTTGATAAAATGTTTCCACCAGACAGTCAGTTTTCGATACCAGCATCTATTGGTCAGTTAAGGCATCTCCGGTATCTTGGTTTCCGGGGTAATAAACCTGCAGTTGAACAAGTCAGGCTCGTTTTACTACCAGGCACATTGACCAAACTTTACCATATGCAGGTTCTAGATTTTAATTGTACCGAGGAATTGGTGTTTAGCCCTTGGGAAGGTATTTTTGGCCTCATCAACTTGCGACATCTAATCAGCCCTGAAAGTCTGAAAATTCCAAACATTGGCAGACTGACATCACTTCAGACTATGAAATGCTTCGCACCAACAAAAGAACAAGGTTACGAGCTAAAGCAACTCGGGAACCTAAATAAACTTTCCTGTAGTCTGGTGATCACTTGTCTTGAGAATGTTGAAAGCCAGCAGGAAGCTCTTGAAGCCAAGCTGGCAGATAAAGAAGGGCTCGGAAAACTGGGGTTGTACTGGTATGGTGAAGCGAGTTCAGAAGTTCAGACAGAGGTACTAGAGGGTCTTTGCCCACCGACGGGTATTGAATCGTTGACTATAGCCGATTACAAAGGTTTCAGGTATCCAAGCTGGATGGTGCGTACGCACAATGCCGGACCAAAGTACCTGAAAGATCTAATGTTATGTGGCTGGGTCGCAGAACCTGGCCCTGAACTTCGTGGGTTTTGCACGCATCTTCAAACACTCACTATTATGCGCTGCAGCTGGCAAGCCTTGCCAGACTTTATAGAACAGCTGGTGTCACTGCAGAGGCTGGAGATCTATTACTGCAGAAATATTCGGTCGTTTCCAAAACTGCCGCATTCTCTTCAGGACTTCACACTGCATAAGTGCGATGAGGTGTTGATAAGTTTGTGCAAAACAATTGGATATCCCGATTTGCGGAAGATTGAGCACATTCCGAGGGCAGTAATTGGAGGTGAACCAGGTAAATCATGTCGCTCTCTCAATATTTTTTGTGTGTATGTAAAACATCACTATTACTTCCGTATCAAGAGCTGGTATGATTGTTTCTCCGTTTTGTTTGCTAAACTGTCAAACACCAGGCAGTCCATTCTGCGTATTTAAAATGGGAGTTTGTACATACCACGGTGACTCTTCAGCACCAGAGCAGACATCGTCCGCGCAAAAGGAAGAGAGTGAGAGTAATGCGTCTAAGTCAAATGATCATTAAACCTGCCTAAGTGGTTTTATCTGTTCCCCATGGGCTATATGTACCTTAATAATCCAACATGGGCATCAAATTCCTTTTCTTTTTTCAATCATATGTGCTGTAAGGATGCCGTGTGGAACCATGAACGCCGAAGTCGCACGTTTTTCTGTGGTTTGTAGTATTGCAGAATGTTGATCCGCTAACTTTGGTTTATCAGCCTTGTTGTGGTACCTTCGTGTGTTCACCAACCCGTTTGGTGACTAGGAGATGTTTTTTGTTGTTGTTCTAGTTTGTGGAAATATGCAGGTCCTATAGCTTTAGTCCATGGAAGAATTGATTTATCAGGCCTGCTTGTAATCAAGTGCAGCGACCCACCCGAAAGGCTGTGGGCTGTGACGTTCTCTTTTCCTTTTTCTTTTCTTTGCATAATGAAGTGGTAAGCAGCAAATGATCTTGTGACCGTGTAAACATTTAAAAAAAATGTAGTATGGAAACTGGCTAAGTCAAAATTCGAAATTCTCTCGATAAAACTTTGAGATAGAACCCATTGCTTAATTCAATCCACTGTGCTAAGCCTGAAAGAAACTAGAGCCACAATACTAAGACATTTCCGTCATCCCTGGGTGTCTCTACTTCTAGTTGGGTCGAACGCATCTCATATTCTCATGGTGAAGCATGATACAACAACGGCAACCAACATCAATAAACGCTCTTCTTTATTCCATTAGTTGAGTCAAAGTTGGACCAGACTCGGGTACCTTCACAATCAATTTTTTACCGTTGAAACTGGGACAAGTCTACATGGTCTGCACTAGCTATGTACTCCCTCTGCTGCAAGTGGATAGCAAGTCATCTAATTTGGTGCACTAGCTATGTACCTTCACATGTCTATATAAATCCACATGTGGTAGATAACAAGTCATCTAATTTGAAACGGAGGGAGTACTTCCTAACGCATTGGCCCGTTCGCCATGTGGTTGCACGAAGTAACGCACCGGGAAATTAGATGACTTGTTATCTACCACATGTGGTAGATAACAAGTCATCTAATTTGAAACGGAGGGAGTACTTCCTAACGCATTGGCCCGTTCGCCATGTGGTTGCACGAAGTAACGCACCGGGAAACTTATATTGGGAATCCATCTGGGTGTGTTTGGTAACTTTGGTTGCTCCCATCCGGTCCAATCAGGTCATAAAGGTACAAATTTTTCTGGTTTGGTCACCAGAGCTATGTGCAAAACATGCCCCGCCTGATACTCGAGCACTGTAGAGCCTGATCACATACGAATGCCTGAATCAAGCGTTTACGTGGAGCTATGTTCGGTCAAAAAGGGAGCGTGCATAATGATGGCCCAAAAACTTTGCAATCTCTAGCATTCGCAACCAAATTCATACGCGCTTGATACAGTTTGGATGCATGTGTATCAAAAAATCAGGGTGAGGACTCAAACTTATGGCAAACATTTTCAGAAAACTGTGCAACATCTCGGGTCTTTTTTCACAACAAACTTATACAAATTGGCAACTTTTGATAATCACTTATACAAGCGTGTAGAAATCCGAGAAAAACTTAGACTATAGGAACATCCAGAAAAATTGCAACATCTCATGTGTGATTTTGCAACAAAACTCATACGCGTTTGCTACAATTCAGAATCACGTAGGCAACATCAGGAAATCGGTAGGAAAATCAAAATTGCAGTGAAATTCGAGAAATCTTTGCAACATTTCACATTTACTTTCACAAAAAAATCCTACGAATTGGTTACATTTTGAAATCATTTAGGCAACATGAAAAAAACGCAACCTGTGGCAAAGAACAAGAAAAAACCTCACATGTGTTCTCAACAAAACTAATACGAGTTTGTTACAATTTTAGACCACATATGCAACATCGGAATATGCACAATCTAAACTTGTGTTGGAGCTCCGACCTCACCGGATTGGGCACGCTAGCGACAAATTCTCCAGAGCCTCACGCAAGCTGGATCCCACCAGGCCGAACTCATCCCTCCAATTCTCCGTATTTTTTTGGAACTGATGGAAACCATAGATATCGGCGTGCAATGAGAGCCGCGACTCATCGCTCGCAAGCAAGGAATCACTACCCAAAAATGAAAACAAAATACTCGAAAAAAAGGTCATGTATTTTTTTAACATAAAAAGGTCATGTTTAGCACCGTTGTACATCACCTCCTCGCGCACGCAACGGGCCAGCAAGAATACGCATCGGCCCTGGCCCAGCAGCCCACCCCCTCGCGCACGCGGGATTGAGGCTACCGATCGGATCGATCGGCTCCGTTTTCTTTTCTCGCCCGCGCCCCCAATCGAAAGCGGCTAGGGTTCTGCCCCGCCGCCGCCGGATCTCGGCCTCCCCCACGCTCACCTGAGCCCGCTCCCTCGCTCTTCCGGCAGACGGCGATGGCGGCGAGGGCGCTCGCCCGAGCGCTCCTGCGACCGGCGGCGCTCGCCTCACCGGGCGCCCAGCGGCTGCTACCGATTCACAAGGTGCGTTCACCTAGATCGCTCCCTCCCATTGCACCTCCAGCCAACTTGATCCGGGTCTAATTTCCAATGCGGTAGAACCCATTTCTAGGACCAAATACCAAACCAAACATGTTCTGAATGTCTCCTGCCTAGTCATGGTTTATGTGAAATGAATGACATCGTTTCAAGTGTTTGTATTCGGGGAAAATTGGTGTTTTACCCAATAGTTGAGCGGCCTTGGATTATGTACCCAAAGTTGATTGTCAATTGGTTAAATACCTAATACATATCTAAAAACAAAATAAAGATGTACTAGGGACCTAAAAACAATTATGCCTAACCATTGATCGATTGGATCTAGTACGTAACCCTATACATGCCTGCCCATATTCGATCGTGGGTCTCAACTCTCAAGTAGCCGCCGCCAGGCAATTCAACAAGTGCATGCTCGTCCAGCTTCTTTCGTGCCCAACGCTGTTGGTCGAGCAACGCCGTCGAGGTTGTCTGCCCGTATTGGAGCTGTCCGCTCGTGACCGGCGTCGCTGCCGGCCGGAGCCGTCCGCCTGTGTTGGTTTTAATCCTGCACTGAACTTCTCTGAACATTGCACTCGACAGTTTCAGTTAGCTGTCAGTTTAGTTTGAGTCGCCTTTGCTTGTCTGAATTTGTTTCAGTAGTGATAGGTTAGCTAGCTGTCACGTTGACTAACTAGTGGGATGGCACGAGCTGTAGTGTTCATCGTGGCACAGTTGTGGGCATTGCGAGCGGAGCTGGGATGACAGTTCCTTACGACTCGTTGCTGATCCACGTTTCCTGTTTTCAGTTGTAACCGAAAGGATAAATAGAACAACCAGAAAAGCTGCTGTTAGTTGCACGCAACACAAATGCTAAGTGCTAATCTTCTTCTTCTTCCTCTGTCCTAGCGAGTGAGAGAGAAGAGAGAGTTGCTTTCGCAACGACAGCCTGTACGTACTGAAATCTGCTCTTTTATGTCCGCCATTTATCAGTTATGGTTCTTTTGACTGATATAATTACGCCTTGTTTCATGTTTATTCAGTCTGTCTCCAATACTTATTGAAGTACTAATCGTGCTATATTAGACTGACCGTAATTGCACACCAAAATCTGCATGCATGAAGGCATATAAATTCCAGCCTACACCTGCATGCGCACACACGCACTGGATTGACGTTTTGTTTTTACCTGGAACCACCGATTCAATATATCGGACTGCCGTTTCTGTTTCCGTTGATTTCTAGGTAGATCTTGTTCTTTTACATTCAGGGGCTATGTGTTGTTTTATTTGCATCAGAATCCTTGGAAGACATTTAACCAATTGACAATCAACTTTGGGTACATAATCCAAGGCCACTCAACTTCTGGGTAAAAAACCAATTTTCCCTTGTATTCGACCAGATCCGCCTCTTGTTTCGCAGCCACGCAGCGCAATGAATCTCGCTGAATTATCTGCACACACATCCGGTTTTAGGGTTAAAACATTTCTCTTTTGTATAGTGAACCCAAGCAATGCATGGCTCCTATGTTTGAAGTAAGAACGGAATATGTATAACTTATCTCAGCTCCATTTCACGGACCAGCTGCCTGAACCAAACATGTTCTGAATATTTCCTGCCTAGTCATGAATCACGTGAAGCGAATGACATCATTTCAAGTGTTTGTATTCGACCAGATCCGCCTCTCGTTTCGCAACCAAACGTATCCGGACTTTGTGTCTGTGAGTTAAGGGCTTACATTTACTTAGATATCGACATTGCAATGTTGGAATGAAACTGTATCTTTTTCTTCCCAATCTTATGGACCAGAGTACATGTGTACAGCTCAAGGTTTTTTAGATAAGTTTTATGCGTTCCGTAGTCTGAAAAAAAGGAGTAAAAGAAACTTTTGAATGAAACTGACTATAACGATCTCTGCCATGTTCATATGTTGACCAAGAAAATATGAAGAAAACAGAGTGTGTTCTTGTCATCGTTCCCTTCTTTCTTGCTGCTCTTCAACCTCTTCTAAGGGTTCCCCTTTGCTGGTGCTAATCTAAAAAAACAAACCTAGTCCAGTGCTGCTGGTGACAACAAATGCTACTGCATAACCTTTAGTATCATCATCTTACAGCTGCATTGCTATATGCGCACCTTGTCTTCGGCATTTCTTTCAATGTTTGCCGAGACAAGAACAAAATGGTATTGTTATCTGCTGCTTGATCGTTGAATCTCAGTTTGTGCTTTTGCTGAACTCACTGCAGACCCTCACAAACGGTGGTGATCCAATGAGCCGAGTCATGCAAATCCGGAAGCTGAATGACGGCATTAACCGTCCCTCTGCTGAGAACGAACCTGCAGGCGGTGACAGTATGAGTGGATCCACAGGCGCTGACAGGATGGGTGGATCTGATGCATTCGCTGTCACCGCCGGTGATAGGATGGGTGGATTCACTGGCGGTGACAGGATGGGTGGATTCGCGGGCGGTGACAGGATGGGTGGATTCGCTGGCGGTGATAGGATGGGTGGATTCGCAGGCGGTGACAGGATGGGTGGATTCGCTGGATTCACAGGCGGTGACCGGATGGGTGGATTTGCAGGCGGTGGCGGGATGGGTGGATTTGCAGGCGGTGGCAGGATGGGTGGATTTGCAGGCGGTGATAGGATGGGTGGATTCACAGGCGGTGATAGGATGGGTGGAGCCGGTGGATACACACCCGGTGGCAGGATGGGTGGTGGATACACACCCGGTGGCAGGATGGGTGGAAACGGTGGATTCACCGCCGACGGCAGGACTGGCCGCTTCAACATGGACCTGCTGCAGCCGTCCGGTCAGCGAGTAAAGCGGGACGTCCTCCACATCACGCAGAAGGGGAAGAAGACCTTTGTGACCGTGACGGACATCAAGGGGAACAAGAAGGCGGGCGCCTCCGCGGGCTGCCTGGAGGACCGGAAAGGGCGGTCCCGTCTCGCCCGGTACGCCGGCGAGGCGACGGGGGAGCACATGGGGCGGTCTGCCAGGAAGATGGGCATCAAGTCGCTCGTCGTGAGGGTGAAAGGGTACTCCTTCTTCAGGAAGAAGAAGAAAATTGTCATGGGCTTCGCGGACGGGTTCCGGGGCGAGAGGGTGAGGACCCCGACCCCTATCATGTACATCCACGACGTGACCCAGCTCGCACATAACGGGTGCCGGCTGCCCAAGAAGACGAGGAAGTAAGATCTGATTTGATCGCCCTGCTGGGTGAACAAGCAAGAAGAGTGGGATCAGTACCGACAAAAGATATGTGTTGACTGGTTTCCGAATAATAATATCATGAGCCTAGAAATATTTGTGATGAATATTAGACAGTCTTAGGCCGACTTCTGTAATACAGAACCATTTTTGCTGTAAGCTGGAGTGACAGTTTGCCTAGCTAGCTAGCTGAATTCCTCATACTTGCTTTGTCTGCGCTGGGATGTGCTTCTGTAAGACGCCCATGTTCTCATTTCCTGTAATCTTGCTGAAAAGATGGGTTACCTTGCTAGTAAATTCTGGAGTACGTTTTTGTTGTTGCCTGAGCTGGGATGGGTCTGGATTTGTATGTGCTTACAGAGACGTTCTTTTCAGAATGTATCCCGCTTGTTCAGTTTCATATAGTCGTGGATTCCATATTGTTTCACCTGTCAAGTAATAAGAACCACACATGGAACTAGTTTGCTGAGTGTCCAGCGAATGCAGTGTGTTGGTTTTAGTTTACTGCTAGTCTAGATGCAGGATGATGTAGTTTCGGCCTTAGCACAGATGATTTAGTTTCAGTAGTAGAACAGATGTAGTTTTGGGGTTCTAAAAGTGGACTACTTTTAGGTCCTTTGTACTTTTTTAGCACGTAATTTGACTGGCAGTTCGCTTAGCCTCTTTGCAGTGTGATTTTTTCTGTCTCACAGGCAGGCAATACTTCTCCAGTTCTCCTTCCTTCTCTGCATTTTTGCTAGATTTGTCGCAAGAAAAAATAGGGATCCGTACACTGATCATGCCTGACAGCAACGACAGCCTATAGTAGATTTTTTGTTTGCTGAAATGAAGGAATGATAAAATTAAAGAAGCAAATGGAAATAAGTGACTGAAAAAATAGGATACTGAGCATAATTTAAAGAAGCAAGTGAAAATGAAAGGCTATGCACATTATAAAGTAGAAAAAAGGGAAAGACTGATCAATAAAAGACTGCGCAGATATAAAAGTATAAAATGAGTGACATCAAATGGGTGACTCAGCGAATAAGAGACTTAGCAAAAGAAAAGGAATTAAGAGTGGCGTATGAAGCACTCATTTATAGGTGAAGTCATTAAAACGTGGTACGTTTTTACGATTCAAACCGAAAGTGGTAGTACCAAATTCGAACTGAGTCACGAAAACCGGTGGTTTTATGCCATCAGGTATCAACTCACATTTAGAGGATGTTAAATAGCAGTCACAGTCATGGTCGACTTCACTCCTAAACATTTCTTTTCTGTCACATAAAACTCGGCTATATTTCCGAGGAAAAAAAGAAGAAATCCCCTGGAATTTCGTTGCCGGTCCCACCGGCAGGGAGCGCGGCGTCGAGTGACGTGGAGGATCACTGGGGAGTGAGCTGTGTGTGGACTCGCTTCTCCTTCCTCGCAGCGGGACGTGTGAGCCACCAGCAAGAGCAGCACCGCCTCCCGAGCTCCCCACTCATCCTCCGCGGCCATGGCGACGCCCGCGGCCACCTCCGCCGCCCGCCTCCTCCGCTCCCCCGCGCTCCCTTCCCCGCCCGCCCGCCTCGCCAGGGCGCCAGCGGCGCGTTCCCGCGGCAGCCGACGCAGCCTCGGGTCGGTGCGCGCGGAGGCGGCCAAGGAGGTGCAGGAGGAGCTGAGGTCCGCGGGCGTGTCCGTCTACAAGCCGCGCTCCTACGAGGTGCTGGTGTCTGATGCCGCGCGCTCCCTCGCCGCCGCCATCGACGACGGCCGGACCCGCCTCGAGATCGAGTTCCCGTACGCAATCACAACGCAAACTGCCCTCCCTCTCGTTCCGATAATTGATGCCCGAGTTTGTTCTCACATTTTACCTCGATGTTTCACTATCGGTGGCCAGGCCTCTCCCGAGCAGCATCTCCTCGTACAAGGTAGTACCCCACGGCACCGCCCTTCTTCTCCAATCCTGTTCGAATTTCCTTGTTGCAATATGTTGCCGTTAATTACTGGATACCTACATTCTTACACTGTTGTTAGATTGGATGCACATAAACTGATTCCATAACACCCTTGTCGTGGTGGAATTGTGGGACATGGTGCCATCGCTGTGTAAATATCCGTGCAGAAAACATGTCGTCACTAGTGGATACGTACAAATTAACTACTGAGGACAGACATAGAATTTAGAATAGATTTCTTTTTTTGCTTTTTTTTCCTTTTGAATTGTGTGCAGCTGTATCGATAAAGAGTGCCAGAACGAATAGTTGTGCCCTTTTTTCTTGAAAATAGCCCAGCGGCCGAAAGCCCAGTACCCGGCCAGGAGAGAGCCTCTGCTCATATTCTTCTGCAGGAGATAGCAACCCTCCTAGTTTTAGTCCCACCTCGCTAACGCAAGGGGAAACACACCAGCTTAAATACGCCCTCTGCACACAGCATCTCGCCGAGTCAATTAGCACGGACATGTAACCCGAGCGGGGGCATTAAGGTGGTGTTGGATGCCAAGTGTGGCGCTTGTGCCTGGCCCTAGGCTGCACCATGTGGACAGCCCGTTCCAAGTTGCGTAGTGTGCTCGTGGCGCTCAGGCGAAAGCTTGGTTTCACAGAGCAGCGTTACCGCCTGCTTCCAACGGTGGAAGGATAACTGGCCGCTGCAGCCCTGGCCCGATTAGGTCCATGCGCCCTCTCTGGCAGACCACCATCTTTTTTATTTGCCTATTTTTTCAGATAAGGATCTCTCTGAAACTTGCGGGGATTTTCATTAAGAACGATTGAACTTAAGACGTAAATCTGCATAATAACTAATCACTAGTATTCCCATCATTAATTAAATATACCAGAAAACTCTGCATATAGTATATTATCTGAACATCCTGTGCTTGGAGATCCTTTGTTGTTCCCATCTAGGTTACTAGGTAATTTTATCTTTTGGAAGTTCTGTCAGCAGCATTACTTAAGGTATGTATGCTCTTAATCAAGGTATTACATGAACAGCAGCTGGCTTTTTTCACGTGGAAGAACAGCCGCAGGGCAACAACTCTAGTTGTAGGTTTTCAGTTGTATTGTTACTAAAAATATTTGTGCTTTGGTTCTTATGTTTTGTTTTCTTCGTTCAGTTTTCCTTACCAGTAGTCTAGTTCGGTTGGTCTACTTGAAGTATAGCTTGCCTGGGCCTCATTTAAAGTTATTTACTCTTTACACTCAATGGTGCTTGTGGTTCTGTCCCCTGTTTCTGATAACTGATGTCGACATATATGATATATGTAATGGCTTCTGTCCCCTCTTTCTCATCATGCCACTTCAATTTACCTCTTCTTCTAGGGCTCTTCGGATGAGTTCATCGACGCCAATGTCCAGCTTGCTCTCGCAGTCGTAAGGAACCTCAAACAGCTCAAGGGGACCCGGTCCTGCATTGTAAGTTCAGGCCCCGCAGCCCACCCTTGCTCCTCCACATTGTCCCGGGCGTGTCGAACAAACCATGCTCACCCGTTCTCTTCTAGTCCATTCCAGGTGTTTCCTGATCAGCCAGAGAAGCGAAGGGCGTCACAGATATTCAAAACAGCTATAGATCAAGTAATTTACGACTCGCGAAACATTGTGTGTCTTGTGACTTCATGGGTAATTAGGTAATTTGACAGTTTTTTTAACACTTCTTTTAGATTGAGGGTGTGTCCATCAGTTCCCTGGATGATCTACCCACCGGGCCTGTCGACACCTTCTTCAGATCGATAAGGAATACCCTTGATTTCGACTTTGCTGATGACAACGAAGGTAAATTTTTCAAATAGATCTATCTAGTACAGTGACACACACCGGCAGCACAAATTATTTTACTTGAAAAAGCTCCAGGAGCTAATGAATCTGTCGATACTAAGATGAAACACTAACAGTTACATTGTGATGCCACTCCTCTGCATTGAAGCTATGTTCTATCTGTACAATACCGAACTGAATCTTGCCAAACACGCTGAATAAAATTCATATGCTAAGACCTATTTGTGGAACTGGATAATTTTGATTTTTATCACAATTCATAGTGGAGATAGAAGAATGACTTAACATGCACATTAAAATGTGTACGATTCAAGCATAGGCAGATTTTACAGTGTGCAGTTAACTATTCATTATGATGCTATAATTACTTTGGGCAGAAATTATGTAACCGTCATAACAAAGACAATCAGTAAGTTTGAGCCCTATTTCAGTGAGAAACTTCTCGCATAAATATGATTGAAAACATTACTCATACCTGATGGGCTAGTGTGCGTACAGATCGATGGAAATCTGACGAACCACCAAACCTATATATCTTCATCAACAGCAGCACACGTGACCTTTCATCTATAGAGAAGTATGTGGTATGTCTAGAGCAATGCTCCTCTATCTAGCTGGAACTTATATATACTTTTTTGAGAATAGTTGTATTCCAGCGCTAAAATTAAGTAATTTGCATCGCTTTCTATGTTATGCATTTTGTTACCCTGAATATGAATGCGTAATTTAAATGATTTATAGTATATGTTGTGCTGGAACAGAAAATACATGTTTACTTTCAACCTTCGTTTCTAACAGTTGGCATTTCATTGCATGTTTATTGATTCGTCCTTTGTACATTACTTCTTGTCCAGGACAATTTTGCTGCCTCTGTACCTGCAGTTCTCTTTAATCTTGAACTAGACACTTTGCGGTAGGTATTTTCTATTCTATTTGATACCCTGTTCCTTATAAGCTTTTTGAGTGCCTTAAGCCGTAACATATGAACTTTAACCCCCAGTTCTGACTTGGGGCTTCTAGGATTCCCCCAAAAGATTTGCATTACCGGTTTCTTTCTCAATTTACCCCAGTATTTTATATCAGACAGCGTGACTACTCCAAGGTATGCATCTATTTGTCATTTACATGCCTAACCATCCTTGTGTATGTCTTTGTAACTACCATTTTCCACTTGACAATATAGACAATTGCAGTCACTCCATACATAGTGAACTACAGTGGCGCTGTCTTCCGTCAATACCCAGGTAGGTAGTACATGGTTTTACAATCTTGGCCACCAACAATACTAAATTGTGATTTTCATGCCTTTTTTCTCCTTAAACCGTGATATTTTAGATAGGTATGTGTATCCTTCAACTTGTCATGTTGTAACGTACAACTGTTATAGTAATTTTTTTTGCCTCTTCAGGACCATGGCAAGTCATGCTTAAGCAGGCTGATGGTTCGTATGCATGCGTTGCAGAGAGCGCAGCTCGGTTCACTTTGGGGCAGGTAATTACCGTTTATCACTTGCGTGATTTCTTTAATTGTTTTGGAAGAGTTGTCGCATCAGAATATGACGTGCCATATTATCCATGTAGGCCAAGGACGAACTATTGAGAGTTCTCGGTTTGCAAGAAGAGGAAGGAAGCCGGCTTCAATTCCTCAGAACAGGATACAAGGTCTGCAATCTCATCTCACTTGGTTGATAGGATGAAATTACTGTTCTGCAAAGTCAATAAAAAATCTTATATGGTACCAGCATTTCCTAGTACAAAATTCTTAATCTGTCAGCGCAAAATCATAAACATGCTTGTAACGTTGTGTTGGTGAACTTCTAAAGTACAATCTTGCACAAGTGCATTTTTTTAGAGCAGTACTTACTTTTACCATCTGAGCCTGAGATCCTTTGGCGCAGAATGCTACTTGGTGGGAGGAGAATTTCGATCAGGAGAACTCCCCCGCGTGGCGAACTTGAAGCGCCACTGCTGGTTTGATGCCGGATCACTGAACCGACCGGTAAATGGAGAAGATATACATGCCAAAGACTGTTCATAGAAGTTCCCTGAAAACGCGTGTCCATGAATCCTGAGCTGATGATGTAGCTCGAATTACAGAAAGAAGCCCGAACAGCAGTGATAGTACTACTATTTTGTTAGCCCACACACCAATGATACAGTGGAGGCATTGCCCACCATCTGCTATGAGTTCCGAGAGTGAGAGGAATTTCCCTCTGCTTTTCTTGTGATAATGCGACGAGTACAAGTGTAAGTGTAATTATATGTTGACTCAATGAATCTTGTGGCTTCCTTTTGTATTCCTACGAGTAACTTTGACAACTTATAAGGTGTACTGATGAGAATCTGATTTATCTACAAGAAATATTTTTGGCCACTGTTTTTTATTTAATGAGGGCGAAGATTTAAGTTTGACACTTTATCCCTTGGTTCACGCTATATGAGGCATGCAATGGAGTGCAGCAATACGGAGGCCGAGCTATATGGCTCTTGTTTTTAAATATTTTTTAATTCTGCACTTTTGTTTGTTCAAAAAATCGAAACAAAAATTATGTGTGAAGATAAAGTTGAAATCTATAGTTGTGTAAAATGTCGGTGAAGAATTTATAATATTTTGGCCTGGGCCAAAAAGACAAATCCGCAGGTCTGGATAGTGAACAGTTCGGTGATTCAAAAATTTAAAATCTTTGCCAGGTTTTTCTTTTTTGTCCAGACCAAAATATTACGAATTTTTTGTTGAGATTTTGCATAGCTGTAGATATCAACATTATTTCCAGTCAGAATTTTGTTTTGACTTTTTCGAAGCTTAAAAGTGCATATTTCAAAATAAAAATAAAAAGGGAGCCGTATAGCTCATACGTTTGAGGTTTCCGGCATGAAATGTGGGTAAATTGACTATATTGACATGAGTAGAGCTGAGTAAATTGGTCGAGGCGGAATGAAGTCCAGAAGCTTCTGTGATACTCCTTTACTTGAGAAGTCATGGGGACGTATTTAAACGGGTGCAGGACCTGGAGGTCATAAGTGCAAAAAGACCAAACTCACGGAGACTGGAGATCGAGATCGCCGGAGCCGAGGGAGATGGAGCTGACCCGCCGCAGATCCGGCACGCTCGTACTCTTGCTCGCCGCCATCCTTGCGGCGGCCACGTCCGATTCCGCCTCCGCCATCGGCGACAAGTGCGCCGCCTGCAAGGCCGTCGCGGTTAGCTCCCCTCTCTCTCACGGTTTCTTTTATTCCAAGTTTCCAGCAGAGGTCCTGACGGATCGTTTGGCTATGTTTCTTGCAGGCTGAGCTAGAGATCGGTATCTCGAGTGTAAGTAAACATTTATCTCTTTCAGAAGATTTCTGCTCGCTCGCCGTGTATCATCCGGTTTCTTGTCTTGTTGCCAGGACCATCGATAGACTGTTAACTGTTCCTGAGTTGTCTAATGCAGGAGAAACCAAGAAACCACCTGGACCTGCGCAACCGGTTGAATTCCAAAGGTCAGCGTGAGGGAAAGGTCATCGATTACAGGTATGTTACCTAGCACTACTATGGTGTTTGATGGTTATCCTATTCTAAAAAAAAAATTATACGAAAAGGTGCATTCAAACAGACAATGGAACAACAAATGGTCACAATGTGAATGCTCTTCGTCAGACAACTGACCATGTTTACATATTGCTCATTTGTTGGGAAAGTGTAGGCTTAATCATTGTTAACTTTAGCTCTGGATGTAATTTTTCTTCCTCTCAGCTGTATCATTTGCTTCGCATACCTGCGTAATAAATTTAGGACATAGTTTTACTATTCATCACTGATTCTTGAATGTTGTGCAGAGTCAGTGAGCTTCGGATTGTAGAGCTTCTCGATGACCTGTGTGGTAAGATGGAAGATTACACGCTGCAAAAGGTACACAATAAAGCTATATTGCTGCTAAGAATTATGTTACTGCACACTACAATCACATTGAGGAGGCTAAATCTTTTTTTTCGAGATATTAAACCTGGATAAAGATATGTATACCTGCATCAAGTTGTCCCTTTATTATTCAAACGGTTGATTAGTCATGTATAATTTCAGCACCTGCCTAAGAATTTAGCCATTTAATGAATTGCACTGTGTGCAGTTGGATTCAGGCGAAAAAGAATGGGTCAAAGTAACGAACTGGAACAGTTTCCAAACAGGTAAGTGTGGAATGTTTGTGGCTCCTGTTACTCTTTCGACTAGCTGTAACCATACCATGGACACTGAAGTGCTATGGTCAGTCCATAGTTTGTTGTGTCATGATAATTCATTCTTCCTGCACAGTTGTTCCTTACATGTGTCATCTAAGGAAATGTGACAAGCACTATATTAGAGCTGTATACATTTTGAAAGTGAAATAAATTAAGATTTATTCCCTGTTTCAAGCAAGTGAACTTGTGGAGTACATTTATGCTAAAAAAACATGCAAAGATAAGTGCTTCCTGTATTGAGTTGCTCTCATCACGATGTAATGGTTACTTCTTCTATAAAAATACCACCAGGGCTAGTCCTTGCTGGTCTCTTTTTCAGTGACTTGTAATGACCAATTGCTTACTGATTATGTCATTATTTGTTTGTAGATAAGAAAGCTGCGGCACGAGCACAATCTAAAAATCTATCCAGTTTCTGTGGAAGGTACAGTTCAGTACCTATTTGTCACACTGGTTTCTTATTTTCTCTTTACTATGTATGTTGACAAAACTTTGTAAATACAACTTCAGCTGCCTAGACTTTCTAGTTACTTGGGCAGCAAAAGTAACTTATCTCTTTCCCCTTTAAAAATTCATGGGGTTATGGCATAGTTGACCACTTATTAGTAGAAGTTTGTAATGGCCCTTGTCCTTCTTGAAAACAAAAACTTTGAAACTGATGAACAACGTTTTTGGGATTCGTATAAAGTCAAGTTTCCTTGCTAGAAAGGATCTTGGCTTCAAAATATTTTGATTGCTTTAGAAATACAATTCTACTAGAGCTATAAATTGGGATAACTTGGTTATTGCTGTATATGGCAATGATGACGCCAACTCGACCGGCTCACCACCTTTGCTCTCGAACATCAATGTCAACAGTTTTCAAGTTGCTCGGACAGGAGTCACCCGTGAAGTTTAACGCGATCTAAACCGGCTGCCCTCAATGCTGCAAATCCTGGCAGACCATGGCATGTGTCACCTTCTTCGCGGTTGCCCTTGTCTTTATTTGTTGCCGTCGAGAGATGGAGTGAAAGCGGGGAGAAGAGGATGAGATGGTGTGGTGTGTTGAGCGAATGATGGCCACTGTGGTGTTTAATAGCCATTTCAACTATTTAACACTGTCCTGGCCTCACTCGCTCAACACTCTTGACACCATCTCTGCTCTCCCTATTCTGGCTCCATCTCTTGACGCACCAGCAAATGAAGACATGGGTTGCCCTGAAAAAGGCGGCACATTCCATTGTCTACTGGAACTGCAACATTGAGGGCGGCCTGGTGGGGCTCACGGTGGTGACGGTTGAGCTGCCGTTACCACATCATTCTCATGCTGTTGCTCGTGAGTTTTACGCGAAAACTTAGTAGGCAGACGTGTGGTCCCATTGTCCTCGGTGACCCAATCGGTGTCTCGGTGTGTGCGTCAATCCTAACGACAGCGCGGGGCCATCGTACAAGTGCAAGATCACCGTGGAGGGCCCTTAAGAGGAGTACTGGGACTGAAAATTGAGGGCGTGCCAAGCTGCAAAGCACCTCTATATTGACACGCTTGCTTAGAACAACACACTTGCTTCAGGAATAAAAATTATACCATGCAGTAAATTGGTAATTCCAAATGCAATAAGACTATGAAAATCAAATGTGAATAAATGTTACCAAGCGACTTATTTGGTTTCTTCTATGTTCCCTTATGAGATGGACTATTCTTCATACTTGGTACTTTATTTTTTTAATCATAAGGTTATACATGAGCCCAAGTACGTCGTACTCAATGAATAGAAAATCAGTTACAATGGATGTTCATAGGACACTCGCAAGGGCAACTAAGTCTGCATGTTGCTCCTATATTTTGCTCCTTTATTGTGAAGCTAACTCCACGTTGATGACAAACTATAATTCAAAAACATGGCATAAATAAATAGAAAGTCGATAAACAGTAAAGGAGCAAGTACGTCAGATTAACAATGATGTCGCCAATCCAATAGAAACACATAATTAAAGTAACATGCTGCAATAGCTACCCTTAAGTTAGAAGACCACGGGAGGAAGACCGACTCCGAGTACCCGACGTGGAGACCATAGGTGGAGCTGACCACCTGGTTCTTCTTCCCCAGCTCTCATGCTGCTCACCCTGAACCCCAGCAGCACTTCTCGACAGCGCCCGCCCTGCCACTGTGTGTTAGGCGAAGGCAAGGAGGGCAAGTAGAGATGCTCCCAGATCTGGACGTCAAGGAGATTTAACATTCCACTGGAAGACAGGATTTGGGATACCTCCAGACTGAGTAAAGTCCAACCACATAGATGAGCCCAGACGCCAGTGCCCATTTGCGGCAGAGGCACTCAGAGCGCTCCCAGGAAAAGGCTTCAAGTTGTAGGGTGCCCTTTACCTTTCTTTGCTTTTGAAAAATTCTATTGACTATCGAGTACCATTCAGCCACCAAGACTTCTAGTTAGTTGGGCAAATAAAGGACCCCTTAAAAATTCAGTGCTAAATCTCTAGTTGCTGGATGTAACATATTTTATACGGCACACCCAATCTCTTATAGTACAAGTTTGTCACAGTGCTTGTCCTCTGAATAATTAATTTGTTTGTATAAGCTTAAGTTTTCTTTGTAAACCTCTCTGAAAGAGTTTCCTAGGTGAAAAGGCCTCGGTTTCACAAAGAATTGTATCGCTTTGGGAATGCAAATTTACTAGTTGTCTAACGACGGCCCTCTACCTTTCTTGCCTTTTGAAGAATTGTATTGACTATCGATTATTAAGTGGATTACAAGGTCAAATATAATTATTAAGTGGATGACTGGATGCACTGAGCCACTGACAAAGTTCATCCATGGTGCAGGTTACTGGAGGAAACTGAGGACGAGGTACTTTTCTTGTCTAGAATCACATCACCCTTCAGACAGTATTTTGCACTTTGATTTTGGCAAATAGCATATAAATTTTCAGTTATGCGTTAGCTATGTGTAAATATTTTTTAACTATTAGGATATTTAAATATGTTGTCACAAGGCCTAATTTAGGTTATTTTTCCTGTTGCAGCTTGCTGAGTGGTTAAAAACAAGCTCCGCGGAATCAGGGAACGTGAGCCAGGCACTTTGCGGAGATATCAGCAAACACTGTCGGTCAACACGGTATATCTCACAGATATCAGCATATAAATAAATCAGCTGATTCATGTACAAGTCCTTTTTCTGCTCTGAACTAACTCAGAGCTTGCTAACGTCTTTTCACTGTTTCCCTCTCCTCACTGCTATCTCCAGCGCGACTACCCCAATCGACGATGAACTATAACAGCACGCATTGAGGATTTGAGGCGCCCTATCTACTCAGACTAGGCAAAGCAGCTGAAGGTCTGGGAAAGCGTGAGAAAAGAAGGTGCATTTGTCTATGATTACCATTCCTGTAGGAAATGAACTGTGATATCCCAGCGTCTGCGATTTGTCGCCCACATTGATGTGTTACAGAGGGTCTTACAGCTTCTATATATGGACTAATCTGTCTAGAACATTGAGAAATTTTTGTATACTGGATCGCAGCTAGCCACATTGATCTGTTGAGCTGATTGGGATGCTTGCAATGCCTTTGTTGAAAGACGAGGAATATGCTTCCTGTGACAGCTGATTCTCCTACTTGAGCGATCACAATGGGTTGGCGGCCCTGAAGGTTGGGTGCAGGAGCCGGCCAATCTCCCCATCGGCAGCGTCCATTGACCGTCCGGTATCGTTCTTGATTCGCCGCACGGCCGTGCTGTTGAGCGACTCGTGCTGGAAGCCGTAGAGCTTGAGTATCTGGTCGTCGGCGAAGTTGAGCGCGCGTTCCATGCCTTGCCGGCACGGCGAGGCGTCATAGCTCGCGGCCTGCTCCCTGCTCCCTCCAAGTGCGTGACGAGCGGCCACTGGCAGTTCCGGAGCACGAAGCTGCCGGCGTTGGTGCCGAGCCAGCCCTTGGCGCCGTACACGGCCTCGTCCCAGCCGTGGATCAGCAGGTTGTGCCGTGCGTACCCGCCCCACGGTGGGTCGAGCAGTATGTCCGTGAACACCACGTCGGAGTCCACCCACCAGAGGAGCTCCGTCTCCGGGTGCGCCACCATCAGCGCGCGCAGAAGCGGCAGCTTCGTCCAGGACCCGTTCATCTCGGCGTCCAGCACCGCGTTGCTGTAGAAGACGTCGAAGCCGTGGACGCGGCAGTAGTCCGCCTTGTTCTTGAACGCGCGGAGGAGCACGTGGTCGCCTTCGGGCTTGCTGCACCGGCGCGGCGACGAACCGGTGACCACCAGCACGCGCGGTCGCCCCGGCGCCACCAAGGCCGGGAACCCCGGGTGCGCGGCGAGCCACGCCGCTCTGCGGGCGTCGTAGTCCGTCACGGCCGGCCCGAGCGTGTACGGCTTGTCGGTCAGTTGGCGCAGCGGCGGGAGCTTCTCCCGCCGCTACTCCTCGCTGGGAACAGCCACGGCGAGCTTAGGCGGCGCGTTCGCGGGAGCGCTGGCCGTACTCGATGCGGATGCGTGGGAGCGCCACGTCGGACGTGAACAGGAATAGCCCGCACGGCGCGGCGATGAACAGGACGACCGTAACGATCGGGACCGTGAACGTCGGCTTCTTCCTGGCTCACCGCTCCGCCGCTACTTGCCCGCGTGCCAGACGCGACATGCAAGCGCCCTACACGCTCTACTCTACTGGTATGATTGTCCCGCTAACCCCTAGTTAAATCAAAGAGGCGAGGGTTTATGTGACGGCGACCGGCGCCGGCTGGTTTTGGCGTCCTTGTGAAGGCCTGCACAGAAGAATATATTCCTGTCATGCGGTGGTTGTCATCTGGCCTGCCGATTATGCGCGTGTGTAAAAATGGAAGGCGCATGCATGTGAGGTGGACGTTTAAGAAAAGCCCAAATCGCGTAGCCAAGCAACACAAGTAAATACATTTCCTAATTGCACAAAGACGCCTAGTAAGGAAGGTTGGGCATCAAAAACGTTCAAATCCAAAACACATTAAGGGCAAAGACCTCGGAAACCCAAATCTGACTCATAATAGAGCATTGTCTCATGTTAACGGACTGATCACCAATTACAGAAATGCAACATGTGTGCAGCTGGGTAATGGTGTCTCCTGCTCTCTTCTCACTCACAACAAAGGCCCAATATTTCGGTGGCGGACTGCTGGCACAATGGAGTTTGGGTCATCCCACTGAATCATGTTACATCAGACATTGCTGAGAGGGAGAGGGAGAACACTACGTAAAAGTTCATGAACTGGGGAGGAGTTGATCATATAGTGGCTTCCACAATTTGGAAATGTGCAGCACTGAAAAAAAGGAAAAATGTTTGCTTGGCTCTTGGTGAAGGGGAGGATCAAGGTGAGATCACTACTGCACAAACAACAAATCGTTGATGATGATAATTGCACCTTCGGCTGTCAGACTTCAGAAACGGCGGAGCACTTTGCGCTGGAATGTGGGTGTACTAAGCAAATTTTGACTGGACTGGGGATACGTTTTAATGAAGTATCTAAGCTGGAAGACATTTATATATGGTGTTGCTAGAAAACAGTGTACCAGAGAAAAAGAGCAGGCTTGGGATATGGTGATAACAGCGGTACTTTGGAATATCTGGCTCTCTAGGAACAGCAAACTTTTTTATGATATTGAGCAGCCCATCCAAACTGCGGTCAGGTGTTTCTTTGAGTCTATCACACTTTGGTCGCGCAGCTCAAAGAAGGAGAATGAAGCTGTTAAGCAATGGATAGCTGAATGGCCGACCTACGGCCTTCCAGCCGGCTGGCTTTTGTGTGAAATTTGACAAAATTAACCCTTTGCCCAAACTTTATCAAAAATAACCCTTTTTTCAAAAAAAATCGAAATCTAACCCTTTTGTGTGGCTCCCGTATCGGGGGCGCCACACGTGATGGTGCAACTCCCCCACCTGGGGCGCCACACATGTAGGCACCGCGCCCCGTCTGGGGCGCCACACACTGCCAGCGTGGCAAGGCGGGCCCCAGCCCTGGTTAAGTAGCGCCGGCCACTGGGGCGCCACACCTTCATGTGTGGCGCCGGCGTCGGGGCGCCACACTTTCTGTAAAATTAACAAGCCCCAGCCCGTGCCCCACCAGCTTTTTCTTTTCCCTCACTCTCTTCTCTCACAAAAGCAAGGAAGAGCACTCCCCCCAACACACCCCAACACCCCCCCTCAAATCCATCCTTTTGGGTGTGATTTTTCCGTGGATTTCGGCTCCTACGTGCAAGAAGGTACTCTCCCCATCCTCCTTCTTTTTGTCCAATAGAAATCTTCCAATTTGGAGACATTGTGTAGATCTTGGAAACCCTAGAATTTGAATATGAGGACAAATTTGTGGTTATTTGTTGATAATATTGGTCAATGTGTGTGGGTATGATGGATATGAAGTGTTGGGGTGTTGATTGTAGGTTAGGGTTAGGGTTTTTGTTAGATGTAGTTAGTGAGCTAGATTTAGTTAGGGTTAGTGCATAATGACTTGACTTAAAATTAAGATAAGTAAATTATTTTGTTTGAAATGCATAGCTTAGTGCAATGTATCAATCATTTGATGCATTCGGTTGTTGTAAAAATTAGATGGAGAAATGGTTAGTGTTCATCATGTGGACAAGGAGGCCTTTTTGAAAGGCAATGTGGAGCATGACTCGGAGGAGAAAGTGGTGGTGTTTGGCCATAGTCCTAGCTATGCCGAGGTTGTGGAGAGAGTGCGGATTGCATTGAATTGGACGGATCCAAATGATGTTCTTTCTTTGGAGGGAAGGCATAATGTTGGGTTCGGAATGCACATTCGTTGGAAGATTATGCCTCTCAACTCCGAGTTGTGTTGGAGTGCATATAAGGAGACGGTGCGGCATCTCAAGACAAG
Organism: Poa pratensis; assembly: GCA_947311845.1. NCBI lineage: Eukaryota > Viridiplantae > Streptophyta > Magnoliopsida > Poales > Poaceae > Poa > Poa pratensis. Next base: position 8,053,276 of record CAMZMU010000052.1, read on the forward strand.
GCTCTTGAGTTGTTTGCCACCAAGACGTTTGACTTGAACCGGTGTGCCTCCGAACATGACGTTAGGAGGCCGGTTCAAAATGAGCCACCTCATGCGCATGAAGTGTACTATCCAACGTCGAGTCCACCTCCAATGACTCAACATGATTTTAGCCAACCAACAATGACCGAACACGAAAGGAGCCAACCTTCAAGCCCAATTCAAAGTGACCAATATGAAGAATCGGAGGAGGAGAGCGACGCATCGGAGTATGATCTTCATAAAAATGATATTGGTGATGTGGAGACAAATTGTAGGCATGAGGACATGGACCATGACATCCCTTATAACCGATGCTATGCATCGGACTCGGATGACGACGGTCCCGAAGAAGATGTTGATGAAGATGGGTTCACTGCTAAAGAAGCCGAAATATTCAAGAAGGTAGTGGGCCGGGATCATCGAACACCATTGTTCCGTGATCTTAGTCTCGCCGATAAAGCCGTGGTTGATGGTGGCACGAGTAAAATTCTTGAACCAAGGCCAACTTCGAAGAAGGATCGTAATCCCAAAAACTATGGAATTGCTGAGGGAGTGAAGTTTGAAAGCTTGTTGGAATTGAAGACATGGCTCAAGGAGTATGCGGTTAAGTACTTTAGACCATACAAAGTGGTTCACTCGGATGTCAAGAAGCGTTACACGGTTAAGTGTGATGACGCGCATAATGGGTGCCCGTGGATTGTGCGTGCAAGACCTATCAAGGGAACCTCTCAATGGGTTCTAAAAAAATGTGTGTCAACTCACATGTGTAGTGGCAATGATGATGATGATGACAAGGATGCGAAGGACATTCATCGGCAACTAACCTCCGATTTCATCGGCTATAGACTTTCCAATTCCATAGAGGCATTCCCCACTTTTTCGGTGAGGGCTATCATGGACACGGTGAAAGACATGTTTGGTTACTCGGTGAAGTATGGGAAGGCATGGAGGGCCAAGCAAGCCGCATTCAAGATGTTGTATGGTGACTGGGAGGAAGCATACAACCGACTTCCTAGATTGTTGGGAGCTATGGCTGCTACAAATCCGGACATGGTTACGTGTGTGGAGCCCTTTGGCCAAAAGACTAGGGATTACAACGGTGCAACCGTCCGTGTCTTTGGCCGTGCATTTTGGGCTTTCGGGCAATGCATAAGGGCATTCAAGCATTGTAGACCGGTTGTCTCCGTGGATGGCACATTCTTGACAGGCCAGTACAGGGGCACACTTTTGATTGCCGTAGCTCATGATGCTAACGACCGGTTGTTGCCGTTGGCTTTTGCTTTGGTGACGGCGGAGAACCAGGACAACTGGGAGTGGTTCATGGGTCTAGTGAGAACAAAGGTATTTGAGCCTCAAAGAGAGGTATGTGTCATCTCGGACCGCCACCAAGGCATACTCAATGCGGTGGAGATTGATATTCCCGGGCATGCTCCTTTGCACCATCGATGGTGCGTGAGGCATTTTGTGTCCAACTTCTATAGGGCATGCGGAAATAAGGAGCTATCTGATGATCTAAAAGATTGTTGTCTCGCTTTCACCGAGCGGCATTTTGTGAGATTGTACAACAGGTTGCTAACTCTCACATCGCCGGGGGGTCGAGAGTTCCTAGATAGGCATGCGTCTATGAGGCACAAGTGGACTAGAGCATTTGACACGACGGTAGGAGGTACGGTGACATGACAAGCAACATGGCAGAATGTTTCAACAATGTGCTCAGAGGAGTCCGTGGGTTGCCCGTGACAGCAATAGTTCAATACACATTCGACAAGTTGAATGAGTATTTTCAAAAATATAGTGAGGAAACGTTTGAGCAGATGGAAGGGAAGAACAAGCACAAGAAGAAGTACAAGTATCCACCTGAAGCTGACAAATGGATGACATACCAGTTAAGGAAGGCGGAGACCAATACAGCCCAATGTTTTGACAACAACGAGTGGATTTACCAAGTCAATGAGCCAGGAGGCACCACGGTAGGTGGTGTGCAACACGGAGGGCGTGCGTGCAAAGTCTTGCTAAAGCAATGTTTGTGCTCGTGCCAGAGGCCTCAGTTGCTTCATCTCCCTTGCTCGCACTTGCGGACGGCGGCACGCATTAGAAAAGTGGGATACGTTGATCCGGTTAGGTTGTCCGAGTACTCGATCGAGGCTACCAAGGAGACATGGGCGGGCAGATTTGAACCTTACTTTGACCAATCACAATGGCCAGAATATCATGGCATTCAACTATGGCCCGATCCAATACTGAAGGTGACGAACGGGGAAGACGGAAGACAAAACGTTTTAGAAATGACATGGACGCATGGGGTGCAGGAGGTCTCCGAGAGTGGGGCAACCAACATTTTCAGGAGCCTAGTGTGGCTGCCCGTTGTGGAGAATGCAATGGTGGTGGGCACAACGCTAGAGGCTGTGGTCGAAACAAGAGATCGAAAGGTGTCCAACATGGTGGCGGTGGTGGTGGCGGTGGTAGCACAAGCCACCATGATCATTCTCAACATGGCGGTGGCGGTGGTAGCACAAGCCATCATGATCATTCTCAACATGGCGGTGGCGGTGGTAGCACAAGCCACCATGGTCATTCTCAACATGGCGGTGGCGGTGGCGGTGGCGGTGGTAGCACAAGCCACCATGGTCATTCTCAACATGGCGGTGGCGGTGGTAGCACAAGCCACCATGGTGGTAGCCAACATGGTCATTCTCAACATGGCGGTGGCGGTGGTAGCACAAGCCACCATGGTGGTAGCCAACATGGTCATTCTCATCGTGGCGGTGGCGGTGGCGGTAGGCGTACATCAATGTTGACGAGCTAAGAGGGGGTAGGCGTCGTGGCCGTAGAGGTGGTAGACATAGATGATTGGTATGACTGAAATTTATTTGGTTGTTATTTCTTATTTTCAATTGTTCCATTTTACTGTCAACTAAGTTCAAACTTGCAATTTTGTAGGGATGGTTCTTATTTTCAATTGTTCCATTTTACTGTCAACTAAGTTCAAACTTGCAATTTTGTAGGATGGACTGTTCCGATCTGAAGGAGAAGCCGGTGGCATGGCAACACAGCATTGACAGTCGAGTCGGGCACGATGCGCCGACTTGTTGGTGTGGTGACGTTTGCAAGATGAAGCAGTCCAGCGATTGGGACGATAGAAGAGGAAGGAGGTTCTGGATGTGCCCGAACTATGCTTGGGAGAAGCCGAAGCAAACAAAACGCAAGACAAAGCAAACAAATATTATTGAGCGTCCGCGGGTAAATGTCTCCTCCGCCTCTCTTGTAAAGAATTTATCTTTATCTAGTTGCATGTTTTGACTCGCTATTATGTTTGCAGTCACCTCCGCCTATTTGCCAATACTACCGGTGGATAGACTTTGAGCAAAATGGCCTCTACCGGTGGGAGGTAAAAAATATGACTGACAAGGCGTGGGAGCGATTCTGGGAGAAAGATCGTGAAGAGGAGCGGGCCAAGAAGGAGAATGAGCAAGCGAAAATTGAGGCACTAGAGGCTAAGAACGAAATGATGCTCCGCGAGATGGAGAGGTCGGAGAAGACTGAGAAGGCATGTGTTGCAAGGGAGGCGTGGGAGGCGGAACGTGCAAGGGAGGGGCCGTTAGAGGATGGAAGGTACCATGAGGCGTGGGCGGCGTTTGACGGCGAACTTGGAAGGGAGGGGTCGGGAGGCCAAGGTGAAGGTGCTCGCCGTGCACGAGAGGAGGCTCAACCTGAAGGTGCTCGCCGTGCACAAGGGATGTTGGATGCGAGAAGGCGTGAGAGGGAAGCACATGAGGAGTTGGATGCGAGAAGGTGTGAGAGGGCTCGCCGTGCACGAGAGGAGGCGGGAGGACAAGGTGAAGGTGCTGGCCTTGCACGAGAGGAGGCGGATGCGAGAAGGCGTGAGAGGGATCGCCGTGCACGAGAGGAGGAACGAGCGGAACCAGACCCAGCGAGGCGCAAGGGCAAGTATCCACGTCTTACTCAGTAGGGACAATGTAATGTCGTAGACTTTGGGTTTGTGTGAAACTTGTAATGTCGTGTCGTTGTGAACTTTGCAATGTCGAAAACTTGTAATTTCATGAATTTCGTTGAACTTTGTAATATGGTGAACTCTTAGTGAATTTGATGAACTCTTGATGGATTTGATGGATTTCTGAAACTGTAGTTTGAAGTGCAGGAATTTGATGGATTTCATGCAATTGATGGAATTTTCTGAAACTTGTGTGGCGCCCCCGTCTGGGGCGCCACACCTCTATGTGTCACTCCTCCAAGCGCGGCGCCACACAAGTGCAAAGAAATCCCCACTCTCTGTCATTTTGCCGCGCCGGAGCGGCCGGCGCCACACCTCTATGTGTCGCGCCCCAGCCAAGGGCGCTGCACATGTGCAACGCCGGAGCCGCCGGCGCCACACCCTTAACCCCAGCTCCCCGAGCGCCGGCGCGGTACATGCACACGAAATCCCCACTCTCTGTCTATTTGCCACGCCGCCGCCTCCGGCGCCACACACGCAGGAGCCGCTCCCCAGCGTCCGGTGCCGCACTAGCTCCACTCCCCAGCGGCCGGCGCCACACTTTAATACTCCACTCCCCAGCGGCCGGCGCCACACTAGCTCAGTTCAGCAAAATAATTCAGAACACCACATGAGTAAACATGACACAATATCTATATAGAGCATTGATTCAGAACAAATTCAAAACAACAAACAACATGACATGACAAGTTATAGTTGAACAAGTTCACGATAATGTCCACAATGAAATGACAAGTTCATGATAATGTCCACAACAAAACGACAAGTTCACGATAATGTCCACAACGAAACGACAAGTTCACGACAAGGACCACGGGAAACCAAGTTTACGACAAGTTCACGACATAGTACAAACGACGAATAGTCTAGTTCCTTTTCCTTAGCCTCCTCAAAGGCTCAGTCGGCGCCGGATCCGCGTTCTTCCTCCTACTCCTCACAGGTAGCTTCTTCATCGGCTGTTTCTCCACCACGTGATCTTCCGAGTCCTCATCCTCCAACACGTGATCTTCTGAGTCCTCATCCTCCGACCCGTGCTCTTCCGCATCATCGGACTCCTCGTCATCCTCATCCGCCGCAGGCCCCTTTTTCTTGTAGATGTAGTCGTCCGGTGAGAAACGCCTGGTAGCCTTCTTCTTGGATCTTAGGTGGAAGGATCGCTGGTACGCCTGCAGGGTCATGTCATCGTTCACATTATCATCAAAATCGCCCTAGAAATGAAAGAATGTAAGCGGAAAAATTAGTACATGGTTGAGGTTCAAGAAATCATTTTTGGGTTACCGGCATGTAACATATTCATACCTCAACCTCCTCATCATTGGGCTCATGTGGGTTCGAACTAGAGGCATCACCACGGATAGGGGTTGAAGGGGACCTCGAGCGGGTCGGCATGGCATCATCGCCGCGACAACCAAGCAAATGCGCTAAAGTGCGAAACCGAGTTGCGGAACGCTATGACGGCAAGAAATCAATATCTTAGTACAAATGAACAACGGATTATGCACAAAGCGGAGATGGTCTAACTTACCTTCACAAAGTCCCTAACGGCAGCATCACCCTTCTTGCCACGAGGTAACATGGCTGCCTCCTCGGCTGCTACCGCTTGGCGGTCGATCTCATTGCGCTATGAAAACAAACATGTCAACAACTAAACTCTAATTATGATGAGATGAAATAAGTTGGGCAAAAATTACCATAAAGTTCATCACGGGAGCGAAATCAGTTCGGTTGCCTTCTCTTACGGCCTGTTGTACCGGAGCTCAACAATAGCATCATCGTCCATGTCCTCCAAGAGCTCCTCATAAGCCGGGGGGCATATACGGACACGGGTACGTGCAAGGTACCAACCAAGATATGTGTCGAATGCCTCTTGACGGTACTTGGGGCGATCCCGCATATACACCTTCCGGTCCGTTGCCTCTTTCACCTCGGCATTGAATGTAGTGATGTAATCCTTATGATGCTTATCCCATTTCGTGATCTTCCTCTGCCGGCGCCGGTCCAATCTACATGGTCAACAAATGAAACATTAGTAACTACACTAATACATAAGAAGAATGGGTAAGACAAAATTTGGAGCCTCACTCGTGCAACGAAAACATCGTGTTTATCCACTTTGGCGGTGTAGTTTGATACAACCCAAATTGACTCATCACACGATGTGGTAGGTGGAACTCAACGGCATACAAGCATATCAATGGGCACTGCATCATCCAAAGATATTCTTCCTCGAAACACTTCGGGTTTAGGGGGAATTCCGGATTCCAACCAAATCTCTCCCAGACACCATAAATCTGCCATTTCACCTATATCATAGTACTCATTTCAGCATGTGCAGTTGGGATTTAAGATAGATAGTGATTGAACGAAAGCATTCTAATTATTACCTGCTGGGGGGTCAGCGAGTCGAACTCGTTGATGTACCGCAAGTACTCCTTTTGCGGGTCGCCGGTGAACTCCGCAATCCTGTCCCACTTGTACGCCCATGTAGCCTCCCGAAGCCTCTTGGGATGGTCATGGTCGTTCCAAGGCTTCCATGGCAAAACCTTCGGCCGTCCAACTGAGAAGTGCTCCCACATCCAAACCGAAAGTAGGATCACTGGACCACCGATACCGGCCTCACCGACGAACCGACGACACGCTTCATCCAACTGCACATATAGGTATACATGTTAGAATTTCATAACTTTTGCACACACAAGAAACAAAGCAAGATAAATATTTACCTGCCGGTACAAGTAAGCAAGCACAGCCGTACCCCAGCTTTGCTTACTCTCCCAGCGTGTTAACGCCTTCAGCCACATCCACGGAGCGTTCCGCCCACTACTGTCAGCAAACAAAGTCCTCGTGATCACGTACCACACGTATGCGCGTGCATGATTCTGAATGACCACTTTATCAGCCCCTTCAGGACACTTAGCAAATTTTTCCCGGATCCAAACAAATGAGGCGCCGGCGGAGAGTCTATCCTTACTAGTGTCATCCTTCTCTGGAGGAGCCGCACCAATAAGGCTGAACATCTGCTCGCGCCACCCATCAGATGCGGTGCTAAAACACACAGGTTTGCCCGTGATGGGTAGTGCCAGGATCATCGACACGTCCTGAAGAGTCACCGTCATCTCCCCGGTGGGGAGGTGAAAGCTGTGTGTCTCCGGCCTCCAACGGTCAACAAGAGCAGTGATGGCCGAAGGATTGAAATTTGGCGTGGACCGAGACACGAGCTGGATGAATGGAAGGAGTCCAAGCTTCTCGATGTACTCGGTGTACCTCTCGTCGTACGGCATGCCCTTGTCACCAGTTTGCAAGGAGGCCTCGTGAGACCGAAGACGAAGGGGGGCAAGTACCTACAAAAATAATTACAAGTTACAACAATGTCCATGCCGAATAGAAATATGAACTAACATCTAAAATATGCAAAACATTACAAATTACCTTTCCCTCCGCAATCTTTCTCGCACGGTGCGGCTTATCATATTGTTCATCAAGAAGTTTCATCCTACATATTTTAAAAAACTACCACTAGTAAGAGATAGAAATTTTTCAATATCTTTTCAATATTCATTTCAACCTCATATAGGACATCTACCACATCCACACATACACCACACATACACCACATATAAAAATTATATAGAAATTGGTAACCACTTTGACCATGCACAAAAACACATCACATACACATAGATCTCATATCACTCATCTATACCGAATTAATTAAAAATCAACCCTCCACATGATAAACAACTATTACAAATGCCATACAAATGCTAGGGCATCAACAAAAATAGCATCACACCATACTAATTTTGCAATGTAGGATGAACTAAGATTTCACCTAGGGTTGCAAAAACGGGTCAAATATGAAAAAATTAACCCTCCACATGATTACCAACTACTACAAGTGCCATACAAATGCTAAGAACCACAAAAAACAAGCCTCATGCCATACTAATTTCGAAATCTAGGATGAACTAAGATTTCACCTAGGGTTCCAAAAAGGGGACAAATAAGAAAGATTTATTGGATGAAACTGAGGGGAATGGAGGAGCTTACCGTGAGGACCGATGGGGAGAAGAAATTCCTTCAGATCGGACCGGATTTGGAGAGGATTTGAGAGGGGGAGATGAGCCACTGTCGCCGCCGTTGCCTTGTTCTTGCTTTTCTGTTTCTGTGAAGTGAGGAGAAGGAGTGGGCTGGGGCGCGGGTCGGGCGGAAAATAACAAGTTAAAGTGTGGCGCCCCCGACGCCGGCGCCACGCCCCAGTCCCCGGCGCGACTCAACCAGGGCTGGGACCCGCCTTGCCACGCTGGCAGAGGTGTGGCGCCCCAGACAGGGGCGCGGTGCGTACATGTGTGGCACCCCCGGTACGGGAGCCACACAAAAGGGTTAGATTTCGATTTTTTTTGAAAAAAGGGTTATTTTTGGTTGAAGTTTGAGGAAAAGGTTATTTTTGTCAAATTTCACGGCTTTTGTTGCTGTTTTTTCGTTTTGCATCAGCCCTGTACTTCTGTTTGTAAAACCCTGACCTGCCGAAGCTTTTCAAAAACTTTTCCTGGTGACGATCTCGTCATGGCATTTGCTCTAAATATATGGATACGATTACGACCCTATAATTCAAAAAACTTTGAGACATCGTACATCAAGAAACACAGGCAGTTTTTTTTTTTTGTAAATCGACTTGCAATAATTGCTCACTCAAACTGCTGTTTCGCCTAAATGAAAAAATATGAAAGCCTATGAACAGGCTCAAGACAGCCTGATATGTATGTGACTTCTCCAGACCAGATCATACCATATTTCCTTCAAGATAGTTAAATCCTAATAGAAGATTCTACATTGAGATGAGCTACGATTTCATCTTAAACAATTAACTCCAGTCTATACTCAGTAGAATGCATTCTTGAAAAGGCAGACGTATGGATCAGAGAAACACAGATAATATCCAATGACACTCATCATAGAAGATTCGATACGATAGCAGCTCATGCAAATAAGTATATCAGGTACCAAACAACAAGGTGTCCAAGGAGGCCAAAACAAAAACTTAGAAACTAGCACTTGACGACGATCAGAACAGCTCATCACTTCTTCTCCTCTTTCTCCGCCTCAGCAGCCTTTTTCTTGCGGGCTCCTTGCTGGCGCTGGTTCATCCTCTCCACACGGAGCTTGCCGTAGGCCTTGAACGCCTTCATCTCCTCGGTGACCTTGACGACCTCCACAGAGCGCGGCTCGCCACGGGCTATGGGCATGTAGTCGCCCTGGACCTGGGTGGCGTTGGCCAGCTCCTCTGGGGTAGAATCACCAGCCTGGGAAAAGGTATGCAATCAGAGTGTGGCAAGGCAGGGCAAATGCCATGCAAAATCAACAGAAGATAAAATGCAGACATAAATATAACAGCAGCCTTACCTTGACCTTGCGAGCACGCCTTGGGAAGATAACAAGCTTGGCCTTGTAGGTCTTGAGCCTGCTGACATTAGCCTGCATACCCTCGAGTGAACGGTTCTTGCGACGGTGGTCAACAGAGATTCCGATGGTGGGAGCGAGCTTCTTTGGGATTCCTGCTGCCTGCAGTTACATCATAAGTGTGTCAGCAGATAACTAAACGATACTGTGACATACATGGATAACCAACATAATTTCTCAAGAGAAAATCTCATTGGCAGAAACCAATCAATCTAGAATCTGAATGCAAACTCGAGTGCAAGGCAACTAATATAGAAGGGTAAAAATAATTCACAGCTACTGACACGTCAAGCATTTGAAAGCAGAAAACAAAACAGATGTGCCAGATATTGATTCAACAAACAAGTCACGGAATTTAAGAAAGGTGAATTTCATTTCCTATTATTTGATAATGTACCAAAATGGTCAACCTGATGATGTAACAAACAAGTCATGGAATTTAACAAAGTGAATTTCATTTTCTTATAAGCCACATATTATTCAGGTACGTACGAAATGATCAATCTGATGATGTAACATCACACAGGCAATCCAAATATGGAGGAAGCAAAATGATTACCTTGAGCTCCTCAAGGGTGAATCCTCTGCCAGCCCTGGCCTTCATGTTGTACTTAAGCGTCTGGCACTGCACAATGGGGCGAAGAGGTCCAGATGTGGGGCGTGGGAAGATCTTCACAGCCTTCTTTTGGCGAGCTGTAGATGAAACAGCAAAACATTAGATAATCGTTCTGACACAATTGTCAAGCATGCAAGCCAATAAGACCACAAACATTCAATTGCATTCAAGGTAGTGGTAAATCGGTGACAAAAACTAGTGATAATGCACAAGCAGCTATTGCATATGTCTATTACTATCAGAACACTGCAGAAGAGCAATTATTATTCTCTGACTCGCTGCGAAAGTGGCTCTATAGACATACCAGACGACATGTATGCAGTCAAGAAGCTAGGTTACAGATTTTCAGGCAGATACATTAGAAACAATTAGCAGCTACCATGGAACCTAAGCATACAGGTTAACCAGCTTTTCAAAACGCCGTCTAATCCAGCCACCAATCACAACTACAAACACTAATTACCCTCAGAACCGTCTCCGCTACAACCCATTCCCCATCCTAGATCGATCACGGGTACTTCCGACAAAACGACGCAGCTAGGACGGATCCATCAGCCAAAACGAGGAAACAAGCAGGGCGGTCGGGATCTGCTCACCGATGCGGCGGCGCTGCTTGCGGGCGGGCTGGTTGAACCACGTCTTGACATGGCGCTGCCAGTCCTTCTTGACGTTCCCGCTGGAGATGACGTTGTTGTGCTTCACCATCTCGCCCTCCTCTCCTCCTTACCTACACCACCGCATCACACAAACACGAACCAATCAGAAACCACGACGTAGCAAGTTCCAGCGGCGAGCAAACCGGCGACCGGCAGCAGCAGGCGGCGCGTGCGGGAGACGGAAGATCGAGAGGTGGGAGGAGGAAGGATGAACCTGGGGCGGCGGCGGCGGCGAGGGCTAGGGTTTTTGCGGGGAGTGGAGTGGCGGCTCGAGGGGACTGCGAGGAAGACGATGGGGGAATATATAGGGCTGGCTTGTGTGGGAGGTAGGGTTTGGGATCTTGGATGTGAGGCTGCGGGTTGGGTCCTGCTTGTCAGTCCGCGGCCCATGGGCCTTGCGATTTCGGGAAGAGAATGGGTGGGCTTGCTGTGAACGTGGAGAAGAGCGACTGGGCTTGTAAGGCTGGGTTCGTAATAGCAGCTCGTGGGCCGGCTTATAGGTCTAAGCTATATTTTCTTCCTTCCCTAAAAAATAAACATATGAGTCTTCGATGACTTAAGAGGTAGGGCTAAAAGAGACAAGTAGAATATGCACTGGCCTTAAAGTAAGTGAGAGCTCATTTAATATTTTTATGGAACTAGAGGGAGACATAGGAATGTATTTCATTAGATTATTTTGGAGTAATTTGTTTGATGGAATTTTGGCAGACAATAGTCATTCAAAATGCATAAAAAGACGAAATAGGCCGTAGCCCCGCTATATTAATATAGCAACCACCGATACAACTGACTCCTGAAGGTGTTGCTTGTACTCAACGATTCATTGCTAGGAGCGTGGTGGTACTTCTTCGGAGAGGGCACAACGGTAGCGGGTCATCGTCGCTTAGTCAAATGCATAAAAAGAAGGTCGCATGTTTTTAGGTGATCCAACCAAATAACTTTAGTATACACTCTTGCAGACGGCAGACCCCTATCGCGTGGGAAGAAAAACTGTTGAAGTAAGTGATACACACAAATTCTACATAAATGACGTATTTCACATATAAAATGCACATTTTTTTGGGTGAATATACGCAACCTAATTTAGCTACAATACGTGTGCAACTAAAATCGACTATGATATGCAAAAAAAAAAAAACATTGATGTGTAGGACGATGGAATGACCAACCCAAGTAAATTAGCTTATGTTGCATATATAAATTGGCCTAAACTGCACGTGCGCCGGTCGATTCTCTAATCTCTATCATGCTTCGCGCTTGTGTATTGGGATGCATCGGTTTACTGTTGCTTTTGCATGCCTCGCCGCCTCGGTATGTTGTTGCTGTTGCTTTTGCATGCCCACATGTGAAGACGTGTAAGAGTGATGGTTTCCGCATCGGACTCTACTTTGCTTTCCCTTCTTTGTTTGCACGGGCAGACCAGCGAATCGACCTCTTTTCGATGCAATGGCCAGGACCTGGCGCATTGGCAACGCCATGGCTTGGGAAAAAAATTCTCTAGGAACGTGCTTCACCCTTTCTCTCCTGAGGCCCCTTCTAGGATGGCGCCACGTCAGTCAATGTAACCAATCTCAAAGCTCCTCCTAACCACCTCGTATAGGTAGGTTCTCTCCTGAGGCCCCTTCTAGGATGTTTACACTCGAACTCCACTATATCACATTACACTCTGGAATGATTCTGCAATATTAGTACAACTAAGTTTTATAATAACTCGAAATTCCAAACTGGGATCTTTATTAAGAAGAAAAAGAAGATAATACAAATACAACACCAATACTCGGAGAGTATGGAGGAAATATCTGGGACAAACCATAACCACACTACACAAGACATAATATGTCTACAGCCAGTACTACTTGAAAACTAGACATACCATAACACAGTACATTTTACAACAATCGACTCTCCTCCTAGCTAGCAACCAACAATCTTCAGTGGTGTAGCCTTCTGGACCTGGGATGGGCAAATCTGCAGCATGAAAGTGCATGTTGCCCCATGCGTGGTTTTGGTAATTAATGACAATCATTATGAACTAATGTTTACATTGAGATATTTCTATAGATCTTGTTCATGGGAAAATATTGGAGTTCATTTGTTGAACTCGAGAAAAGGAAGTGCAAGTTCAATATGATGCATCCTGGAAGATATCATTTGATTGAAGCTTGCAAATGAGACATGAAGACGGAGCTTAGCGAGACCCTCCCATAATGGAGTATGGGGGAGCTTTTGGACAAGTCTTCATCAAGCATGTGCTAGCAAGCACAATCAAGAAAGGTGTTCCAACTTGAGAGATTCAAGATCGCCATCATCGAGCTCAAGTGGAATGCGCAAGGCAAAGGTATGATCTTGATAGGTTTTCTATTTTACCGGTCTCATGTTGTTAGTGGGAGACCGAGTTTTAGGATAGGCGTACTATCAAGAGGGCTCTCAAGTGAGTAACTTGATTGCATCTTTGTGGAGAGATCAAACCTTTGCATACTTGGCATTTCATCTTTCTTGGTTCTTATGTGGCTTTTCTCCTTGTTGGGTTTTGGTGCTTGTCGTGATCTTCATGACAAGCCCAAATTCTTCGAAAACGGATTTCATATGGAAAACTTGTTTCGTTTTCGTGTTGGAAATATTATCGGTTTATTCCCGAGGAGAGTTCCACACCTTCTTATGTGTGCTAACTTGACTCTATTCATGGTTCTTAATATTTCCAACAAAGTTGGTTTCATCTCGTTTGGATGTTTATTGCAAAAGATATGATTTTCGGAAGATTTTTTCTGCGCGGGCCGGCTCCCTGGCCGGCCCAGGCTGGGCTCCAGGCCGGCCGCCTCAGCTGGACCGCCAGCCCCCAGGCCGGCCCAGGCCGGCTCCCTGGCTGGGCGCCTCAGCCGGGTGGCCAGCCCACCGACCGGCCCAGGTTGTCTCCCAGGCCGGGCCAGGGCCTGGCTCGCTGGCAGGCCGGCTCAGCTGGCCGTAGGCGATGATGTAGTCAACGCCTTCTACTCCTCCAGACAGATCAGGTGCTTCAAAGTACACCTCGTCGGCATGGTATGCTCCAAAGTCCTCCTCTGTGACCTCCTCAGAGTCTAAGCAGGGGATCAAAAGAGGAAAGGGTGAGCAACACTAGCGTTACTCAGCAAGCTCAAATAATAGATGATAAGGTGTTTGATGCGCTATCTACCATCCTGACCAAAAAGTCATGGATGAATATGCAAGTTTTATAAAACATTTTTAGTAAAAGGCCCATTTTATTTTAGAAAACTATGCCCCAGCCTCCACGGGTCTTTATCACTTGGGATGCCTTTCCCGCAGCGTTCTGTAGTTCCCTCCTGGAACAAGGATGTGACTGTCATAATTTCTTTGTTTAACTCTGCAGAGCTGCACCACTTTACCCAACAGCAACCTGGCTCTTTATGCTCTCTCAGCACACCATATGTGCTATAGCCATAACTCAGGGCAACAAGTCATGTGGAGTCGCTTCCCGGCACAACGCATATCCACCCCTTATGACCCAGTCTGGTACAAAGACCAAAGACTCGTCACCACTCCCGAGCTCCTATTCCAAATCATCCCGTCGGGTGGGGACGGTATGCGCTACCACGCTGTTGGCCGCCGCAACGGACACAACCAGGTAATAGTCTGTCGAGGATATGCGAACGAAGGAAGAAACCTCTGACGAGCCCATTCATAGTGAATCTGTTGGCTGATGCTTCAATACGACGCAAGGATTACTGGGCCATGGGTTATTAATCTTAGGTATATACTTTCCCGTACAGTGGAACCTCCACCACAACATCAAACCGTGGTTCCACTGCCAGCCAACCATATATGTATAGCAATTCACATCATTCGAAAATAGGTTTTTCTTTTTCATGCAATGATAAATCTTAGTACTTTGCAATTACTTTGATAAAAATAATCAATCGAGGACATGCAAGTTGGAACTTGCCTTGAGACTGATAGGTAGTGCAGTCTAAAGCTTCCGACGAATTGGGACTCGCATGTTCTGAAAATCAATATCACTGTCTGTATAAGACAATGTTGAAAAACCAAATACATGCCAATATGCATAGAATGAGATGATTTTTATTATTTCCCAAAATTCCCTAGAGTTTTGTTAAGTATTTCTTTTGAAGATTTCTTTGATTTGAATTTTAGGTAGGATGAGTAACATGACAGTCTTAATGTAGTTCAAATTATACTTTGAACTTGATACATAATTTTCCCATATTATTTTCTTTGAAAATAATTTGAAATATTTCAAAGTCATTTCCACTTAAGGATCCTTTGAATTTTTGCTACAAGAAATCATTTTCAAAAATTCAAAGAGATATTTTATTTGGGTAGGTTATTTTCTACTGATACTTGTAGGTATTTTGTTTGTATTTTTAGTAATTTATTTGAATTTATAGAGTACTTTGAGAGATTTGAATTTTTCAAATTCATGAAATTACAAAAGTACCCCTGGTCCAACTTGGTTGAACCAAGTCAAAGATCAAGACTGGCTCGGGTCAACCGACCGAGCCACTTCCTCTCTCCTCTCTCTCTCGTGCTCGAGCCCGTGCTCGACCTCTTTCTGGCGCTCATGTCGCCCGCGCCGTCGTCGCCTTGCCCCGGCCAACTCCGGCCACCTCCGCCGCCGTGATGTCGGGCAAAATACTCCCCTTGCTCCGCTCTTCCTCCTCACCGGAGGGATTCGTGCTACGCTTCCTCTCGTGGCCGTGCACAACCCAATCCTCTCAGGTTAGGGTTTCGGTGCCACGCTGTTCGCCGCCGTCCTTGACCTCCTGCTCCGCCGTCCTCGCCATGGCTGGGCGCAGGGCTTCGTCCCTGTGCCACCATGGTGTGGTGGTGTTGGTCCGCGACCACTGTGTGCCCCCTCCAACGGTAGCGCGAGCACTGCCTCGCCGCCGTGGAGCTACGGCCATGGACGCAAGGTAAAATTCTTCTCCTTCTGTTCTACACTCTTTCGATCTACTGCTAGCTGTTTGTGGCCCTGATCTGAGTTATTGCTCAAATTCCTGGCTAGGTCTGTGATGTGCAAAAGATGATTTGATGATGATTTACTCGAATTTGTGCACTGTCTCCTCTATGTGCAATCAGTAGAGGTGAATGGTGTAGATCTAGCATGTGTATATCTTCCCACTGCCTCTGGATTTATTGTGGAGAGCATTTCTTGCTCACAGATGATGAATTTGACTTTAGAAAATTAATTATGAGCTAGAACCTTTACTAGCTGTGATGATATCTTGATTTTAGCATGATTTAAACATGTTTTGCTTGCTGTGATGCCTCCTAGTAGAGTTACACAATGGCTTTCTTGTTTAGAGATGTTTTTTATGTTTTCCTATGCTTCTTCCATGTGTAAGGATGTGCATAGCTCAGCTAATGCAGCTCTGCTGGTTTACTGGCTTGTGTGATGTTTTGATACAACAAAATAAGAACAAATACTACACTACTACCTTTTCCCCTTGCCTCGAATGCTCAAATAAATGCTAAAGCAAGCAACTTCTCTCCCTTTCTTCTCTCTTTCCTATTTCTTTGCACAGAACAGAAGTTCTCTGTGGTGCAATTAACTTTTCTATAGCACCCTACCTTGCTGAGCAATGCTCTGTTAAAAAACAGATGCTGAAATTAATCACTCTAGCTTGATTCTGTCATTTACAGAACCTGCTTAGCCTCTCACTAGCACTTATGAATGAACCTCTGTTGCAGAGCAGCTAGAGCTACGGAAGAGCTCTGATCTTGCTCCAAGGTTCAACCGTCTCTTCTTGGCTGCTTCTTGTGGTTCTACCGTCTCCTCCTTGCTACTTGACTTTTCCTAGAGTTAATTTGCTAGCTGAAATGGCTTATGGTGGATGGGTTTAAGTAATCTCCATGATTGGCTTGTGGTTTTTTGGATGTTCTTGGTGAAGAACAGATGGAAATGGTGCTGCTGGATGTTCTAGTGCTTGTGAATAAGTGTGATTTGTGTTTATTGTGAGATTGTGATCTGGGGCTTCGAACTGGTCCTAATTATATACTGTTTGTGGGTTTCTTGTGCTTGTGACACCAGGATAACTTGCTGGTGATTCACCTGATTGCAGTGGCCCCTCTCCACCTCGAGCTACCTATTTGGACTGCTTTAACACTTCTTTTAACACTGGAGATAGACTCCAGCTGCTGCTGCTCAGTTCATCTCCCCTTGGTGATAAATCTTGAGTCACAGCCGAGTCATTGTTCCTATCTTGATCTAGATATTTTGCTGGTTTGCTTGGCTGTGAAGGCTGTGATTAGTGATGTCGGTTTGAGATGATTAACTCAAGTGTATGTGTGATTAAGCTAGTTCTTAGCTTAATTAAGTGGAATTAGGATCCATTTGTCAATTTAATGGCAAATGTGATACCATTGTGTTGCCTTTTCTTCTATTTGTTTCCTGGTTTGATTGTGGAGTTTGTAAATTCATTAGTTGCTTTGCTTATATGATCATGAGATCAAAATGCTCAAACATCACTCGCTGCCTTTGTTATATGTTGCCTGAAGTTGATTCTGTATAGTGTTGCTATTATGCCTTGGCCCCTCTTATGTTGCCTTCGGATTAATGAGCATGATCCATAATGATCAGTCCCACTGTTGCCTTTGATTTGGTTTGCATTCTCCACACTTAGCCTAATTAAACCAAAGTTTTGGTTAGGCTAAAACCAGGTTTCATAAATTAACAGCACCAAATGGTGTTGGCAACATTTTAACACTAACCCATTTTTCTACTTGTTTGTATTGTTTGTTTTGCAGGTTGAAGATCTCCTGGATGTCCAGAAGTAGAAATTTTAGTTTTTGGGCTTTTATTCCCCTCTTTTGTAATCTCCCAATTGTTGTAAAACTGATGTTGTAACTCAGATTGTAACATTTGATTTATTTATATAAGTTTAGATATGACCTTGTAAAGAAATTGGATTCAATTATGTGATTTTGTGACTCAGGTTGTAATTATTTAATAAGAGATGATTTTGTGTTGATATCCATTGGAATGAGTTGTACCCATTATTTTGAGTTGTATAATCTTGTGTTTTTGGAATATATATTGTGTGTGAATGAGATTGGAGAAGATATAGAAATGTATTGAATTTAAGAACTTATAGATAGGTCATGTCAAAATTTAAATATCCATTTTGAAAAGATAGGGTTTTGAAAATAAGTCGTAGGGTTTATTGACACCTCTCGACTTTCTGTCAATGTTTGACTCCCAGACCATCGACACTCGTCTGATATCGACCCTCGATACTTTTAACACAAAAGCGCAATTTTTTTCCAGATTTTACCAAAAGATGCATGAATGCACAAATGCAAATCCTATTTCTACCCTCTCGAGTCCTATAACTGCGGGGTATTACATCCTCTCCCCCTTAAACTAAACTTCGTCCCGAAGTTTCTCTTCTGGGTACCTGAACAACTGTGGGTAGTCTCGTCACAAATCTTCTTCTTTTTCCCAAGTTGCTTCTCGATCTGAGTGGTTCTTCCACTGAACTAAATAAAACTTGATTGCTCTATTCCTTAATCTTTTCCAATTCTCCCTCAGTATCTTCTCAGGCTGCTCCTCATATGATAGGTCTGGCTTTAAATTCAACTTTTCAAACTCAATTGGTCCTTCTGGTGGTTTCAAACACTTCTTGAGTTGAGATACATGGAACACATTGTGAACTTGTGATAATATAGCAGGTAATTCCAATTCATAGGCTACTTCACCTTTCCGGCTTAAAATTCTGAATGGTCCTATGTATCTGGGACTCAACTTTCCTTTTACTCCAAATCTCTTTACTCCTTTGGTAGGACTAACTCTTAGATATACCATATCTTATACCTCTGGTTCCCACTGTCTCCTGGATAGATTAGCGTAACTCTTCTGTCTACTTTGAGCTATTTTGAGACGATCTCTGATAATATCAACGATCTGTTGTTGTTCCTTTATATACTCAGGTGCAAATTCTTTGCTCTCTCCCACTTCAAACCAACATATTGGTGATCTGCACTTCCTTCCATATAGAGCTTCAAACGGTGCCATCTGAATACTACTTTGATAACTGTTGTTATATAAGAATTCAGCTAAAGCTAAGTGTTCATCCCATGATCCTCCAAAATCAAGTGCACATGCTCTTAACATATCCTCCAAGATTTGATTTGTCCTTTCCGTCTGCCCGCCAGTTTGTGGGTGATATGCAGTACTATACTTTA
This sequence comes from Poa pratensis, assembly GCA_947311845.1. Taxonomy (NCBI): domain Eukaryota; kingdom Viridiplantae; phylum Streptophyta; class Magnoliopsida; order Poales; family Poaceae; genus Poa; species Poa pratensis. Next base: position 8,072,237 of record CAMZMU010000052.1, read on the forward strand.
GGTTTGAACCCAACTGCTTGTGAAGTTGTCTCCAAAAAGCTGCCGTGAATATGGATCCACGATCGGATACAATACTTTGTGGAACTCCATGCTTACTAACTATTTCCTTCACATATAAGTCTACCAATTGTGCTGCATTATCTTTTTGATTGATGGCAATAAAATGGGCAGTTTTTGTCAATATATCCACTATTACTCAAATAGAATCCTTATTTCTCCTTGTTCTGGGTAATCCTGTGATAAAATCCACACTGATCTCTTCCCTTTTCCATTTGGGAATTGGTAGTGGTTGTAATAACCCTGCTGGATTCTGATGTTCCGCCTTTACTTGTCTGCAAATATGACATTCTGCGACATACCTAGCAATCTCTCTTTTCATATTACTAGTAATCGTACACGTGCAATGCACGTATATCCTTACAAAGAATTTTTCTCATATGTCTTAGTTAGCACGTAATATATTAACCGAACCAACTAAAGGTATGGTCGTGGAAATAAATGTTTCATAGCATGTGCGTTTGCCATGTTGTTATTCGCAAGCAAGTTCTGTCATATTGTGAGTGAAGACCTACATATACATATGTTTTCAGATAGCTTTTGTGTAAATCTATGATATCTATGAAGCTTATTTTTTGCTTCTCCAAAGTAAACACATCATGTACAACAGATAGAGCAAATGACCCTTCAGAAAAACGTTATTCACATGTACAAAATAATATAATAGTTATGCAATAATCGATGGCTACATATTCACCTTTGTCGCATAGATGCAATGGAACTGGCAACGAATCTATTCTACGTAGGAGATGATAAAATACAGTTAGTAGGTATGTAGCCCGTAAGCTCTACAATTGTTCCACCAGTAAGTTCATCTCTGTGCCCCTAGAACAAGTAAACCTAGCCATCAGGAAATAGCCTGGCCTAGTGTAGAGGTTGGTGGTGCCACAGACCAGGACCAACAAACTTCCTTCGCTTCGCGAGCCACTCGACGTGCAGGACATACAGATTAAAAACTTGAAGGCACCTATCACCTATCAGGATGGACTTGGTCCTCCAATGAGGTTTCCATGATGCTGAGCTTGGTCTTCAAAGAAGTTGCATCAGCAGCTTAAAAAGCCTTATTATTGCACCTAGAGAAGTGTGTAAATAAAATGTTAACTTCCACACAAAAAACATGTGCATTGCTACAAGATAAAAATTGAAGACATCGAGTAAGGGTTTATTTTGCCATTGGACATAACCTTGTGCAGTTTTTACATAGTCACTCTCTCAAACTATCATCGTGTATCTGCTTTTGACCCCCTCCCTATCAGAGACAATACTTTGTTGGCTTCATTTCTCCTGGTCACACCGTCACACAATGTGCGCTACTGCTACTGTCTTGGATCTCAAGCTATCGGCTGCTCCAAATTACGCACTTAGTGCAAACATAGTTGTGTTACATTGTGTGCTCCAGATTTAATATCTACATTTTTTATAGGGGAAACACGATATTCCTAACAAAACAGACATTTGCTTTCTTCTCCCCACATAAGTATTATAGAGATAAGACATGTATATGGTGTTAAACTGGTACTGCAAGCAGCATAATAAATTGGTACATACTTTGGGAAATGAGTATCATTACTGCTAATTATGAGTTATTGTATGTTTTATATCAAAGGTCTACAATGGCGTAGCTAAACTCATCTGCATCATGTCATAAGACAACAAAGATACAATAACCATGCTCATGTTTATTCATAGATCTTACCATATCGGCAGATCAGCGAGTATTATGACAATAAGTGCCGGAAGATACCACGATAAGCAAGTTGTATTCATGCCAGCTTAAGCCTGCAGTATTTCCGCTAAACAAATCAAAGACCTAAAAGCAGATTATCAATAATTTACATAACTGATTTGTGTCCTTGAGATATCTTACTTTGCATTTTATAGCACTGCAGATCAACGCAGCATTTTGAATGCTTGCTTAAGCAAACACCACTAATTCTAAGAGAAAAATGATAGATAAATCTTACCTTCGGAAATGGTTTCCACAAAGAACTGTCAGACTGAATCCATACAATCCTAATTTGTTTTCTCCACCAGATTTTTTGAATGCGTCCACTCCTTCAGAAATAATTTCTAGCTCTTCATCCTGTTAATCAGATTTGACAATATAATTAATTATTAAATCAAATGTGTTAGTAAGCCAACAAAGCAGGCAACAACGTTTTCAAGAGACAGGGGGCATGTACCCGATCAAACAGAGGACATGTTACATCAGCCGAAACATTGCAATAGTGGCTATAAATTATTTGCTGGTTCGAAAGTGCTTTTCTCATAGGATTTATCAGGATTTTTACACCCGCCAACTAAGGTGCCACGGTGACAAGCACCACGGCCTACCCTGCGGCAGCAATGGTGTTAGATTTACGGACTAACTGCAACTCAGCAAAAAACAACATGAACAGGGTCACACAAAAAACTGACGCCAACAATGAAGTATTATTAATGATTCATTGCCTGCTGATTACAAGAACCTCATTCTTCATAACCTTTATTTATTTCCTTTCAACCACAATCTACAGAAAATAGGTCACCACAATCTACAGAAAATAGGTCACAATGTTACATAATGTGTAATTTCAGCAGTCATCCCCAATTTCGGTTTGTCAATTTGCACTACCAAAATAAAACTCTGCTGCCACACACCGCTTACACTGATGGAAAATTCTAATCCCATGGCCTTACATGTACCAGGGGCATTCTGTCGAACATGTTGTAAGCAACAAGATTTTCAAGAGACAGGGAGCGGAGATTGGAGCGAGGGCTGACATGTGGGTGTTGTGTACCTTCATATATAGATTGTTGAAGTGGCCGGGGCGTGTGGCACCGCGGAGATGATAGTCGTGGCAGCGATGACTCCAGCCCGTAATGAGTGCACGGACAGCATCCCCCGAGGGAGATGGATGCAGGGGACGCATGGCGTCTGCTCCCTGAGCGAAGGGTGCGAGCGCGGTTTGAGCGCGGCATACGTCCGTGGGAGGCGGCGAAGGCAGTTGTTGGCAGAGGCTGTGTGGGGAACGGCAGTGGCGCTTGGGTGGGTGGCGGAGCGTGCAACGGCAGCGGCGCGTGGGTGGGCGGCGGAGCGGGCAACGGCAGCGGCGCGTGGGTGGGGGCAGAGCGGGGAAACGCGGCGCCACCTGTGGAGGCGGTTGTACACGGTGACAAGCACGAGGGCGTGTCCTGCGGCAGTGCAGGTCTCCTGGAGACGACGCGAGGCGTGGCGTCGTGGTGTTGAAGCAGCGGTTCCGTCGTGGAATCAGACTCGGGGGGTGCGGGTTGTGTCTGCGTTTTTTTCTTCGTTTGATTAGGTGCACAACATACATCATTGGACAAATTTGAGACGTTGGATTGGGCCTGATGTACGGTTCAGATCCTCCGGATCTGACAGACTCTGTCTTTTAATATTAGTGGAGATTCCACCAGAATGTGTTCTTCAAATCCAGGTACATCTTAGTACTACCTGGATGTATAGAATATGGTGTTTCATGTGCTTCTTTCAAAATTATGTTCTTGATCTCTTAGATATCTGGAATACATATTCTACCATGATACCATAATGAATCTGTTTCTGGCTTCAAGGTGAATTCAGATCTTCTACCTTCTTTAATCATGCGGATTTCTTCAGCTATGAATTCATCTTCTCTTTGTCTAGAGAGAATATTGTCTTTCAGCTCCATCTCTGTTTCTTCAACAACTTCCATGGCTACAATACTATTCAATTCTGGACCATTGATGTCTACGCACACTTCTATTCTTGTAGACAGTGTTGGACCTCCAAGAGCTGGTTGTAAACGATGTTTCAATGGCAGCAAGCAAACATGTAGCAGAACTGGTTGTAAACGATGTTTCAATGCTTAGACACAAGGTCTAGGGATCATACTTTCACTAGTGGACACTCTCAACAATGACATCATAATTAAATACATAAATATCTTCTCTTCACTATGCTACTCTGAACCACACTCCGGTTGGATAACGAACACCAATTCATTGCGTAGGGCTGCAAAAGCACACCTCAAAGTCTGAATAAACAAACACCACAATTCCATGGAGACATCCAACTCAAATTATAACTCATGATAAGTATTTATGCAAACTTTAGCCTAAGAGCCACACACGGTGCGCACACTGTCATCTTCACACCGTGGGACAAGGTGATTCCGGAGATCACATTAATAAAATCACTTGAGTATAGCATAATAGATGAAGAGTAATATCTACTTATTCAACTAGATTACAAAGCTCATGATGACATAAAGATCACACCATGGGAGAGAGAGATAAACCACATAGCTACCGGTAGAGCCCTCAGCCTCGGGGAGAACAAACAAAATAAACAGGAACTGGCACTGTGGCATCTTGTTAATATGTTAGTCCAATAAATATCATAATATGATATAAAGTGCATAAAAATATGTGGCAATTGATATAAAACATGCATGGAACATCAAAAATTATAGATACGTTTGAGACGTATCAACCATCCCAGATCTCAATTCCAGCTCTTCGTATCTCATTCCTCAATTCCTTGGGCATTCCTTCTTCCATCAAAGGATTACAATTCACTTTACGACTTAATGCATCTGCCACTACATTGGCTTTTCCTGGAGTGTAGTTTATTGTCAGGTCATAATCCTTGATTAACTCTAACCATCTCTTCTGCCTCATATTCAATTCCTTTTGTGTGAAGAAGTATTTCAAACTCTTGTGATCCGTGTATAGTTCACACTTTTCTCCATAGAGGAAATGTCTCCATTGCTTTAAAGCATAAACAACTGCTGCTAACTCCAAATCATGTGTAGGATAATCGAGTTCATGTGGTTTTAACTGTCTTGATCCATAGGCAATTACCTTGCGATCTTGCATCAAGACACAACCTAATCCATTTTTAGATGCATCACAATATACTGTGTAAACTTTTCCAGTTTCTGGTACTGCTAACACAGGTGTTGTTGTTAACTTCTCTTTGAGTTCTTGGAAACTCTTCTCACACTTCTCCGTCCATTCAAATGGAACATTCTTTCTGAGTAGCTTTGTCATTGGCCCGGCTATCTTTGAAAATCCTTCAATAAATCTCCGATAATATCCGGCCATTCCCAAAAATCCTTTAATTTCCTTAGGGTTCTTGGGTGCTTCCTAATCCAATAATGCCTTTACTTTCTCAGGATTAACTGCAATTCCCTCCTTACTAATCACATGACCAAGAAATTCTACTTGATCCAGCCAAAACTCACACTTACTGAATTTGGCATACAACTGATGTTCCCTTAATGTCTGCAACACAATACTCAAGTGTTGTGCATGCTCTTCCTTGGTCTTGGAATAGACCAATATATCATCAATGAACACAGTCACAAACTTGTCCAGATAAGGCATAAAAATCTTGTTCATCAAGTTCATGAATATTGCTGGTGCATTGGTTAATCCAAACGGTACTACTAAGTGTCGTGGGTTTGTCACGTCAGGTGTCATAGATGACTTCGTAGGTGTGGGATTACGCGAGTCAAGCATCTCCGAGCTTGGGATCGCAGGAACAAAGATCAACACAGATTTACCCAGGTTCGGCCCCCTCAATGTGAGGTAAAAGACCTACTTCCTGCCTACCCTAGATTGGTATTGATATGATAATCGAGGTGTTACAATGGAGGCGATCCGATCTGGTACTCGCCGTATGAGCTAGGGTTTAGGGCTTGATAGCTTGACCCGTTCTAAGTCCTGCGAGTCCTCTTTATATACACAGAGGCTCGCTAGGTTACAAAGGAAACTTTCCCCACAAGGAATATGTCCACAGAGGCCTACTCGGAGACTACTTGGTCTTCACGTCCTCCGGGATATGTCTTCTAGAACTTTCCCCTTATGGCGGTTCAATATTGGGCTTGCTCCCAAGTGGGCCTTTGTCCGTGCGAGTAAGTAAGTCGCACTGGGCCGCGGTTAATCCAGAAAGTATTCCCCCGACATTAGCCCCCAAGCGTGGCCTGAACTTCATAGTATTTCTTGATCTTGAATGTTTAGGCCGCGCTTTTCCTTGTTTCGCGACTTATAATTGTGCAGGATTGGCCTTGACTCGCACCTGGAAGATCATCTGACTTCGTGAGCTTCTTTGTTAGAGTATCCTGATAGCTTCAGAACTTGATGACGACCCATCTTCAAATTTTTGATGATAATATGATGTAGCCCCCAAGGATTGAGAGGATGTAATGTGGTAATCATCTCAATTCTTCTCAGAGAACTCTGAAGGTCATCACCTGTAACTTGATATCATGAATAAAACAATTGTTAAGATACAAGTAATTGTAATTGGTGTTGCCGTACTATAAGCAGTACATCGACCTCTAGTTAGGCCATCTGAATCCTTAAGTGGGCACTCGCGCGACTCAGTATTTCCTAGGAACATGTGTGTTCAGGGTCGAGAGCGGCCATGATAGGCAATCAAGCTCGATTGACGCCACACCCCAGTACTTTGGCCACATAATGCGAGTAGCAATCCAACTTAAGGTAAATTTGATAATTGCCAATAAATTGGCTGTTTCAGGGTAACAAAGACCCCAAGAAACATAATGATATTGCCATGATAGGCTAAGCTATGATAAGCTTTGATTATGATGACACATAAGGTCGCGCCTAGGTGGCAACCGAGTGTTATACATAGGGTTGGATCGCGCGTAGGTGGCGATCCATGGTGATACATGGGGTCGGTCGCGCCTAGGTGGCGACCAGAGATGATACAAAGTTTACGGCCGCGCCTAGGTGGCAGCCGGTTTCTGATACAAGGGTCGATCGCGCCTGGGTGGCGATCAGATGTTGCATAGGTCGCGCCTAGGTGGCGACCAAAGTTGAAGTTCTAGCCCTGAGTGGCTGTGATGATACTCAGCTATAAAGCTGGAAAGGATGATGCTTGGCTCTGATTAGCCTTTTCTTATGTATAGTACGGTCGCAGGTGTGCGACGTTCCAAGGGCGAGGTGCCTCGAGACGATCCTCGAAATCATGGCGTTCGCTGCTTTCTTCCCTTACATCCAGCAGGTAGTACGACCCATTGTTTAGCTTCTTGCTGATGATGTAGGGTCCTTCCCATGGAGAGGACAGCTTATGCATTCCCTTGTGATCTTGTTTAAGTCGCAGTACTAGGTCGCCTTCTTGAAAGGTGCGGGTTTTGATGCGTCTGGCATGATAGCGTCGCAAGTCTTGTTGATATACCTGACCTTGATGCTGCCAAGTCTCTAACCTCTTCTAATGTGTCCACCGAGTCTTGCCGAGCTATCTCATTATCTGTCTCGATGTAAGCCGCAACTCTTGGTGAATCATGTATGATGTCGCTGGGCATGACTGCTTCTGCTCCATAGACCATGAAATATGGTGTAAATCCTGTGGATCTGTTAGGGGTTGTTCTTAAGCTCCACAGTACTGCTGGCAGTTCTTCCACCCAACATCCTGGAGATGCTTCGACCTTTTCAATAAGGCGCGGCTTAATTCCATGGAGAATTTCCTGGTTAGCTCGCTCAGCTTGTCCATTGCTCTGCGGGTGTGCTACTGACGTGAGGTCCAATCTTATCCCATTGTCTGCGCAAAATATCTGTGTAGCCCCTTCAGAGGTGTTGCTCCCATTGTCTGTAATGATACTATGGGGGTACCCAAGCGGAATATGACCTTCTTCAAGAACTTGACTGCTGTTTCAGCCTCGCAATCTCCCACAGGTTCTGCTTCTATCCACTTTGTGAATTTGTCCACCATGACCAGAGGTGAGTTTTTCCGTTTGAAGACCGTCTGAAGGCCCTACCATGTCAAAACCCCATACGGCAAAAGGCCATGTGATGGGTATTGTGCGAAGTGCTTGAGCTGGCATATGATCTTGCCTAGCGTATCTTTGACATCCATCGCACACTCTGACAATTTGCTCTGCATCTGCTAATGCTGTTAACCAGAAGAATCCATGTCGGAACGCCTTTGCCACCAAAGATCTTGACGAAGCATGATGGCCACAATCGCCTGAATGAATTTCGTGCAAGATTTTTCGTCCCTCTTCTGGTGAGACACATCTTTGGAATGCTCCTGACACGCTGCGCTTGTATAATTCATTGTTGATGATTGTATAGGCCTTTGATCGTCGTATGATTTTGCGCGCCTCAATCTCATCGTCTGGCAGCACTCCGCGACTTAAATATGCCATGTATGGCTCTGTCCATCCTGGCTGTTCATGCAGGGCTGCGACTAAAGTTGAATCATCCTCTGGCTCTGCAATGTCAATCTCTGCTGGAGGTTTGACTGATGGATTGTGCAGTTCATCCAGGAAAACATTGGGTGGGACTGACTGTCTGTTGGATCCAAGCCGAGACAGGGCATCCGCAGCTTCGTTTTGTCTCCGATCAATATGTTCAACTTGGTATCCAGTGAAATGTCCAGCAATTCTGTCCACCTCTCTTCTATATGCAGCCATGTTCGCATCCTTGCTGTCCCACGTTCCGAGACCTGCTGTGCCACCAAGTCTGAATCGCCAAAACAGCGTATGCGACTGATGTTCATCTCCTTTGCTATACGTAGACCATGAAGCAGTGCCTCGTACTCCGCCACGTTATTTGTGCAGTTGAAGTGTATCTGTAGCACATACCGCAGCTTGTCTCCCTTGGGAGATGTTAGAACAACTCCAGCCCCCGAGCCTTGCAACTGTCTTGACCCATCAAAATGCATGGTCCAGTATTTGGTTTCTGCCATGCTAGGAGCGACTTGGATTTCTGTCCAATCGTTAATAAAATCTGCAAGGGCTTGCGACTTAATTGATGTGCGGCTCGTAGCTGATGTGATGTGGTCCCAACTCGATCGCCCACTTAGCGACTCTTCCAGTAGCTTCTCGATTACGAATGATATCTGCCAATGGTGCTGAACTAACCACAGTTATTGGATGCTCTTGGAAGTAGTGCTTCAGCTTGCGACTCGCCATGAACACTCCAAACACCAACTTCTGCCACTGTGGGTAACGCTGTTTGGAAGCTGTGAGGACTTCGCTCACGTAATATACTGGTCTCTGGACAGGGTATTCCTTTCCTGTTTCTTGTCTCTCCACAACCATGACAGCGCTCACAGCGCGGGAATTTGCCGCTATGTATAGTAGCATTGGCTCTTTATCCTTTGGAGCCGCCAGAACTGGAGCATTTGTCAATTGATGTTTCAAGGCTGTCAGAGCTTCGTCGGCCTCTGCGTCCCAAACGAAGGTGTCTGATTTTTTCAACAGTCTGTACAAAGGTAGTGCTTTCTCTCCCAATCTTGATATAAAGCGACTCAAAGCTGCTACGCACCAGTAAGTCGCTGCACATCTTTTATCTTTTCTGGCTTTTGGAGATCCATCACGGCCTTTATCTTGTCAGGGTTGGCCTCAATGCCTCTTTCTGATACTATGAATCCCAATAGCTTTCCTGCTGGTACTCCAAAGACGCACTTTGTGGGGTTGAGCTTCATGTTGTATTTTCTGAGATTTGTGAATGTCTCTGCCAGATCACTAATAAGATCCTGGCTAACTTGCGACTTAACCACAATATCATCCACGTAGGCGTGAACGTTGCGACCTATTTGCTCATGTAGACAATTCTGAATGCATCTTTGGTAAGTCGCACCTGCGTTCTTCAACCCAAAGGGCATGCTGACATAACAAAAAGCTCCAAAGGGTGTGATGAAGGACGTCTTTTCTTGGTCCTCCTTCATCTTGATTTGATGGTAGCCTGAATAGGCGTCCAAAAGCATAACAGCTCGCACCCAGCAGTTGAATCAATCACTTGGTCGATTCGCGGTAAGCAAATGGATCCTTTGGACAAGCTTTGTTAAGACTGGTGTAATCAACGCACATTCGCCACGTACCGTTCTTTTTCATAACCAATACTGGGTTTGCCACCCACTCCGGATGGTATACCTCTGTGATGAATCCTGCAGCCAGCAAGCGAGCTATTCCTCTCCTATTGCCTTTCTCCTATCATCGTGGAAACGCCGTAGTGGCTGCTTCACTGGTTTAGCCGCAGGGTTCACTTTGAGGCTATGTTCTGCTAATTCTCTTGGTACCCCTGGCATATCTGACGGCTTCCATGCGAAGATGTCCTTATTTTCCTGGAGAAAAGCGACGAGGGCCTTCTCCTGCTCTTCTTCCATGTGTGCTCCAATGCTGGTTTGCTTGGATGAGTCGCCAGGAACAAGATTTATCTGCTTAGTGTCCTGGGCCGCTTTGAATTTCATTGGTGGCTCGGCAGATGGCGTGGTAACCACACTCATGTCGTTTGGGTCCACCTGCGACTTATAACCTTTTAGCTCTTCCGCGGCACAGGCGGATTCTGCGAAGGCCGCATCTCCCTTTTCACATTCTATTGCTTTTTCTCTATCTCCGTACACTGTGATGACCCCTTTTGGTCCTGGTATCTTCAACTGTAGGTACACGTAGCATGGCCTGGCCATAAACTTAGCAAAGGCCGTTCTTCCAAACAAGGCGTGATATGGGCTTTGGAATTTTACCACTTCGAAGCATAGGAATTCGCTTCTAAAGTTTCTTCTGTCCAAAAGTTACCCCTAGGGTTATTTTCCCCGCTGGTCGTGCGGACCTTCCTGGGACAATGCCGTGAAACACTGTTGACGTGGGCTGCAGGCTGGAATCCTTGAGTCCTAGACGCTGGAACGTATCGTAGTACAAGATATTAATGCTGCTTCCTCCATCCATAAGCACTTTGGTCAGCTTGTATCCTGCAACGTACGGTGCCACAACCAGTGCCAACTTGCCAGGTTCCCGTACTTGTGGCGGGTGATCGTCGCGACTCCAGGTTACTGCGTGTTCTGACCACCTTAACCAATTGGGTGTTGCTGGTATCACGGCGTTCACCTGCTGACTTCTGCGGCTCAATTTCTCTTCCCTTTTGGAGGTATCGATAACTATTGTGTGATACTGCCCCGTTTGCCTGGGGTTACTCGTGCCGTGCTGCCCAATATTTGTGTTATGAGCCGCACTAGGGTTTCCTTCATGGGAATTCCCCCGTTGTGTTGGCTCTCTTCTTTCCACTTCTTGTAATAGTGGCATTGCGCCTTGGTATGGTCCGCTGGCCGTCCATCACCTGTCGCATGAAGGTCGCATGGCCGGTTGAAAATTCTTGCATATTGATTGGACGGGAGCCGTATCCTCGACCCCTTCCACGCTGGCCTCTGAATCCTCCACGCGCATTGGCGACGAGCCCTGAGTGACCATCTTCGCTTTTGCGTTTGTTTTGATTCGCGTTGTTGTGGCTTGTTTGCTGCTGCTGGGGCTTGTTGGAGTTTTTCTTTCCTTTGGCAGCCTCCTCTTCTTCTCCGTCTGACGCGTCTCTGGTTTTATCTGAGCTGGCATATTTGTTAGCCGCAGCCATCACCTCGCTGAGGCTCTTGACTTTATCCTTCATGCGACCCAGCTTATGAATCAGCGGCTCGAACTTGCAGTTTTTCTCCATCACCAGGACGGCTGAGCTTGGTGGTATATTATCTGAGGAGTGTATTATTTCTGCCACCCTTTTCATCCAATGGCGACTTGACTCGCCTTCCTTCTGGACACAACGCTCGATCTTCTATATTGCAGAGTCGCTTGCAAGTTCCTTGGAAGTTTTAATGAAGGCATCCTTCAGTTCCTCCCAAGTATTTATAGAGTTGGGAGGCAAATTTTGCAGCCATATGTGCGCTGCCTTCTAGCATCATGTTGAGGTACCTTGCACATATTTCTTCTGAGGCGTTAAGAATGCTCATCCCCATCTCGTAATTGTTCAGCCAGGTGGTTGGATCCATGCTGGCGTTATAGTTTGCCACCTTGCGTGGCCCTTGAAATCTTCAGGAAAAGGTTCCGATCTGATCTTTTCAGTGAAACATGCCGGCCCTTGAGTCGCGAGGACAGGGCTGCGGGCGCGCCCGCAGGATTATCTGCGGGCCGTGTTTGCACTACTGGCATATTGCCTGCGCTTCTGCGACTCGCTCCTGCAACCTCTGTGCGACTCCTGATGCGTTCTCTGGCGGCCTGCTTTGGACGCTCTTTCTGCTGCAATCCTGTGACTGGCTGGTATGAGGGGCAGCCGTGCTTCGGCTTCCGCCCTATTGGCTTGTTGCAGGACCGCTGTACTTAGCATCTGAATCGCGCGCCGCGCCTCAGCATTGACCGGGTCGTCGCCTGTCGGTACCATCTGAGTCAAGATATTAGCCGCAGCATACATGTTATCGACAGGATTCTGGTAATGGCCCTGCGGGTGTGAAACCTCCTTGGCTGTTGCTGGGTCTCTTGATTTGTTGGTACCCTTCCTTCCGCAATCGTCTGGATTCCCGTTCCGCGGCTGGGTGAGCGGGATTTCCACTGTTGGTTGAGTCGCGCGCAGTTGTGTTTGCGGGTCAACCTGTCGTTGAGTCGCAGCCAGCGCGGCTACTCTTGCCGCTCCTGTTGGATTCCTTGGTTTATCTGATCGATCCTGCGGCGCTCTTCTTCCATCCTTCGACCTCATACAGGAGCTCGGCCCTGGCGGCCTCAATTTCTGTTGCACGGAGGGCGGCGTTCGTGGCTGACACAGGGACAAGAAGTGGGTTGCTTGGGGGTGCCGATGCCTCGGTTTCTCCAGCAGTTCCTGATGCACCTTCTCTCCAGCCGTGTAAACCGCGACTTGCGCCATCTCTTGATCTGGTGATAACGCGATTTCTGGTGGGCAACCCCAGCAATTTTCTTCAAAGGCAGATACAATGGACCCAAACTCTTGCGAGTCCATGCTTTCGACGGATTCTTCCCCATCGTCGGCGACTTCTTCTATTGAATCGCCTTCTGGACCGAGTTAATGGACCTGCCACCGATGAAGCCAACGAAGACGTTGATGGATCCAAACGGGATGACGTGGCCGGTCTCCAAGTAATCTGCTTCCGGCCCCCAGCTTGAATCGTCGATGAGGGGTGTGCCATTGACCGTGATGATACGGCCAACAACAAGATCTTCAGCTCCCTTCATGGATCCTGCGCGGAACGTGACGCTCTTGACCGCAGGCCCCACGGTGGGCGCCAACTGTCGTGGGTTTGTCACGTCAGGTGTCATAGATGACTTCGTAGGTGTGGGATTACGCGAGTCAAGCATCTCCGAGCTTGGGATCGCAGGAACAAAGATCAACACAGATTTACCCAGGTTCGGCCCCCTCAATGTGAGGTAAAAGACCTACTTCCTGCCTACCCTAGATTGGTATTGATATGATAATCGAGGTGTTACAATGGAGGCGATCCGATCTGGTACTCGCCGTATGAACTAGGGTTTAGGGCTTGATAGCTCGACCCGTTCTAAGTCCTGCGAGTCCTCTTTATATACACAGAGGCTCGCTAGGTTACAAAGGAAACTTTCCCCACAAGGAATATGTCCACAGAGGCCTACTCGGAAACTACTTGGTCTTCACGTCCTCCGGGATATGTTTTCTAGAACTTTCCCCTTATGGCGGTTCAATATTGGGCTTGCTCCCAAGTGGGCCTTTGTCTGTGCGAGTAAAGTAAGTCGCACTGGGCCGCGAGTCAATCCAGAAAGTATTCCCCTGACACTAAGTACTCATGATGTCCATATCTTGGTACAAATGCTGTTTTGGGAATATCCTCAGGTTTAATCTTTATCTGGTGATATCCTGACCTCAGATCTATCTTGGAAAATACTCCTGCTCCTCTAACTTTATCAAACAAATCTTGTATCTGTGGCAATGGGTACTTGTTCTTGATGGTCACACTGTTTAGATTTCTAAAGTCTCCACACATTCTTCTTCCTCCATCTCTTTTATCCACAAAGATTACTGGTGATCCCCAAGGTGATATACTTTCTCTAATGAATCCTTTAGCTTCCAACTCATCCAATTATTCCTTAAGTTGTACCAATTCCTCAGGCCCCATTTTATATGGTGCTTGTGCAATAGGTGTCGTACCAGGAATCAAATCTATAGTAAACTCAATTTCACGGTCCGGTGGCATTCCTGGTAACTCATCCGGAAAAACACCTTGGAATTCTTTCACCACTGGAATCTCTTCCATCTTGACTTCCTTCATGGCATTCAACTGCAGATCTGCCTGTATGTGACTATGCTTATCTCCTTGATACACGGTCCTCAAACCTCCTGGTCCTCTCAAGGATACAGTCTTTTCTGCACAATCTATTTGGGCTCCATGATCTGATAACCAATCCATCCCTAGGATGATTGCTATATCTTTCATGGGAATTACTAACAAGTCTACGTCATAGACGCGATTACAGATCATAATCACTTGATCCATTTTGACTTGCGTTACTAATAACTTTCCCCCGGCTGACATGACCGTAAGGGGTACTTCTAACGGCTGACTTGTAATCCCATATGCATCCACAAATTGTTGCGAAATAAAAGATGTAGTAGCTCCAGTATCAAACAAAACTTTGCCAGGATGCGAAAGGATTTTGAGCGTACCGATCACCGTATTGTCAGTGTTGTTGACTTCCTCCAGACTGGTGCAGTTCAACTTCCCATATGGCTTCCCTTTGTTCTTGTTCGTCGTGTTCCGTCCAAATCCTCCATTCCTTGGCTTGAATCTTCCTCCACCTTGGTTATCTCCTCCACCAATTCCATGACTCACCTGTTGATTCTGCCTATTTGGACAATCAGGCTTAATATGTCCAGCTTGGCCACATCCAAAACATATGATGTTGGGCTTGTGGCAATCCTTTGCCATATGTCCCCTCATTCCACAACTATTGCAAATGATATGATTCATTGGGTTAGGATTTCGTGGCATGAGCTTCCTTATATCCCTTCTAAGTTTAGGCTTGAAACTTAAGTTTGGTGGTGGCCTCTGAACTTGAAACTTCCTTGGTTCCATTCTTGCCTTCTTCCTTCTTTCCTCCTGAAGTGATTTATAGTCATCTTCAAGAGTTATTGCTGCATCAACTAACTCCTGGAACTCTTTTGGTTTAGCCAACCTCAGCTGCATCTTCATGAAAGAATTCAGACCCTTATGAACCTCTTCTTTCTTTTCTCTTCAGTGTCCACTTCATCCAAGGCATACCTTGATAGAGCATTGAACGCATTCACATAACGTCCAACTGGTAGCTCATTCTGCCTCAGATTCTCAAACTCCCTCCGTTTTAACTCCATAATACTTTCAGGAACATGGGCCTCTCTAAACCTCTTCTTGAATTCCTCCCAGGTTACTACATGTCCACCTGGTAAGGTTGCTGCAATAGCTTCCCACCAGGATGCTGCAGGTCCGGTAAGCAAATGGGTTGCGTACCTAACTTTCTCCTCATCAAAACATCCAACTGTATTGAGTTTCCTTTCAGTATCTGCAATCCAATCCTCTGCATCCATAGGTTCTGGTGCCCTTGCAAAAGGTACTGGTCTTGCATTCTGGAAGTCTGATAATGTTACTCCTTTAGGTGCTTCATCTCTAGCTCGCCCTGCTTGCACTTCCAGTAAGTCTTGCAAGAGTTTATTCTGCCTTTCTTGATCCCGACGCCTACCTTCTTCCACCATCTGCATATACTGCATAAAGCTTTGCTCTGTGATTGGCCTTGGTGACATTGGTAATCCTCCTGCTTCAGCATCTTGTTTCTGCTTGTTTTCACGCTCTTGCCTCTGCAATTCACTATCCTCACCGAGATCCGCCATATCCCTCTAGTCCTGCTACATCGAATAGAAATCTCCATTACATTATGCATATGCACTTTGAGTCTTATTCCATACACAAGTACTAGTCAAATAATGGAAATCCAGAGAGATCCAAAGAAAACAAGATTTTTCAAACATATACCATGTATTATACATGTAGGCTTACAAACATGGGTACAGAATTGTAACACACTCTAAAGTGAGTAGGCCTCACTTATTGCTAGCGTTCAAACCTTACAATACGCCTTACACAACTCTGTATTATACATATAATACATCTACTGCTTCACTCCATCGTGATTCACTTCTCAGCATACTTCCCAGGCTTCCACCAACTATTACGGCTGGTCCTCCTGAGAATTCCTGGTAACTTCACTTTCGCCTCCGGCTGATACTCAGGATCAGATGGACAGGCTTCTAGAGTCATATCGGTCATTCCAAAGTAACTATCGATGTACTTATATGCCTCCGCTTCACCATCATATACGCCTTCACCTCCATACTCCTCGGTATCATTATATAGACCTGTTGGCACATCATCAGTGCTACAGTAATAACTCTGAGGCTCCTCACTTGGCTCTCTCTTCGGCTGCCTAGAAGAACTTGCCCCCTAGGTATACTTGGCCTTGTACTTGCCTTTTCCCATAGTATCTTCCTCATCTGAATCTATCAGAATAGGTTTACGTGCTCGACCCAACTTTGGCTTTCCTCTAACGACACGACTAGTAACTTCTTCCTCCTCTCCATCTGCTAGAATCACAATAGGATCACTAGGAGTTCCCTCATAAGGTTCTTCAACTCTGCCAACCATTCTCCTCATCTACTAAGACATAATTTGGGTGTGGTGGTTCATAGGTAGGATAAACTGGAGTATCTGGTTCTACTTCCTCAATAATCCTAACGGGTGTAGGTGGTAGTTCAGTGTATCCCTTCTCAGCTTCACTCCTTAGTATCTCACTCCTATGCTGAATAACTTCAGGACTAGAATACTCCTCTACTATGGATTCTATCTCTCCAGCTACTACCCCGAACGTCTTATGATACGCCCGAATCATATTGAGACAGCTATCCAGAAACTCAGCCACATCACGTGGATCAGACTTCAGGAAATTCTTATAGTCTACTGGACCCTCAAGACGGTAATTGGCACTTGGGATGGCGTTAAACGGTGTTTCTCCCAACACATGACCCTTGGATGTCCTAATAGCAGTGACTGCTCTGACAACCGCAATCTGGAAAGCTACTTCCACATTCTTGGCTTCTCCAAAGGGCATTTTAAATCCCATCTTTAGTTCGGTCGGTAACTTGAGTGCCATCCGGTACATAGCTAAAATTGACCCGTCATAGAAACTCATCACTTTCACTATCACCTTGGTTTTGATACCAAGAAAATAGATCAGTTGCTCAAGCATTTCAGCCCAGCTTCCCCGGAAAACACCCTTGCCCAACTCAGAATCTTTAATACGCACAGCCCTCCTGGAACCCCGTTTCTCCATCCTAGCTATTATAACCAAGAAAAATCGTATAAGTTTGATGTAATAATTGCATGATAATGTTATTCTCATGTGAATATCCATCATAACAATGTAAAAACTCAATTCCTTCTAAGGCCTCGCACACCTACAGGCTTTCCCTTTAATAGGTTTCCAACCTAAGGTCTAGCAATTGCTCTGATACCATCTGTGGTGACCCCGCACACCACTGCATATTGTAGTGTACAAGTCGTTGACATAACACCCACGGAAGGACTTATCCGTAAATATTACATCCCTCAGAGTAGTACAACAGAAACATTGCGGGTCCACTTTATTACACACTGCTGAATATTACAAGCCAGAAATGCATAAAAACTTCAACGTCTTCCTCCGACAAGGGAGGAACGTCTATTATTGCGGTGTTGACAGGAGTCAACCTACTAGTGATAGAAAGCAATAAACTAAGAACCATATTGGCTCAACAGCTAAATAGTACTAGTCTAGTCTTGCTCGGCCAGGTTCCTATTATGTTAACTCTAGGTCTCCACCTCCTCTTCGTCGGCGTCGTCAGCTCCGTAGGCGATGATGTAGTCGACGCCTTCTACTCCTCCAGACAGATCAGGTGCTTCAAAGTACACCTCGTCGGCATGGTATGCTCCAAAGTCCTCCTCTGTGACCTCCTCAGAGTCTAAGCAGGGGATCAAAAGAGGATAGGGTGAGCAACACTAGCGTTACTTAGCAAGCTCAAATAATAGATGATACGGTGTTTGATGCACTATCTACCATCCTGACCAAAAAGTCATGGATGAATATGCAAGTTTTATAAAACATTTTTAGTAAAAGGTCCATTTTATTTTAGAAAACTATGCCCCCAGCCTCCACGGGTCTTTAGTCATCACTTGGGATGCCTTTCCCGCAGCGTTCTGTAGTTCCCTCCTGGAACAAGGATGTGATAGTCACCATTTCTTTGTTTAACTCTGCAGAGCTGCACCACTTTACCCAACAGCAGCCTGGCTCTTTATGCTCTCTCAACACACCATATGTGCTATAGCCAGAACTCAGGGCAACAAGTCATGTGGAGTCGCTTCCGGCACAACGCATATCCACCCCTTATGACCCAGTCTGGTACAAAGACCAAAGACTCGTCACCACTCCCGAGCTCCTATTCCAAATCACCCCGTCGGGTGGGGATGGTATGCGCTACCACGCTGTTGGCCACCGCAACGGACACAACCAGGTAATAGTCTGTCGAGGATATGCGAACGAAGGAAGAAACCTCTGACGAGCCCATCCATAGTGAATCTGTTGGCTCATGCTTCAATACGGCGCAAGGATTACTGGGCCATGGGTTATTAATCCTAGGTATATACTTTCCCGTACAGTGGAACCTCCACCACAACATGAAACCGTGGTTCCACTGCCAGCCAACCATATATGTATAGCAAATCACATCATTCGAAAATAGGTTTTTCTTTTTCACGCAATGATAAATCTTAGTACCACTAGTAGAGAACCCACTTCTAGTACCGGTTGTAGATGGCCTTTAGTACCGGTTGCACAACCGGTACTAAAGGGTCGGCACTAAAGGGGTAACCCTTTAGTACCGGTACCAAAATAAAACCGATACTAAAGGGTCTCCACGTGGGCACACAGGCGAGCGCAAACCTGAGGACCTTCAGTCCCGGTTTGTAATACAAACCGGGACAAAAGGTTCACGCTTTTATTGCTTATATTTTCAGGGGGGTTTTGGTTTTTTTCTTTTCGATTATTTTTCGGGGTTTAGGGTTTCTGTTTTTGTCCTTTTCGGTCATTTTTCAGGGTTTCGGAGGAGATCGCGTATAAAGTCCCGGCTCGCGAACCGGGACGGTACAAGCGAGACTAAAGGGCAAACCGGGACGTTCGTGCATATATATAAGATAACTTGTCTTACGATCGAGCATATACAAATATATACAATTTTGATAGTTACATGGAGATCACAATTACCGGGACTAGAGCCCGTCTATTCGATTACACGACCGGGGATCATCAGTAGGGCCTATTCACACTAAATTCTCCGTTGTTGTCTATCATCTCTGTCATAAAAAATCCCGCCAGTTCCTCTGCAATTCCTATTACGCGTTGCTCTGGTAGGTGTTCTTCCCGCGTTCTGTCGAACTATATAAGAAAAGAATATCAATATGAACATCAATCATGATAACAAAAGTGACGGTACTAAAATAATGTTGTGAATGTATTGCTTACGTCGTTGTGCTTAGTGGTAAACGTGCGAATGAACTCGCAAACGTAGTATCCACATAGATTCGTCCCCGGTGGCTGCCTCGCGCACTTTACGAGAATAGAATTCAATCAAAATAATAATCTAGCATCATAATTGTATTGAAACTATAATTAAAGAGATGCACGGACATATCTCGTACTACTTACCTTGACCGTAGTAAACTTCAGCTTCTCAGTAAAGGAACCCTGCACCACACGCCTGAACTCTTTCCAAACCCTGCCCGGCAAAGAAAATTAATTAATGAATGAGTTATTCATTACCTGATATCTCATGAAATCAACGAAAGAGACCGATATAGCCCGAAAATTACCTCTGGAGCAAGACCTGCACGTTGCTAATCCCTGTCAGGTCTCTGTTTAATGGGTCCATGACTTCAACTAATCCCTTATCAATTTGAATGTCTAGCAGAACATAGTGGAACCTGCACACGTTTATATACGTCAGTAACTCATCAATTACACTTAACATCGAGTAAGCAAAATGTGTAGAACAGAGTAAGACCCTCACGAGAAGTTGTAAGGAAACAGTATGTGGTCACAGAAATGCTGCTCCGTTAGGAATCTTAGAAGGTTATGCGCCGTGTCCTTGGGTTTGTTCGTTAGCGAATGTATATGTACTTTATCTGGGTCCATGAACCCAACATTATAGATGTTTTTTCTTTTACATTCCTGCATCCTCATTCTGCATAATAGAGTACAGAAGGATATAATGAGGATAATTACATGCAATGAACTGAACTACTGAAAAACTGAACAACTTATATGTAGACAATGAATTCAACAACTTACAGACAATAGCAACTGATGAGAGATTTGTCGAGGGCGTCGAAATTGTATAACTGCCAGAGTTCTGGAAACTCAACATGGACCTCTTCGGGTCGGAAGAAGTACTCAGGTGGGACTTTCGCCACGATCATTATTCTGCCCGAGTCTGCCGCTCGCAAGTACCAGTCATGCAAATTCCGCATATGTGTTGGCAGTTGTGTGAACTTCTCTTCGCTGACAAAAGGCTTCCCTAGGACATATTTAGTGACAACATCAGCCTTAGGTAAATTGTCGTCCTGGGAACCTATCAACTCAGCAACAGTCACACCCATAGAGGCCGCCAACTTCGCAGCTTCTTCCATATCCTGCTGCAGCACCAGCTGGGGAACGTTTTCGGATAACACCATGAGGGATGGGATCAATTGTTTGGCCTGTTCCCCGAGCTGGGGAACGTCCCTTCTGTTCTCGCTTGCACTAACACCTGATGTGCTCCCGCTTGCTCTTTTACCCAAGTCCGGCGGCGGCGAAGACGGTCGACCCAAGTCCGGCGGCGGCGAAGACGGTCGACCACCCAAGTCCGGCGGCGGCGAAGTTGGTCGACCACCAAGTCCGGCGGCGGCGAAGACGGTCGACCACCCAAGTCCGGCGGCGGCGAAGACGGTCGACCACCCAAGTCCGGCGGCGGCGAAGACGGTCGACCACCCAAGTCCGGCGGCGGAGATCGAGATGGACTCGCGCTGTGGTAGTCGTAGTCATGGGGTGTTGACCTGCTTCTTGGAGGTGATGGAGGTTTAGTTGACCTACGATGACTCGAAGGCGGTGTTGTCCTTGGCGTCGACCCTGGAAACTTGATGTAGTTCTTGTCCCATAGAATCGTATCACCCACAACTTCTCCGAGTGTCCTCTCATCTCCAGGTCCAGGGATGTCAAGCACCATAGCATGAGACCCCGGTACGATTTCATCCACCACGACTTTAGCATAGCCAGCTGGAATCTCACGGTCTTGCCAGCGTGTGTCAGGTGGACAAGGTAAAGCATATCCGACCGCCACCTTCATGGATATGTTCTTCAATTGCTGATGGAGCTCACAAGATATTGCATCCTTGATTCCATCCACGGGGTAGCCGGGACCGGCATCTATCATCCGCCGTGCATCGTCAGCCGGGACCTCCGAGTCACCCACGCTGCTTTTCCGCTGAGATGGACCGGCGGTAATATCGAGTACAGGATTTTGCGGGGGCACTACTGCTCTAAGTTCGTCAAGCTCCTGCTGCTGGTGGTTAAATTTGGCAAGCAACTGGTTGAACTTGGCTCCCTCCTCCTCCTCCTTTCGCTTCTTTGCTCTCGCTCGGCTTCTGTAAGTTTCTACGTCTTTGGCAAACCCAAGCCACCATGGGACGGAAGGGCCAAAGCCTCGTGTTCGTCCTCCTTTTTCTTGATTCTCGAGGACCAGTGACAGCAAGTCTCTCTCTCTATCGGGAGTGAACTTTAACTTCCCCTCTTTAATTTCTTTCAGCGTTTTAACCCAATTTTCCCTGGGTACCCTAATCCCGTCACTGGGAATAAGGTCCCCTGTTGTTTCGTCGTATGAACCCCCATGCGCAAGGAACCAATTTCTTGCCCTCAATTCCCATTCGTCGCGCATCCATTCTGGTTGGATCCCTTTAGCAAGAAGCTCTTGCTCTTTTTTATCCCACTTTGGCATGGCAGTCTCGTAGCCCCCTGGCCCCAATTTATGGTGATATTTTTTCTTGTCAGCATTTTTCTTGTTCCTTGCTGAGATCGCAGTGGCATCTTGTGACTCCTTGTACTTCTTAAATGCGTTCCAGTGATCCGCCTGCTTCGCTAGATAGCCTTCAAATACTGGAGCAGTCTTACTCTCTTGATATTCTTGCCATAATCTTTTCTTCCACACCCGAAATAGTTCGGCCATCTTCTTAAGAGTCCACTTCATGACTGTCTTCCTCAATTCTGCAGTGTCGGCAGGATCCTCAAATTCTGGCAGGGTGAAATGTGCCATGAGGTCATTCCAAAGACCCTTTTTGTACCTTTCGGCGACATACTCACTATCGTTCGCCCCTTTGCGCTTATTCCAGTCTCGAACGATGATCGGGACGTGCTCCCTAACCAGCACTCCGCATTGTTTTCTAAATACAGCGGCAGCCTTCTTGGGTTCCTTCGGTTCGCCCGTAACGGATATGACCTCTAATGTATAATGCGTAGTTGGGGCCAACTTTTTGGTCGGGCCTCGTTTGGACTTTTTGCTCGATGTGGAGGCCTAAGAGAAGAAACATTCGTCAATTTATATATATACAACTCAAGTAATGCATCTACTGATCGCCGAAGAACTTCCTATCTACCTCGCCGGACTTCGTTAAGGGTTCACCGGCTTCTCCATCATCGGAGCTATCGCCTTCTCCATCATCGGAGCCGTCGACTTCATCCTCACTTTGGTCGACCTCCATTCCATCCCCGGAGGGGTTCAGATACGACGACGGAGATCCTGGATCAGCAGCTGGGGCGTCGTTGATTATATTCTCGAGAATTTCTTCCTGTATTAGGTCTCTGCGGGTGCGGGTTGGACTAGGTGGATCCATAGTTTCTGCAAAATGCACACAATATTATTTCAAAATGCATCAAATAAAATGAGTATCAATTGTTATAAATTATTACTACAAATCAATTACTAAAAATTACTTAGTCCTAGAATTTAAATGAATTATTTAAATGAATTATCATACCTTACAACATAAAATGGTTTTCATTACACAAATGGTTTTATTTAAATAATTACTAACAGTACTAACATATTAAGAACAACATTATGTAGTGATCTACAGTAGCTAACCATTTCACAAACAAGAATAGCAACAATTTCATAAAGGACCAAATATTTATTTTATCACTTTTAATAGGCAGAAAACACCATTTTTAGAGTTTATTAATTAAGTCCAGGGTGTTCTGTTCATCAACAAGGTATGCAAAGATAGGTTTATGTTCTATGTAAATATTTTAAACTAATGCAATTGGATTTAGTCCAAAATCTTATTCACAGAAAATTAATTAAATGCCAGAAAACCCCACTGGTCTAAACTACCAACACATGCCATTTCAAAACTATGTATCACAAACATATGAGGCTAATTTCTACAGAAAGCTATACTCACAGGCATTCCAGAACAATTGGATTTACAAATTTTGGATACATATTTCTCAAGTTAAAAAATAGTTCTTGATTTATACCAGTGGCAGTACAGTAATTATCAAGCACACACAAATTAATATTTTTAAGATTTGCAAATTGGAAGTGGTTCTAAACTCATTCATTTATCACTGTGATTTTTGGTTTGCACAAACATGCAGTTTAACTATTTTATTTTGAATTAAAGTTACAGCACAGAAACAGAATTATAAAGCCCTATTTTCAAATTTCGGGTTAATCAAAGATTGCTCGAATCCGCGCGTTTCTGGATGATTCGAACGCGCTGCGACGTATAGGAGGTTGCAGGGAACCATTTGGTAGCGGCGCCGCCCAATTTGGGTCGCCGGAGCAAGCCGGCGACGATGTTTGGCGGCGGCCGACGACGGGCAACGCGGCGGCGGAGCTACGGGGCGCAATAAGTGGAATTGAAGGCACTGGAGGATGCAAAATCTCACCCTGAGCACGATGGAGTCGACGACGAGGTCGGGGGAGGTCTTCCGGCGACGGAATCGTGCACGCACGCGGTGGCCGGAGTTGGGGGAGGGGCCGCGATTCGCCGGATTCCGGCCTTCCTACCACGACCGACTCGGTGGAGAAGGAGAGGAGGCGCCGGCGACGGGCAGCGGCCGTGTCGAAGACGGCAGCGGCGTCGGGGACGGCCGCGCTGGCGACGGAAAATTTTGGCAGCGTTTCCTCTGCTCTGCTCTGGTCTGCCCTTCTTCTTCGATGAAAATGGCCAAGTCCCAGATTGGGAACTGCTTAAGTACTGGAGGGACCTTTAGTCCCGGCCCGTGGCTCAAGCCGCGACTAAAGGGCGGTCTTTAGTCGCGGTTTGAGGCACGGGCCGGGACTAAAGTGTTTGGGAGGACCTTTCGCGTTCCCGCGCGCAGCACGGGCTTTAGTACCGGTTGGTATGCAAAACCGGTACTAAAGGCCCAAAAATTGCGCGGGTTTTTACTTTTTTTTTAGATCTAGCACAATTTCAAATATTTGAACATTTGAATGAAACAGTTTTTGCATACTTATGAATTTGAGAAAACTTTTTACATGAAAAGTGCTTGAATTTGAATAAGTATTCCAAATACATTTTCTGCTTTATAAAATAATTATTCTAACTCTACAAACTATTAACCATTTTGCCATTTTGAATTAAAAAATGCATTATCTTTTATCTTTTGCATATTTTTGAATCTCACTAAATTTTGAACATGAAAAATGTTTGAATTTAAATAATTAATTCAAAACCATTTTTTGTTTTATAAAATAATGCCGTGGGTAATTTAACAAAGCAACAGTACTGCTACTACATTGCAGAGAGGAAACCACAACTCCAGATAACTCAGCTAGCCAGCGCATTCTATTGCTAACACAAAGTTCAGACTGAACTCTGAAGTACCTACCCAGTACTAAGACGCATACAAATGACAAGGAGATCACTACTACTAAGCCAGCTTCTAGTGAGTCCTATCTCCCGTTCTATCCATCCATACCTACCTAGCGCTCGGACGAACTTGTCCAGGTGTGGCCGTGGAGGAACTTCTGCCGTTTTCTTTTTTTTCTATTTGTTTTTTTCTTTTAATTGTTTTTATTCATACTATTTTTTCTTTTCATTTTTCTTTCTTTCTATTTTTCTTTCTTTTCATTTTTCTCTTATATACTTTCTTGTTCGATGTTTATTGCTATTATTTAATACCATTGGTGATATTTTTCAGTAATCGCCAGTTCCTTCTCAGCCAGGTACTTCGGGCAACACCGTCTTATGCAGAGATGATATAACATACAACTAGACATCTACGTTACAATTTCACTAGTTCTAAATACTGGATAGAACAAATTAAGGTACAACTTCAAATTACGATACAACACAAGTGAAACAAAGACTCTACCTATCCGCCGTGTTGCCACCCTTGCCCTTTGACGAAGATTCTGCCTTCTTGCCTTTGCCCTTGGACGAAGCTTCAGCCTTCTTGCTCAGTGCTTCAACCCTCCTTTCCTTTGACGATGGCATGAAATCGTCGTCATCATCGCTGTCCACTATCCAGAGACAGGAACGACCGTACGAATCACGGTCAGCTTCAGTTCGGTAGAACGGACTATTCGTAACTTTCTTGTCAAACTTATCTTGAAGCCTGAGCATTTCTGCACGAATTTGGAGCGGGGTCCTATACGGAAACCCATCACGGCATAGCTTCGACCCGAGCAAAGCGAGATGACTCTCAGTGTGCAAAATTTCTTCTATTGGAACTACCCTACCATCTACCTTCAAATTGCTCGAAAGCCTGGCGAGATGCTCGGATGCGGTAATGTGAAACCCGGACACACACTTCTCGCAAGGACCAATGCACACCATGGTTGCGCTCAAGTGAGTACCATGCCTACCTTCAACTGGGTTTTATAGACTACCGGTGGCGGAATTTGGCGGGAAACGGTGGCGGGAAACGGTGGCGGAATTTGGCGGGAAACGGTGGCGGGAAACGAAGGAAACACACGATCCGTACCAGCACCACCACCACTCCCACCTCCTCGGCAATTCATCATTGCGTCACCCTAATCCAGTGGCTGGATTCAACCTACCTGAGGGCTTGTGTTTCCAACAGCGTCGTTGTGTTGTCATTGTTCACCGTCCTACAGGAGGTGGCTCCAATGGCTGGCCGGTGAACAAGGACGAACACAATAATGCCAGGGAACATGCCAGCAGGTAGGCTAAATCCAGCCATTGGATTCGGTGGCGAAGGTAGATGAGCGGCCGGTGAACAAGGACGAACACAATAAAACCATAATACATAGCTCGGGTCTATTTTTATTGATTTGGGGAGGTGGGGATTTGGGGATTCACCTAGCTAGGGAACCCGAATGTTTTGTGTTTGAGCGCCACTTCGATCCAAGCAGCGGTAAGACGTCTCTGATGATCTACAACCGTCGGGCAAGAGATCGCTGATGATCTGCAACCGTTTTGAACGGTCGCAGGTCATCAGCGACCTCCTGCCGCTGGTTGCCCAAAGATGCCCAAAACCTAGCTAGGGAATCCGAATGTCTTGTGTTTGAGCTGGTTAAGCTGGAATGAGTGAGTACCTGTCTGGGAGGTGGAGTATTTATAGGCAGAAGTTGGAATGAGTGTGGATGAGGTGGGAGTGGTGGTGGTGGTGGGAGTGCTGATCCAACAGCTCACAAGCCCTCAAAAGAAACACACCCCGGATCCAACGGCTCACAAGCGCTCGAAAGAAACACACGATCCGTGTGATTCTTTAGTCCCGGTTGGTGTTACCAACCGGGACTGGTTCTAAAAATCCAACAGCTCACAAGCGCTCAAAAGAAACACACCGCAGATCCAACGGCTCAGAAGCGCACGAAAGAAACACACGATCCGTACTGTCCAACGATGGTTCCGGCTAGGGCCACAGAGGGTGCAGAGAGAGCCGGCCCCCGAGGAGGTGGTACGTCGCCGTATCAGGGAGGAGGACGAGCACGTCCGTCGCTACATGCATTTGTTGGAGATTCAGACCAACAGGCGCTGGTCGATACTTCAGAGGGATCCTTATCACATCAGCTATGACCCCGTGATGGTTCCGGCTCTTTGGAGGCAGAGCGCCCGCGGCTCAGCACCGCGCGGCTTAGGGGAAACCGTGTGTTCTGTTCTATATATCTGCATAATCCTTCAGTTCATCGACCGAACAATATCATTCGGTTCCGGGAACCCTCCCCTCGGTCGGATCCAAGCAGCGGCAAGGTTCTTTGATGATTAGCAACATTCCCAACACTTGTTTCGACGGTTGCAGATCATCAAAGAAGTCTTGCCGCTGTTTGGATCGAAGGCCGATTTGCCGTCTCACGACCACGCGATGATTTGCCGATTTGCCGGTCAGAGTGGCCACTGGAGAAGGTAGGCAGGGGAAACCGTATGTTTTGTTCTATCACTTGGAGAATGCAGAGATTGTGTTGGTAAAACTGCAGCTGATTGAAGCTTCTTACACATGCTCCTTACATAATGGTTTAATACATTATTACACATCACCAACATCACCAACTATTGTTTATGTTTTCTTCTGAGCCGTAGCCATGGAGAATCTTCATCATTTAACATGATGCTTGGGTCAGTTTTCACTGTGAAGGGCGGAATTTCATGAAACTTATTATAATCTTCAGACTATGTGGCACTTTGGCTCATCGGACGATGTATTCTTTTGCTTATCTTTTATTTTTTTCGGTTTGGTGGACATGTCCTTCACATAGGAAACCTGAGCCACACCATTGGCTAGGACGAATGGTTCGGTGTGGTACCCAAGATTCTTGAGATCCACTGTTGAAGAAGGATGGTGGGAACAACAACTCGAAGAAGGATGGCGGGAACAACAAATCGAAGCTGCCAGACATTGGACCACATCAATTTGTAACCCTGATAGACTTTCTCGAGCAAAAGTTTGTGATATTATTCGTAATGTATTATGGTTAAATAAAAATGGACCCGAGCTATGTATTATGGTTTAATACATTAAATTGACGAATTTCATTACTACACATCACATAAAGGTTTAATACATTGATTTACATATGTTAAGTGCTGAATTTAAATAATAAAGTTGCTAACCTTTCAAAACGATGGATTTAGGGGTTACCACCAAACTATATATGTTAATTCTTGAATTTAAATAACTAGCTGGGTGGCCCGCGCAATTGCGCGGCTAGCGTTGATGGATACTATATTATAAAACAATTCTAAAATAAGAATGATTTATGATACTCGGTTTATTGAGCTGCAATTGCATCCACGTTCCAGTCTACGTGATATAACATCTGTACATGTAAAAATGCAAAACCTGAATATCTTCATTGTTTAGGCTTCCAAAATTTCCTATCGAGAAGTACGGTATACATTATTTTTTTGTATAAACTTTCAGCAATCAATTGTGTCTCGTGCTAGTGGAGAGATTTTTCCATGTACTGCAAACTTTCAAAAATATTAATTAGAATTTACCAAGTTCGAACATGCAACAATAAACTCCACTTCAAGCAATTTATCAAACGTTTGCTGTGCAAAAACATCGAAATATAACTTAAGTCTTGACATAGTAGTATTTATACCGAAAAGTATTTATACCGAGACATAACTTGAGTCTTGACATAGTAGTATTTATATCGAAACATAACTTGATGCGTAGGCTGGCTTACTGGAGGTATAAAATTTCAACCTGATGCGAGACATAAGGCGCTTAATAAGGAGAGTAAAATCTGGGCGCTGTCTTCCCTAGATCAGGTACATCAGCTATAGTAGAGTCGTAATATCTCTAGTAGAATCGTCCAATTTCATTTACTATTACGATAGAAAGACAAAAACCAAGTCATATGAAATTGCCTTTCGTGCAAAGCATAGATTATCTAAAGGTTAAAAAATCCATTATGGATGGATGAATAAATTCACTAACTGATCTATTAAGGTTTTTTGTCCCTAATATCTATTAGCGTGCCTTCTGCATTAATCAAGTTTTATCATCATAAACAGAAAAAAATCATAGCTTATCTTTTGCATTTTTACTTCGACAGATTACCCACATCATAAGTCCGAATCTGTTGTCCATGAGCTCGTGCAAGCTAGTATGTAGTGCCACACCTGACATGGATGGTGGTGTCTGTCAGCTTATAGACAGCTCGTGTTGTATATTCCAATGCAGCCAGCACAATTAGAGCTTATTGATACGGATGATAATATTGAAACAATCGACCTTGATCGCAACAATACTACTACATGACTTGATTAATCTGCTCGCTTTTCGGTCGACCACCTTACACCTCATTTTCTTTAAATAAATATTTGACTTTTTACACGACATAATTAAACCGCTCAACGCACATGACGTGGCTGATCAGCTGCTCTGCCTCATCGACGGTGACAAACTGACACCACGCTTCCTGAGTTGTATCTCAATCGAGGGCATAGATTCTCTTACGCTGTTCCGAATCATGAGCGTTGTTGAAGTGCCTTCCGGTAGTCGAGAAGCTGCGCGCACTGCTAGAGCATGCGCTTGGGTGGCAGTAGCCTGCCGGCTTTGGCGTGACGACGCGTGGGGCATGTGCTTGGTGATGGTGATCCTCGAAATCTTCTATTGTTCAGGAAGCCAACATATATAATGAGATCAATCCGCGAAATATACATAATGGGATCGCCAAAAAAAGACCGAAGAGATGCAAAAATATATATGATCCGAATTGCCTTTAATCTATTATATACATCCAAATTAAATTCAATACGCATAGATTTTTGCATGAACGACTGAGTGAGCTAAAACTATAAAATAAATAATCCCATGACACAATTTGGCTATAGTATTTTGATATAAATGCTCCAGCTAGCGTTTAGCGATATAAACTAAGAACAAATTAATGGTTGTAACATATCCATTGGAGAAACAAAGTATATTAGTTTTTCTACACATGTAAAGGTAGAATTCTTATTGCATATTCGGAAAAGAAATTATAATTACAAATCTGAACGAACTATGCTAGATGAACAAACAATTGAGGAAATATTACTTATCCAAAAAAACATATTACATGGGTGAAGTACGTTTTGCATATATTAACCAACGACTTGATTGTTTATGTAAATATGAATCCCTAGCTAGTACGTGTATGGCCTTCAAGTAGATAACACTTTCTAAGCTGCAGACTAAGATGACACAATTCTCTTAGGAAACTACTACCTGAAAGAATAGCCTCCAAGGAAATTTTTGCGCTTGGGCATCATGGGCGAGGGTCATGACGGAGCATGAGGTAGTGACAGCCAAA
This sequence comes from Poa pratensis, assembly GCA_947311845.1. Lineage (NCBI taxonomy): Eukaryota > Viridiplantae > Streptophyta > Magnoliopsida > Poales > Poaceae > Poa > Poa pratensis. Next base: position 8,102,411 of record CAMZMU010000052.1, read on the forward strand.
TCCTTCAGTAGTTTCAGGAAAACAACGGACTTGTACGCCGGAGGGAATCACATGTTCGATCTGGTCTCCGCCTGATACGACGTATTGAACTCGACGTGTGTAATCACGTGTGATCAGAAAATAATCAGAGCCGAACTGATGCAAAGGCGCTAGCATGGTCCGCCAAATCTTGTACGTCCGTCGTGCATGTGGTTGCCCCATTGGGTCACCATGGACCCAAATCATCCATGGTCGCTTCTTCTCGTAGATCAATATCGCCATAAAAATTCGTCATAGACTGAGGGCTCCTTGTATATTCATCAAGCTCGTTGACGTCTAATTCATCGTCGTGAGATTGCCATCCTCGCGCTAGCAGCCAGACCCGATCGATCAATTGTCAACATGTAGAATTTCTCTGCCGAGCAAAACCTATATATGATTTGTCGCTCGCGGAGAACTTATATATTGCTGCCAACGATATATGCAGGGAAGGCAGGGAAGGAACAGGCTTGCCATGGTCAAACGCTACCTAAAATAATCACGAAGAGTCCTTAATGAGATAAAGATGGATCAGTTTTGTCCCTTTCCTTTTTAATTGCACGATTGCTAGTCCTCCGTTGTAACCTCCATAAGAAAATCTATGCTTGATACGTAGATGGATTCTACGTGAGCTTGGAGGATGTTTCGTATACCAGTCCGATCGGGACTCTCGAACTTGATTATTTTTTTTCTCTTCCGAATACCACGTGGATCTAAGAGATCTTTTTAAATCACAGCTGTTGTTTTTCTTGGTTAAATCTCATCCGTTGTTTGTCTTGTGTTTTAAGTATATAATAGATAATTCTTTTTTGCCTTTTCTATTTAATATTGAATAATTCGTATCTACAAATCCGTAAATTGAAAATTGATAAATAATATGTCTACGTCGTTGTGTTGTCGCTACTACTGATGTAAATTCATCTGCAATGTTGAATAAAAAGAAAATTCAAATTGGCTCCATCCAAGTTGAATGAAAAGGAAATTCAAATTCATTTCCGGCAGAAATTAAAATTCACATGTTTATGCACATACTACTAGAGACACAGACACCCATCTACTCGTCCTCCGAAGAATACTTGCGGTACAACTCGAATGAAACGTATGCATCTATTGCTGCATAATCAAGGTTGATCCTGTCAAGTTGGTTCTTCTCCCAGAAGTTGTGCTGCTCATTGGGGAATTTTTTCTTCATACCAGCGTACTTCGGGTCGATCAAGACTCTTGCCATATCAGCCATCCCAGTCTTGTAGGGATACCGAAACTGGATCAAGTCCTGGAGATCAATGTGGCAGTCAGCTGGTATCTCAATACCCCAGGTGCTCATCATCTTGATCTTGTCATTCGTTATATCAACGCTACAAAAACGTATGCCGCTGTTGACAAGGAAATCCATGAGTTCTGGACAGTGCTTGACACTACTGCAACAACAAAAATGGAACTAATGGAACAAATGTTAAACATCGCTGCAACATTTTGCTATCCTATATGAATCAAAAGAAGCACTCTCCTATATGAAAAAATGGATTCAAATGGCCACACGTATGTTGCTATCCTATAAAGTTTTGCTATCCTATATGAATCAAAAGAAGCTATCTTTCCAATAGGATTCAAATGGCCACATGTTGCTATCCTATGAAATTTTGCTATCCTATGAATCAAAAGATGTTCTCTTTCCAATAGGATTCAAATGGCCACATGTTGCTATATATATATCCTATGCAATTTTCCTATCCTACAAGAAGTTCGTGTTACCTTGACCATTGGAAGACCATGACATGGTTCTTGTGAGCAAGTTGGATGACGGCAACATCTCGTCCATCGGCCGTGTACTCGAGATCAAGGCCAAGGAACTTGTGTTCATCCTCATCATGCCATTTCTTCAAATCGGCAAGAAGACCCGGGACCTTAGCGCAGTCGTTCGTGTAGGCGACATCGAGAAGGGTCTTGCATGGTGTTGACACATGAGTAAACTGAATACCAATTCGATTCATGGTGGAGGATTTGGGGAAGAAGAGAGGAGAGCAAGAGGAAGAAGAGAACCCGTACTGTAGCAAATGGCCCTCTGTTCTCTGATCCGTCGCGAAAACACAACTTCCAAAGCGCGCGGGAGCCTTTTAGTCCCGGGCCGTACTACGACCCGGGACTAAAAGGTTTCTCGCGCCAGGCGAACGGTTGCGGAACACTTTTAGTCCCGGGCCGTATTACGACCCGGACTAATGCCCCCTTTAGTACCGGTTTTTGTTGCAACCGGTACTAAAGTGGCGCACCAATGCCTCTGTTTCTACTAGTGTACTTTGCAATTACTTTGATAAAAATAATCAATCGAGGACATGCAAGTTGGAACTTTCCTTGAGACTGATAGGTAGTGCAGTCTAAAGCTTCCGACGAATTGGGACTCGCGTGTTCTGAAAATCAATATCACTGCCTATATAAGACAATGTTGAAAAACCAAATACATGCCAATATGCATAGAATGAGATGATTTTTATTCTTTCCCAAAATTCCACAGAGTTTTGTTAAGTATTTCTTTTGAAGATTTCTTTGCTTTGAATTTTAGGTAGGATGAGTAACATGACAGTCTTAATGTAGTTCAAATTATACTTTGAACTTGATACATAATTTTTCCATATTATTTTCTTTGAAAATAATTTGAAATATTTCAAAGTCATTTCCACTTAAGGATCCTTTGAATTTTTGCTACAAGAAATCATTTTCAAAAACTCAAAGAGATATTTGATTTGGGTAGGTTATTTTCTGCTGATACTTGTAGGTATTTTGTTTGTATTTTTAGGAATTTATAGAGTACTTTATTTGAAATTTTCAAATTCATGAAATTACAAAAGTACCCCTGGTCCAACTTGGTTGAACCAAGTCAAAGATGAAAGGACAATGATGTCGCCTAGAGGGGGGGGGTGAATAGGTGATTTAAACTTTTCCGGTTTAGGCTTGCTAATTGCGGAATAAAACTATGTGTTTAAATTAACAAGCCAACAACATAAATAAACTAGTCTCACCTATGTGCACCAACAACTTATGCTAAGCAAGACAAGCAACAAGGTGATAGCAATATAGAATACTTCAAGCACGAAGGCTATCACAAAGTAAAGTGCATAAGTAAAAAGCTCGGGTATAGAAATAACCGAGGCACGCGGAGACGAGGATGTATTCCCGAGTTCCTCCTTGTTAAGGGAGTATGTCTCGTTGGAGAGGTGTGAACCAACACAATGGTTCAACAACCACAAAGGTTTCACCTTCTTGTCCGATGAACCGCACCACAAAGGTTTGGTTCACCCTCCACTATCGGTATTACTTTGAGGCGGAATTCAGAGCCTTTCAACAACAATCCGGGGCACAACCCACAACGGGATTGGGGGCTTCGAACATCTTTCAACAATAATCCGGGGCACAACCCACAATGGGATTGGGGGCTCCCGAACGGCTTCAAGTGACCACACAAGGGTCTCAACCACCACAAAGGCGTCTAGGGTCCAAGGACCCAAGAGTAACAAGTTCACAAGCTTTCAACTTCCACGAATCCTCGTGGAGAGCACAAACCGATGCAACGAAGCAATGACAAGAGCACAAGTGCTCAAATCATTCACTCTCAAATCCCACCACAAGCAACTAATGCTTATGGGGGGAGAAGAGAGGAAGAACAAAGAAGAACTCAACAAATGGAACTTCAAGAACTAGATCGAAAGGGTTCCCCTCACTTAGAGGAGATATGGGTTGGTGGAAATGTAGATCTAGGTCTTCTCCTTCAATCCTCCAAAGATCAAAGAGTTTGGGTGGAGGGATTGAGAGATATCAAAGAAATGAGCTTGCAACAATGAAGGAGAGAGAAAGCAAATCTTGCTGGGCAGAGCTAGCTGGCTGGAGGTAGGTGGAGGGGTATTTATACCCCTCCCAGAAAAAGAGCCGTTGCAGCCAGCTTGACACTGGAGAATCCGGTCCAAGTGACCGGAGACTCCGGCCTGGGCCGGATACTCCGGCCCCCTGGGGGCGGATACTCCGGCCCCCACTAGGGGGTGAACCACTTTCAGACGAGTGAAGCTCAGGCAGAAACTCCGGTCCCCTGGGGCCGGAAACTCCGGCCCCCATCAGGGGCTGAACAAGAAACCAGACTTCGACAGGGAAAACTTAGGACCGGAGACTCCGGTCCTGAAGACCGGAGACTACGGCCTGAAAGCAGCGAAACTGCAAAACCTGAAATGCAATAACTTTTGCAAGTAAGCTCCAAACGAGATGAAACCAACCAGGTTGGAAAGGTAGCGACAAGGGCTTTCCTACAAATATGGAGGAGATATCACACATATGAGGTATGGACCTTATCACGAGGAGGACCGGTAATATTTCCAAAACCGAGAATGCAACAAGTTTTCCATCCGGACTCCGTTTTCAATTATCTTGGGCTTGCTCCGAAGATAATCACAAGCACTACAAGATCATGCATATACACATCATAGTCCATCATGTGAGGAAGATAACACAAGAGGAGAGTTTGACCTCTCTACAAGAGACGAACCGGTAAAACTTCCAACATCAAAAACATCACAAGATATCCAAATGAAATCCGTTTTTGATGAACTAGAGCTTGGTATGGGGATGAACACAAGTTCTAAATTCCCACATGGATAAAAGCCAAATAAGAACCAAAAAGATGATATGCCAAGTATATAAAGGTTTGAGCTCTCCACAAAGATGCGATCAAGTTACTCACTTGAGAGCCCCTCTTGATAGTACGCCGTCTATCCTATAACCCGGTCTCCCACTAACACCATGAGACCGGTAATATAGAAATCCTATCAAGATCATACTTTGCCTTGCGCATTCCACTTGAGCTCGATGATGACGATCTTGACTCTCTCAAGTTGGAACATCTTTCTTGATTATGCTTACTAGCACATGCTTGATGAAGACATCTCTAAATGCTCCCCCATACACCATTATGGGAGAGTCTCGCTAAGCTCTGTCTTCATGTCTCCTTTGCAAGCTTCAATCAAATGATATCTTTCGAGATGGAACATATTGAGCTTGCACTTCATCTTCTCTACACATGACCATTCTTCATATAAACCCTTGAGTAGAGCATTGATCATCATGTAATCTTCTAGAGTCCAACACATGAACTCCAATCTTTTCTTATGGACAAGATCTACAAGTATATCTCAATGCAAATATTAGTCCATAAGGATTGTCATTAATTACCAAAACCACGCATGGGGCAACACATGCACTTTCAAAAGATCAAGACTGGCTCGGTCGGGTCAACCGACCGATCCACTTCCTCTTTCTAGCCCGTGCTAGACCTCTTTCTGGAGCTCATGTCGCTCGCGCCGTCGCCGCCTTGCCCCGGCCAACTCCGGCCACCTCCGCCGCTGTGATGTGGGGGCAAAATACTCCCCTTGCTCCGCTCTTCCTCCTCACCGGAGGGATTCGTGCTACGCTTCCTCTCGCGGCCGCGCACAACCCAATCCTCTCGGGTTAGGGTTTCGGTGCCGCGCTGTTCGCCGCCGTCCTCGACCTCCTGCTCCGCCATCCTCGCCATGGCTGGGCGCAGGGCTTCGTCCCCTGTGTCGCCGTGGTGTGGTGGTGTTGGTCCGCGACCTCTGTGTGCCCCCTCCAACGGTAGCGCGAGCACTGCCTCGCCGCCGTGGAGCTACGGCCATGGACGCAAGGTAAAATTCTTCTCCTTCTGTTCTACACTCTCTTGATCTACTGCTAGCTGTTTGTGGCCCTGATCTGAGCTATTGCTCAAATTCCTGGCTAGGTCTATGATGTGCAAAAGATGATTTGATGATGATTTACTCGAATTTGTGCACTGTCTCCTCTATGTGCAATCAGTAGAGGTGAATGGTGTAGATCTAGCATGTGTAGATCTTCTCACTGCATCTGGATTTATTGTGGAGAGCATTTCTTGCTCACAGATGATGAATTTGACTTTAGAAAATTAATTCTGAGCTAGAAGCTTTACTAGATGTGATGATATCTTGATTTTAGCATGATTTAAACATGTTTTGCTTGCTGTGATGCCTCCTAGTAGAGTTACACAGTGGCTTTCTTGTTTAGAGATGTTTTTTATGTTTTCCTGTGCTTCTTCCATGTGTAAGGATGTGCATAGGTCAGCTAATCTAGCTCTGCTGGTTTACTGGCTTGTGTGATGTTTTGATACAACAAAATAAGAACAAATACTACACTACTACCTTTTTCCCTTGCCTCAAATGCTCAAACAAATGCTAAAGCAAGCAACTTCTCTCCCTTTCTTCTCTCTTTCCTATTTCTTTGCATAGAACAAAAGTTCTCTGTGGTACAATTAACTTTTCTATAACACCCTACCTTGCTGAGCAAGGCCCTGTTAAGAACAGATGCTGAAATTAATCACTCTAGCATGATTCTGTCATTTACAGAACCTGCTTAGCCTCTCACTAGCACTTATGAATGAACCTCTGTTGTAGAGCAGCTAGAGCTACGGAAGAGCTCTGATCTTGCTCCAAGGTTCAATCGTCTCTTCTTGGCTGCTTCTTGTGGTTCTACCGTCTCCTCCTTGCTGCTTGACTTTTCCTAGAGTTAATTTGCTAGCTGAAATGGCTTATGGTGGATGGGTTTAAGTAATCTCCATGATTGGCTTGTGGTTTTTTGGATGTTCTTGGTGAAGAACAGATGGAAATGGTGCTGCTGGACGTTCTAGTGCTTGTGAATAAGTGTGATTTGTGTTTACTGTGATATTGTGAGCTGGGGCTTCGAACTGGTCCTAATTATATACTGTTTGTGGGTTTCTTGTGCTTGTGACACCAGGATAACATGCTGGTGATTCACCTGCTTGCAGTGGCCCCTCTCCACCTCGAGCTGCCTATTTGGACTGCTTTAACACTTCTTTTAACACTGGAGATAGACTCCAGCTGCTGCTGCTCAGTTCATCTCCCCTTGGTGATAAATCTTGAGTCACAGCCGAGTCATTGTTCCTATCTTGATTTAGATATTTTGCTGGTTTGCTTGGCTGTGAAGGCTGTGATTAGTGATGTCGGTTTGAGATGATTAACTCAAGTGTATGTGTGATTAAGCTAGTTCTTAGCTTAATTAAGTGGAATTAGGATCCATTTGTCAATTTAATGGCAAATGTGATACCATTGTGTTGCCTTTTCTTCTATTTGTTTCCTGGTTTGATTGTGGAGTTTGTAAATTCATTAGTTGCTTTGCTTATATGATTAAGAGATGAAAATGCTCAAACATCACTCGCTGCCTTTGCTATATGTTGCCTGAAGTTGATTCTGTATAGTGCCGCTATTATGCATTTGCCCCTCTTATGTTGCCTTAGGATTAATGAGGATGATCCATAATGATCAGTCCCACTGTTGCATTTGATTTGGTTTGCATTCTCCACACTTAGCCTAATTAAACCAAAGTTTTGGTTAGGCTAAAACCAGGTTTCATAAATTAACATGCCATCACCAAATGGTGTTGGCAACATTTTAACACTAACCCATTTTTCTACTTGTTTGTATTGTTTGTTTTGCAGGTTGAAGATCTCCTGGATGTCCAGAAGTAGAAATTTTAGTTTTTGGGCTTTTATTTCCCTCTTTTGTAATCTCCCAATTGTTGTAAAACTGATGTTGTAACTCAGATTGTAACATTTGATTTATTTATATAAGTTTAGATATGACCTTGTAAAGAAATTGGATTCAATTATGTGATTTTGTGACTCAGGTTGTAATTATTTAATAAGAGATGATTTTGTGTTGATATCCATTGGAATGAGCTGTACCCATTATTTTGAGTTGTATAATCTTGTGTTTTTGGAATATATATTGTGTGTGAATGAGATTGGAGAAGATATAGAAATGTATTGAATTTAAGAACTTATAGATAGGTCATGTCAAAATTTAAATATCCATTTTGAAAAGATAAGGTTTTGAAAATAAGTCGTAGGGTTTATTGACACATCTCGACTATCTGTCAATGTCTGACTCCCAGACCATCGACACTCGTCTGATATCGACCCTCGATACTTTTAACACAAAAGCGCGAAATTTTTCCAGATTTTACCAAAAGATGCATGAATGCACAAATGCAAATCCTATTTCTACCCTCTCGAGTCCTATAACTGCGGGGTATTACAGTGAGCCTTTGTGGCGTTGAGATCGACCTTTGTGGTGCCTCACACCTCTCCAACGAGACGTACTCCCTTAATAAGGAGGAACTCGGGAATACATCCTCGTCTCCGCGTGTCTCGGTTATTTCTATACCCGAGCTATTTACTTATGCACATTACATTGTGATAACCTTCGTGCTTGAAGTTTCTATTGCTATTACCTTGTTGTTCGTCTTGCTTAGCATAAGTTATTGGTGCACATAGGTGAGCCTAGTTTATTTAGGTTGCCGACTTGTTAATTTAAATACATAGTTTTATTCCGCAATTATCATGTCTAAACCGGAAAAAATTTAAACCGCCTATTCACCCCCTCTAAGCGACATCATTGTCCTTTCACAGCAGCCTAGGAGCGTACCAGCACCAAAAACTTGATGACAATTTTTTTGCAATGGACAAGAAGATGTGCACAACATCCAGTAGCCACAGTACGCAAGATGTATGAATTTCTCTGAAACGAACAAGAAGAGTGCCTGCATAACACAACACCAAATTTCAGTTAAAAATTGACAAGTAAAATATTGGGGAAGAATGGCGAGGAATCCCATGGTTGGGCCTTCGTTTCTACGATCAGAAGAATCGTGTGCACGCCGGCGCCGTCGCTTGTGCGACAAGCAGCGGAGCCACGATGGGGCGGCCCGCGAGCAGAAGTCGGAGAGGCGACTCGCCAGGAAGGGGGCAGTGAGGAATTGGGCGCCCGACGGGTCGAGGCGCGCTGGGGTGGGTTGCTCGGATGCTCGCCGGCGATTGGCGAGGACTCGGATGCTCGCCGGCGCCGGCGCCGTCGCTTGTCAGATGCAACTGGAGTTGGTGATGCGGCTACGGGTACCACTGTGTCGTACCCTCGTTTTCCCCGGTTCGATACGATTAGGGGTGCTTTGAGATTGGTTAGATTGACTGACGTGGCGCCATCCTAGAAGGGGCCTCAGGAGAGAAAGGGTGAGGCACGTTCGCAGAGAATTTTTTTCCCATGGCTTGTCGTCGATACTTGCTGCAGTTTTCCTCGCGCCTGACCGGACTGTTAAAGCGGGAGGAAGCATCCTTTTTACTTAGTAAAAAGCGGAAGGAGTAGTTTTTTTAACGGCATTACCGTACCTGCACATTCACAATCCACAATTTCACATACAGAAACTACTACGGTAGTACTACTCCGCTTGTACAGACCACACCGATGCTGGCAATGGTGTATGCGCGCAGCACGCCATCATGTCCCACATAGAACTGTCGTAACAAAGCTAGCTGCACCGCTGTGTGCCTGAGAGAGAGGGAGAGAGAAGAGGGGAAAGTGAGAATTAATCGTGGCCTTGCCATCCTATAGTCGTACGGACACACCATGGATTCCCGGAAACACCCACGAGAAACGAATAATCCTTTCTCCATGCGTCCTCTTCCGCTGCACCGCTGACTCCAAGCTCTTCCGCCGTGATATCCTCTGCCCGTCGTTCATCCGACGCGTCAGCCGCCAAGCTGCTCCCTACATCCTCGTCCATCTCAGCACTCATGCTGACAAGACATGTGTGATGGTTCATCCGGCTACCCCTGATGCCACGTCCTTCTGCCACGATCAACTCTCTCACTTCATATCACATTGCATTGCCCCGCTCTTTGACCAATACAGTGTCGTGACGTCCCAATGCAGTCTTGTCCTCCTTCGACGCTGAACCATCATAACCAGGCCCAAGTCCGAGAGTTGCTTCGACCTATGCGTGTGCGACCCTAGGAGCGGCACCTGCACATTCTTCTCCGAACCGCCGGGAATCTATAATCCCAACAATCTAGAGTATGTCCTGCTCACGGCCGCCGATGGCTTCGACTATACCTTCCAACTACTCGCCATCGATCACCGCGGATGTAGCATTGAAGTGCAAACTGCCTCATCGTGTGGCAGATGGGGGCCTGTCACGTATGCGTGTGACCATGACCTCCCATGGAGGTACTGGTTGCTCAAGAATGACTGCAACCCCACCGTCCTTCGTGGCGGTGTCATCCACTGGCTAGAGTATCTTCACAAGTAGATCCTAAGCTACGACATGGACACAAGAAAGGTGGGCAGGGTGAACCTCCCGCTCACCAAGTACAATATTAATCGACACTTGGCAACGTCATCCGATAGAAAATTGTTGAAGCTGCTTGTCATTGAGGGCTTCATGATGTCTGTTTGGGTGCAACTCCCCGTCTCAGCAGCAGCAAGTGGTAGTGGCTGGTTGCAGGAGGTTGTGATCGACATGTAGGAGAAGCTACGGTCGCTCGACCCTCGTATCATCGAAGGTCTAGCTGGACCTATCGATTTCGAGGGCTCTGGGAAAAGGAACGGCGAAGTGGTATTCCTGAGGGTAGGTAGATATGATTATAGTGACACGTTTATCGTCTTTGACTTGGAAACGAAAGAGATGCATAGGCAAAATCGGCAATCCTTGTTGTTGGAGATCGACCTACAAACTCGGTTCCAAACCATGAATATATTTTCCTAGTTTATCTAGGAAAATAAATAGGATAGGGCAAAATACAAATTTATGTCCTCGACATTTTTTTTGTCAATTCATAAGTCATGTATGATATATTTTGAAACATTTATGGAGGTATTTGCTTACACTTCATGCAATCCAGCCCTGAATATCTGAATTAATCATCTATTTGTCGGATTTCGTTTTCCTTATTAGGCCGGCTGGCCCTAATCTTATTGAGTTGGTACGCTTCAAAGAGATCTACTCGCTCCGTTTGAAAAAGGACATCTAGCTCATTTTTCTGACATCTAGTAGCAGCTTGATGTTGCTACCTGCGGGTATGTTACTCCAATTCTCGTTCCAGTTTGGATGGATTCGTAGAATTCAACCGCCTAATTTTCAGTGCTACATACGACAGCCCAAAGTAAATCGCCTTGGCGGAAACAATTAGCTAGCCTAAATGTTACGCACCAGATTCAGTATCCTATTCGGTTTCTAATGATACGTCTTTGATACTTGTACTGCACCGAATACTTAACCGATTCTTGTTCAGCTTTGGATGCGTCGCGGATTCAGCTTACCAGTAGAATTCAATCGCTTAATCTGCAGGGTTACGTACGAACTAAATCGCCTCCGCAGATCAATCTGCTTGGCTCGTTCGGCGAACACAGAAGATAAGAAACGATGGCAGCGAGGAAACGCCGACGAGAAAACAAGTGCATGCCGGAGGCTCTGCCATCACCGGCGGAGACTGCGTGGACGCTCCCGACGAAGCTACTGCTCGAGATTGTCGCGCGCTCAGACATCTGCGCTCTCGTCCGTTGCGCCGCCACCTCCAAGCTCCTCCGCCACGACATCCTCGATCCGCCTTTTATCCACCGTGTCACCCGAGAAGGAGACATCGTACCCGGCTGCATCATCCTCACCTGCCTCAGCACCCACGATGACGACGAGACCGATCCGTCGCCACGGCTTTCTTTGGTCCACCAAGCAGCCACGACCTCGACCGTCGTGTCGTTTTTTCATGACCATATGTCGCTTTACATGTCGCGCCTCACGACTGAACTCCTCGGCGAGCATATTCCCGTGACGTCCCGTGGCGGCCTCGTCCTCCTCCGGCGTCGCCACATCAATGACAAGCTCCCTAACTTGTGCGTGTACGACCTTCTCAGCGGCCACCGCACATTCCTCTCTAACCCAACCGGCTCGTCCTGTACACGACGCTATGTGTTGCTCACTGCTGCGGACGGCATCGGTTGCTCCTTCAAGGTGTTCTTCGCCGATCTCCACCGCATGCTCGACAACAATACACAAGTCATCCAAGTCCAAACCGCCACATCAGGGTGTTGCACCTGGGCGAATGCTTCCATTGTCCACGAGAACGGTGAATTATTTGAGCATCTGTGGTACGCAATGCGCCGAGGCGCCGCCGTCCTCCACGGCGGTGTCATCCACTGGTTGATGCGCCGTCGAGGTGAGATCGTCACTTACAACGTCTGCACAAGGGAGCAGGGAACGATAATGCTCCCCGCTCTTTTCACCAACTTCAAAGGAGGACGGTCCTACTTAGGGTCGTACTACTCACATGATGGGAGAAAGCTATTAAGACTAATGGTTTTTAAGGAGTTCAAGATATATGTGTGGCACCAGCTCCCTGGAGGAGATTGGGCACCAGGGGACATGACGATCGACACGGAGATGAAGTTGCGGTCGCTAGTACCCGGCGCCAATCACCCTGATTGGCTTCAGTATACCGATTTCAAGTGGTCCGGCGAGGTGAGCAACATGGTGTTGCTACGGTGTGATTCAATCACAAGTGACCGTGCTTTACTCATCCTGATTAACTTGGAGACGAAGGAGATCCTTGTGCAGTGCTCACGCACTTTCTCAATGCTCTTAGAGCTTGATCTGCCATCTCGGCTACGTGCCATGAAATTATATCCCTAGCAAGATAGTAGTAGTAAATCCTATAGCTATCTTATTAAGCTTCATCGTGTTCACTGCACTACTTGAGATGTAAAGATCCATATGCACCGACCGATTGTATTTATATATACTATTAGTTGGCGCAGGAATTTATTTAAATTGTAGTATAAAAGGAAGAACATAAAAAAAGATGCAACGAAAATTTTCTCTAGAATATGCAGGATTTGATTGACCACCATAGTCGAAAATCTTAATTTAATCAATGTTGAATATTCTTATATTTAACACCTAAAATTGTTGATGTAAAAAAATTATGGGTAATGTGAATAGATTGCATGATAGAATATCATTAATAAATGTGAGATGATATAGATAAATGCATGGCTAAAATAGTGGATGATGTGGACTTTTCATCTAATAGTTAATAGAACCTCTCCAAACACATACAAATTCTATGAGGTGTGCCCTGTTAGCTTGGGTTTAGGTTGCCTCGTTTTAGGCATAGACGATGTTCCATGAGGTAGAGTGTGCGATTTTCAAACCGCGTTTTGTATGGTTTTTGGATCCGGTTTTCCTAATTAACTGGATCCATTCTCTCTTATATAATGCAATGCGGGAACTCCCCGCCCTGGGTCGTCAAAAAAAGTTCTAATAGTTGATTTAGCCATATGCAAATTTGCATGCATTATGTGCAGGTTTAGGTTTACAAAATGTGCGATTAGACATATGCATATTTCCTGACCTGAAGTTGTATGAACACTTTTGTGTAATCGTAGAATTGATGATGCACAACTTAGTCTCACGACTCATCTATTATATACTAAAAGCAAAATGAGTTAGCTAATAAAGCCACCACGTTAAGCCACATCATCTCTATTAACTATAATAGTTAGATCTAAAATCTATGGCTAGGATTTAATTAAATTAGTGATCACGTAAATGTTTGGCGTCACATAGACAAGCGCATGTTGTTTTGGACCTACAGATTCTGTCACGTTAGTCGTTAGTCCCTTTTTTTTTTAAGCATGCAACGGAGGGCGAAAAGCCCACCTGCATTTTTTTATACGTACGATCGTGCATATGTCACGACATTAGTCCCAGAATCAAACTCAATTAGAAAAAAAGGACACGTAGAGAAAACGAATTACTCTATCGTGCCTATACTGGGACTTGATTGTGCTAATGTCCGGCCATCCGACGTAATGCATACGTGTTTTGAACCTGCACCACACCACGATCACGCTAGCATATGCTATTTGTTACGTGTCGCAAGCTATGGCCGCTATAAACTGGATTTCCTTTTGCACTTCAAAGACGTTTAAAATGGTTAGATGGCTAGGGAGGAAGATGACGACGATCCCATAATTGTACGTATAATTAGTGCCATTGACAAAATCATCGAACGTTTAGTAATGCATTAAACACCTAACCCGTCTAAAAAACAAGCAAAGACTACCTATCTAGATAGGTAGTCTTTGCTTGTTTTTTAGACAAGGGTCTTTGTAAATAGTACGACCAAAGGTGATAACTATTTACTTTGTGTGAGTTTAGTCAAAGTCAATTTTTACAAAGTACGACCAAAGGTGTAGCAATAAATATCAAGATTCATAACCAAATTCTTATAATATATATTTATGATGATTCTAATAATAACGATTTTATATTTTAAATATTGAATGTTTTCTTGTATATAATTGGTCAAAATTAATAAAGTTTGATTTTTATTAATTCAAAACGCGGCAAAATTGTTAACAGAAGAAGTACGTTGTTTTTATAATTGAGTACATATAAATTACAAATTTATTCGACAACCATCATACCAAAGTAATTAAAAAACGTCCGTAGAAGTTTAGAGTCGTGAAATTTTAAAATTAGTGAAGTCACGACATTAGTCGCACAATTTATATTGTTTCTATGATTTGGTACATATAAACGACAAATTTATTAGTCCGATCAACACTCCCAGAAAACGCCTCCGGAAGTTCAAAATTCATAGTCGTGGAATTTTAATATTAATAAATTCACAACATTAGTCGCACTATCGATGATCGTGTCCCTCACACTAAGAAAATTATGGACCTAATGATGCACACCTGGCTGATTCGACACCTGGATGAGTCCGGATGTGTAGAACCATTAAATGTAGATCGTAATAAGTTAAAAGTCTAGAAACTTTAGAGTCGTGCTTCTCTAACTTTGAGTACTCGTGTATAAAGATGTTAACGAATATGCTAGAACATAATAATTTATCCTTAGCAGCATACTCATATGAAATAATATCCAATGTTCTACAGGTTTATTTTGTAAAATGTTTGACATTGTGACATGGATTAAGTAAATGAGAAATGAAACATCAGAATAAGATAATGAATTCTCAATATTTAATGTGACCTAGGTATTAGGGAGGTTAAACCATTTATCTCAATTCAACAATTATTATAAAAAAAACACCGATCTAACATCATCTCATAAATTTAGTTCAATTTACAGCCTCAAGTATCTCTTACATGGCTGTTTCAACATATGTCAAGATAATCATTTGACTAGAATACTTAGATTGGCAAAGTACTATATGTAATATTCTGCCTACCGAAAGATTTACAATTTTTTTTTAATAATCAAATTTGGTAAAAATAGATATATCTAATTTGATTTGTACTTCTTCAACAATTCAAACTAACTACAGATGATGCCCTCGCATTTGCGAGGGCCACCCTGCTAGTTTTAGAAATAGCAAATCCATCAATCATACTGATCCATCAATTTATAGAAGGATGGATTAATGAACATTTTTACTTGATAATCATGTCCGTTGATTATTCAGCTTCCTTGTTGGATTCAGGCGCTTGAATTTGCAGCGTTATAAACAACAAACCAAATCAATCTCCTTGGCGGATCAACCTGGTCTCTCCTGATATTTGGACTGCACCTAATATTCTGAGTACAGTTGAAATAAAAGTACACCACCAACAATCTGCTAATAATGACTGGACTTGAACATCCTCATCACAAGTTCATAACAGTTCTCATGCTCGCACAGATAGGATAATTTGGATTGTTCAGATTTTTCTATCTGAAAACAACATCTCATGCTCGCGCCGACGAGGCTGCATGCGGTCGACGCCAGCGACCCTCCCATCTTCTTCTGACCGTCTCCGGCGGTACGTGCGCCACCGGCATGCATGCATGGAGCCATGGACATCTTCTGCTCGTACGCATCAGGAGAAAGTTTCAAAACTTCAGTTTAATATGACAAAACATATAGATTATCTACCATCGATATGCTGCATGTATCCAACTCGGTTCCTACTGATACATGCATAGAAAACCGATTCTTGTTCGAGTTTGGATGCGAGGCGGATTCAGCTTCCTAGTATAATTCAACCGCTTATCTGCAGCGTTATATACAAAAACAGCCCAACTCAACCACCCTCCCAGATCAACTCCCTAGCCTCTCGCGCGGTCGCGCCGGAGAACAGAGATAGAAGAAACGATGGCAGCGTGCAAACGTCAACGAGTAGACAAATGCATGCCCGAGGCTCTGGCGTCACCGCCGGAGATCGAGTGGACGCTCCCGTCGGATCTACTGCTCGAGATCGTCGCGCGCTCCGACATCCGCACACTAGTACGCAGCGCCGCCACCTCCGAGCTCCTCCGCCGCGACATACTCGATCCGCGTTTCATTTGCCGCGTCACCCGACAAGAAGGAGGCATCGTACCCGGGTGCATCGTCGCCTGTCTCAACGCCCATGACGATGAGGCCGATCCGCCACCACCGCTCTCTCTGGTCCACCCAGCCACGTCCGCCGCCGCAACGTCCTTCTTGGACGGCCATATGTGCCGTTACATGTCGCGCATGGCGGATGACCTGCTTGCCGAGCACATTCCCGTCACGTCTCGTGGTGGCCTCGTCCTCTTCCGCCGTCGCCACGCCAGTGAGACACGCTCTAACTTTTGTGTGCACGACCTTCTCACCGGCGACCGCAGCTTCCTCTCCTACCCGCCGGACATCGGCCCGAAGCTATGTTGAGCCCATTAATATGGATCGGAGGGAGTACATGAAACTATGTGTTGCTCACCGCCGCCGACGGCATCGGTTGCCCCTTCGTGCTGTTCTTCGCCAATCTCCACGGCAGGCTCAAAAACGATACGCACATCGTCCAGGTCCACACCGCCACATCGGCGTGTCCCACCTGGGCACCTGCCGCCATGGTCCACGAGAGCAGTGGATTCTTTAAGAATATGCGGACCGCAATGGACAAAGGCGTCGCCGTCCTTGACGGCGGTGTCATCCACTGGTTGCTACCTAGTCGAGGAGAGATTGCCACCTACAACGTATGCGCAATGGAGCTGGGAACTATAATGCTCCCCGATCAGCTTGTCACCAACTTGAAAGGGGGATGGTCCAACTTGGGGTCATACTACTCAAGTGATGGGCGGAAGCTGCTCAGACTTATGGTACGTAAGGGGTTTAAGATGTATGTGTGGCATCAGCTTGCAGATGGAGTCTGGGAACTGGAAGACGCTGCGATTGATATGGAGGAAACGTTGCGGTCATTAGACCCCAACATCAGCATTCAACGGATTGCGCGTACTGAGTTCCAGTGGTGCGGTGAGGAGAGCAACATCGTGCTGTTATGTATACGTCGGCGTAGCAGTCGTCGTGTCCTGCTCATCTTGCTTGACTTGGAGACGAAAAAGATGCTCGCGCAACAGCAGTTGAGCACTTCGTCCATGCTCTTGGAGATCGATCTGCCATCTCGGCTAAATAAAACTTTCTCCGATACATATTAATTATCGCTGAACCACAACGTTTTGGTGTGTTGATTCACTAAATCAGCGACAATTAATTAATATGATCAGAGAGAGTAGTAGATGATAGTAGCTATCTTATTAAGCTTCACGTCGTCACAACATTGGCTGGAATGTAGAGATGAATACTATATTCATTCATAAGATTGTGTGTTTCCCACCCTATTTCGCTTAGAAAATAAAATATTTATACCGAGCCACATATTTATAGATGGATCGATTAATGAACTTCTATTTATTTTCTAGTCGATTACGTCTATAAGAGTAAAATGCATCAACGGTCCTCAAACTATTCGAGGTGTTCCATTTGGATCCTAATTTTGTATACTTGCATATCAACAGTTCTAATTCTCAGTAAATTGTACGTGGAGGGTCTCAAACCGGATTTACCTAGTTCTCTTGTTGACCGTACCGTTGTCAATGTTGCCAATTTTATGCAAAACCCCAAATGATTATCTGTTTCAAACTCGTCGTCCTCTCTCACACTAGATGTCTATCGTTGACCATGCCGGCGGGCACCAAAAAGATAGCTGCGTCGACGCACCCGAGAGTCCTACGCCGAGGGCTTTCTTATACGCCGAGGGTTGTCGTTTGCGTAGCCTCGCTACGCCGACGTCTTTTTATACGTCGAGGGCTAAGTCGAGGGGCTGGCCTCGCCGGTTCGTCCTACGTCGACAGCCCCGACAAAAAGCCATCAGCGTAGGATAAAGCCGTCGGCGTAGCGCGCCCTTCCTGTAGTGTGCCCTTATCACTTGACCTCTCGGGAATATGGTGGTACAAAATACAAGCAAATATATGAGTAGTTATAAATCTGTATATGCAAATATAATGCTTGTCAACTATGAATAACATCCGTATGAGCATCACGTCGTAATATAACCATACGTCCTAATATCAGCTGTGTCATTTCCTTAGTATTATTCGGTTTCTACCGATACTTGTACGTACATCGTGTTATTCTCGTTCCAGTTTGGATGCGTGGCGTGGCGGATTCAGCTTCCCACAAGATCCAACCTCTTGGTCCTTATATATACCACAGCGCCTTCACGCCTGCTTGGCAGATCGATTTGGTAGCCTAAAACGATGGCATCGTGGAAGCACCGACGAGTAGACAAATGCACGCTCCCGACGGATCTACTGCTTGAGGTTGTCGCGCGCTCCGACGCCCGCACTCTCGTCCGCAGCGCCGCCACCTCCAAGCTCCTCCGCCGCGGCATCCTCGATCCGTATTTCATCAACCGCGTCACCAAAGAAGAAGGAGGCATCGTACCAGGTTGCATCGTCGCCCGCCTCAACGCCCACCATGACCAGGCCGATCCACCGCCACCGCTTTCTCTAGTCCACCCAGCAACGGCAGCTGCCGGGTCGTTTTTGGACGATCATATGTGCCCTCACATGTTGCTCTTAGCGGACGACCTCCTTGACGATCATACTCCCGTTGTGTCCCGTGGTGGCCTCGTCCTCTTCCGTCGTCGTCGCACCAGCGACGGACTCTCTAGCTTGTGTGTGCACGACCTTATCACCGGCGACCGCACCTTCCTCTCCTACCCGCCGGGCATCGGCTCAAAAAATACACGAAACTATGTGTTGCTAACCGCCGCGGACGGCATCGTTTGCTCCTTCATGTTGTTCTTCGCCGATCTCTACTACAACCTCGAGGAGAACGATACGCACATCATCCAAGCCCAGATCGCTACATCGGCGTGCCCCACCTGGGCACCTGTCGCCATGGTCCATGAGAGTAATGGGTTCCTTAAGGACCATGGCACCGTCATTCTCCACGGCGGTGTCATTCATTGGCTGCTGCGTCATCGAGGAAAGATCGTCACCTACAACGTCAACACAATGGAGCAGGGAACAATAATGCTCCCTGACCTTGTTACCAACTTCAAAGGGGGATGGTCCTACTTGGGGTCATACCACTCACATGACGGGAAGAAACTACTAAGATTGATGATCTTTAAGGAGTTCAAGATACACGTGTGGCATCAACTCCCTGATGGAGATTGGACACCGGGGACGATCGACACGGAGGAGAAGTTGAGATCGCTAGACCCCGAAATCAACACTGATCGGCTTCTGTCCATTAATTGCAAGTGGGGAGCAACACGGTGTTGCTACGTATCTGTTGGTATGGTTCGGGCGGAAGTCGGTTTGGTTCGGGCGGAAGTCGTACCATGCTCATCTTGCTTGACATGGGAACAAAGGAGATGCTCGTGCAACAGGACTCAGTAGGCACTTCATCCATGTTCTTGGAGGTCGATCTTCCATCTCGGTTACGTGTCATGAAACTTTTTCCCTAGCGAGATAGTAGTTAGTAGATCCTAGTAGCTATTTATCAAGCTTCACTGGTCACTGCACTGTGCACTGACTATATTGTAAAGAGCAATACGTGATTAGACTATATTTATGTATATGAGTGTGTGTTTCCCGCTTGGCTTAGCTGTATGTCGACTTTTCAGCTAATAATTGATAAGTAGTATTAAAATTTCTATATTTTTTCGAAAGGGGTAGTAGCCCCACATGATATTGCCTTTTTATTGCAAAGTTTAGTATAGGCATTACAATCACTAGTCACATAGTATTACCTGCAACTTTAGGTTTCAAGATGTGCGACTACACGTTCGCATATTTGTTTACCTGAATCCATAGCCTCGATAATGTGCAACTTAGTCCTTGTGATAGAAATAGAAAATCCATTGTATATACCGGAGCCTTTATTTATACATGGATCAGTTGATGAACTTCTGTTTTTTCAGTCGACGATCATGCAGGTCCGTTGATTATTTATTTAGTAAATCTTCAATAGTTCTGCACGAAAGGGATGTTTATTAAAGCAGCAGCAGTCACAGTTTGACGCTGATGAACTCCTCCATGGAGCTCCACTCAGTCGCGAACCCTTCCACTCCAGCGGCGCATCCGCAACACCGCCGGGATACCTGCTGCGCATCAACATCCACCGCGAGTTCCTCCATTTCTCCCCCTCACCACCTTGGCCGGCCAGGAGCAGCAGAGTAATCCACAGAAGATAGATGCAAAGACGCTTATTGAAGAAGGTAACCATCGATCCGCCTCCTCCATCCCTCCTCCACCCTGGAGATTTGACGGAGAGCATCACGATGATGTGCTTGGCGCCGCGCCAGCACGCCGGAGCAATTTTCCTTCGGGGCAGAGAAGACGGCATAGCGCCATTCGCCACGCCGGGCAACTCGCCGGAGGCAAACAAACCTAAACTACTGCCTAGACTACTGCTATACAGAACGGGCCGGCACCCTAAAGCATCTCCACACCAACCAGCGCGAACGCCGGCGGCGAGAGCGGTTGGATCTGGGCAACCCTGGCGGTTGACTCTCAAGGAGCGGAGAGTGAGAGGATAAGGAGGAGAGACGAGCTTTCGTCGTAAATTAAGATACAAATTGTGCTCATTGCGGAGCAAACTGTACATGCACTTATATGTCTCTCTCTTTTTGATTATGAATATATTTTTGATATATCATTTTCTGGTAATTAGAATAATTTAATCACTATAGGCATCCGAGAATGATAGTCGTGCTTGTACAATAGTTTTTCGCTTGATATTTGAGTAGAAATATTTGTTAGGTGTTTTAGGATAAGTTGGGACACAAATAAACCTGGTTACAAAGTCGATTACAGATTTACAGGGTACTCAGGGTAGTCACCTGCACTGAAAATTTCAGTTTAGATTTATGTTGAAATTGTCACATGATTGTGGCGACTATCTTGTTCACAAATTTGATTTAGTCATGGTGATTAGCATATGGAAGAAATCCTAAGATTATTCGTGAGTTGCACGTGCACGTTCACTAGTAATTATAAAGAGTAAACTGCATCAATGGTCCTCAAACTATTCGATGTATGTCATGCGGGTTCTAATAGTTAAGCTTGCACGTAAATAATTTTAATTCTCAATAAGTTGTTCACAGAGGGTTCTATACCGATTGCCATCGCCACATACACAATATTTACAAGCTCCCTAAGAGCATTTCCAACCGACCACCCCCAGCCCCTCCCACGACACTTCCCCTTAAATAACTAACCTAAACATCTGGATACTGCCCGGGTCAGTCAGCCAATTTGTGGGGCAAAAATGGGGACTGCCCGGACACGCCCAGACAGTCCGCCATGTCGAATCCCAAATATACCAGCCTCACTACATCCCCATCTCGGACCAAACCCTAACTCACTATCCCCCCGATTCGCTTCACTCCACTCTTCTCTACGTCTTCTCCGCTCGACCATGGCTGACTCCGACATCGGATCTGGGTCCGAAGCCGACATCTAGGATCTACGATCGTAGCAACGGCCAATCAAATATCATCTTTTCCCTTTGAGTTCTAGAACTCCGTGAAGTATTTTTTCGTTAAGAGTGTACGTCAATAGTTGTATGTAGGTCTGGTTTTAAAACAGGTCAAAGGAATATAAATATATCTCATCTCTATCACTAAGGCTGGTAATCATGGCATGTTTATGCTGGGGCATCTCCAATAGACTGGTGGTTAAGTTATTAGTTAAAATAGTTATGTCGCGAACAGACAACTTATTATACAACTACACAAGTAGGGTGGATATAGTTTTCCCAATGGGATTCGAGAGAACTAGAAGGAAATGGCGCGCTTTGCCGCGCCCAAAGATCATAATACGATTTCATATGTTGGCTAGGTACGATGAAGCCAATTACACTAAGAACAAAGGAACAACATACAATGAACTTCATTCCCCTCACCATACTGCATCAAGAATCTCTGGCAAGGTCTGTCAAAAATTTGATATTATTCTATAGATAAAATTATCCTACCCATATAAAGAACTTTTAAAACTCGCTCCACTACAATTATTAAACTCAAATCGTCAGTGATAATCATGTGAGCAAGAGCTTTACTTATAACCACTTGATCAAAATCCCAAATACATATTGTGTCCATTCCCACATCATCATTACATGGCCCAAACTTCTTAACTTTCTTCGTTTTTTTCATCATTACCCTTGACATGATCTTTCTCAGTAATGTATGATAGATCGGGAAGATGTTCATTTGTTTTTGTACACCACAGAAAAACTCCAATTGAGATAGAACTAACAAAATTCCCGCTTGTCTTCCTCAATACAATTCTATAAGCTCCAAACCTCATGTAGCACTCACCACACGTCAAGACATCTGGCGATCATAAATAAATCACTACGACATATATAATTGTTCAAGTTCAGTCAAACAGGAATACAAAACAATAACATATATAAGTGCCATGGGAACTTCAAAGATCAATTGCAAATAGATAGGACACCTTCCATATGGCATGCTTCTTCATTTCTAATATGTGTATCAAACCTAAACTGGATTAATGCAATCAAAATCAAAATGAAAACAGCCATTGATAATCAATCTATAGTTAAATAAGTTCTATAATGTAAATGCCCGGAAGGCAGTGATCAGTGGCTATACGTCCAAGCTTGCTGACCTTTTCTCAAGATATAAAAACTTAAACTTAAACCGGACAGTTTACAAATCACACCAGCTGAAGGGTGCCTAGATATGGTTTTCAAACAGGGATAGTTACCTCGTTCTTCATACACCTACAGGGAAGTTTTCATGCTACAATTTTTCAATTAAAACATATAGGAGTACATATATAGACACAATGTTTTGATAAATTGAGCATCATAGGTTTTCAGAATCAAAAGCCTCAACTAAAATGAAACCACCATAAATTTGATATGACCAAAATATAGTTCTTAGTGATATGTATCTCCCTTCAAGTAATAGGGAAATATACATTTTCAATATAAATGTACATAAATGGTATCATTGCATTTTAAATAAGGTTTAACTGAACAAAGCTATATTGACATATATGCGGAAAATGATTGATTTGTTTCGACTACTATTATATGGGGAGAGCAGGAGCATAGCAGCAACCGGCCCTAACAGGCTTGAATTAGGAAATATCTATGAGTTAGGATTTCTATGGAAGAAGCAAGTTGACCAAGTTGAGTACTCAGATTCGGCACTTGCTCGACGTCTCTATTTGAAGCTGAAATCTAACATGACCATTGATTCCATCTCCATTACTGGAAAGGATGGATCTTTAGCTAACTCGTAGGCCGTGGCAGATCCATCTCAATATGCCAGGGTGATCCACCCGTGAAATTGTCCATAGAAATCTATTTATTTTTCTACTATTATATATAGGCTACATGGAAATCATAGGGTGGTCCATGGACCACAATGATCTGTTTGCTAAAACAAATCACTAGTGCATACTGATAGAACTAACTTTATTTTCAAGTAAACACCGGCGACTAATTAATACATTAGCAAGCAATTCTTTTTCTTCGAACCGCCTCCAATCAGTGAGGAGAATTACCACTAAAGGAATCATTTGTCCAGTATTCCATGTATAGCCCATGGATAAGAAAAGTATGACAACTAACTGCATCCTACTACTTAATACAAAATTATGTTACCTGTAGCATATATCGTGTACCTAAGAAAGAATAATCATTGAAATCCAATGCAAGACAATATATTTGTGCATTGCATCATACATATTTGTCGGGTTCACCGCCCCATGGGTTGCAGTATACCCTTCTCATCCTGAAGCAAACAATTAAATCTCTGGTTATAGTGTTATACTCTTCACAAATAAACATTGTGATTCATTTATCTCAGCCTATTCCTTGTATAGTCCATGGAGCAGAAAATAGGACAACTAACTTGTATAGTCCATGGAGAAGAAAATAGCACAACTAACTTGTCACCTGTAGCATATATCGTGTACCTAAAAGGGTAACAACATTGAAGTCCATTGCAAGACAATATATTTGGTAAATGCATCATATATATTCGTCGGGTTCCCCACACCAATGGGTTGCAGTATACCCTTCTCATCTTGAAGCAATCGAACACTTAAATATCTGATTGTACTATGTACAAAAAATAATTGTGATTCATTTAACTCAGCAGTCTGTCGTATACCAATTTTTTTTAAGTATCAAACTCATCCCATCTATCTCCATGGTGAAGCATTAGAACTACAAGTTAAACCTGTGATAGCTAGACCTTCTCACTATGAAGTAGTCATAAGCCCACAATGCAATGTTCAAGCAAATGGGCATGGATACATACTCATAAAATTGAACAAACATAAGCCTCTGTTTTCAAAAGCAGCAATTAGTTCGTTTTTAGTCACTGGAAACACAAACTTACTCAACCGAACTCTATGCTAAATCGTAACAGGCGACCAGTAAGAGTGTTGCCAAACCAAAACTAAGAAATGAACTCAAATCCGAGATTTTTAGGTGGGCATCCCTCACTACTCAAGTCTCTGCAAGAATCGGTGCAAGAAAGAACACACATCTAAGAAATGGATAGAATCCTATTGACACATCTATGAAATTGATAGAACCCTACTATTACTACACATTTCGAAAATGGTTTATGTTCAGCCATATATTGCAAGCTGGAGAAATATGATGTATTTAGTTCAAGGTTACATATTGAATAAGTTTTTTTGCAAGCAAGCGAAAACTAAATTGTTTGATAACGCACATGAAGAAAATTCATGAGACGACAGCTAAAATGAATTCATTGTTACTTTAAAAGAAAATGTACTACTTGTTCGCAAGGAAAAAAGGGCGTGCTTGAATCTATATGTACCTATGATGTTAGAGTCATTTCCATCCATATATTTTTCTCCGGTCAGATCTATTTACAACAATCCTATGAGAATGGGAGGCGCAAACTATTTTAGAGCTGAATGGTAGCAAAGCATACAAAGTTATAAGATAAATTTACTGGATAAAATAGTGAGATGACCGGAGATAAAGGCCGTTTAAGACTCAACTTTCTATCATAACAGATGGTTGATGTAATGTATACCGGTTGACAATAGTTCCACTAAACGAGATGAACATTTGTAAACTGGAACGATAGAGCACGCTTTTTTTTGGCTCAAAAAATAAACATAAGGTAGCCACCCTATGGAAACTCCCCTGTGCTGGATGCACAATCCTGCTCCCGCCATACTCAGAGTAAATT
This sequence comes from Poa pratensis, assembly GCA_947311845.1. Lineage (NCBI taxonomy): Eukaryota > Viridiplantae > Streptophyta > Magnoliopsida > Poales > Poaceae > Poa > Poa pratensis. The sequence goes on from CAMZMU010000052.1 coordinate 8,127,814, forward strand.
AAACAGACTTGTTCTGACATGCACATATAACAAAAACCGGAGCATCTAACAAAATCAGCCATATTGTCAATTTATTAACTGAAAATAGCATACATTTATAGATCTGATTGATGGAAGAGGCCAACCACCATCAGACGAGGAACAGAACAACTCGGATGAGGCAGTGTGGCCGGTGGGTGCTGATCGTTGGAGCAATGGATCCGTCAAAAGAGATGTGAGGGAGTGAAGGAAATAGGAAGTACGGGATGTCGCAGGAACAGCCTTTATCCAATTCCCGCCGGCCGCGCGGCGCACGGCGAGTGGGTTGGCGGCCTCCTGCAGCTCGTGCACGGCCTGCTCCTTTAGGTCCGCGCGCCGTCGTCCCCACCCATTGACTCGCCGCGTGGGTGCCCAGCTCGCCGCCTCCCTCGTCGCCATTACCGTCAACAAGCGCCACGACCTGGCAGCGCCCTCACCGGCCGGCACCACGGCGGCGAAGTTGTCGGCACCCATTGACACAGAACGTAGGCGCCCAGCTCGCCGCCTCCCTCGTCGCCATCACCGGCGAGGCCGCCCTCACCGGCCGGAGACGTGGCGGCGCGGCGATGGACAAAAATGACGGCGTCGGGCCGCGCGGGTGGCTGATATTGGTGACAACGACGCCGTCTGAAACATGGAAGCACAGGCTGCGGCGACCGGAGGAATCGGAGGATGGCTGCGATCTGGGATTTGGGAAGAGGAATGGAGAAGCAAAACCGAGGTTGGGCTCGTGAGTCGTGAGAGTGAAGACTGCAGAGCATGTCCACTCTAAGGATGACACGCGTACGCCATAGGTCGGTTGAAGGGCGCTGCCCACGGATGGTTGTGATGGTTCTATTCTTTAGTCAAATCATCACAATCGTCTAAACCGGTGGAGCAACCACAGCTCGCCATTTCTTGGGAGCTTAGTTATGTTACTGATGTATAAGACCCCCGCTCTTTTATCTTTGAGCTTATGCAAAGCCTCTCTCTCTCTACCAACAACCATCATACAACTATTGGAGATGGCCTAACACAAGTCATATGTCCGACATAATCTCCCTCGACGTACTATCATTTAGTGAGATATCTTTCACTTACAAAACTAAGACTAGCCATAGTGGTGGTATCGTAGCTAGTATCATGCGTGCCATGTGTCACGTCCCGAGACCCGACCCGGTAGAATGACAGCCGCCGCGTGCCTATAGACCCGAAAGTCTATACACGCGCAAGGCTAGAAAAGCAGGCATAAACCAGCACAGTGGATCAAAACAGCTCATCTATTCATTTTACAACATTATTACATTTACAAGAGTAAATTCTCTAGTCGTTTCCCACCACTGGTCCAGCCTACTCCTCGGATACGACGGCTTCCGCTGCGAACTGATAACATAAAAACAGAGGAAGCAAGGGTGAGTACAACAGGAGTTATACTCAGCAAACAATTCATACACTTTCATATACTTTGTAAAATACACTAGGTTTTCAAAATACAACTAAATCCATTGTGTGGTTAAGTTCTTAAGCAAGTTAAAAACACATGGTGCCACACATGAAAGTGAGTTTCCCTACCCGGAAATCACAGGAGTGAAATTCCACGCTTTTACACTCTTAAGAGGGGTACTCCGACATCGACAGCCTCGCCCAGAACCACACAGGATTCCAGAACGAGCAGATCCCTTTCACCTGCTCGGACACCGGACACCCTGACCTACTCGATGTCGGTCGCTCCTACGGATCCATCACCGACACTTTTCATTCAAGGGCCGCCCCTCACGGAGAGCTCAGACAGTCACATAACTGTACTGTGACCGGTACAATACGATCACCTTCGTAACACCAAGTTTTTCTTCTAAAAACGTTGAGTTCATTTGCATGTCGAAAATACGTGCTAATCCCGGTTCGTACCGGTGGCTCCTACGGATCCATCACCGACACCAGCGCATTAGCCCCGTATATCAACACAAAACTCGTACCACTCAGGGTATCACGCATATTCAATCAAAGCATATCGTACAAAATCTACGAGTGATAAGAAAAGCTTGCCTCGATTAAGCTACGCCGTAGCTAGCAAATAATCTCAACGATGATCAACTCTGATATGATCGACCCTCATGCGCCAGAGCGTAGCCAAAGAAATACCAACAACAAGTATGTACGCCGGACCCTCCACTTGCCTCCTATCAACGATAACATATCGCCTCCTCTGATACGGTGAAGCAGCAGCACCGCTCTGTATTTCCCATCTGCCGCTCTCTCATCGCCGGCGTCTCCAGCTCACTAATCTCTCTCTAGTTTTCCTCTCAGGCTCTCTTTCTAGCTAACCTTCTATCGATGCACGTTGGAGTGAGAAGAGTGCGTAGCAGCAGCAGCTAGTAGCATTCCTATTTATAATGCTTCGCTAGAAAAATATCTCAGCTGACCAGCTAAATATCTGGGCAACCTTCGGTCCTAAGCCTGCTACGCGTCCAGCTCCTATTTGCTAACCTCTCCAAGGACGACGCGAATGAGCTGACTCGCTTGTTCCCTGGACATGCACAAGTCCACGCAGGATTAGGCTAATCGGCCGCTGCCAGCACAACCTTGTACTACTCTAGGACAAAGCCACGTTGACTATTGCTTGCCTAATCTCTCACGTCATGCATGGTGCGGATCATCTATGCATGCATGTACTACTTACTAGCTCAATCAATCGATACATGCATACTAATACTAGAACTAGCTAGCTTCTAATTAAACCATCGATCAAGCACAAGCAATTTAATTCTCTTGGCTAATTTTCTAACCATGCAGATTAAAAACCAGCTTAAATACTACAACAACATACTTAGAAGCAAAAAAAACTAAATTTCTAAAATTTTATTAATCTACTCAAAATTCAGGGTATTACACCATGTTGGCAAAAAAGATAATGTGGCACTGAAATTAATGATGAAAGAGATGATTGTGGTATCATAGGTAGATACCGTAACATAACGCATTCCAAGACATGATGAGTCGACAACCTAATTAATGCTATAGTATATGATACAACAAATATGTTACTACCCATAGTGGAGGTAGTAACATAGACTAGTATCATATGCATGATACCAATATATGATACTCTCCACTATGGCTACTCTAAAAGATTGTGTGTGTATTTAGATGCAGTAAATGCATGCCAAATCTAGAATCATATACTAGTACTACAAACATATCGAATATAAGCAGCAATAAAATACCGAAGATAAGAGAGGATCAATTTAAATGCGCCAAATAAATATATGCTACACATATACTATGAAAAGATGGCATTTATGGCATGATAAAAGCCAATCAAATGCTGAAGATAAATACAAAGATATGGAGACGTACTATCCGGCTATATTACACACTACCGGTTGGTTGGAAAAGATCAAAAGAGAGAGGAGAGGACAATCATCGGTAAAGCATCGAGAGCAAGACGAGATACATCGGCGGATATCACATGCTAGGTACGTACACCAACTCATGTTCTTCGTCGTCGATTTCGATGTTTAGGAACGATTTGGAATCCGAGTCCTACTTGTAAAGATTTTGGGCGATCAAATGATCCTGGGGATGAGTGATCTAGCCGTCGGTGTTAGAAACGGACGGCCAGGATTCGGCCTCCGAATCCGTCTCGAGCCTGGGATGCGCTGCTGCTGGTACTACTAGTACTGCTCTTCCTCCTCACCGAAATCAACCGGATCCACCGCCTGTTCGCCCACCGGATTCACATCGTGCCGCCGCCGACGGAACCTCTCGGAGCGTCGCGAGGGTGATAGAGATTTTTCTGTTGTCAGTCGTACGTGATCCCCGCTTAGGTTGTTCCGGCGGCTGGGCTCAGAGAGGGAACGAGTAATCCGGTAGGATTAACTAGCGCACACGCAAGTCTAACTAGCCACTGAATAGTTAAAAAGATCTGAAATTTGGTCCTGAATTCTGATCGATTCATTCATCGGAGTTTGTTGGCTTACTTGCCTCTGATCCAGCAGGAACACCCTACTCTGAACTCTGAAGCACCTGGGCTAGTTCCTGATCCTGCCGTGACGATGAGAACACACGAGCGTGCTGCTAACCTGGCTCTTGCTGGTATGTATGTTTCCTGACAGATTCAGCTATCTGGCCGCTTCGGCGGTGCTCGTTGCATCTTGATCATTTTCCTTTTGACATGATATGTGTACATTTGCCGAATCGTAGTTCTGATGTGTATTTTATGGCAACTGCAGGGTTGAGCCTGGCGCCGCTCGTGATCAACGTGAACCCGAACCTGAACGTGGTACTGACGGCATGTCTCACCGTCTACGTGGGCTGCTACCGCTCCGTCAAGGCGACTCCACCCTCTGTGAGCAACCTGTTTCTCTCTTTCATCATCTTGTAATATTAAGACATATATCACTTTCATCTTTTAATGCTCTGGTCAACCTAATTTTTTTTCGTTTCTGCTTATGCAGGAGACGATGTCGAAAGAGCACGCCATGAGATTCCCTCTGGTGGGGAGCGCGATGCTCCTGTCTCTGTTCCTGCTGTTCAAGTTCGTCTCCAAGGACTTGGTCAACACCGTGCTCACCGCCTACTTTTTCGTTCTCGGCATTGCCGTGCTTTGGTAAAATTCCAACTCTTTTTCTAACAGTTTTTCAAGCATACGCAAATACTTACAAGTGAACCCGTGATTTCGAGAATATTTCTGTAACCTGTTCTTTTTTACAGTGCTACATTACTTCCTTCGGTCGAACGTTTTCTTCCACAAGGATGGAACGATAAGGTCGTCGTATGGCGTGCTCCGTATTTCCACTGTATGATCCTCACCTTTGTTTTTATGCTTGCTCGCTTTGCCCTACATTCTGTAGCTCATGTTAAATTTATACAACTAAAATTCAAAAGAATATTATACAACTAACTTTCTATTGGTAGTCTACTATCCCGAGGAACTCTTTTGTTGTGTCTCTAGTATTTCCAACTTGCCATATATACACTTTAGATTAGTAATGTGCTAACAGAGAGTCCATATACTGAGTATCCTAACAAGAAAGGACTTAAATAAAATTCAGCACTGATGCTTATTATACCGATTCATTGTCAAAGAGAAACTAGTATAGTCTAATGTTTCTGACACATGGTGTTGCTCATTTTCTTGCACAAAAATAAAATAAATCAAGAGTGAAATTGTAGAGGATTCTGTATTTATAAACAATCAGCTGAGATATAAACATAAATTTTGTTTCGATGTTTCGTTCGATGTGGTGTATCAATTTTATGGGTTTGCTAGGGTCTGGATAATTTTTGCTAGATTTGCGATTCTTTATGTAATAATCTGACTCTTCTCTTGAATTTGTTATTAACTTCTTCCAAACTTACTGACAAAATTAAAACGATCGCGCCTTCTTGATTTTAGAAATTAGTAATTTATCATGCTATTCCCCTTTACAAGCTTGAGTCTTTGTGACGATTTAAGATCATTAACTTCATATTTCAGCACTCTCGGTGGAGTTTACCAAGTCTCAAGTTGTTGCTTCAGTCCCAGGATTTTTCTTTTGCTTGTGGTATGCCATGAAGAAGCATTGGCTTGCAAATAATGTTCTGGGAATTGCTTTCTGCATTCAGGTTTGTCCTTTTTACAGCTACTTTCGAGTTTAAGGTTAATATGCACTGGTAGAATAATTACAGGCTGAAGCCTCCATAAAACATAAGTGGTTTCCTTTCTGTTTTTACTTGCTCAAAACCTTAATACTTTTGTTTTTATGTTGCAGGGAATTGAGATGCTATCACTAGGATCATTCAAAACCGGTGGTATTCTCTTGGTATGTGTTCACTCAAAATTCATAATGAACTGAAACTTATTTACTCTTATTTTCTAGGGGTACTTGTAAACAACATTCATTATTTCAGCCATCCACCCATGTCTTTCTCTCTATCTCACCTCATCATATTACATGTATATACCATAAATACAATTTGAAGAAGATAACATGACATGTAGGCACCATAAGTACAAATTGAAGGGTGTGATACTCTACCTTTCTTTTGGCTATGAAAAGAGCAACCTATCATCTCTCTAGTAAACCAATTTTCTTTAGTGAATATTGACCTATTAATATTGGACATATGATGGTGCCACGTCCCTCTTTTCTCTCAAATAATTAATAAATTATCTAGCAGCTCACTAAATGCCTTGCAGATAACGTTGGTGTCCTTGTTTTCATGATTTTCTATTATATATAATCTAGTTCTAATCATGGATTACTTTTACTGTGATGATATTTTGAATGATTATTCTCAACTTTGGTTCGGTGCTCCAGCAACATTGGTTATGACTGGTGGTACCTTGTTGGCAAGTTAACTACCCGTCCGATCCAAAATAAGTGTCGCAGTTTTGAACTAGGGTTAATTAAAAACTGTTACACTTATTATTGATCAGAGGTAGTATTCGTTATTGTTTTTTCCAGTACGGTCTTATTGCACTCATTCCACGACAAGGAGTATTGGACATTGATCCTACTATCTTTTGAATTAGAAAATTTGAGAAGTTCAACTACTTCACTATTTTACTAATGATTCTACAGCATTTAGAACTCTTCTTTCTGCATAGATATAATAATATTAGTCCCAGTCATTTCATCTGATATGGCTGAATCATTTTATGTTGCTCTAGTTCCACATATTGTCACTTAATCCATCTTTGGTTATTTCTTACTCAATTCCTTTTGCGATTTCAGACTGGACTTTTTGTGTATGACATATTCTGGGTGTTCTTCACACCAGTTATGGTCACTGTTGCTAAATCATTTGATGCTCGATAAAGGTTAGAGAATTGTCTGAGTGGATTCTCTTTTTTCCTCGGCTTTTTGTTCCATATCATTGCAAATAGTTTAATCTATTCATATGTTCCTCTCTTCTGTGTGCAGCTTCTGTTTCCCACTGCAGATGTTGCGCGTCCGTTCTCTATGCTTGGCCTTGGTGATATCGTAATTCCTGGTTAGTGATAAATGTGCTGTCTTAATAGTAGTGCACCTACATTATGAGTGAAAGCTCTGTTCTAAATAGTGACTATTGCAAGCTGCTAGTATAAATGTCATAACAACTGTCAACTGGATTGCTGTTGATATAAGAGGCCTGAGGAAAGGAAATCGTAGTAGCGCTTGTTTTATTTAGTGTAGTCAGATAACAATATTGACATAACATACTGTATCATTACAGTTGGATGGGAGTTTCAATTCGCAACCCTTTTTGAAAACAGAAAAGCAAGAATTACTGTTCGGACTTTGGTGGTATGCATGTCAGGCTGTTGTAATTCCACCACATGACCGGTTCCATGCTTCATAATAATAAGCAACTGCGAACAAAGCTATGTTTCCGCTATCTCATTGCAGGCACTCTTTGGTCATACCTGCCATCTTCAGAGTGTTTACTGTTTAGTATAACCAAAATAGGAAGAGCTTTTTGGTGTGATGAACCAATTCTTTTTACAGAGTATTATTACTCTTGTATGTCGTGTACATGTTTACTTTAGGCCCGTCCAGCCCATGAGGCCCATGTAGTCTGGTGTATATCTTCTCTCGGAGCAAAAGAAAAGCGATTTGGCTATTCCCCATTTTATTCAAACAGTAACCTCTTAATATATGACGTGTATTTTCAATTCTGATTCCAGGTATCTTTGTCGCGCTTGCCCTGCGTTTTGACGTCTCAAGAGGGATCAAGAACCGTTACTTCAACAGTGCATTTCTGGGATACGCTGCTGGTATAACAGCAACAATAGTTGTCATGAACTGGTTTCAAGCAGCGCAGGTTAGTCCTGTTACTAATATCTCCTGTCATCTTGTTGCTCTCGGTGTCTGTCAGTCTCTGAAAGAAAAACTATGAACACCTGTTTCTTCTCTCCTCATCTTTTCTTTCTGGTATGCAGCCTGCTCTGCTATACATCGTTCCTGGCGTGACTGGTTTCGTCGCTGCTCACTCTCTGTGGAACGGAGAAGTGAAGCCGGTAAAGCCTGTCCTCCTGTTATTTGTTACCTCATCCCTATTCGTGGTTTGTCAAAATGCAAGACTTGTATTCTCCAAAAAAATGCAAGACTTGTATTTATTTCTGACTGACTATTTTCCTTGCGATGCCAGCTACTGGAGTTTGTCGAGTCGCAAACGGAAGAGGAGAAAGCCGGCAAGGGAGAAGATGAAGATCCCAAGCAGAGCAAAAAGGTGGACTAGGGCCTTTTTAGCTAGGTGAAGACAACCAACCCAAACCAAGAATCTAGATGGGGTGGATAGTCTCGAGAACTGAGAAACCATTCACATGTTAGAAGCCTCTTTTTTCGTTCTGAATGATGGGAACATATGCTAGTAATCAACAGAATCAAGATTATTGACATGAATACATGATGACTTTTTTTCGTTATGGTGACATGAAGGAAAAGATTTTCTCCGGATTATAGAGTATCTATACTCATTGACATGCTGATCTATTTTCCTTGGCCAAATTCTGGGAAATAGTTATGCATCCCAGTTGGATTATCAGTATCCGTTGTGTTGTCAAAAGAAGGGAATCCGGTTCGTGGCTTGTCTGCGAAGTCACGGCCGTTTCCTGCCTTTTGCGCAGACAGTAGATTCTGCAGTGTAAAAGCTCTCTTGTGTTTTCTTATCTTCCTTGCTAAGACAGCAAAAGGGCAACCGTGTCCACCATGGACACTCCATTCCATTAGTGTCATTGTACCTCCAATCGTGTCACCAAGATTTCATATTGTCGTTTTAAATTATTCACATGGGTTTCGTGCAACACTTCCCATGTATGTATGTACATTGCTTTAAGACCAAGATTTCCATGAGCTGAAGTGTATATATTACGATGGCATTCGTAACATATCCAACCTTCGGGGGGGCTCTCATTTGATCCTCTTCCTTCTCTCTCCTCTCTCGTTCTTTTCCCCACTTGAGAGTCGTCCTCGACCGCCCGGCGCCGCTCCGCTCTTCCTTCGCTGGCTCTGCCGGCCGGAGGGGAGCTGGAGATGGCGGCCGCGGCCCTCTGTACAGCGTAGGTTTGCTTTCCCTCGCCTTAGGTCTAGGTTTAGTTGTAGTTGTCGGGTCCCTTGTGGCGTTTGGCGAGATGCCTCAGGGCTCTGGTTCGTCGCAGATGCCTGGCGCGGACTGGTCGACCTCGTCGCGCTCCGGCAAGCTTCCAAGGAGGAAGGTTGGCGGAGGTGGTGCGGTGGTTGCAAGCCCTCTTCTTAATAAAGGCAGTTCTGACCTTCTGTGGATCTGGTGTTGCGGTGCTCGCTCCTACTCTCCGGCCGGCCGTGGAGGCGAGGGGAGGGGTTGGGGCGGCGTGCAGGCTGCTGGATCTGGAGTTGGCTTCGGGGTATGGCCGCGGGAGTGCTCGAGCTGCTCCAAGCGGTGTATAGGGTGGTTGCTGTTGTCCCTTTTGCTTTGGAGGACAAAGCTAAGGTCGATCGACATCGCCTTGTCATCCTCTTCAATTAAGCTCGATAGTGGTTCTCTTGCGCCGGGCGAGGCAGGCTGGTGGTCGTCGTTTGCTAGCCATGGAGGTCATGGTGGGCAAGTGTGCTGGCTCCACCTGCTTTCGGCCGTTGCTGGAGACGGGGGAAGCAGAGTTGCTACCGCTGCTTTCCTTGGGAGCTTCCTCTCGGCGGTCCCTTCATCTGCTTTGTGCAGTTTGACCGCTGAATCTGCAGGTCGTGCGGCGGCCGCTCCCACCCTGCTCGGCGCCTGCTGCGTGCCGATAGGTGTTGTTCAACCTCCGGGCCTTGTTGCCATGGTGGAGGCCTTCTGCTCCGGTGCGGTGTGCTCCCGCCGCAGTACCCCAAGTGGTCTCGTCCCCGGTGGTGCTGTGGTAGATCGTGACTGGAAGCGAGCTCAGATCGGTGAAGCTGGAGCTAGACGAAGACCTGGGCGTGATTGCTTTTCTTATTTGTCTCCTAGGGTCTTGGATGTAATTGTTAAGGACCCAGTTGTAATTTGCCTTTTCTTTTTGGTCCGTCATGTAATGTGTACTTCACCGACAGCGGGATAAATGCAGCTTCGGGGTCCTTCTGGACCCTCTTCCTTGTTAAAAAAAAACATATCCAACCTTCACAGAGGCCTTTTTTTAGTGTGGCTCAAACGGCTTATTTTTAGACTTTTGAAAACTACAAAATACAGTATTAGTGGTAAAATATAATTTGTTTACCTGCATTTAGAGAACCTCGGGTCGCCCTTGCAATAAGTCTCTGGCATTAGCGCCGGATTGGCACTATTGGGAGCGACCGGACATATGTGAGGTTATTGAGAACGTCTTCAACGGAGTTCTCAATAGTTTTGCAAAAAAAGGTTGAAACACACATAATTCTGAAAAGAAATGAAATTCGTCCATTTTTAGGACAGATTACATATTTGAATGAAATTTAAGTAAAATCAAAACCAAAACTCAATCTTGTTGGTCGAACACGATGTAGTCCTCTGAGTCGTCGCCACCGTTGGGTTCTCTGAAGCCATTGTACCCTTTTGCCACCATAGTCGTCGCCCTAGCCACTGGCCCTTCGCCACCATTGTTGTCGGGCCGGGGTCGACCTAGTTGCCATCCTCACACGCCGACCATGCCAGGGAGAACGGAAAAGGCGCCATCAAAACGGTGTTCCACGATGCCTCGAGGGCAATGGACAACCCTAAACGGTCGTCGGGGTCCTTCCTCGGGTCGCGCACCGCCTACTACACCCTGATGGCTACATTCATCTCCGTTTCCTCCTTCTCGAGCTTCTTCAGTAGCGGAGGCACCGACATCTCCTTTGCGGGCTACGCGTCTTATCCTTCACCTCGATCTTGGGGACGACAAAGGGGCTCCTCGTCGCCATCACGTCCGGGTTCAATAAATCCCTCTCCCTCTATTTGCTATTTTAAATAAAACTCAACATAACTTGGGAATATTATTCAAAACTAAATGTTTGAAATGTTTTACAATATTCCCCCTTTCTTTTCTCTTTTCTTCACTCTCCTTTTATCTCTCTCTCTTTATCTTTTAAAAGAAATGCAAAATAGTCCAAGAAACCATATTTGGGCCCAAGAGCTCCCAGGCCCATCCACCCCCAAAATGGGTCGATCCACGTCGGCACCTTCTTCCTCCCCTCGCCGTACACCCTGCTGTATCGGGAAATTTTCTCCCGGCGCCTCCACGCCCGGCGAGCTCTCCATCCAGCGGCTCATGGCCGCACTCCCCTCCATTAAACCTCGCGTCTCTCCTCCTCCTCTCATCCACAGACGTTGCCGCTTCCACACGCTCCTCTCTCCCTTATCTCCGAGCTCCCGAGAGGAGCCCGGAAAATCGCCGCCGTCTGCACTGCCTCTTCTCCGTCCTCCGCGCTGAAGCAGCCGAGAAGGAGCCGTCCGGGAGGTTCGCCGAGCTCGTATTCCCCGTAGTCGACTACGTCGGTCCGTGAACGAGCAGCCGAGGTCTGCTTCGTCCTCACGCAGTACGCCCACGCCGAGCTCCTCCAGGTGAGCTGCCGGCCGCACCGTTCCCGCCTTTCTTCCATCCTGTCGATCGACCCGATATTACCTCCGTCATGGACGCCGTAGCAGGGAGCTCCAAGTCGCCTCCTTTTTTCCTCTGTTCCACCTCCGCGCACGCATCAGCACGGGCCAGTTGCCCCGCAACTTCACGCCGCCCGCACACTGCACAGCCATGGCGGAGAAGCCTGTTGCATCACGCTGTCAGGTCAACTGAAATAGCACCCAGCTCAAATAGGGGTGTTCCTCGCCTGTGTCTGGCTTGTTTTAGCCCCTATCATAGTAGCCGGGAACGGGGAACGGTGCCCCGTCCCCTGACCCGGGTTCATCGTTCCGAATCGGGGTTCGGGTTCGACGGAGGGAACGATGCGATTCGGTCAGCGGAACGCGTACCTGAATAGTCGGTACTCTACCCGGCTGAGCGACCTCGTACAATCTAATCTCGATTCGGAAATAGCAACGAGAGAGGGAAACAAGAAGCTTGGTTAATGGGGATGGGGGAGACTTGCCTGGCGTCCATTGTGTTCGCCGTCGACCAAACGGACAACTCCGGCCGTCCAGCTTCGGGCGGCTTCACGTCGATTCTTCCAGGAATACAAGACGCATCAAGAACGGAGGCGCCGCCAGCCAGAATCGGTGTGCAGCGGCGCCGCGCCGGCGGCCGGCCTCCACAGTCTGCGCCTCCGCAGCCGCGCATGGCGACAAACGTGTGGATGTGGTGATGGTGGCCGAGGCACGGCCGCAAAGCTGCCCGCGATTGTTCGAACGCATCGGAGTCAATTGATTGGGGCGGCACATGATTTTGACAAAGATGGTAATAGGGAGATTTGTTGCCTTTGCCTGCCGTCATTAGAGGGATCTTTTAATTTTCCCAAAAATGTCTCCCAAAACTGCGGTCATGAAGGCTCTAACGTGGCACCAGGCAAGATGTTAGTTGAAAAATTGCTCGACTTGTCCTCGTTCCCGGGACGTTCCCGGGTCATCGTCCCGGAACAGTTTTGGTCGCGTTCCCCTTATCGATCGGTACGTTAGAGAGATGTATACCCCTATCGTTCCCTGTTTTTGGCCAACGTCGATCCTCGTCCCACGTTCCCGTCCCACGTTCCGATCGACCCGGGAATTTGGCAACTATGGCCCCTATTCATTCCTTTATGCAAACTGTCATTTGTGTTCTGGGCTGTAATAACCTAAAAGTTGCTGGGGCGTGGGGTGTGTGTGGTGGATTGAATTCTGTAGCAAAAAATGGTTTCGTTAATGAAATCGGGGGAAACCCTTTTATCTATATAGCACCCAGCTCAAAAGAATAGTTGTTGTCAATACCTTGTTCCTCCCAAGCTCGATCTCCACTCCACCTCCCCTTTGTCGCCTCCTTTTGATTTTAATCCCCTGTGTATTATGACAGATGGCCACGCAACATGCTCGATCCCCATGTTACTTTTTCGTGGATTCTGTGAAACTATTATTCTAGCCATGCAACATGTTTGGTTTCCAGCAGGGAAAACATTGCTCTGAGCTCTGAAGGCCTGGGGCTCCTTCCTGATCGTGCCGTGACGATGAGAACACACGAGCTTGCTGCTAACCTGGTTCTTGCTGGTACATATGTTTCCTGAAAAATTCAGCTAGATCGCCCCTTGGCGGTTCTCGTTGCCTCTTGATCAGTTCTACATTTGATGAATCACAGTCCTGACTCCTCGTGACGCGTTTCTATGGCAAATGCAGGGTGGAGCCTGGCACCGCTCTTGATCAATGTGAATCCAAATCTGAATGTGATACTGACGGCATGTCTCACCGTCTACGTGGGCTGCTACCGCTCTGTCAAGGCGACTCCTCCCCGTGTGAGCAACACTTTTTCTCTCTTTCATCCTGTTATGTTAACGCACATCACCTGGCTGGTTGATCAATACTGCAAGAGGCTAACACATAATTACCTTATATATGTCTCCGGTTAGCTTATCTTTTTCGTTTCTTATTACGCAGCAGACGATGTCAAAAAAGCGCGCGATGCGGTCCCCTCTTGTGAGGAGCGTGCTGCTCTTGTCGCTCTTCCTTCTGTTCAAGTTCCTCCCTAAAGACTTGGTCAACACTGTCTTCACCGCCATCTATTTCGTTGCCGGCATTCAGGCTCTCTAGTAATTCAAAATGTTTTTTCAAGATTGTTTTTCCACAGGTGAATAAGCTAAGTGCTCAACTTTGAACATGAGACAATTTGTGTGCCCTGCTTTCTTATGCAGTGCGACATTGCTTCCTTTGGTCCACTGTTTTCTTCCTCAAGGATGGAACGATAATACCATCATTTGGCGTGCTCCATATTTTCTCTGTATGACCCAACACCTTCATTTTGATGCTCGATTTATTTCTAGTTAGGATGCACTACTATGTTATAGAGGATCCTGTTGTTTATAATCATAATTGGCATGTAAACATACATTTATGTGTCAATGCATGTTTCATTTGATATGGTGTATTATTATTCTGGGTGTCCGAATACATATTGCAAGATTTTTGATGCTTTCACTGCTCGTGATGTAATAATATGATGTATGCCTTGAGTTTGTTAATAACTTCCGTGTTACATTATTGATATGGCAAAACGATTGTGCCTTCTTGATCATATGATAAATTATCACGCTATTACCTGTTACAAGCTTGAAACTTGATGATTGCTTAACATCTTTAACTTCACATTTCAGCGCTCTCGGTGAACTTTACCAAGTCTCAAGCTGTTGCGTCAGTCACAGGACTTTTCATTTCCGCATGGTATGCCATGAAGAAGCATTGGTTAGCGAAAAATGTTTTGGGAATTGCTTTTGGTATTCAGGTTTGTCGTTGCTTTTGGCATTTAAAGAATAAATATGGGCTGAAACCTTCATAAACATCATAGCATTTCCTCCTTGTTCTTACTTGCTCAACAAAACCTTAACACTTTAGTCTTTATCTTGCAGGGAATTGAGAAGTTATCACTAGGATCATTCAAAACCGGCGGTATTCTCTTGGTATGTGTTCACTCAAAGACGTAGGAAGCTAACTTATTTAGTCCTAATTTCTGGTGGTACTTGTACACATCTTTCCCCGCATGTACTTTGTAGAGCCTGAAATGTATGTAACATAATTTTTTTTAAGAATATAGGATGACATATAGGCACCATAAATACACTTTAAAGCGTCTGATATTCTACAACTTTGGCTTGCCTTTCTTTTGGCTATGAAAAGATCAGCCTGCCATCTTTCTGTGAAACCAATGTGCCACTGTGCTTGCTGAACGTATTATCTGTAATTGACTCCTTATCTAGTGATTGCACATATCATGGTATTACGTCCCTCTTCTCTGAATTCATTTAATTTAAAATTTCTATTCATAGATTACTTCTACGTTGAAGATATTTCGAATGATTATTCTCGATTTTGATTTGGTTCTTCAGCAAAATTGGTTATGACTGGTGGTATTGTGTTGGTAAATTAACTATTCATGTTGCGTTTTCTAGTATGTAGTCTTAGTGTACTGATTCTACAGCAAGGAGATTGCACTGTGATCCTACTATCTGTTGAAATTGGACAATTTAGAAAGTTCAACTACTTTATTACTTTACCGATAGTTTTACAACTTTTGAAACTCTTGCTTCTGCATGGCTTATAAAGCTGTTAGTCCCAGTCATTCTCTATTCTTGTATCTCCACATGTTGTCACTGAATCCTTTGATTATTTCTTAATATTGTTATGTTAATGGTTGATCAACTCCTCTTGGCAATTTCAGGCTGGATTTTTTGTGTATGACATTTTCTGGGTGTTCTTCACTCCAGTTATGACCACTGTTGCTAAATCATTTGATGCTCCGATAAAGGTTAGTGTTTTGCATGAGTGAATTGTATTTTGTTTCATTTAATGAAAAACAGTTTAATCAGTCTATCTGTCCCTCTCCTTAATTTTTGTGCAGCTTCTGTTTCCCACTGCAAATGCAGCACGCCCGTTCTTAATGCTCGGCCTTGGTGATATCATAATTCCTGGTTAGTGATAAACGTGGTGGCTAGTTCTGCCTCATATTCTAGTGATATTTGTAGTGGATTTGTTTTTCTGGTTTCTGGGCTAATAGCACTGGTTGCTACGTTATGAGTGACAGCTCTGTTCTAACCAATGGTCTATTGCAAGTTGCTAGTACGAATGTCATAACCAGTGCATTGTTGTTGATATATGTGGACTTAGCTGAGGAGAGAAACTCGTAATAGCGCCTGTTTCAATTTAATCTAGCCATTAAGTTAACATATATTTACTCCCATTACAACCAGTATACTCCTCTATTGGTTGTAAAAACATCTTATATTATGGGACGGAAGGAGTATTATTATTATTATTGGATCGGAGATTCTATAATATTCTTCAAAACAGAGAAGCAACAGTTTTACCTGCTCAGAATTAATGACATAAAACCGACAATTAGTTCTGCACCATTTAAATATTGAAAAAACAAATGCAAAGATCGCATGCTTCCACAAGCATGTAACCTCTCAACACATAATGCATATTTCTAACTCTGATTCCAGGTAGATTTGTCGCACTTGCCCTGCATTTTGACGTTTCGCGAGGGATCAAGAACCGCTACTTCAGCAGTGCATTTTTCGGATATGCTGCGGGTATAACTGCAACCTTAGCTGCGAAGAACTGGTTTCAAGCTACGCAGGTTGGTTCTTTTTTTAGTCATCTCGTTGCTCTCGATTGTCCGTCGATCTTCTCATCTTTTCTTTTCGATATGCAGCCTGCTCTGTTATACATCGTCCCTGTCGTGATTGGTTTCATGGCTGCTCACGCTTTGTGGAACGGAGAAGTGAAGCTGGTAAAGCTTGCTTAATTGCCTCCTTTTGTTACATCATTTCCTATTATATCGTGCCCTGTCAAAGTACAAGACTTTTGTTTCTATCTGAATACTTATATATTTTGCGTTGCCACCAGCTACTGGAGTTCGGCGAGTCGCAAACCAAAAAGGATCCAGCAAGGCAAAAAGGAGTTTTAATTAGAACCAAAAAGGAGTCAGCAAGAGAAAAAGGAGCCAGCAAGATAAAGATCCCAAGCAGAGCAAAAAGGTGGGTTAGGTCCTTTTTTAAGAAGGTGAAGACAACCATCAAAACAAGAATTTAGATGGACCGGATGATCTTGAGGACCGAGAAACCATTGACATGTTAATTAGGACCTTTTTTTTTCGAAAAAACAAATCTCTATTCGGTACAGTGAGTTAAGTGGTAGAAAGATGGGAAAAATCTTACTAAGGGATGATCATAAGGAAAGGGGTTTGTCCAGATTATATAGTACTCTGTAGTCTGTACTCAGTGACATGTTGATCTAATCTCCTTGGCCAAATTAAGCTAACTTCCCAAGATGAAAATTCTGGGAAATAGTTGTGTATTCAAGTTGCATCATCATAATTAGAGTAAAAATCTACGAGTAGAACAGTTCCTAAAGTGATAAGAATTTTGGCATAACTGATATGTATTCCTTGGCCAAAGCTTCCTGGGAAAATATATATCTGGCAAAACTTTACAAAGTTTAACTTGGACTAAAGTTAATAATCTAGAGAGAGAGAGAGGGGGAGTACCACCGCATACAGGAGCCCACGTAATGTGGCCAACGGTTGTTGCCATGGGTGACGGGGCTTCACCAACATCATAAATAGACTACGTAATCTCAAGGACTACGAAGATCATGATAGGAGAAACATCACTGATAAGAGCCGGCAAGTTTTGCGTAGGAAGGAGCTTTTAACTAAGGACAATTTGATTAAACGTAAATGGATTGGGTGTAAAAAATGTGTTTTTTGTGATGTAGATGAGTCTGTACAACACCTTTTCATTTCATGTCCTTTTGTTCGTGATATTTGGAGGATCATACATTTTACATTCAACATCAAACCCCTTCTAGTATTGGGAATTTATTTGGAAGTGACCCATAAATTGTAAACTTTGAGATGCTATTCTTTAAAAATTGCGGTGGATGTGTGCATCATTTTGATGCAGAGGTCGGGGATCCGAACCCTATTATCTAAAAAGAACCGGCAAGTGTGTGATGCAGCATAATTTTTTTTTGAAACTAACCGGCAGGAGCTCTGCCATTGCATTATTAGATGGAGAAAATTACAGCGATTTCACGGAAAAGAAACAAGGGGGAAGGAACATACTCCCTCTCCTAGCTAGAGAGAAGAATTACTCCCAAAACACCTCTCTAATGAGGGAAACATCATCTCTAATCAGAGCCAAGACCCTATCAGTTGTTAAAGACTTGCTCTGAAAAACTCTTCTATTACGCTCGTTCCAAAGGTTCCACGCCACATAGGCAGCAAAACTCAGCTCCTTCTTGCGCATTGCCGTGTCAGGCAGAATGCTAATTTTACGCCACCATTCCTTGACAGAAGAACAGCCCTGGGCGATCATCGCCACACGCGGCATGTCCAGACATTGCTTTGAGCCAGACTTCCTTGGCATAGGAACACTGGAGCAGGAGATGTAGCGTAATTAACACCGTTTATGAAGACGCCCTCATCCTAGACCTCTGCCAACTCAAGGCCATGGAGCATGATCCATCCGATGTTGGTGTGGGTTGCATGAACCTCTTACTCTTTTCGCCCAAGAGATACCCTTACTGCCCATGTAATTGGTATTTGGTAGTCGCCTTGTGTTTCAACTAGAGCCTCGGCGTTATCAAGGAGGGCACAATGCTTCTTTCAGCTTTACCATTTTTGGTTCCTATGAGCTATGAGGACGTTCGAGTTGCGACGGACTGAAGAAGTGAGCAACAACAACATCATGGTGTTCGCCATTGTTGACATCGGTGAGACTGGTACCACTCTTGCCCATACGATATTCAATGACTAAACCATGAATAAAATAACAACATTCTAATTTTTTTGAATTTTTAAAATCTTTTGAACATATATAGACCCTAACTAAAACTCAAGACACACCCACATGCCGCTCAGCCTCTAGGGAAACGACGCATGTTGCCGGATTATAGACTTGTGTGTTAGATCGATGTCATCCATTCCTGTACAAAGCTAGAATTATCGCTCTAGTGGCACATGCTACCGTCATTTATACCATCTACGATCACACTATATGTGGTGGTACAAGTGAGGTGAGTGACAAATCCATAGATCACAAAGAAGTTGGCAATCTTGTTGTACTAGGCCCATGGCCGACGCGGCAGACCATGTGCGGGTACTGTTCCATCTCCATCTCCCTCCCTCCGCTAGAATACCATGAGCTCAACGGAAGCTGCTCGCGGTCACCGTCATAGGGTTTTCCTACTCTCCTGCCCGGCCCTGAGGACTCGACTGCAGCCATCCAGCAGCCGGAGGAGTCAGAATTTCGCTCTACGGGACCGGAACCGATTCCAATTCGTAAGTCGACTGATCGCCTCTTCAGCTCTCCTATGTTCTTGCTCCCGAATCACCGCTGCTTCTTGCTGCCCTCAATGCGTTCGACTGATCGCCGCAAAGCGTAGGTCCGTCTGGTCTCTCTCGTTCGTGTTTCTGATACACCGGACTTGTGTGTGTTCCTGCAGGAACACCAGGCGCCACTGATCCACGTTGACGACCTGATTAACTGAGATCCCAATTAGGAGTTGACATATATGCTTTCATTGCAGCAGCCACTAGGTGTCCAGGTATACTTTATTTGAGAACTGTTTCTTTAGTATTTTCGGTCTGTCATATTATGCATCACCATGGTGGTACGAGTTGAATCCGAGAACAGGGTTAGATAAGCACCGTGGTCCAGGTATATTATGATCGCTTTGCAGCTTCTTGAAAATGAGGGGTCTGTGGTCTGTCCTGGTTATTTTGACAGGATGAAGGAAAAAAAAGGATTGTAGGCCGATAGAAGTGGAAACTGTGAGTTGGCACCTTGCTTTCAACAACCAAGTTCATTTTTGTTCCCTTCTTATATGACAGCAATACATACCAGTAAAAACAAAAGAACGTTTGTGAGCCAGTTTGAACATAGTAACAAACTATCAGTAATTGTTAAGCATAGCTTATCAATACATCATATACTCCCTTAGCAGATATTTTGCGTGCCTTTTTCCTGAACATAACCTTGGCTTTTGGGCAGATGCATAGTGTGCTCCTACAAAATAATTCTGTGCTCCTTCATAGAGATATCTTTTATGAGGCGAGGTCTTACCGATCAACCGGGTTCGCTCTTTTTCCACATGTAGCTTACTTATACATCTTCTGTAATTGGTGCTTTCAACTTGCTGCAGTTTCTTTGATTCAGTAGATGTGCGGTGTGCATCAATAAGCTGCACTTGATGGATCAGTTTTCCAGCTCACATCAACAGTTTAGGTCAACAATTATTTGTTTATCCATGCAAAAATTTGTTTGTGTGGACTTGGTTATTTGTGGCATGCCATTTTTTTCCACCCACCCATTTTCCCACGTCTCACTCTCCTCCCGCCTTCTTCCTACGACACTGCATCGCCGCACCCCTACCTTCCCTCACATCAACGGCAGAGAGTCCACTCCCAAAGTTAAGCTAATGAACTTTTGGAAGGGGCGATACTATTATTCGCACGTGTGAGCGCTCACACGGTTCCGACACAGAAAACGACAAAGTAATCGGAGAGGAAGAAGATGCATCCCCGCAGCCACCGCTGCCCACCCTGCCTGCTGCCACGCCGCCTTTTCGGCCCACACTGCCCCGAACTCCTCCTTCGTCGATCCGCCAGCTTCACCCGAATCGTTAAGTCCATCGTGCGCATCCGCTCGCTCTAGTCTCGTCGACGCCTTTCTCCGTTGTAGCTCCCTACACTACAAGAAATATGCTATCCTATGACCCTCCATATTGGTCACTAAATTGTCACATATTTTAATTTGTGACCTTTTTGTGACCAAATATACTTGGTCAAGTTATGAGCGTCACTAACGATCCAATATGACCTTTTTTGGGGAATGGTCATAGACGTCTATGACCAAAAGAAAAGGTCACAGATTTTGTGACTAATTTTTTGGTCACTGGCAATTTGGCCACGCCACGTCAAATCCAACGTGGCAAGTCTAACGTGGCAATTTTGTGACCAAATGAAATTGTCGTAGACTAGAATCAGCTCGGTCGGGGTTCATCCATCTACATGGGCTAAGCCCAATAAATCAGCCCATTTAATATTTGTTTTCTATCAATATTTGGACGACTAGATGGGCCAAG
Source organism: Poa pratensis (assembly GCA_947311845.1). NCBI lineage: Eukaryota > Viridiplantae > Streptophyta > Magnoliopsida > Poales > Poaceae > Poa > Poa pratensis. The sequence goes on from CAMZMU010000052.1 coordinate 8,148,484, forward strand.
CCCAATAATTCGGCCTTCTTATTTAATGGATTTCGGCCTTTTTATTGTATATCATACATTGATTATGTTTTTATGCCGTTATATTTTACAGCTAGCCCACCTGTGCGACAGGCCCCACTTGTCAGAATTGACCCAACTGTCAATTTTACTGACAAACTAGTCCCACTTGTCAGAAGTTTGGAACATTGCCAGAAAATTTTCACAGGATCGCCCCACTAGTCAGGTTTCCATATCACACACTTAATAATTCAAACAGAGTAGAAAACACATGAATTTCATCAAATAATAATACCAAATTGGTCTATTACAATCTTTATTACATAGTCTATTACAACCCAGATGTGCCTACTACAATTACAATTTCTAATATGCTACTCTTTGCAGAGTAAGGCTTCACACTTCAACTTTGTTAGGCCTGGAGCTCCTGTAAAAGAGGAACCACCAAATTTTTAGTCTCAATGAATAGAATACCAAAAATACAACAAATTAACCTGGCAATTAGATTATAAAAGGTAGTTCATTGTACTAGAATCAAGCAGGTAAAATACCACTAAGTGGAAAGAAACCTGGCAATTCATTGTGATCAGAAACGTCTTTGCTAACAGAATCCCCATTTATACAGGAAGTCCACAATAAATAGTTAGATGGTCAGTGAGGAACATTCTCAGAGCAACAGAATGTTAAATGAACACAAATACACACACGTCAAATGAAATCAGTAGCAAGATACTTAAGTCCGCCACATGGTGTCGTTCAAGTAATAACCCTACAATAGAATCAGGCAAATAGGACTAGGAAAACTAAGGAAATAGCATCCGTATCGCAATCACAACCTGCACACAAACAAATGGCACCGATGCGTTAAAGGGAGGAGGGAAGGTGGAAGGGACTCACCGTGGAAGAGGTACTTGCAGATCTCGTGGCGGTTTTTCTTGGAGATGATCTGTTCCACATCGTCATCGGCGAATATGTTCTTCGAGAAATCAGTACTTGTCGGTGTAGAAGACCGAGGCAAAGGGGACCTGGTCGAGGAGGCCCCTGAGGCGCAAGCAAGGCTAAGATCTGGTCTGCTTTGCAGGGAGATCGACATAGTGGGTTCCTGTTTCAACAGATGCAACGGATTAGAGGAGATTGAGCAGGAAGTGAATCTCTAAACCAGCTAGATTAGGAAAAGATTAGACGAACATGTATAACTTTGCATGACCAATGGAAGCAATTAGCACAAACGGTGGCATTTCACGAGTGTGGAAATAATTGTACACAAGAAAACTGGAAATTTACACAGTAGAATGTCATCCCATAGCGAAGGAAGAGAAAGACTGGAGACTTGCCTAATTCAGAGACAGCAGCCGCTGCCATTTACAGTGCGCTGAACTCAAAGATGAGGTGGTTGTGTTGAGACCCTGAATAAAGCACAACCACACAAAAAAGAGCCGGGACTTAAATCTCATACAAATAAAGAAGAAAAACTACTAGCGATTAAACTTTGAACAACCACCATGTCATAAGACTACTAGCGTCAAAACATATAAATCATGCTTAACCAGAACCACGTCAAACAAATGGAGTTCATATCAAATACTAGCAAGCCTTAGCCTACCCTGATTGCAAAACCATCAAACACAGTGGCTTAAAAGATATACTAGAATAATAACATATAACAGCGAGGCCTAGATGTCATTTCATAGTAACATAACTTGACACTAGGTTACCAAATGTTAATTATCACCGAAATTCAAACAGATGGGTGGAGCATAAGTACAACCACAGCTCAATGACATCACAGAGCAAGGACAGAACCTACCTAAACCGATGGACTTGAAGAACAAGGCCATTGCGGGATGTTTCTGGCGGGGTGAACTCACTGCCAACTCACAGGCTGATTTGCACCCTTGCCGGCGACACCTGAGGGTCAGCAAGCATGAAGGGAGTGTTATATATCAATGCTGGAGCATTAAACTAACAATAAACGGTTCTACTTTTATATAGGACCAAGGATCATGTTCAACCAGCAACAAATGTATAGAACATCACAATATGTAATTGAACAATATAAACAAGCCATATATAAGTTAAAGAAACTGCATCACAAATATGATTGCACAATAAAAACATTTTAAACTTATTCTGTTTTGATGCAGTACAGCTAACACAGTATACCTATACATCATGTTTACATGTAAGCAACAATATCTAGGCCAAAATATCAGTGTTGATTCTGCTTCTGATATATCCCTACCAAGCAACAGCTATAGCAAAGCCTCAACAGGAACATAATCCAGAAACTAGTCTACTCGACTCGCATCAGGAAATCAGCAGCACGATTCACACTTCACAAACGAACAGAACGAAACACCACATCGAGTAGATTTTTTCCCTCCAATCCGAAGAGGAGCAGGTCAAATAATAGAACAAAGTATAATCACATAGAGGAGGTTATAGACACCTTTTATACCTGTAGATCTCAGTGTCTAAGGAGACGTAGGGGTGGAATCGGTGTAGTAGTTGCCGCCGGCGAGGGGTCCGATGCTGCGGGTCTGCCTGCAGCCGTCCAAGTCCATGGCGATGACGACCTCGGCGGCGCCCTGCTACCCATCCAAGTCCATGCCGTTGAGGTCGCCGTGGCCGGATCCGGGTGCGGAGGACGGGGATGGCAGGCCATGGGGGCGGCCTCCCTTCCCTACCGCGACGGACAGTCGTCGGCTTGGTCGCTCCTGGTCTTGGTCGACCATGGCGACCTTGCCGGAGAGCAGCGCGACGGCCGTGGTGAGGTGGGCTGCAGGGGAGCTCGGGGGGAGGCGGCACAGGGACGGGAGAAGAGGAAAAGAGAGGCCGGGGTCGGGTTAGGGTTTGGTGCGTGCGTGCTTTGCTTATATAGCAAGGTGGACCCGGGTTAATTTCACTGTCTGCGGGGGGTGGGAATGCAAATAACTTTGGGGAGGCACCGAGGCAGCCGCCGAGAGCGAAATATTTGGGTTCGACTGGGGCGGGAATTTGGTTTGGGCGGGAAATTTGGGCTAATTTTTTAGGTTAGTTATTCCAGAAAACATAAGTAAAATAAATATGTAATACAATAATATTTTCTGTTTAATTATTTGAAACGAATAAAAAATTACAAATATATCTTGAAATAACCTAGTTACAATAAGAAATAACAATCTTGAAATATGACAATTATTTTAAAATGCACAGAAAAGAGCAATCGTCTACGAAGTTTCACGACTTTCAGGACAAATATTTCTAGCTTCACAGGTATCCATTTTATCGGAGATACACCAAAATCTCGCATGATTCAACTACTAGACACGAACGGTCACGGCGGCGACTTCGACTAGACTTTCAAATGAGCATACGAAATTTAAAAAAATCAAAATAATGGAAAACCTTCGCGTGGAGTCATGATATGTGACCTAGTTATCAGGAAAAAAATATAGACTTACAATGCGGAAGTTTTATTGGAAAAGTGTTTTCAGAAACTCGCTATCACGAACGAACATGAATAGCTTTCGAGACAAACAACCAATCATGTGAATAGCTTTCGTAACTAGGTCACATATGTTGACGCTACACGGAGGTTTTCCATTATTTTGATTTTTTTATTTCGTGTGCTCATTTGAAAATCTAGTCGAATTCGTGGTCGTGACCGTTTGTGTCTAGTGGTAGAATCATGTGAATATTTTGGCATATCTCTGATGAAATGGATACTTGTGAAGCTAAAAATGAAATTTAGGAAAAATAACGGGCAAGCTATGTGGTGGTTGCAGTTCAAAATGTAGCGGTTTTCAGCTGAATCGGCAGGGTACCGTTTAAATGGGCATAAATAGTTAAATAGCTCGAAAATGCATACCTTTGGGTGAATGTACATAGAATGATGTCAACTTTGTGACAAACATGTATCGGTGTCATTTTGGACGACACTCTCGGTAGCCGCTTCACAAAAAACGCTATTTTAAACAGTTGAAAAATGAAAAGTGGTTTTTTGTGAAACTTGTCGAAAACTTTGTTCGGCAACATTGTTTGCCATCCCATAATGAACACATGTGCCAAATTGGGGCACATTTGGACAAACTATGTCATGAAAGTGGACAAAACATTGCTCCTTTGTTTTGAAAGTTATGAATGTTCGTTCGTGATAGCAAGTTTTTGAGAACACTTTTTTATATAAAACTTTCTTATTGCAAGTTTATATTTTTTTCTCGTAACTAGGTCACATATGTTGACGCTACACGGAGGTTTTCCATTATTTTGATTTTTTTTTGAATTTCGTGTGCTCATTTGAAAATCTAGTTGAATTCATGGCCGTGACCGTTTATGTCTAGTGGTTGAATCATGTGAATATGTTGGCGTATCTCTGATGAAATGGATACTTGTGAATCTAAAAATGAAATTTAGGAAAAATAACGGGCAAGCTATGTGGCGGTTGCAGTTCAAAATGTATCGGTTTTCAACTGAATCGGCAGGGTACCGTTTAAATGGGCATAAATAGGTAAATAGCTCAGAAATGCATGTCTTTGGGTGAATGTACATAGGACATCTTTGCAAAAAACTCATAATTTATTTGGTTGAAATTGGTGTTCAAATCAAATGTTATGAAAGAAAACAGAAAAGAATAAAAAAAAGAACAAAAAAAAGAGTGAACCAGCCGAACCTGCCCATTCCACTCACCGTGCGGGCCGACTCGAAACAGCCTACTCTGTAAAAGAAAAAGGTTAACGAAAAAACATAGGACGGCCCAAAGCCCAGCGAAGGAAGCATTGGTTAAGAAGATCCAATGTGTCACTTTGACACGAACGTTGTGTCTCCACGGAGAAGTACGACGGCGGGGGTTCGAGTCCTGTCTCCTTGTTTTTGGTTCTATATTCATTTGTGTTACACACTTCTCACGTGACATGTAGGTCCCATAATCTCAGTCGGGAGGGTCCCACTTGCTAGCATGTGGGTCCCACATGTCAGCAGGCCCACTAGTTAGCATGCGGTCCCATATGTCAGCAGGCCCACTAGTTAGCATGCGGGTCCCATATGTCAGTCGTGTGGTCCCAGTTTTCAGCATGCGGGTCCCATATGTCAGTCGTGCGGTCCCACTTGTCAGCATGCTGGGTGGGGCTGATCCCACCGGGGCTGGCAATGGGTCCTACCTGTCAGAGTGACACGTAAGCGAAAATGACACCACCACATAGGTAAGACTGCTGAGTTGGCTGTCCAATCGGAGTGACACCTAACCGAAAATGACACCTAAGAACTGACACGTAAGCGAGACTATTGAGTTGGCATGCGGTCCCATATGTCAGCAGGCCCACTAGTTAGCATGCGGGTCCCATATGTCAGTCGTGCGGTCCCACTTGTCAGCATGTGGGTCCCATATGTCAGTTGTGCGGTCCCACTTGTCAGCATGCTGGGTAGGGCTGGTCCCACCGGGGCTGACAATGGGCCCTACCTGTCAGAGTGACACGTAAGCGAAAATGACACCGCCACATAGGCAAGACTGCTGAGTTGGCTGTCCAATCGGAGTGACACCTAACCGAAAATGACACCTAAGCACTGACACGTAAGCGAGACTGCTGAATTGGCTGTCAACTCATACGAATGACCATTTAAATTGGTCGTAATCGGCTAGAAAAAAGTTCTAGACTAGTGCTATCTGCATTATGACCAATCCATCTAAGGAGACTATGACCTTTTTGGCAGATTTGGTCGTTATATTTTCGGATTTATACCCTCTAAAATAGCGCATGACCAAATGGTACAAAATGGTCACAGATCTATGACCAATATTTTGAGGGTCACTATCAAAAGGTCATAGAATAGCATATTTCTTGTAGTGCTACCGGTCACGGCGACATCACCTGCGCCGCATCAGCGTGCGTGTGGCAGAGGCGAGGAAGGAGGAGATGCGCGAGTCGTGCGGCGCTTCACACGCGCGTAATTGGAGGGTAGATTTTCCCTGATAATTTAATATTCCTATTAATTTTTCACGCTATTGTACTTTAGTTAGAGTAAATTATTAACTTTTACTCCCTCCGTTCCAAATTAATTGACTTCCATTTGTCCACACATGGATGTATCTAGACATGTTACACGTATAGATACATTCACATGCGAACAAATGGAAGTCAATTAATCTGGAACGGAGGGAGTATCTAGCAAGAGAGAAAAAATATATCTCTAAGGACGTGTCTCCTAGCTTTGTTGGGCTCAAATCCAATAAGTCACGTCAGGCCCAATCCGAAAAAAATTCTACTTACCATGTATTCCTTCGCTGCTCCCAATCACAAAGAAATTCCCAAATCTACTCTTTCCCCCGCGCCTCCCTCGTCTGCAAGCGCTGGCGGAGCATCGCCACCGCCGCCGCCTTCCGCCGCCGGTTCAGCACCCACCACCGGAAGCCCCCCATCCTCGGCGTCTTCCACGAGTGCGCCGAGGAGCTCAAGTTCGTGCCTCTCCTTGACGCTCCTGACCGCATCCCTTCCCACCGCTTCTCCCTGGACCTCGGCGCCGACGGGTTAGGTTTGTGGAGCGTGCTCGGGTGCCGCCATGGACGGGTCCTCATCGTCCACCGGGAACGGCCTCGGCTCACCGTGTTTGAGCCTGTCTCCGGCCACACGGACCGCATTCTCGTTCCGCCGGAGTTCCTCTGGGGTGGATTCGCCAACGTGAACGCAGCGGTGCTCTGCGCCGCCGGCGACGACGACCTGGACCACGTACACGGGGACTGCCCCTTCAAGGTGGTCCTGGTAGGCACTGCAAACCATGCTATGGTAACCATCGCCCGGGTGTACTCCTCGGAGACTGGCATCTGGGGAGACCTCGTCTCAATGGAGTGCACCGGTTATATCAGCCCTCTTCCCTGCACCCTTGTTGGAAATGCTCTTTACTGGTGGCTAATTGGGTCTGCTCTCCGTATACTCCAGTTTAACTTGGATAACCAGAGTCTAGCTGTAATCAACGGCCCTCCTCTTGCAGACATTCCTACGAGGAGTCGCAGGATCGTCAGGGCAAAGGACGACAATGTTGGCGTCGTCATATTGGTGTACCCGAGCTTCCAGATGTGGCACCGCAAGGTCAATTCTCGTGGCGCTGCCACATGGATATTGTGGAAGACCATTAACATGCCCGCCATCCTTGGTTTGCCATCTTCGGTTGATGAAAGGGTAGCTATAGTGGGGTACGCCGAGGAGGCTGATGCGATTCTTTTATCGGTGCATGGATACAAGGGTTTCTTCATTGCTCAACTTGAGTCAATGCAGTTCATCAAAGGCTGTGGAAGGATTTTGGAGCTGGCCTATCATCCTTTTGTTGATTTTATCCTGCCGGTAATTGCTTTTTCTTATAATACATGAATAGCCAGGATGCTTTTTTTTCGTACGTGGTTGATGAAGTACCTTTATTCTGTGTTGAATCGTTTACTAACAAAACTTCATTATGTTTTTTTTTGCTTCAGTGACATAATAACTGTAATGTTGTTTATGTTACAGTTCATCTGGAGGTAGCAAAATATTTTGAACAGTTTACTATATACCTTAAATATATTTTTGGTGTAAAGGTTCACATACATTCTATATAAGACCATTATGAAAGTTGGTAAATATCTTTGAGATAAACGTACTGAAAAAGGCCTTCATTGCCAATCTTTCATCTTATAAAGATAAACATAACATGCTCTAAGGGGGGACAATATTGCTTCCGTTTACACGTCTTTTATCATACCAAAAGTTTGCTTGAACCCTGTTTTTGATGTTTAGGAGTAAGTCCTATGGCTTAGTTGCTGGCAATTATAAAGAATCGGATGTTTGACAAACCTTAGCTTGTTTCAGGGTCATGGTGCTGATAATGATTTGCCTGTTAGGCTGTTATAATGTCTAGTCCATCTTTTTCCTCCGTACTGTCTCATGTGAACCAATGGTTTGCCAAAAGCTTAGAAAAATAAAATTGGTAGGCTGATATCTAACTGTTAAGCTGGGCAAATTTGGATCTAGGTTTTACTCTTCTATATGCTGTTTCGTGTTTGTGTTCTGGATTGTGGATACTCTTTGTTGGATGTGTCCATCACAACTTTTTTACGGGGAAGATGGGCCAATTATACCTGGCAACTTTTAACAAGAAAATGATCATATGTGCGTAGCTGATTTGTATTTCCAAATTTGCTTATGGTTTTGGTGTGGGACCTCTCATAAGCCACAGAATTGAGATCCCAGTTTCTATCTATTATCTTGAGATTTGTTCTACATATTTGTTTCCTTATAGTTATATGGCCGCGCAAAAGACTAATTTTCCCTGTATTCACCCTCCCCTTTCCTGCCCGCTTTTGTCCTGGTCAGGAGCTAGCATGGTAGGCTAGCAAATTGCACATAAGAGTCCAATCATTCAGGCCCACAATAAATAATACTTACCTGACCAACTGCTGACGAGAATTTGTAGTATGTTGGTCTTAGACTTCTGCATGGATGACATCTCTGCTACTTGCTGTGCTTAAGAATTTTGGTAGCAGCTTCTGAATTGATAATTCTTATTTATTACGTGTTGATAGTTCAGAACAACGAAAGAAGCGGGCTTATTTTCCCAGGAAACAGAATCTGTTCTTATTTAGATCATTTCAGAGACCTATGATGTTTCTATGGACCATTAAAAAAAGATGTTTCTATGGGTTTGAAATGAATTGCGTGTTTATACACTATCTTTGTCTTTTCGTGCTCTATTAAACCCAACTTCAGATATTCAGTCGTAGATTTTGTAGCCATGAAGTTAACATGTCTTCATCTTTTTCCTGTATAGCTCGTGCACTCAAGACTAATGAGTTGGTTGGTGCACAGGTGTGACGTTAGAGCTTGAAGTACTACTTTAGCCATTGAGAGAGCAGCCACCAAGCTACTGAAGCAGTGAGCATCGAGCCATTGTCATTCATCTTTTGGAGCCTCTAATTTGTCACTATCTGCATATTTTCTATAAATTGGTTGATGCAATGAGATGGTTGACTCCTTTCGAAGAGATTGCCGTGAAAGAGAGCCTTGTCAGTTTACCAAATTTCCCTTACTATACTAGCTCCATACAGCATTATATTGTATGGGTACACATGCAATCCCACTAATAGCAGATGATCTGACTGGCTTGTAGAATGAGCAAAGAGCACATCGTATTCTGAATCGCCAACATGTTCAATGTGCACATCTTCAGTTTCATCACATTTTCCAAATCTTCACTCATCTTGTATGTCACTGTCACTTGCATCACCTGTGTAAAAGGCATTTGCTAATTGAACACTCGTCAAGCAGGCCACAAACTAGGTGCCGCGGGCCACCCAAGTAGTCGGGCCAAATAACAGTCAAAGGTTGTTTACCCAACGGAAACAACGGCTTGACCACTTGACCATCCGCGAGCCTCGAAGAGCAAAGTTTGGCGGGTAGGGCATAATTGAGCAAAACTAAGCAAAGTAAATCTATACCTAAACCTAATTTAGCTAGTCAAATATTTGCCACCGCCTCCCGAGCCAATGGGCCCTTCGCCGTCATTGTTGTCGTGGTCGAGGTCGATGTAACTGTCAGCCTCACGCGCGGACCATGGCAGGGCGAACGACAAAGGAACAATGTTTCGCGATGCCTCGAGGGCGCTAGATAACCCTGGATGATCACCAACGTCGTTTTTCAGGCCGCACGTCGCCTGCTACGCCCAGATGGCCACATCCATCTCCTCCTTCTTGACCATATTCAGCGTTGGAGACGCCTACTTATTCTCTCGGTTGTGGTGCATTTCCCGAGGCGGCAACGACTCGCATATGATCGATGATGTCGTTTGGCGCTGCAGGCCTTCTCTACAGGTTACGTAGCTCGTTCTTCACATCAAGTTTGGGACGATGAAGGGACTTCTCGGTGCCAGAGCGAGAAGTCGCTTGTTAACGACTAGCGGTCCAGTGAAGTTCGAGGTGGCGGGGCAAGGACATGCGTCCCAGTGTGTGAGCTCGTCCTAGCGGCGATGCCGGAAGAGCATGACCCAGTGCTGCAGGGTGTCTGGGCCCTGGTGTGGTTGGCGCGCGCGTTGCTCGTCGTAATTTCTTTCAGCCGATCCTCTACCTAATGGTTTAGACCCTGGCAGACACCGGTGAGAAAACAGAAGCAAGTCAACTATTCCAGCATTTTTGAAGATAGGCAACTCTTTATTTCAGAAGATAGGAATTCTAAATAAGCTTCCGAGTAGTGTTGGTGCGCCTCCGCGCTCCATTGTTAGGTCTCTGGGTTGGCATCGGCGAAATGCAAGGGAATGAAGTGAAGGAGGAGGCAGTGAGGGAATGCAAGGGAGAGGAAAGGCGTCGATGTTCCATTTAACACCGGAGGCAGGTGCGCATTAATGCTGCCGTGCCTGCCGCGTGTGAATCGAGCGCTATCGTTGCGTGTGGAACTATTTAACAAATCCTAATTTGTTGTATGGAAATTAAATCTAGGGTTTGATAAATCCCCCTCCCTCTCTTTGATTTAAATACAACCCAAAACAAGTACTTGTGAATATTGACAAACTATTTAAACTAAAAGTTTGAAAATGTTTTACGAAAAATTCTCCTTCTCTTCTCTTTTCTTCACTCTCCTTATTTTCTAGCCCAATCCACCTTTGGGCCCAGCAGCTCCGGAGGCCCATACGCCCCAAAGTGGGTGGCTCCACGTAGGCGCCCCTTCGTCCTCCATCCTCCTGTATCGGGAAGTTTTCTCCCCGGCGCCTCCACGTCCGGCGACCGCTCCATCCAGCGGCTCATGTCATGGCCGCACTCCGCTCCTTTAAACCAGCACCGAGAGGAAACCTAGCGCCTCTCATCCCTCTTTCATCCCCAGCCGCCGCCGCCGCCGCCGCTTCCACACGCTCCTCTCTCCGAGCTCGTCGTCTACGCTGCCGTCAGGATCCGTCAATCGCCAAGCTCGTCTTCCCCGTCGTCGACTACGTCCTGAGCGATTCAGAGATTCGCCGAGGTCTGCTTCGTCCTCACGCAGTACACCCACTGACCCACGCCGAGCTCCTCCCGGTGAGCTGCCGCCCCGTTCCCGCATTTCTTCGATCGGTCCTGTCGCTCGAACCGAGCTTACCTCCGCCGTAACAGGGAGCTCCAAGTCAATCGCCTCCTTTTCCCTGCACAGATATGGCGGCATAAACCTGTTGCGGCACGCTATCAGGTCAACTGAAGTAGCACCCAGCTCAAAAGAACTGCACGTACACAGCCCAGTGGTCAGTACCTTGTTCCTCCACCAAGCCACGCCAGCCCAAGCTTGATCTCCACCTCCCTCACAAGTCACAAGTCAGAAAAACAACCCCTTTGTTGCCTAATTTTCAGTATAATCCCCTGTGTGTGACAGATGGCCACGCGAAATGCTCGATCCCTACGTTACTTTTTGTGGATTCTGTGAAAATATTAGTCTGGTCATGCAACATGTTTGGATTTCATCTAATGTAAGGACCACACGGCTTCCTGGTTTCCAGCAGGGAACACATTGCTCTGAACTCTGAAGCGCAATGACGATGAGAACACACGAGCGTGCCGCTAACCTGGCTCTTGCCGGTATATATATATCTGTTTCCTGGTCATTTTTTCCGGTTGATCACAAGATGCATGTATATGCATTTTCTGAACCATAGTCCTGACGTGTTTCTACCGCATATGCAGGGTGGAGCCTGGCGCCGCTCTTCATCAGCGTGGACCCAAATCTGAATGTGATACTCACGGCATGTCTCATCGTCTACGTGAGCTGCTACCGCTCTGTCAAGGCGACTCCACCCCCTGTGAGGAACACTTTTCTCTCTTTCATCTTGTTATATCAACGCATATCACTTGGCTGGTCGATCAGTAGTGCAACAGGCTAACACATAGTTATGGCTTTGCTTACCTTATATTTTTTCTTTTCTTCTTACGCAGAAGATAATGTCGAAAAAGCGCGCGATGTTGTTCCCTCTGGTGCAGAGCGTGATGCTCTTGTTACTGTTCCTTCTGTTCAAGTTCGTCTCCAAGGACATATTCAACGATGTCAACGCCATCCTCATCTAGTTCAAGGCATTGCGGATCTCTAGTAATTCAAACTTCTCTATTGAGATTTTACTTCCTTAGGTGTAAATAAATGAAATGTTCAACTGTGAACATGAGACAATTCGTGCCCTGATTTCTTATGCAGTGCGACATTGCTTCCACCGGTCAGTTGTTTCCTTCCGCAAGGATGGACCGATAATCCGCTTATTTTGCATGCTCCATATGACCAATGTACGACCCCACATTTATTTTTGATGCTTGACTTTGTGGCCCTGCTTCTGTATGCCATGTCAAATTAACACAACAATGTTCCTATTACTAGTCTATCTACTATCCGAGGCACTTGATGATGGCTTAACTTCACATTTCAGCGCTCTCGGTGAAGTTTACCAAGTCTCAAGTTGTTGCTTCAATCACGTCATTTTTCATTTGCGTATGGTATGCCGTGAAGAAGCATTGGTTAGCAAACAATGTGTTGGCAATTGCTTTATGTATTCAGGTTTGTCGTTGCTATTACTTCCGAGTTTATGGTTCACTTGAATTTCTAGGATAAATACGGGCTGAAATTGTCATTAACATGATATCGTTTCCTCCCCGCTTTGTACTTTCTCAACAAAAACTTAATACTTTACTATTTATATTGCAGCAAATTGAGATGGTATCACTAGGATCATTCAAAACTGGCGGTATTTTCTTGGTATGTGTTCATCAAAGCATGTAGCAACCTAACTTATTTCAGCCACCCCCATATACATTGTGGAGCATGACATGTACTCCCTTCGTTTTTAAATATAAGATGATTAAGTTTTTATCCACATTCAGATGTGTTAAGATGTTTTAGTTATTTAGTCCAGTATATAGTCTTGGTGTACTCATTCTACGAATTGGACTGTGATCCTACTATCTGTTCAAAATGAATAATTTGGAAAGTTCAACTACTTTATTACATTACTGGTAGTTCTACAGCTTCTGAAACTCTTGCTTCTGGCTTATAAAGTTGTTAGTCCCATTCATTTCATCAGTTATGGCCGAATCATTCTCGGTTGATGCAACTCCACGTGATGTCACTGTATCCTTTGTTTATTTTTAATATTGTTATGTGAATGGTTGCTCAATACCTCTTGCAACTTTAGGCTGGCCTTTTTGGGTATGACATTTTCTGGGTGTTCTTCACTCCAGTTATGGACACTGTTACTGAATCAGTGGATGCTCCGATAAAGGTTAGTGCTTTGTCTGAGTGGATTAACTCTTTCGCCATCGACATTTTGTTCCATTTCATTACAATTGATTCATTTTTATGTCGCTCTCCTTTTTCTGCAGCTTCTGTTTCCCACTGCAGATACTGCACACCCGTCCTTTATGCTTGGCCTTGGTGATATCATGATTCCTGGTTAGTGATAAACGTTCTGGCTAGTTTTTGCCTCATATTATAATGATATTTGCACATGACTTTTTTTTTTCTGATTTCTGGGCTAGTAGTACTGCCGGCTGCCGCTACATTATCAGTGACAAATCTGTTCTAACTAATGATCTATTGCAAAAAAAACCTAATGATCTATTGCAAGCTGCCAGTACAAGTCTCATAACCAGTCTGTTCCTGCTGATATATGGGGACTTAGCTCAGGAAAGAAACTCGTATCAGCGCCTGTTTTATTAATGCAGTCATTACCTAACATTTACGAGTAATATTATATGATTGGATAGGAGATTCTGTAGTTTTCATGAAAACAGAGAATCAACAATTATCAGGTCAGAATTTACTGAAGTAATGCATGATGTAATAAATACTGAAAAACAAATGCGAAGATCCCATGCATGTTTTCGCGAGCATGTAACTTCTCAACACATAATGCATGTATTTCTTATTCCGATTCCAGCTAGATTTCTCGCACTTGCCCTGCGTTTTGACGTCTCGCGAGGGATCAAGAACCGCTACTTCAGCGGTGCATTTCTGGGATTAATTGCGGGTATAACAGCAGCCATAGCAGCGATGAACTGGTTTCAAGCTGCGCAGGTTGGTTCTTTTTCGCATCTCGTTGCTCTCGATTGTCCGTCGATACCATAAGAAAAATATGAACATCTATTTTCCCTCCTCAACTATATTGTTTTCGCCACGCAGCCTGCTCTCTTCTACATCATTCCTAGCGTGACTGGTTTTGTCGCTGCCCATTCTTTGTGGAACGGAGAAGTGAAGCCGGTAAAGATTGCTTACCTCCTTATTTGCTATCTCATTTTGTAGTATATCGTGACATGTTAAAATGCAATACTTATATTTCTTTATGACTATATATTTTTCCGTTGCCACCAGCTGCTGGAGTTCACTGAGTCACAAGCCGAAGAGGAGAAAGCCGACGAGGGAGAAGATTTGGAAGATCCCAAACAGAGCAAAAAGGTGGACTAGGGCCTTTCTTAGCTAGGTGAAGACAACCCCCAAACCAAGAATTTAGATGGGCGGGATGATCTCGAGAACAGAGAAACCATTCACACGTTAATTAGAACCTCTATTTCTGTTCCAAAAAAAATCAAATCTGTATTCGGTCCAATGAGTTAGTGGTAGAAAGATGGGAACATATTATGATAGTAAGGGATGGTAAAGAAAGAGTTTTGTCCGGATTATTTATAGAGTACCCTATACTCAGTGACATGTTTATCTAATTTCCTTGGCCGAATTAAGCTAGTTTCCCCAGATGAAATTTTGGAAAATAATTGTGTCTTCCAGTTTGATCAACACAATAAAGGGCTAGCTATGCGAAAAAGTGTTTTTGCTCTTGGGCAGCAGTCATCCTGCTCTTTTAAAAAATAAACTATTTACGAATTTTAAAAAAATCTGGAAAAATCCTGTATGTAGCCAATGGTGTATTCTACAAACGTGCAAATATCAACTTCAAATACATTGTATTTTGGGTTACACAAAAATGAAAATCTAATAAGTTTAGAAATTTGAAAATAAGCACACTCAGATACACTCTTTCGTTATTGTTGTGCAAAATACAAAGTATTCGAAGTTCATTTTTGGCACGTCTGTAGAATACACCAATGGTTACATTCGTTTTTATTTGAAAATTATAAATGTTATTTTCTATTTTTTAAATGCCAGTACCACTGGCCTGGAGCACAAAATCTCTCCCGCTAGCTATAGCAGAAATAGTATTTACTTTCTTTTTTCTCAAAGGCAGATTCGGCAGGGAATCCGGTTGGTGGCTGGTTCTCAAAGTCACGGCCGTTTTCTGCCTTCGGCACAGACAATAGATTCCGCAGTGTAAAAGCTCTCGTGTGTTTCATCTCTTGCTATGAGAGCAACATGGGCACCGTGTCCACCATGGACACTCAGTTCCATTTGTGTCAGCACCATGGCCCACCGCCCATTGTAGCTCCAATAGAGTGTCACCGAGATTTTGGTATGTCGTTAAAAAAATCACAGATGCTTTAGTGCAACACTTCCTATGTAATAATGTGAATATAATGGTTTAAGACCGGGGATTTCATAACCTAGAATGTATAAATTACAATGGGATTCGTAACATATCCAACCTTCACAAATGGCCTATTTTTAGACATTTGTTTTTGGCACAAAGGGCATATTTTTAGACTTTTGTACCATAAAAATATACTCCCCTCGTCCATTAATGCACGTTGTATAGTTTTCTTGAATATTAAGACGTGGAAATTTGCCATACAGTGGACTCATTTTCCCCTGAAAAACAAACAAGAGAGAGGAGTTCCTAACAACCATAAATTGGAAACAATATGTCAAGTCACTCTGTTTCTATCTCCACGGCTGGTACGTAATCGGTAAAATTGTCGAAAATCTCAATACAACATATATTATAGAATTTTCGTACAAGAACTATTCACCTTACATAAAAAACATGAGGGAGTAAACTTTTTTTTTTGCGAGAAAGCACAAGTGTATTAATCCAGCAACCTTACAGAACCAACCTCGCAAGAAACGAAAATTACAACCAGGTCCTTAAGGATAAGGAAGACCACGGAGACGAAGAAGACGTGCCGCCGGCGCGCCGCCGCCGCTCCTCCTCTGCAACCTTGGATCGGACGGAGTCCCATGGCGGTCGGGAAGTCGACGAACCTCGAACCCGAAGGGCCTCTACCTCGCGACGCCGCCGTCGTCTTCGAACTGGATCTCCACACCTGCAACTTCCAAACTATCAACAACCGGAGCCGCCGCCCGCGAGCTCCGGCACGGGAAGAAGGCGCACGGCATCTCCGCCGAGATGCGAGCACCCGGAAGGAGGCAGAGAAGCGGCCGGGCTCCGCAGAGCCCCACCACCGGAGAAGATCTCCGCCGCCCCCAAACCACACCGACAGCACCATCCTCTCCACGGCGCAGCCAGCGAGCAGCCCACTCGAACCTAGCTATATACAGGCGAGAACCAAGGTTTCCCCACCCTCCCGCCGCCGGAGCGGCCGGCGGAGGGGGGGAAACTGGAGGAACGCCGCCGGCGAACTGGATCGGACGGGGGGGGGGGGGGTGGAAAAAGTCTCCTCTCCCTACTATAGCGGGGGAGAGAGCAGAGCCAAGGTTCTCTGAGTAGTTGGGTATCACGAGGGAGTAAACTACTGGTAAAGTAAGCACACACGAGTCAAGAACTCCACACAACCTTACCCCACTTGACAGTCGGTTCTATTATCAGCGGACGAATTAACCCATTCTAGTATCCCTAGGATGTCACCATCCCGAACCTCATCAAGTTGGTCATGAGTGGGAAGTTTGGTCTGAGATGAGAAGTTAGCCAAGGGCGACAGAACCATCCAATACCACTATTCGGTTCCTCAAACCAAACATGCCATTTATTATTTTCCATGATTCTCTCCCGTTGATGCGTGAGACATCGAAAATTGCTTCAGTTGTTTTTTTACTGCAATGCACGATCATTCTTTCATTTCATCCCAACAAACGGCCTGAAGTTAGATATTTGTGCTACTGATGGACTAATCCATCCTAGTAGCCCTAGGATGTCACCTTCACTCGAACATCGACATGCTAGTTGGTCATGTGTGGGACGTTTGGTCTGAGATGGCATGTTAATTCATCCTAGAAATTTCTGGGAAATATATATTTGTATCCCAGCTGGATCATCTCATCATTATATCTGTATCCCAGTTGTATACTTGTGTCCTAGAGAATATTTACTTTTATCGAATGGCAGATTCGGCATGGGAATTTAGATCATATTTTGTGATGTGTAAAAAGAGATGCAGACAAAAGGAATCCGGTTCGTGGCGGACTGCAAAAGTCACGGCCGTATCTTGCCTTTGCGCAGACAAGAGGTTCTGCGGTTCAAAAGGCTCCTCCACCTCTTGTGTTTTTCTTCTCCTGCATGCACTTCCTTGCTTGCTATAGGCTGTAGCAACATGAAAATGGTATCCATCATGGACACTCAATTCCATTTGTGTCAGCCCTCCAACATATGTCAACAAAATTACATTGTGACGTTTTTAAAAATTCACATGGTCTTTGTACTTATTTACTTGGCATTCTTGTTTCACATGATTCAACTTTGACCATAACTTTTACTAATAATATATGAGATGTGTGTCATAGGAATTGCACCATCGGGAACTTCTTTTTCAATTCTACGGCATAACTTTTGTTCCACCTAACTGATGTTTTGATGATCAATTTGACGGTTAAAATCAAAACTCGAAATGTAAGTGCGCAACAGAGGCAGAGGAAGTAAAACTTTGATTGTCAATTTCAATTGAATACATTGTTATAACTTATAAGACTAAGAAAATTCAATCCTCTGAAAGGCTGTTCGGTCGGTGTGAGATGACAAGTTAGCAAGATCAGTCGAACGGTATGTCGCCATCCGGTTTCACAAACCAAGCACACTATTGATGTACTTTTGATGATTCTTTCTTTCCTGATGTGTGGAACTTCAGAATTCCAGCTTGTTTGGTGCAACGCACGATCGCACGATGCATTTTGGCAGCCGGAAATTTATGTACAGTCTAAA
This sequence comes from Poa pratensis, assembly GCA_947311845.1. Lineage (NCBI taxonomy): Eukaryota > Viridiplantae > Streptophyta > Magnoliopsida > Poales > Poaceae > Poa > Poa pratensis. Next base: position 8,166,454 of record CAMZMU010000052.1, read on the forward strand.
AATGCCCTTTGCATGCATGTTCGTGTGGTCTCACAAACAATTTTAAATGTATATTAAGCCTAGAAAATTTCTCCAGTCAGAATCAGATGCTAGTCACATGCATGTCCCTTTTCGAAGAAATAAAGATGCTAGTCACATGTAGTGGAGATGTCAGCCTCAGTACTACTATACTGTTCCTTTTTGACTTTGAGGAGATGTGTCTTTTATGTACTAAAAAGATGTCAAAATCATTATTAAAACAGAAACAAAACATCATGTGTCTGTTTTACAGCTAAAAGATTGATTTTGTGCATCGAGTGGATGACATGCCCACATGAATAGATTAATTAGAGGATGTTCAGAATGGATAACCTGACACAACCTCTTTTTTTTTGCGACTGAACCTGACACAACCTTGTTAGGTTGCTCAATACACTGCCAATTAAAACGAAATATTTACATTTTTAATACTATTACTAGATAGTTACGGCAGGGCTAGATGCAAAAATGCCTAATTTGTAACGCCGACGAAGCATAACAGAAGGCTGCATGCATGGTATATGTCCTTTTTAGAAATGCATGAACTTGTTTCGCTCCCGGATAACTAGGATCGCACAGGCGATCTAGGGAGGCGACGAGGATTCCCTTGCGTGCCGTCGGCGGTGCCGCCGGTTCCCTCTCTCTCCGTCGGCCGCTTCGGTGGCGGGAGGGAGGGGGAACCTCGGCTCTGTCCGCTAGGCGGGTGCGTGGTAGGGTTAGGGTCGAGGGACACGTTGCCGAGGCCGTTGTGGTGGTGTCGCGTGGGAATAAATCTCCCCGGGCTCCGTTCGCGGTCAGGCGAGGCTTCTGCCCTCGTCTAGGAGCCAGCGGGGTGAGGGATCCCCGGATCTCGTCGAGGTCGCGTGCTATGGTGTCTGGAGGTCCATCGTCACTGGCCGGTTGGGTCCTCAGATGGGCGATGGATGCATGGAGACGAAGACCCTTCTTCCTCCTTGTCGGTATGATGTGCTACTGTTGTTCTTCTCCTTCCTCTGCGCTGATGCTGGAGGGAGATCCTGCTTTGCCCGGACGGATGGCCTGGCCGCGGTGCTGGATTGGTCGGTTGACTCGAGTTCTCTTCAATCCGGAAGGGACACTTTTCGCGGTACTCAAAGCCAAAGATGGCGACGGCTGTTGCAGGTGTGTTGGATTGGTGTCCATGCCCTCTCAGCGCTGGTGTCAAGGAAGGAGGAAGCAACGTGGCGGCAATTATACCGTGGTTGAAGATGATGACCTGCTTGCTATTGGTTGCAGATCTTTCTGCTGCAGGGGTCTTCTCTCAAGATTCTGGGATGATGACACAGGGCTCCGGAGATCTTCTTGTGTTATGGTTGTCTTAGGGTGCTCTAGGTGTTCATGGTCTTTTGTGATCGTGTTACAGCGTGCTTGTAAGGGTCAACAACTTTGTATTATGTCGTAATATGAATGCAGAAAATCTCAAAAAAAAAATGCATGAACTTCAGATGAAGCAACCGATTTTCTACGGAAGTCTAATCCAGTCAACACATTTGATTATTCTCACATCTAAAAAAATGGCATTGTTAACTTTACGCTAATCTCAAAAAGCACATGATTTTACCATATATATTAAACCAACAAAGAGTACACGATTATATCGATTACAAAGACAATACTAAGAAAGACGAGCAAATCTATCAGATCTTCAAGCCTTTTCTTTCTCCATGACACAATCTTGAATTGATTGTATACTAAAATATTTATATTGTAAATAATTTGATGTTCACAAATATGTATACCACCAAAAACACTTACCTTTATGGTGCTTACTTCTAACTAGAATTTTTTTTAACTTTACGCGAATCTCAAAAAGCACATGAATTTTCATTTCCCATGCCATGATCCAGATGTTGATGCCGTTTATAGAAAGATATTTCTCCTAACTGATGACGTTACCAATGCTCCTAAATTTCGCAGGTACAGGGCAAAGAATTAAGTGTGAGAGAGTGATGTTTCAGCTTTCTGTCAAGCTCGTGATACATGTTTGATTTCGTTTTCTCATGCTAGCTATATATAGCAGCGTCGATTGACGTGGATCACCTCGCAGTTAGCACGGATTGCTACTGAAAATGACTCGAAGCTAGGGGTGCTGCATCTTGCGTGCATGCATGCCTCCAAATTACTCCACATCATGTCTCCCTGATCAGCTCGAAGTCATTTTCATTGTAGTATTTTTTTGTGCATCTGTGAGTGGCACACCAACTCTATATATTCAGAAAGAAGTAAAATAGCAACTAATCGGACGAGAAAACAACAACCAACTTGCTGTTTTCAAGCATAATCTGAAAATACTCTTCCGTGCTGATCCTCACTTGCCATATATAATCTCCTCAAGTATGCTGACACTCAATTTGAACTCCCAAAACGTTCTATGTTTAGGAGCAGATGGCAGAGAGGAGTAGTCTTTTTTAGAAAATAGGGTGCGGATCCCCGACCTCTGCATCGCAACCATGCACACAACCAGCGCAATAATTAAAAGTCTCAAATATTCCGAGTTTACAGTTCACGGATCACTCAAAGTGGATAGAAAAATCAGCCACTTAAAACATGCTCTATCCATCTATTCTCTTATGATGTTGCCACCCACCGATTGTACGACTATCATCATTCGAGTACATTCGGAGTTCATGCGACCACGCCTTTTCACAGGAAGAAGATATGACCACATGTAGATCCAGTAAGTGGCATGTTGATAATCTGCAAATAGTGAACAAATGTTGCCTTGTTAAAGATTATAGCATTACGAGAGACAGTTCCAAATAGCCCATAGGATAGGCGTAGAGAGGAGTAGTAAAAGCATGATAAAAAAAACAAGTGAACACACATGTTATTTTTTCATGTTTTAGCAACCGTGCAGCTTGCAAAACATGTACAATTATTATTTTTAGAACCAAAAGCTATACCTTTCTTTGCCCAATCACACACTCCAGGGCTCAAAGGTTGCATGGAGACGCAGCAACGGCGCACAGGTAGCTAGACGCCTACATATGCGTACCTTCGCTGACCCTGCAAAATCTGAGTAGAATGTAGGCGACGTGTACTGAACATGTACATGACAAGAGAAAGAAACGCATAGTAGCTAGATGGGACTAGCCGGATGGGCCACCACCAGGAATATCACGCCACGTGGCCGAAATGCATGCAGAGCACGTCAAGTGATCTCTGGGTGGATGATGACGTCGGCTCTGGTCTACCATGCGTATCACACGTTCTTTGAAATATGGGCACGGCGCACCGTGTTGTTTGCGCTTGTCCGACGCTGAAAAGATTGAAGAAAGTAAAAAAAGAAAACACTGATCGAGTCAACTTGTTCTAAATCAGTCCACATGTTAGTTTTGGTTAAAAATCACACATTATTATAAGATTTTAGTAACTAGATTGGAAAAATCTAACGTTTACGTCATTGAAAGCATATATACAAATACTTTGTGTCGAAGGTTCAAATAATACCGATTTGATATAATTATATATGTCAACAATTTGCATAGACTTGGTCATTAGCTTATGTAGTTTTTACTCGTCTGTTGTAGTTGTAAAAGACAGTTGTGGTTTCTAACAATAGAAATCGGAGAGTGGAGCCCTCTTCATACAAAAATACTTGGTCAAACTTTTAAAACTTTGACCAAAGGTAGCAGAGAGAATATATACCATCACATACACAGACCCACAATGTCTGCTGAAGATTGTCGCCATCAATGGCGGAGCTTGACCGCCATTACAAAAGGGGCTAATAATTCAAGTGGATCGATGATTCTGGGACGTCTTAACTTAATTTCATTTCCTTTTTGCATTTTTGAAATCTTGTGAATCAAAACTCTCTAACTAAAACTTGATCCACACACATGTGATGTTCCATCTCTAGGCAATCTCTAGGGAAACGACAAGGGCTTGCCGGATTATGGGCTTCGTCTACTTATGTACAAAGCCACAATTTACAATCTTGGCTATCAGTCTGCAATATCCTCCAAAAGTATGCTACAGTTGTGCCAATGCTATCATTATTTTTACAACCTCTTTTACAACCTTTATTTCAGAAAAGAAAATCGTACATTTTCTTAGACTTAACTTTCACAATATTTTAAAGTTATAAATACTGGGAAATGTGTCTTTGAATAGCAAGTAACACGACCTATGGACCATGTACAAGTCACAAATCTATAGATTGCAAAAAATGTTGGCCATCTTTTGCTAGGCCACGTGCGAGAAAGCACTTTGCTATTTTTCTTTTCGGTGGGTCCCACCTGTCAGGGGTGTCCGGTAGTACCGTACCATCTCCATCTCCCTCCTGTCTCCCTCCGCTATAATACCCTTCACCTAAAAAAATACCATGAGCTCAACGGAAGCTGCTCGCGGTCGCCGTCGTGGGCTCCTCCTGCTCCTCGTCCTCTCCCGCCGCCCGAGAAGTCGAGCACGCCGTAGCCGCCGCAGCAGCAGCCATCCAGCCAAAAAGCAGCCGGAGGAGACCGAGATCCGTAAGTCCAATTCAGTCTCTGAACTTCCTCTGTTCTTGCTCCTGAATCCACATCCCCTTACCTCCTACCAATGCCCGCCATTGACGCCCTTTCTTGGGGGTTTTGATCGAAATCTGCCTTCTTGGACGGCCCCCACGCTCCTCTGCCGGCCGCTTGCCCACAGGTTGATCCCCCTGTTACCAGCCGTGGGTGCAGTTACTCAGCTGCTTCTTTCTTGCTGCCCGGCCGTGAGGTGTTCGACCGATTGCCGCAAAGTGTCGGTCCGTCTGGTCTCCTTTGTGCTTCAGCCCATTTTAGTTCGTCTTCAGTTGGTACAGTACAAAATAAGCACGAAACGCGTGGAATGCTGGAATCTGTGCTTACTTACTTGGTCCGGTCGCTTGCCATTTCAGGCATTGTTCCCTTCAATCTTTTTGTTGCAACAGGAAGCACCCGGCCTTAAGCATGGTATCCTGCGCATAATCTGTCTGTTTGTTCGCTGGTTGCTGCCTGATTGACACAAAGAATATTAAACGCATCGCATATCCGAAGTCAGTCCCCCAGCTTTTTGTGTATGGATTCTGTGGAGATATTAGGTTGGCCACGCAGCACGTTTGGATTTGACTCAAGGACCACACCACATCCTGGTTTTCCTTGGATGAGGTCGCACGTATGAGCAAAAATGGGGGACTAGGAGTGGTATCAGTAGATGACATAAATGGCACAAGTTGCTTTGTCCAACCATCTCTCTTTGTTCCGTCAAGTTGCTTTCCTTCCGGGTATTCAATCGTATTTCTTCAGTTGCGTCCTTCAAATTGACATTTGCTTCTTCATTACTGTTTTTGGTTCAACTTTTGAACTGAAGCTCCAAATGCTGTACTCTTGCACATAGCTATGTTAATCTAGGGAATAAAAAACATAATCATCGATATCACAATAACATTTCTCTATGTCTCTTTGCAGGCGGTTTCTACTGTTCTACTCCTCTTCTCCTGCGCTGCCCTGAGGACTCGACCGCCACCGCTGCAGCCCTCCAGCAGTCGGAGGACACCAAGATTTGCTCTTCAGAGGGACCAAATCCAGTTGTAAGTCCAGTTCAATCTCTGAACTTTTCCCTGTTCTTGCTCTCAAATCCCCACCGTCTACTCCCCTGCTAACCACCAATGCCTGTCATTCCTGCCACTTCTTGGGCTTCGAGTGAAATCCGCCTTCTTGGACTGGTCCCTTCCCCCGATTAGCTGATCCCCTGTAATGGCGGTCCGTGAGGTGTTCGACTGATTGTGCGCGAGGCATCGGTCCGGCTGGCCTCCTCTGAGTTCTTGGCCCGTATGTCTTCAGTTGCTAAATCGGCATGAAACACATGAAATGCTAAAATTTGTGCTTAGTTAGTTTGGTTGCTTGCCATTTCATTCATTGCTTGCCTTTTGGAGGAAGTACTTGGCCTTAAGCATAGTATCCTGCACATAAATATGCTTGCTTGTTTGTTTGCTTGCTGTCTGTCTGATTGACACAAGGAATATAATAAATGCATTGCATAATCCAAAGTTTGGCCCTGCAGTTTATTTTTCTGCATACCAAATAGTTTGTCCCCGAAGGCTAGTTTTGTGTGGAGAGATTAGGATAGCCAATCCACATGTTTGGATTTCATTGAAGGACCACACTACTTCTTGTTTTTTCTTGATGAGGCCACATGTATGAGCAAAAATGGGGGATTGCTTTGCCGGGCAAATCTCGTAGGATCTATCTCTCTTCTTCCTAGGAGTAGTATCAGTGGATGATATAAATGGCACAAGTGATGCTTACCACCCAAACAAATGTATTTTGCCCAATCATCTGTCTTTGTTCTGTCAAATTGATTTTCCTTGACAATATCCAATCCACTGATTCATCGTATTACCGTAATTGCTTCTTTCAAATTGACGTTTACTTCTTCCTTTCACCTTTTGAACTGAAGCTTTAAATGCTGATACTCTTCTACATGGACTGTGTTAATGTAGGGAATAAAAAAATTAAGCATTGGTATAACAATAACATCTCCTGTTGTTCTGTCTTTTTGCAGGGAGTTTCAACTCAATCAAGCTAACATGCTGATAAGCTTCCAGTAGCTTTTGCACCATTTTTAGGCACAATGGAGATAGCTTTTCTCATGTTGTTGGTTCTGTCCCTGCTTGTCTTCCCTAATAGCATCTGCAGGAGCTTAGCTGCAAGGCCTCCTGTTGTGAATATTGGGTCTATTCTTCAGTTGAACTCCACCACTGGAGGTGTTTCGGCAGTTGCCATTCATGCAGCTTTGGAAGATATCAACTCTGATCCAACAGTTCTAAATGGAACTACACTGAATGTTGAAATGAAGGATGCAAGTTGCTTGGATGGTTTCCTTGGCATGGTTCAAGGTAGACCAGCTATCATGTCACTCATTCATTTTGTGTTGCTAAATTAGTTTTGCTTCTCTTCTGGAGTTGTGACGATGATATGTATTCCCTTGTATCAGCTTTGCAGTTCATGGAGACTGATGTTATTGCTATTATTGGCCCCCAGTGCTCCACAATTGCTCATATCATTTCATTTGTAGCAAATGAGCTCCGAGTCCCTATGATGTCCTTTGCGTCTGATGCAACTCTTTCATCGATACAGTTCCCATTCTTTGTTAGGACTGCCCCAGTGATCTCTACCAAATGGCAGCTGTGGCAGCAGTTGTTGACTACAACCACTGGAAGATAGTGACTGCTATACATTGATGATGATTATGGTCGAAATGGCATTGCTGCTTTGGATGATGCTCTTACTGCAAGGCGCTGCAAAATCTCCTATAAAGTTGGGTTTCCTGCCAATTCTAGAAATAGTGACCTCATAAATTTGTTAGTTAGTGTCAGTTATATGGAGTCTCGTGTTATCATCCTCCATACTGGTGCTGCACCTGGACTCAAGCTTATCTCTATGGCGAACCGACTGAACATGATGGGCAATGGCTATGTATGGATTGCAACTGACTGGCTCTCTGCTTATCTTGATTCAAATTCATCGGTTCCTTCTGATGTTATATATGGCATGCAAGGTGTTCTTACTTTACGGCCACACAGCCCCAACTCAAAGATGAAGAGTAATTTGATCTCCAAGTGGAGCAGGCTAAGTAAGAAGTACAACCACAGTGATCTTCGTTTAAGTTCCTACGGTTTTTATGTTTATGATAGTGTATGGGCAGTAGCCCATGCTCTGGATGCCTTCTTTGATGATGGTGGGAAGATCTCCTTTTCAAATGACTCGAGGTTGCGTGATGCAACTGGGGGAACTCTTCACCTTGAAGCAATGAGTATTTTTGACATGGGAAATAAGTTACTGGAGAAGATTAGAAGGGTAAACTTCACTGGGGTGTCTGGGAAAGTGCAATTTGATGTTTCAGGTGACCTCATTCGTCCTGCATATGACATCATAAATGTCCTCGGAAATGGCATGCGGACTATTGGTTTTTGGTCAAACTATTCTGGCCTGTTGTCGACTGTCCCTCCAGAGGATCTATACTCAAAGCCCCCAAATACTTCTCTAGCCAATCAACATCTCTATGATGTTATTTGGCCTGGGGAGACTGCCCAGAGGCCTCGAGGCTGGGTTTTTCCTTCTAATGCCAAGGAGTTGAAAATTGGTGTTCCCAATAGATTTAGCTTCAAAGCGTTTGTCACGAAAGACAATGTTACTGGGTCAATGAAGGGTTATTGCATTGATGTCTTTACTCAGGCATTGGCTTTGCTTCCTTACCCAGTTACCTACAAGTTCGTACCTTTTGGTAGTGGTACTGAAAATCCTCATTATGATAAACTCATACAGATGGTCGAATCAAATGTAAGTATGAAATGTTTTGTCCTCCTTCTACACATTCCATCATACCATACTGACCAGGGTTATCTTATCCTGCAGGAGTTTGATGGTGCTATAGGGGATATCGCAATTACAATGAACCGGACAGTTATTGCTGATTTCACCCAGCCATTCATTGAAACAGGCTTGGTTATCTTGTCTCCGGTTAAAAAGCATATTACAACGTCCTGGGCATTCTTACAGCCATTTACATTGGAGATGTGGTGTATTACAGGGGTGTTCTTTCTTGTTGTTGGTGTGGTTGTTTGGGTCCTCGAGCATCGAATCAATGACGAATTCCGTGGTTCACCACGACAACAAATGATAACTATTTTCTGGTAAGGAGCCAACTTGCACCTTTTGATTTTGTATCGGCTGCATGTATGTCAGTTCAGTTTCTTAAAAATGTTAAGGTTTCTACAAGCCTTCTGCAATATATTGCACTCTACTAGCACCTTAAAACAACCTTGCCAGTTACACAAACGAAGCATCTAGTGATTACTAATGAACAAGTCTTTGGTGTCGTCGTGACACCAAGGATATGCAAGTCTATTTTCATATATGATGTTGATGAGGATGTACTACTCTATTTCTCTCATCTTTTCATGCACCTTTCCACATGTGCCAAATGCTCTTATGATGTCATGTTTCTTTGCGCTCAAAATATAATCAAAATTTTAACTGTCTGCAGGTTCAGCTTTTCGACTTTATTCTTTGCACACAGTGAGTAAACCAACCTTCTCCATCCTGTTTTCTTTGTTACTCTCTTTTTTTTATATAAGATGTTTTACCAATTGCACGTTGTCTAGATGCGGACTAAAATGAGCGAATGTAGACACTAAAACCTGTCTAGATGCATGTAGATATATGTGAATGTGGAAAATGTCTAAAACATCTTATATTTAAAAACGGAGGGAGCATATAGGTAATGTTATGTTCTGACACACATGTTTCATGATTTCATCTGTATCTGTTCCCAGGAGAAAACACAATGAGCACCTTAGGGCGCGGTGTCCTGCTCATATGGCTATTTGTTGTTTTGATCATTCAATCCAGCTATACCGCAAGTCTTACTTCCATCCTGACTGTGCAACAACTTGATACTTCTATAAGAGGAATTGATGACCTGAAAAATAGCGATGATCCTGTTGGTTTTCAAGTTGGCTCTTTTGCACAAGAATACATGGTCAGGGAACTGAACATATCACGTTCAAGGCTAAGACCTCTCGGTTCACCGCAAGAATATGCTGAAGCCCTCAAGCTAGGCCCTAAAAAAGGAGGCGTTATGGCCATTATCGATGAGCGACCCTATGTCGAACTATTTTTGTCAAGTTACTGCAAGATTGCAGTAGCTGGCTCAGATTTCACCAGCAGAGGGTGGGGCTTCGTAAGTACACTTGAACCAAGTCCTTTAACATATATATTAGTAGAAATATAAGGAAACACTATCTAGGTGTTAAAATCCTGAAAGATAAGTTTATACTTTCAACATTTCTTGTGCACAGCTTAAAAGAAAAAACTCTCTTTTGCAACTTTTCTTGCACTTATCTGTGGCTGAAGTCTGAGATCTAGCCCTACTTTATTTCATGAATTAAAAAACGTAGCACCTTACAAATTTCATCCTGCCAGGCGTTTCCAAGGGATTCCCCTCTGCAAGTAGACCTCTCCACCGCAATCCTTTCTCTGTCAGAGAATGGGGAGCTGCAGCGGATCCACGACAAGTGGCTCAAGACAGGCGAGTGCGCGACCGACAGCAACGAGTTCATTGACTCGAACCAGCTGCGCCTGGAGAGCTTCTGGGGCCTGTTCCTCATCTGTGGTGTGGCGTGCGTCCTCTCGCTGCTCATTTACTTCGGCATCATGCTGCGCAAGTACCTGAGACACGAGCCGAAGAAGAGCCTCCGAAGATTCATCTCCTTCGTCGATGACAAGGAGCCGCCGAAGAACAGGAAAAAGCGGTCCGTGAGCTTGCCTGGGAGCTCGACAGGCAGCCTTGCCGCTCTCGACGTAGAGAGGCCAGCGAGGCCGGTAAGGAACGGTAGCGTCATCGATATAGAAAGCTAATCTATGTGTACAAAGCTAATATATTATTTTACCTATACGTTTTCGACCTGAGATACGCCGTCTCTAGGTCAGCCTACCGATATCTAGTCGAGAGGAGAGGTAGCTTCTAGGGAATTACTCCTGTAGGTTCCTGGCAACTGGAAAACTGTATAGTAGTAACTGTGTTCTGTTCTTGGTGGTGCTGTGAATGGAATGAGATGTGTTTGTCTGCGTGCCTTTTTTCAGAGTTTCTCTTATCCATGGATTTTGCCTTCCTTGGCCCTGAATGGATGGATGTGAGCAGGCAGGTTTTTCTTGCAGAGCCAAATTTTCATTTCGGAGATTTTAACCTTTGGTTAAATTGCACTGACAACTGTAGGAAAATCCCCAGGTTCACTGTTTGGAAAGTAAGGCAGCATACATTGAGTGATTATGCAGAATTGCAGGCCAGAATAAATCAAGTAATCTGTTTATTAACACAGGAATTCTTATTATTACAAATGTCACAGTTTTTTTTTTGTAAACCCTGATAAAAATGAACTGAACTGAACATCACTAAACATAATGATACCAACAGAAAAATATTTCTGGAAAATAATTATTTGAAAGATATAAAAGTGGAAAATACATGGGATATTCTGATATTCTGGGATCCTACCAAGGCTATGGATATGGGAACCGGCTCCTCTAACGTCAAGGAGAGAAGTCAGACTCTGACTTTACACCTAGCAAACGCCCACCTCCGCTCCAAACACAAAAAGAAAAGAAAAACAAAAAGAAATCTGCAACTAGCCACCCACTTTTTGGAGGGAAAAGGCCCCGCGTGGGCACACCTGCGCGCCAAAATAGACAAAGACCACCATTCTTCCCTCCACTTCTTTTCTCTTGTGCTCACACTGCGTACCTTCCTCTGTTCTTTCCTCTCTCTTCTCTTGATGGATCAACACAACAACGTTTCCTGATCAAACAATTCACAGATTAATTCTGGGGAATCGATGGAGAACCAAGATCCAAACATGTAAGTTAATTTTGGATTTCTTTTCTCAATCGAAATTTTGCATGCTGCTTGATATGTGTTCAAATGAACTTTTCACATGCTTCTTAGAACCGAAATCTAAATATGCCTCCATTTTTAATTTCTTCCTTACTTGTTTATTTGATAGGGGGGGGCGATACCTAGCTGGAAACCTCAGCTTTGGATGAAGTTCAACACCGTGGATGAGGCATGGGACTTCTGGGAGTACTATGGAGGAAGGATGGGTTTCAGTGTAAGGAAGAGATATACAAATACAAGCAAAATCGATGGTGTAGTGACTTCGTGCAAATTTGTTTGCTTCAAAGAGGGTAAAAAAGCGGCTGATAAAAGGGATAGTCTGACTAAGAGAGGGCGAGCTGAAATTAGAACTGACTGTAAGGTTCATATGTCAATTACAGTGGACCGTGAAGATGGACGTTATCAATTATTTGATCTGAATCTTGAACACAATCACATGCTTCAGCTGCCAGAAGCACGCCACTTGTTGCCATCACAAAGAAGAATCTCTCAAATTCAAGCTTTTGAAATTGAAATGGCTGATGACTCCGGTATTGCACCAAAAAATGCTCATGAGTTTGCTAGTCGTCGGGTTGGTGGACCAGGAAGTCTAAGTTACACACGCCAAGATCATAAAAATCATTTGCGAACAAAGCGCCAAAGAGAGTTGAAGTATGGTGAAGCAGGTAGTATGCTAAAGTATTTTCAAGACAAGGCCATTGAGAATCCTTCATTCCGATATGTTGTACAGTTGGATTGTGATGAGCAAATAACAAATATATTTTGGGCTGATGCCAAAATGATCATTGATTATGCTCATTTTGGTGATGTTGTAACTTTTGACACTACTTTCGGGACAAACAAGGAGTACAGGCCATTCGGTGTGTTTGTTGGATTCAACCATTTCAGAGAAACAACAATATTTGGTGCTTCTCTTCTTTATGATGAGACATTTGATTCTTTCAAATGGCTTTTTCGAGCCTTCTTATCAGTACATAATCAGAAGCAACCTTGCACCATATTTACTGATCAAGATAGTGCAATGGGAAAGGCAGTTGAGCGTGTATTTTTAGAATCAAAGCATGGATTGTGCACTTTCCACATTATGCAAAATGCCATCAAGCATCTACCTAACAAAAAGAAGGATCAAGAAACCGAGGACAGCCCAGAAGAAGGGGGTGATGAGGAAAATGGATCATCTCTTCTCAAAGATTTTAGTGCTTGTATGTACGAATATGATGACCAAGAAACATTTGAAGAAGCTTTTAAGGTGATGAGAAGTAAAGTGAAAAAGCAAACATGGATGGATAGCATTTATAAGGTAAAAGAGAAGTGGGCACAATGTTTTATGAGAGAAGCTTTCACTCTGGGGATGAGAAGCACACAGCTAAGTGAAAGTTTTAACAATGACCTAAAGAACCATCTCAAGTCAGATTTAGACATCAACCGATTTTTTCATCATTTTGAAAGAGCCGTGGAAGTGAAAAGACAAGCCAAAATTAATTCAGAGTATGAGTGCAGGAAGCGCCTACCACGAATTTTATTCCGCATACCCATGGTGCAGCAAGTTAGTAAGTTGTATACTCCTGCTATATTCGAAGCTTTTCAAGCTGAATATGGGCGATCAATGGCAGCTTGTGCGGATAAACTACCTGCAGACAATGAATACATGGTCAAAATAGGAAGGCTTGTTGATGGGAAGTTCTCAATATTTGAAGAGGAACACAAAGTTATTGGAGACAAAACCCTACAAACAACTTCATGCAGTTGTGGCCAGTTCAAGAGAATTGGAATATTGTGTGGTCATGCTCTAAAAGTTCTTGATTTGATGAATATCAAGTTGCTGCCGACACACTATATTGTAAAACGATGGACAAGAGAAGCACGGTCAGGATCCATCAAAGATTGTCGTGGAAGGACAGTAGTTGAAAATCCAAACTTGGATGCCACCATCCGATCCAGTTATCTCTCCCACAAGTTTTATAACTTGACCTCTCTAGCAGCCAGCTCTGAAGAGTGTTGTATTTTAGTGGAGAATGCACTTGATAGTGCTACTAAACTGGTGAAAGAACGATTGGGTATGTCACCAGAGGCTGCTACAACTAATTCTGAGCAGAGATGTGATGTTCAGGTGACTCCAGAAGTAACAAATGAATTGTTGAGTGCTGCACGTCTCAAGAAAAAAGAGGCTCAGAAGAAAAGCTCAAAAAGAAAAATGAGTTTCCTTGATAGACAACACATGATAAAGAGGAAACCACCATCTGCTCACAAGGAAAAAAAGAAGGACATGCCATCAGAGGCTGTTACGGTGGAGAATGATGCCTCAGAAAGTTCAGAAACCAAGAATGGGACAACACCAAATGAATCGGTCTCTAAAAAATATGAGTTCATGGGAAGTTTCACTGATCTTTTGACTGGTCCAATTGTTGAAGACATCTACGTTGACACATTCTGATTATGATCATCACTTGGCAAAATATTTTGGTTGCTACTGTTGTCTACTTCTCTAAGATTCAGAAAATATTGTAATGAATCATTTGCTATGTTATTGAGCTACTGAACTAGTCTGATTCAGGGCTTCAGGCACACTTTTGTTTATTCAGTATTTGCTATGTTTATTCAGTACTGCAAAATATAGAATTGCTTGAATTGGGATCATACTTACCAAAAATTCAGAGGAGATTCAGAGCGGGGCGCGTGGCCGCGTGCAGCGGCGCCGTCGTCGGGGACGAAGGGCGAATCGACGGAGGCGCCCGCGGCCCGCCATGGCGCAGGCGATTCACCGACGTCCATGGTGGCGCGGACGCCAGCACGGCGGAAACTCAAGGGAGGCGCGTGGCCGCGTGCAGCGGCGCCGTCGTCGGGGACGAAGGGCGAGTCGAGAGCGAACCAAAACGGCGGCAACTCAACGGAGGCGAGGGCGAACTGACGGACGCGGCGTGGTCGAGCCGTCGGCGACGAGCGCAGTCGATGCAGGTGGCAGGCGGAGAGAGCTAGGCGGTGCTGGCAGATTTCTTTTTGTTTTTCTTTTCTTTTTGTGTTTGGAGCGGAGGTGGGCGTTTGCTAGATGTAAAGTCAGAGTCTGACTTCTCTTCTTGACGTTAGAGGAGCCGGTTCCATGGATATGCTGGCGTGGCTGCAGTTGGCGCCATTTCAACCCGCCATCCTCCCCCATGCATCCGCCGCCGTCCATGGCCGCCTCGGCGCTGCCTTCTAGAACCTTCCACCACCACCGCCGCCACTCCCCCGTCCATCCTCCTTCGAGGGAGGCCGCCGCCCCGTGCCGCCTCTCCCGGCGGAGCGCGGCCGCGCAGCTCCTCCTCTCGGCCGGCTTCCTCACCGCCGTCTCGTCGCCGCCGCCGCCGCCCGCGCTCGCCGGGAAGAGGGGCCGCCGGACCGTTCCGCCGGAGGACTACTCGTCTACGCGTGCGTTAGTTTGATTTCCGCGTTTCTGCTCAGAATTTTTTTCTTTCTTGCTCCATCCCGACTGAATTTTGAGGCTAACCATTGTCAGAATTTTCTGCTGTTAATTAATGTAGCCATGTGAATTCAGAATCGTAAAAATGCAGTTTAGGATCAAAATGATATAGACTTTCCGAGTCATGAAATGTTCACTATATTTGTCAAATTAAGCGATGTCCGACTAATCTGATCTGGGAATTAATGGGAGCAGCTGATGGCCTCAAGTACTATGATCTTGTCGAAGGGAAGGGCCCAACTGCTGAGAAGGGCTCAACTGTTCAGGTAAATTAATTGAAAAAAAAACAGACCCTTCATTCCTAAACTGAAACTGATTCTTGTTGATGTTTTTTCCTGGCTGAAGGTGCATTTTGACTGCAGATACCGCAGCATCACGGTGGTGTCAAGCCGCGAAGCCAAGCTCCTGGCGGGGAACCGTAGCATCGCGCAGGTTATGTGGCAAACTGACTTCTCCCCATCTTTGTGTGGAACTAGTGGGGCAAACACTTGTCTAGGACAGTAAGGACTAATATGTCTGTATGTCTTCCTCTAGTAGCCTTACGTGTTCACTGTCGGCTCGCTGCCCGGAAATGAGCGAAAGAGGGATTTCGCAGACAACGCCAATGGGCTGTACTCCGCGCAGGCGTCGCCAAAGCCTCCGCCGGCCATGTACATGATAACCGAGGGGATGAAAGTAGGCGGCAAGGTGCGAGAAAAGAGAAGTAGCACACGAGTGATGCCACATGATCTGACCTTTCCATCTTTACTACATCACTGACTTGATCTTCTGGTTTGATTGTATCTGGTTATACAGAGGAGGGTAATTGTTCCCCCGGAGCTCGGCTACGCAAAAAAGGGGGCATACGAGATACCGGTAAAATTTCAGTGTTTTGTAGTTTGATTGGTTATTTGAGCATATTTGACTGCTATGTGTTGTCGTTTGATTCCATGCTTCTTTGCAGCCTAATGCTAGCTTTGAACTGAATATAGAGCTTCTGCAAGTAATCCCTCCTGCAGAAAACTGACCCCTCTTGTTTGAACTTGATGTGGAAGGTTGACCGAGGTACTTGTAAAGTTCGCAAATTTTAGAGGAATGTATTTGTTTTTATACATTTTTCTTTCTTATTAACCATACATGTGACTGAGAAATACGATCATCATATTTTTTCTGGATATCTATGAATACATTGAGATGCAAAGCTCTTGCATTTTTCTTAAATATTGCTTTGCCTGGAGAATGACTTGTCTGCAGCAAGAAAATTCCAACACTAGAAACAAACTTGAGTAGGTGAAAAGCTTTACTCGAATTCATCAGTAGTTATGTTGCTGCAAAATTGTATTCAAAATATTCACCACAATTTTATGGTGCCCGTGATGATTCTATTGAAAATGGTAATATCGATCTGCCACTGAAGGCAGCACGATATGGTGCTCATTCAGAGGTCCTCGGTGCCATTGATATCCTGATATAAAAGAACAAATATGCTCTTGTTAGAAAAAAACGATGGGGCTATCAGATTGCTTTTTTATTCAAACAAGAAATGCAGGACTGTAGTCAGTTCCACAGGAATTCTAATTATTGCAACCACTTTAGTAATACAGTGTTTCTCTTCAAAATTACCACAGATCTAATGTTGATAAATAAAGTAAAACACACTACAATTTTGATATTTATTTGCTTAAATTGCATTTTTTTTTGAAAGACCGGTGAGCGTGTACCTTGTTCTCTAGCACTGAGCCATCAGGGATTTCCAGTTTGACACCAGGTTTTGCTGTGATAGTCACCTTTCCCTATAAAATTAAAATGCGTTATCACTCCACGTTTTCAATAAGGTGAGATAATATTCATAATTTTTCATAGCTTAGGAGAACAATAAATGTGAGAAGCAAAGCTGCAAAATATCCGGATAAAGTTTAATGCAAGTATTCTGAAAATGTTGCCTAAAAACTGTAATCACATGAAAGATTGTAATAGTTCGACAAATTTGCCGGAGATACCTTCAACACGATGCCAGAACCGAACCAAACATCACCGGAAACCTTCAAGCTCTTGAGCTAGACAATGCTTGGAATCGATTTGAAGCGACCAAGGAAGCTCCCAACCTGCCATTAGAAAGCATGATAAGCTTATTTGCCTTTTGAGCTAAAAAATTGATGTTACGTCTTTTGTTGTGACGAATGAAATGTTAGCGCCTGACCTTCTTGAACTCAGGGCCCAGCTCAATCGAGGGATTTGATGGTTCTGTTCTCGCTGAATTGCGTGTAACAAAGCCGTCAACCAAGGTATATAGATCAGACTACAGGGAGGACATAATTTCAGTTAGAAATAGGAATGCTGACCTAAGAATTTATTCACCAAATCATACAAACCTGTACTAGCTGCAAATCTGATGTTGCCTTTACCGGTAGGAACCAGGACCTTGGAACATTGATACCAATTGCGTGGTCAAAGAACTGATCCAAAAAAATATGTTTTGTCAACTTCATAGTATGTAGGATAATGATGATGGACATATAATTTTCTAGTATTTTTTAGTACCCTGATCGCGGCACCAGCTGCTATTTCCAATTGAAGAACTTTCACGCCGTCAACTTCCTAAGACGAGTTTGTTATCCATCACAATTTATGTTAAATCCTCCACACATCATAGGAACAAGTAAGAAGATCACAAGAAACATTTTGTTTGAGAAGAGTTCAGTGGAATGAGTATTACCTTAGGGTTTGGAATGATCTCCATCTTGAGTGCATCAGCCTCGACGAGGCGTTTGATAGCCTTCAAGTTCACCCATCTGTGAAAGCAGGTTGTATTGTTACATAACACTGAATTGATCTTTTAAGAACTGAAATGAACACTATGAATTCACTTACAGGTTGTTTGTGTTGAAGATCTTGAATTTCTCAATTGATTTGAACTCGTCCACCTATGTTTCAGAAAATTGCGGAAGAAATCTCAGAAAGATCAATAAAAACTTTTATGATTTTCTGTGATAACTTATTATATCATTGCATGTACTGGATTAGGACTTACATGTGCATCAGGAACTTGTGCAATCTCGAGAAGCTAGAAAAAGAAAAGGGAAAATTGTTGCAGTTAAAGCGGCAACCAGCTATGAAGAAAAGGCTAGCAAAATGCCTAAATTTCAGAAACAGCCCATTTCCTTGTGTTATCTGAGAACTGCTACTATTGTTCACCAACTTAGTTGGCAAACTGATGGAGATTTGATAGAACTGGGAAGAGATATAAGTTTACCTGAACCCGTCCTTCATATGAGATCAGTGTGCCACCTTTCACATCAGCCAAAGTTTTCGGGTAACCTGAATGAAGGCCGTTAAACTTTTCCAACCAACCAAATTTTAATATTTCTGCAATGTACATCAATGCAGTTACTTACCTCCATACAGTACTCATTCTGCTTGTGGATCAAATGGTTCAGTATCTCTATTCAATAGTTAAGTAAATAAGCAGGGTGTCTTTTTTTTTCAGTGAATTTGTTGTCGTAGTAAAATATCGAATATCATGTTTACAAAAGGATACTCATGTCCACTATAGCACCCAAGTTGTCTGAGTTTGCGATGAAGACATATTCTTTTCCCTGCAACAGTATCAAAAAAGAATGTTACATGCATGGAAAAGTTTCCCCGGATGATTTCAAACCTGTGAGAGCAGTAAATCGAGCTTGCCGCTGTTCATCAGGGAGGGGAAGATATCACCATGGCCAGGAGGGTACCTTCAATATTTGTGTAGCACAAAGGTATTAAAAAATCGATCTGTGTTGCTGTAACAAATAAATCTGCTGATCTGGTGAAGTAAAGGATATCTTACCAGCCATCCTTGTCGGTCTTCCCCTTGTAAGGCCATGGCAAGAACTTGTCCGCTACGACACGAGGATACTGGCTCTGCAAAGCGGAAAAAGAATCGCTAAATACCAATAGCATGCTTTAGGAGTTAGAAAAATCATGATTCAAATTTCAAACAAGTTTTTAGCAACAGGACAGAATCTGGCTTGACATGCCTGATTGAATGTATGGATATCAATGCTTGAGTTAGCGTATTTCCCGACAATCTACAGCGCAAATGTGCTAATTAGCATTCAGAAACTGTCCAAACAGGTTCACAATCTCCAATGTCAAGAGAGATTTGGTTATTGACAATGTAGGTACCTTTAAAGTGTCCTCATGGGTGTTGAAGGAGTTCATTAGAAGCAGAGGCACGTTGCTGCCATACTTCTTGTTGAGGGACTGCAAAAGAGCAAACATCACTGAATGTTAAGCTATTCCCTGAATCTAAAAGGGAACACCAGATGAATGCATGATGTTTGAGTTCGACCCCACCTCGATCTGGAGCACGATGAGGTCAAGGAACGTGAAACCGTTGCGCACCTCGATGACCGACCTGCAACCATTATCGACGGATCATTATTTTGCTAATCTCAATTTCAGAACGCGCGAAGTGTCTTGTTCCTGGATGCTGTAACTTACTTGGGTCCTGTGCATCCCATGGTGGTCCCGAGGCCGCCATTGAGCTTGAGCACGGCGAGCTTGTCGAGCAGACCCTTGGTCGCTTCCAGGTCTGCGTGCATGTCGATGAAAAAGATGATGGTGACGATAGCGAAAGAGAAGGTGAGGATAATGAATCATCGGCACGCCGCACGCACCTTCAGGCGGGGCGTCGATGGCGTCGTATGGCACCACCACCTCGTCAGTGGGGGTGTGGATCTTGGGCCACTCGATGTGCTCCTCGTCGCCGCTACTCTCAACCAATATCATCAGACACGAACGATCAGGTCACACCATCGTCGAAAGGTAACCAGCAGCTAGCATCAGAATCAAGAGAAAGAAAATCATAGCTGAACCTGAGGTAGCGGGAGACGAGGCTGATGAATCCGGACTTCTCGTTGTCACTGCAATGCACACACACGCGCAACAAAGAAACACAGAGCAATCCATCCGTCAGGACAGACACATACAGGAATTATTCGATTGATCGCATATGTACAGAGGAAAGATGAAGAGAGCATTCCGCAACGGCCGGACCTGATCTGGTGTAGGCCGGTGACGGCCTCGCCCAGCTTGGCCAGCTTCTCGTCCGCCATTGTTGCCGTGTGGAAGGAGAGAGATGTGCGTGTGGGAAGAGGGGGGTCGACGGAGGTAGGAGAAGGAGATGACGCTGGCTATTTATGCCGAAAAACAGGGAAGAGAGCAGTGGCGGGTGGGAAATGTGGGAACGTGGCGACGTTAACAGCCGGACCCTTAACCGCGTTTCCTTCCAAATCCTCTCATCTCGGCTATCTGTTATAGTACGGACCATCTCTCTCGAATGTCCACTTCAGATACATTGTTTCTCTCTTGCACACATGTGGTCTACAATCTGTACCAACTGCATGACAGATGCATGTAATCCACCTATAGTTGAACTCACATACTCGAAAGGCGCGGTGACAATATCCTCTCAAACACCCTATACTCTAGATTGCTCTATTTGAGTATACATAAGGATAAACTAGAAACTTCTATCAAAATGTTATTATAGCATAAAATTTAGAGACATCTACCAACATAGTTAAGGACACACACCAACATGTGCGCTATATTCATGCGACATCCGAGAGAACATATAATTTATTTCATTTTCTTATTTTCTCACATTGGAGTGGAATCGCTTGAAGTCTCTTGTTAAAACCGATTAAAATAATTAATATATTTTTTATTATAAAAGAAAACGGTTCAAGTTTAGCACAACATATTAGTTATGATCATGAATTAAAAATGAATCATAAACAAGTATAACAGCTTGATATAAATAATCATGTGTGTTTGAATTGTCCTTGCCCTCTGCCACTCGACGCTATCCCCAACTTCGTCTCCGTGAGGACGAATCTCGCAGAAATCAAAATAAAACGTCATTGCCAATATCATAATTGTTGTTGTCTCAGGAAGGATTTAGAATGTATGTAATTATATTTGTTTCCAGGCCTCCACATGGGTGATGGGTAAGTATGAAGGTTGTCTGGACGAAGATGATCAATCTACTACATCGCTGAAACCATGCAGCTACTGGATCCTACCGTGGCGTTGAGATATTGGAGCGCACCCGGGGCGAGCTGCTGAGAATAGATTGGATCCAAAACTCCTCTCGTTGTCTGTGATAGGTCTCGAATATGAACCGAGCCGAGCCAGCTGGGCTCGACTCGCTCAATTGACGAGTCGAGACTCATCTCTTTCAATAAACGAGTCCAGAAATGAAACTCAGCTCGACTCGGTAAACTCGCGAGTAGCTCGTTTAACTCACTCAAATAGAAAGTGTGAATTTTCATATATTAATCTCAAATAGTCAATAGTTTTTTCCACCAATAATGGTGTAAGGTTCTATCTCTAAACATTTATCTACCCTTAGACTATAGTTGTGAAATTGTACAAGGACCATCATTGTTGTAGTTGAGAATTCGTAGAGAATTACTAGTTTCTTTATATGTGTACATCTACTCGTGAGTTACTCAGGAGTATAGCTTGGTCAATAAACAAGCTCAGATCCAAAACTCGGCTGGGCTTGTGAAAACCGAGTTCGAGCTTAGCCGAGTTATTTGTTTAGCTCGTGAGTTTTTTTTTCAATTTCCAACCCTGGTCTCTGACCAGTGACGAGCGCCATCGCAATCTTGCTATCCACATCAACTGGTTGGTGTTGCCCTCATGCTCCATCATCATCAAGAAAAGGTCCATACACTGCAGCTTCGTCTGCTGATTTCAGTGCTCTAGTTTTTTTTAGAGTAATAAGTTTCGGACCTGTACCTAATTCATGTAATTTTGCTGGGCTCGGATGAGTAATAAGCGGTCGACCGTAGTTTGTCCTCACTTTTCTTTCACTCTGGTCTCACCCGCCTCGCCGCCGGGGGATCGCTGGACGGCGGTAGGCCACCGCCATCTCCCACAATGCCGCGGCTCCGCCTTCCTCTTCTCCTCATCCTCCCCTTGACCCTAACCGTCCTCCTCCTCTTCCTCCTCATCCCCTCCTCCCCTCCCCGACCCGCGCCACTCTCCGCCATCCCCTGCGGCGCCGCCCCCTCCGACGCCACCGCCGGCCACTGGATCCCCACCCCGTCCCCACCACCTCCGCCCTCTATACCCCGTCCCTGCCCCTTCCATCATCAATGTTATTTCAGTACCAAATGCATGACAAATGCACGCAATCAACATATAGTTGAACTCACAATTATATGAAGGCACATTTTACTAGAAGGACAACGGTAACATACTAACTCCGGTCGCAAGATCCTCTTAAACACCATATACTCTAGTTTGCTCTATTGTATATACATAATGATAAACCGGAAACTTCTGTCAAAATATTACTATAGCATACAATTTAGAGACCTCTTCCAAGATAGGCAAGGATACACACCAACATGTGCACTATATTAATGCGACATCCGAGAGGACATATAATTTATTTCCTTTTTATATATTCTCACATTCAAGTGGAATCACTTTGCCTGCAGTTTCTTGTTAAAAGTATTAAAATAAATAATATTTTATTATTATAAAAGAAATGGTTCATGTTAGTTAAGATCGTGAATTGGAAAAATGAATCACAAACAAGTATAACAGTTTGATATAAATTACGTGTGTTCGAATTGTCCTGGAGAGAAAAGTTTGCATGGGCCAGCCCTAAACATATTGTAGATGACAGCGTAAAGTTTAGAGAAGGTTGAGGCGTAGGATCACGAAGTTCCATGAGGCTGTGAAGGCAAGTGGGTGGCACACAGAGACCAAATAAGATAACCTTCCTAGCACATGGATCCAAGAGAGCTTACAAAGGTACGCGGGTGATGAAATCAATAGTGGCCGCACCAAAATCGCTAAACTGCAATTGTAGTAATACCAAAATAGAAATAAGACAAAAAAATACACAAGTGTTAGAAAATGTTAAATTCTAGATATAATCACCTTTTCTGATATGAAATTGTAAATGGAATCAACTTTACTGGGTGAATGGATCAAGGTTAGGATTATGTATTTATTTATTGTATTTAGAACCACCATAGTTAGTAACTTAGATGTTTTTTAAAACAATATATATTCTTTATTTAAACTTAATATTTCTTTCATTCTAAAGGAAAAAAAAAGTTCTAGAGAACATGCAATCAAACTTTACTAACTTGAATTAGTGAGCCTAGATAACTTGATCAGAGGAGTGGATGTACAAAGATTTATCCATGTAACATGTTTTCACGGACACATTTTTGGTTCAAGTAAAAAATCGTTGTATTAAAAGAAATAATATAATCTTTATTATAAAAGAAATGGCTAATATTTAGCACAACATATTAGTTAATCGTGAACTGAAAGCATGAATCATAAACAAGTATAACAGTTTGACATAAATAACTATGTGTGTTTTGAATTGCCTCGAAGCCAACAATTTGCGTGGAATTGTAGATGAGAGTGTAACATTTAATGAAGTAATGGCATGCAAGGTTCAGGTGTCGCGAACTTTTAAACGGAAGGCAATGTGCCCGACTTTAACTTAATAAAGCCACAACGGCAGAGTACACAAACCGGGTGAAACCAAGTACTTAAGCGGTTGCAAACCAAGTCTACAGGAGGCGACACACATTAGTTTTGACACCTCTAGATAACAGGGGCTCAAAAGCACATCCACGGCACAAGCGCCACCGGCTGACGCAGCAGCAATTAAGTAGGAGCGGGTGGCGCGGTAGTCTTGGCGAAGAGATCCTTAAGCGATACGAGGACGTCGTCCAGCGGAGGTACGGCTTCGACCTTGAGCAAAGGTCTCCAATGCTGCAAAAGAACGAGAATTTTGAACACACAGTCACCGGGTTGCCAAGGAAATTTAGTTCAATGGTGCTTGTTGCAGATCAACCACAGCCCCAGCAAATAGCCGCAAAGAGCACACGCAGCACTCTATGTTTTTGCCCTTTAAACCCCTCCAAAATCTGGATCAGGTCGGCGAAACCACCTGGGTTCCACCCGACATTCAGGCTATCCCAAACTCCACTCCAAACAAAAACCGCCAGCGCACAGCTGAACTGACCATCTCGCAAAGGGCAGCCCGTTCGACTTCAAACTGACACAGCTTCCTATACAGGGATTTAGTGGTGAAGGTATGAGAAGGTTCCAAACCCCACCCTACCTCATCCCTCTCTTGGGATGTGGCTCCACCTCCCTAATCTCGAGCGAGAGAGCTTCCCACTGCTGAACCTCCCAAAACACCGCCTGAACCTGATGTTCTAACCCGTGCCCACATGCAACTGGGCAATCCGAGCCTCGGGATGCAGCACGATCGCAAAGTTCGGATAACGCTCACACGGAGGGCCATCACCAGACCAGTGATCAGACCAAAACCGAATGCATTCCCCACGAGGGAAAGTGGAGCTGGCTATTTATGCCGGGAAACAGGGAGGAGCAAATGGCGGGTGGGAAATGTGGGGACGCGGCGACGTGAACGGCCGGACCCTTAACCGCGTTTCCTTCCAAAATTCTCTATCTCGGCGATCCTAGATAGTAGAGGGCGGAGGTGGCCACTGCACCTCCCTCTCAATCATTTCTCACAACCAGCCTGGCCACTGCACATATCCATATATTCCCTGCCTCTGCCTGATTTTTTCCCTACCGAGGGTAGCAGATATATGCAAGATTATAGGTCGGGCCACTACCGGAAACTAGAAATTTGCCGTGTTGCCAAAAGACATGGTAAAGGCTTCTCGGAACACGGCAAAGAATTTGCCGTGACCAATTACACGGCAAAGGCAGCACGGCATCATAACGATCGGCAAAGATTCTTTGCCGTGTTCTTTTCAAAAGCAAGCACGGCACAGCCTTTGCCGTGTTCTTTCCGGCAAAAGGCACGGCAATAATCGTCAAACAGGGTCAACCCTCACGTCAGGGTCCACGCTGCTTTGCCGTGTTCCTTGCAACCGAAACACGGCAAAGAGCCCATGTATGCCATGCTCTACTCTCCACCCCTTCACGGCAAACTGCGCGCCTGTGCCATGCGCCCTCCACGACACCAGCTCGGCAAACGCCAGGCCTATGCCGTGCGCCCTCCACGGCACCATCACGGCAAAGGCTTCGCCTATGCCGTGCGCCGTCCCGGCATCCCGCATGGCAAACTGACCATTTGGTCATCCCAGCATTGCCAGGTTTCAGCCACGTGCAGGCTGTGCCGTGCTAACCATCACGGCAGAGGACTTTGCCGTGTGCCTTCACACGGCAAAATGACCATATGGTTTCTGTTTTATTCTGTTTTGATTTAATTCATGCACATATAATAAGCAAAATGCACAATAATTCACAGATGATAGTTTTGACACAAATATGACTCCATAACATATATAAACAAGATCAAACTCCTCCACAAGACTCAAACATGGCACAAACATAGTCTCAACATAGTTCAAACTCCACAAACATGAACTCGACATAGTTCAAACTCCACATAGCTCAAACATAGTCTCAAACACCACATAGGCATCATATTCAACATAGCGTCCACATGAACTCCGCGATGATGGACGGATGGCGAAGGTGGACGTCATTGTTGATCGTCCTACAAGTTCATACAAAAATCATGAGTTGACAACTAAAATAGCTAAGTGTCAATGTCATGTGCATCATTAAACTAACAAAGTGGAAATGTCAAGTTTGTATAAGCATATAGGACATGAAGTAAAGCATGTATAGAGGACATGAAGTAAACCATGTACAAGATGATCTATGGTGCATATTTTGGTCACACTCTTAAGTCCAAATTCAAGAATATGAAGACATGAAGACATGAAGACATGAAGGCTATGTCGATCTAAGTGAGACATGAATTAAGTTTTCGAATGAGAGAGGTAACAAGTTGAAATCATAACTAACCTGTACTGGCCTTTCGGCGGCGGAATAGGTACTCAACATCACTGAGTGTCATCATCCTACACGTTTGCAAAAATATAATGAGTTCGACAACTAGGTCGAAATGGCATAGTCATGACAACAAGTTCGTAAACTAGTAAAACTAAAGTGACAATGACAATGACAAGTCAGGGAGCATACTAACGGGAGCCTCCGGCAGCATCCAGGGTTGGAGTTATGGGTCTCCCCCTCCGGATTTCCCTGGCCACCAAGCGGCGGCGCCATGGAGTGAGATCCACCCGCCGATGGTGGATTCATCTACAGCATGAAAAAGGCTCAAATTACCAATGAGAATGACAAGTAATTTAGTTACAACAATAAGATGGGTAGAATGACAAGTTCGAGAACATACCCATGAGAACGTCGGTGCAGGCGGTGGTGGGAACATTCCCATGGCAACAACCCCGTCCCCCCCAGGAGCAAGGCGCTGCACCTGGGAATACATCCAGTCCGCCATCACCCTGGAATGCTCCTGCTGCTGCCTGTAGAACTCCTGCTGCAGCCGGATCTGCTCCTGCTGCTGCCGCATCTGCTCATCCTGCAGCCGGATTCGCTCCCGCTGCTGCTCCAGCTCCTGCTCATAGAGCGCCTGCTTCTGCCGGAGCTCGTCGACAAGTAGACTCGAAACTCGTGGGCGGGTCTCCACAGAAGGCGCACCAGGCGCGCTCCCACGGCGGACCTGGCGTAGAGACGGGACGGTGAGAGGGTCGATGGAGCCGTCACCTATCCACAAGCGGCCATTCGCCGCGCCTTGCCCCGCAAGCACGATAGCGTCGAGGTCCAGTGGACTAGTGAGAGGGTCGGCATCTTCACCATTGCGCTCCTTGAACTTGGCCGTGTACCCCTTGCTCCGGATCTTGGCGGTGTCGCTGACCCATATCTCCCCTGTGTTAGGATCTGGCTCATCCCAGGTACACATCTTTGACCAAACGGCGAAGGCCGAGGGTTCTACGCCGGTCTTCAATCTCTACAAAGAGAGCACAAACATAGGTGAAAAGGAGACGATATTGCAAAAGAGAGCACGGACATAGGTGGATTAAAGAATGCATTCGCTCACCTCATTTTCTATGCATTGGGTGAGGCTGAGGTTCTCTTGGCGGTGTGTTCCACCCCTGTTCTCCGCCCGCCTCACCTGTCCATTCGCGTGTACCTTGAGATACTCCGGGCTAGTCCACCACGCTACCATCGCGAGGGCGCATGAGTGGTTGTTACCGACGTACGGAGGAGGCACCTACATGCAAAGAACACACATATTAATGATATTACACGGAGGTCAACAAAATCGACAATATAGGAATGACGCTACCTGCAGGTATTGCCATGGCTTCATCAAGATGTTCCGAGCTTGCTTCTTTTTCAGCGCAATGTTCTTTTCGGCGTACCAATTGCGGACACAGTTCACGCGAGCCTCGTAGTGCATGTCCGTCACCATCTTAGAGGCCATCGCCATAAGGATGCCCTCGCACTTGTCCTTGTGCTCTGGCTGATAGGAGAAGTACTTCTACAAGCATGCACACATAGGTAAAATAGGGTCAAAGCCATTAGTGCAATCTCGAATTCATAGAATGATGAGAAGTCAAACAAACTTACCAAGAAATAGTCAAGTGTCTTCATCCCAATGTTGAGGTACTCTCCATCGGGATCCTCCGTGTAACAGTAATGCCTGAAAGTCCAAGCTACAGTCATGCTACCGTCCTCGTCCACCACAATCCCTGGGAAGAACTTCCTGATACAACATCCAAGGATGCTCGAGTAGGTACGATGTCCCTTCACTTTAGGAGGATCATACATAAATGTCCTACACAATGAGAAAACCAAAATTAGTATAGTTAGCGGGTCAAAACACAATGAGAAGCTAAAATTGAACAAAAACTATAATAAGTACCTTTTCCCTTTAGGCAGGAGAAGAGTGTGCTTGTAGGGGTAAGATTCGGGTCGGGGAGACTCGCCGCCCCCCGCTGATACACCGGCTTGGTCTGTGGCGAAGGGATATTCTTCTTAGTCTCAACCCACTCCTCCGGCGGGTCCCACTCCAGCGTCGGGTCAAGCACAAAGGGAACAGCCTCCTCAGGTCCCTCCTCCTCGCCCTCCTCCTCGTCAGACTCAGGATCCACCGACTCGTCCTCAGAACTCGACTCCCGCTCCTCATCGTACTCCTCGTCGTCCTCCTCCTCGTCATCCTCCTCCTCGGCAGGGGGAGGGGAAGGGGGAGGGGGAGGGGAAGGAGAACGAGTTAGCCTCAAAGACCTCCTTCTGCTCCTCGAAGGCCTACTCGGTCCCGCTATGAGTTCCTTCATGTTGTCCACCTTATTCCTGAAGACCTTCGCCAATTTGTTTCCATGCCCTGTCATGTTTCCTGCATTGACAAAAGATAGGTTTCATCAGTATACATGATCCAATATTAAGGTAAATACATGAAGCAACAATGAGTAAAGCAAAAATGAATACAATTAGATGAACTAGACTAACAATCACTATTACATGATCCAAAATTAACGTAAATGGAGTAGCGACAATGAGTTCTCACAAAATAAACTAGACTGACAATCACTATTACATAAAGTAGCATTGACCTATTACATATAAGCTAGACTGACAACTACTAATACATGTGTCTCATCGCTATCAGTAGCCTGTGTCGAGATCATCGGGACCAACTATTGGACCACCCGTGTCGTCATCACTGTCAGGGTCGCCACACCACCAACCATCCACGGAACCTGGAGGTGGTCCCTCTGGCTCATCGACGAGAAGTCCTGCGTGGAACCGCTCTAGCAAAGTCACGTCGGCTTGGTTATGAACCTCCTCGACGTCATCATGCACGGTGTCTTCCTCCATTTCCGCATCTCCATTTTTTTCGCCGTATTCCATGTCATCATCGGTCGGCAGGTTGATAGTGAATTTCCCAGGGAGCCCTCCTTCCTGATAAAACTCGTTGTGAGACGTTGTGGGGTCTAGGCGGCGGTAATCTTGACTGTTAGGCATAGCCGGCCTGCTGTGCGACGGTACCGTCACCACAACATCCCACCCCTGTAGACGCTTTTGATATGCTTTTGCTGTTTTCTTGCACGGTACGGAAGATAGAATACTTGGAAGGCCTGGGTAGCCAAAATGTAGACGTCATCTCCCGAATACTTGGAGCTTCGTTCAACTTCGACCAATCCAATTGTAGGATCCCGTCTAACCCGACGCGGGTCTAACCAATTGCATTTGAATACAACGGGATTTAGCCCTTTACCAAAACCATAATTCAACTCGTATATAGCCTCAACTCTTCCATAGTAATGGAGTTTATCTGAGCCTTCACATAACACCCCACTATTTATTGTCTTCCGGTTGCCCCGGTTTGTTGTGTGTTCATGGGTATGGAAGCGATATCCATTCACGTCATAAGCATTGAGTGAGTTGACGGAATGGCTAAAGCCATGGGCAATGTCTCTAAGCTCTGGCTCATCTCTTTGTCCTTTTTTGCCTACAAGTTTAGCACGAGAAGTTTAGAACGAGGAATGATCGATGAATGTCCACGCTACTAGAAAAGTTAGTTAGAAAAGTACCAAAGCCGCGAACCAGCTAATGAAACCACCACCCTTGCCAAAACCACCACCCTTGTCAAAAAGATCCTTCTCCTCTTCCGGTTAGGGTCCCTTCTCAGCTTCCAGTTTTCACTTTTGAATCGTCTACTCCAATGAGAAAAGAGGAGTTAGCAACGAATATAGGAGTGAATGTTTGTGAAATACTAAACGGTGAAAGACTTACTCGCGGTACGGCCTCACTTCCTCCATAGTCAACAAGATATACGAGGAGATCATATCCCGCTCGAGCTTTTTCATGTTGAACTTCTTCGCGCCACTTGATTTGCCACCGAGCCCTATGAAGATGCTAAGCTTGGGTACATCTGCAGGGTTGGCTGCATTGTAGCGAACGACTGGATTGTGCTTTGTGGGAATGTTGGCATCATAGAACTTTGTCGTGAAGCTTGACACCTCCTCGTTAAGGCATGCCTCAGCCATGGATGCCTCGATCTTGCATTTATTCCCGGTATTCTGCCGTAGGTCTTTCATTTTTCTTTCTGGCCCAAACTGCCAACGGGTCGACACAGGCCCCCCATTAAAGCCTCTTGCGCGAGATGCAAGATCATATGTTGCATTGGATTAAAAAAACCTGGCGGAAGTAAAGTCTCTAGCTTGCAAAGCAACTCGGGTGCCTGTTCATGCAGCTTCAGGACCACTTCATGATCTAACTCCCTTGCACAAATCTGGCGGAAGAAAAAGCTCAACTCCGCCAATACTCGCCAAGTCTCCTCATCGACATAGCCTCGAATCATCACCGGCATTATGCGCTCAAGCCACACGTGGTAGTCATGACTCTTCAGCCCACCTACTCGTTGCGTTTCCAGGTTCACACACCTCGCCCAGTTATGTGCAAACCCATCAGGGAAGTACAAACAGTCCACGAGCCACTGTAATATTTCCCTTTTTCTGGCCTTGTAGGACAGAACGGAGCCTTTGGCTTAGACCACCTAGTGCCGTTGACTCCAGGAGGCTGCATATCAAGATTTGGTTTGTCACAAAGTTCTTCTTGGTCAATTCGAGCCTTGACTTTATCCTTCGTCTTCTCAGTCTCCATGATGCTGCTATAAAGAGCCTCGGCGATATTCTTTTCAGTGTGCATTACATCAATGTTGTGTGGAAGCTCGACATCCTCCATGTAAGGGAGCAGCTTCCAGAAGCACGGAATGTGAGTCCACTGGTGCGTCACCCCATAACCCACGAAACCATTCCCATCGGGGTTAGGCACGAGAGCTTCTAGCTCAGCCTTGATTTCTTTTCCGGTCATCAGACGTGGTTTGGGATCATGGATCTCGACTCCTTTCCTGAACCGCTTTACGTCACTCCTGTATCTATGACCTAGGTCAAGGAACTGTCGATGTTGATCAAAGCATGAATACTTGCCTCCCTTCGTAAGCCAAAAGAAAGTCATAGTCTGTCTGCACTGTGGGCAAGGCCACTTCCCATGTGTACACCAGCCGCAGAACAAAGCACGCGCTGGTAAGTCATGCAGGGATGTGTGGTACCATATACATATCGAAGTGATCATTTGTTGAGGCGTCATATGTTCGAACCCCGCGACCGTTCCAGCCAACAGCCAAGTCTTCAACCAGAGGTTCCAGGTACACGTTCATGTTTTACCCGGGTATTTCGGTCCTGGGATTATCATCGACAATAACATGTTATGTGATCTCATGGACTCGCCAGGGGGGAGGTTTGTAGGATGACAAACACAGGCCAACAACTGTATGTTGCCGCCGACATGCCATACGGATTGAACCCATCGGTTGATATAGCAACAGCTACGCTCCTCGGGTCGCCCGCTTTCAGTGGATACTTCGCTACAAAGTTCTTCCATACGTCACCATCTGACGGATGTATCATCTTGTCCGTGTATCTCTTCCCTAACGCGGCCCATTGCATCTGCTAGGCAGTGTCTTTGTTCATGTAAGCCGTTGGATCCTCGGTATAAATGGAAGGTACCGGAGAATATTTTGTGGAATCTCGGTTTGCCTCTTCTGTCCACCACCGAGGTCGACCTCGAAGTACCTAGAGGAATTGCAATGGATGCAATAATTGGTTGTGGCATGTTCTTTCCTGAATAGCATGCATCCCTTTGGACAGGCGTCTATCTTCTCATATGATATCTTAAGGTCACGGAGGAGTTTAGTCGCCTCGTAGAATAGCATGCAATAATTTGTTAGTTACTAATGAATTTTTCAGAAAAAATATAATGGTCCTCTTCTAAAACGCCTGTTAAAGTTATGTTTTACAGCCAAAACTTAACGGCAAAGTCATTTCAAATGTGCCGGCCGCACTAACATTTTGACATTCTTAGACCTTCTGAGAATCTCGTCAGACACATAATACACCATCACTACGGGACTGGCTCGAAACGCCGACGGCCGGAAGCCGTCGGCGTACGCTCGTATGTCGTCGGCGTACACGTACGCCGACGGCCACCGTCGGCGTATCGCCGTTGGCGTAGCAGCCTGTCGGCGTAGCCCCTCTGCCATCGGCGTATGCAATGCTGTCGGCGTACGCCCTCATACGCCGACGGCAATGCCGTCGGCCTATGAATGCAATTTTTTAATTTTTTTTAATTTTTTTGAAATTTTTGAACTTTTTTTTAACTTTAAAAAAAAATCTATTTTGAAATTTCTAACTCAGCTACATACTAAATCTCTAATTACACATTTTATCATAGGTCAAAGTACTTACGCTGGTCAAAGTTTCCGTTCTGTCACCCATCCTCAAATTGATCCAGCCCAAGCATGCTTAACCTTTGAGTTCCTCCATTGTTAGCTTTCAAATAAGCAATGAGAAGTTACTGATACTTATATCATATCAATCATATTAACCCCTGATTTAGGATGTTACACTTTTTTATTGTTCAAATTTAGAAAATTCATTTGAATAAGTAACAATGATTGTAAAATAGTATATTTTTAATAAATGAAAAAATAAAATTATTTGTACTTTTATTTCCTTTTTACATTTAATATGGAATAATTCATATCTTTAATTCCGTTAATCGAAATTTGAAAAATAAAATGTCTATGTCAATTAGAAAAATGAGAGGAATTCAAATATGACATCCATATCATCCTTTGCATTGTATAAACATCGATGGTTTTAGAAAATTGATTCTCTTTTTCACAAAAATCAAATAAAGTGAAAAACCCTCAAAAAAGGTATCCTTTGACATGGAGTCCTTTTATGTGTACTAGTTGCTAGGAAAAATTATAAACTTGAGTTTTGACAAATATTTCAAAAAAATGTTTCACAAAAAGGTCTATTATCTATAGACATGTATAACTTTCGTGCCAAATGACCAAGTTAAATGACATGTATAACTTGGTCTATAATCGATTTTTACCTAATTATTCCTATTTAAATGACTTTATGCCGATTTTCCAAAATTAATTGAAATTGAACTACAAGTGTGTGATAGTTTGGTCTAATTTTTTTTACAAAAATATTTTCTAGGTACAAAAGTAGTGACTTTATCACAGAAACATCGATAGTTTTGAAAAATGTGACCCCTTTCCATGAATAGACACGACGGTCATTTTGACCGTTTTTTCACAAAAATAAAAAAATTGAGAAAATACTCAAAAGTTGAATTCCTTTGACATGGAGTCCTCTTATGTGTACTAGTTCCTAGGAAAAATGATAAACTTGAGTTTTGACAAATATTTCAAAATAATGTTTCATAAAAAGGTCTATCATCTATAGACATGTATAACTTTCATGTCAAATAGCCAAGTTATGGTCATCCTCATGACATAGTTTGTGATAATGTGTCCATATTTGAAACATAGGGGTGTATTGGTATGGCAAACATTGTTGCCAAAAACAAATTCCAAATTATTTTTATAAATATCATTTTCCATTTTTTAAGTGCCAAAAATGACTTTTGTTATGGAGTAATTACCAAAAATATGTTGCAAAAGGCACCCATATTATTGTCACAAAGGGTACTACATATTTCATAATACCCAAGTATTAGGAATTTTCTCGATTTTTACCTAATTATTCCTATTTAAATGACTTTATGCCGATTTTCCAAAAGTAATTGAAATTGACCTACAAGTGTGTGATAGTTTGGTCTAATTTTTTTACAAAAATACTTTCTAGGTACAAAAGTAGTGACTTTATCACAGAAAAATCGATAGTTTTGAAAAATGTGACCCCTTTCAATGAATAGACACGACGGTCATTTTGACTGTTTTTTACAAAAATAAAAGGAATTGAGAACATACTCAAAAGATGAATTACTTTGACATGGAGTCCTTTTATGTGTACTAGTTGCTAGGAAAAATGATAAACTTGAGTTTTGACAAATATTTCAAAAAAATGTTTCACAAAAAGGTCTATCATCTATAGACATGTATAACTTTCGTGTCAAATGACCAAGTTATGGCCATCCCATGCCATAGTTTGTGATAATGTGTCCATACTTGACACATAGGGGTGTCTTGGTATGGAAAACATTGTTGCCAAAAACAATTTCCAAAATATTTTAGTAAATATCATTTTCCATTTTTAAGTGTAAAAAATGACTTTTTAATTAAGCAAATAACAAACATATGTTACAAAATGTCATGTGCATGGTGAAAAAGATTTTATGATGTCATATTTGGATTCCTCTCATTTTTCTAATCGATTTAGACATTTAATTTGTTAAATTCCGATTTACGGATTTAAAGATATGAATTATTTCATATTAAATGAAAAATAGAAAAAAGTATACGCCGTCGGCGTATCAAATGTAAAAAATTGAAAAAGTAAGTATACGCCGACGGCATCTGCCGTATGTCGGGCTACGCCGACGGCCGCGTTCGCCGCTTTTCTCGCTCGCATTATACGCCGATGGCCCCGACATTTCGCCGTCGGCGTATAACTTGGCCGTCGTCGTTTTGTGGGTTTCCCGTAGTGCATTCGTATTGTCGTTTTTGGCATTCTAGAGCTTCTGAGATTCAGCTACGCCATTTACTTGGCGTTGTTGGCAATCCCTGAGATGCATATATGTCATCAGAATTGTTTGTTTCAAATAGCTTAGCTGTTTTTATTTTGCTAAGTTTGGGTTGTAAAAACCACAATCCTAACTGATGTTGTAGGAGAGGGGACAAATCTGGTTGAAATTTTTCTAGGGCTCATTTGTGGATGCAAATTTCTAAGAGTAACTTAAGACAAACTATATATACCTCCAAGACAAAGGAGCTCGATCGATCAACCAGCGACGATAGCAAGGTTGTGGGACGTGTAGGTATATAATTCCTTACAAAAAGTATTTAGTTTTATTGAGTTGAGATATCTAGCTCCCGGCCTCGAGTGAGCTTTTTATTTTTGAGTCAAAAATTCGTATTTGTAAGTTTTAAAACTTATGTAAAAACGATTCTATATGTTCTCGATGATTTATCCCACAAATTAAATTACACTTTCAATACTTTGTATTCTAAATCCTACACAAAATAATAACATGTGTGGATGTTAGTGAACAGTACACATGTAAAAAATCACAAGTTTTTGTCATTTTGCAGAATTGCAGGCAGGAGCCGGCCCACGCGCTTGCACGATGCAGACGAAATGTGCTGATGAGTCAGAGACGAAACGCCTACGTAGTTTGTTTTGTACAGAGTGTACAACGTCAAAGACAACGCTGCCGTACGTGTCGGTGCAAGAAAAAAATATGTAAGAAAAGCGCGGGCACGTCGAATGGACTTGGTGTAGTCAACGTCATCTAGCTGTTCCCCAGGCCAAGCAAGCCGTCTAGTTGGAGGTTGACCACCATCTCTTCCTAGCTACGTAGCCTATAAGAAGCATGCGTTGCTCTCCCTCCGAAAAAAGAGAAGAAACACTACGGGAAACACACAATATGCCGACGGCCGGAAGCCTGTACGCCGACGGCGGCCGTCGGCGTATGGCTGTCGGCGTAGCGGCACGTCGGCGTAGCCACTCTACCGTCGGCGTATCCGTTGCCGTCGGCGTACGCCCTCATACGCCGACGGCAATGCCATCGGAGCATGAATGCAATTTTTTTAAAAAAATTTAATTTTTTTGAAATTTTTGAACTTTTTTTGTCTATTTCAAAATTTCTAACTCAGCTACATACTAAATCTCTAATTACACATTTAATCATATGTCAAAGTAGTTACGCTGGTCAAAGTTCTCGTTCGGTCACCCATCCTCAAATTGCTCCAGCCCAAGCACGCTTAACCTTTGAGTTTCTTTATTGTTAGCTTCCAAATGAGAAATGAGAACTTACTGATACTTATATCGTATCAATCATGTTAACCCCTGATTTAGGATGTTACTCTTTTTCATTGTTTAAATTTAGAAAATTCAATTGAATAAGTAACAATGATTGTAAAATAGTATATATTTTTAATAAATGAAAAAATATAATTATTTTCACTTTTATTTCCTTTTTACATTTAATATGGAATAATTCATATCTTTAATTCCGTTAATCGAAATTTGAAAAAAATATCTATGTCAATTAGAAAAATGAGAGGAATTCAAATATGACATCCATATCATCCTTTGCATTGTATAAATATCGATGGCTTTAGAAAATTGATTCTTTTTTCACAAAAATCAAATAAAGTGAAAAACCCTCAAAAAAAAGGTATCCTTTGACATGGAGTCCTTTTATGTGTACTAGTTGCTAGAAAAAATGATAAATTTGAGTTTTGACAAATATTTCAAAAAATGCTTCACAAAAAGGTCTATCATCTATATACATGTATAACTTTCGTGTCAAATGACCAAGTTATGGCCATCCCCATGCCATATGGCCATCCCCATGCCATAGTTTGTGATAATGTGTCCATATTTGAAACATAGGGGTGCCTTGGTATGGCAAACATTGTTGCCAAAAACAATTTCCAAAATATTTTAGTAAATATCATTTTCCATTTTTTAAGTGTAAAAAATGACTTTTTAATTAAGCAAGTAACAAACATATGTTACAAAATGTCATGTGTACGGTGAAAAAGATTTTATGGATGTCATATTTGGATTCCTCTCATTTTTCTAATCGATTTAGACATTTAAGTTGTTAAATTCTGATTTACGGATTTAAAGATATGAATTATTTCATATTAAATGGAAAATAGAAAAAAGTATACGCCGACGGCATCAAATGTAAAAAATTGAAAAAGTATACGCTGACGGCTGCCGTCGGCGTATCAAATGTAGAAAATTGAAAAGTATACGCCGTCGGCGTAGCTAAAAAAAGAAAAAATATATCTCGGTTGGCCTGGTCGGGGTCTACGCCGACGGCCCCGACATTTGGCCGTCGGCGTATGTCCTGGCCGTCCGCGTTTTGTAGATTTCCCGTAGTGAAACAGGAATCCTCAACTAGCTAGCTTGCAACTCCTGTGCAACAATGGAGAAGGCGTTGGAGATTTTTCTGATTGCAGTTGCCGTCATAATTGTTGTTGATGTAATCTTGCGCATCTGGGGCCTTGCCGGTGGAAGGGGTGGCATGATTGTTGTTGCTGTAATAACCAACAGTAACGGGGAAAAAAATCAATGTTCATTTTCTTTATTCGACAAAAACCAAAACGAAGTGCTCAAAACTAACAGAAATGAATAGGTATTAACTTTGCTTTTTATTACCTCCCCGACTTGGAGTTGTGTCCAGCACCTAGTTCGCACTTGAACAGCAGAAGATTGTCATCCGTTTTCAGTTCCCTCAGCTTTGCCACAAATTTAGCAGGTTCCGAGTACATCACGCAAGGATCTGGTCATTACAACGGAATTAGGTGCTACAACAACAACCCATAGTCAACAGAAATACAGAACTAATCATAGTACCATTTAAGCCAGCAGTGACGAGAATGTGGCGATACTCTTTGTGCTTTCACCTGCAATATGGACAAACATGATACCACAGATTAAAAAAATATCAGTTAATATGGACTCTATAGAGACATGCCACGCAGCTGTAAGAATCGTGCGTGCTCATATTTATCTTCAGAAAATCTAAACCAGTAAATAAAATGATTCTTACTGCCAGTGACATAGGCACCAGAAATAAACACACTGTGTGGAATCTTAATTTACTAAATGCTAACAAGTGTAGGAATGTAAAATCAGCACTTACGTTATCAACAGGAGAATATGATTTCATGTAGTTATAGTATTCTTCTTTTCTTGGATCACCCCACTCCTGAACCAAGGAAATAAAACTATACAATCATTCGAGTACGGGTAGTTAACTGGAGTCACTACGGGAAAGGCCCAAAACGCCGACGGCTGGCCGCCGTCGGCGTACGCTCGCATGCCGTCGGCGTACACGTACGCCGACGGCGGCCGTCGGCGTATCCCCGTCGGCGTAGCAAATATGCCGTCGGCGTATCCTCCAGCCGTCGGTGTACGCTTCGGTGGGACCCACAAGACGCATCCCGTCCGTCTCCGTCAGCCCTCCAGACGCCGACGAGAATGCCGTCGGCGTAGAGCGGCCTCCTGTCACAAAAAAAACCCGGCCGCCCCGCGGTGGGGACGAGCTCGGGACGGGCTGGGGGCGGGTTGGAGGCGGGCTGGGCTGGGCCGGCGGCGTTCTCATGGCTCGCCCCGGTGTCCGACGCGGGGAGGACGGCCGCGCTGCGCCCGGCGGACGCATAAATCTTGGCGCCGCCGGATGCCGCCCTCGCGCTGCTGCCCACGGTCCTGCTGGTGCTCGCGGACGCGCTCACCGTCGAGTCACCTTCCTGCTCGAGGCTGCAGACACCTTCCTGCTCAAGGCCGCGGACGTCGGCGGCGGCGGAGACGTGGTTGCAGCGAGGACACCGGCAGCTCGGCGAGCTCGAGGATGTCTATCACCACGGTCGCCATCCTCGACGGAACCGCGCGCCGGCTCTTGCCACTGCACGCGGCGCCGGCGAGGGAGGCCACCGCAGCGCCACCGCGCCTAAATCCCGCGCCGCCTCGCGGCGGCCGTCACGCCTAGCCCCACGCCGCCTCACGACGGCCGCCGCCGTCGCGCTTCAGCCTCCCGCCGCTAGCCGCCGTCCATCAGCTCCAGGAGGCCGTGTCGACGATGCCGCGCCGCCACGCGGTGGCCACCGCGCCTAAGCTCCTCGCTGCGTTGCGACGGCCGCAGCCGCGGCTCAGCCTCGCGCCGCTCGCGACGGCCAGCCAGCCTCCAGTCGCCGTGCTCAATCAGCTGTGAATGGAGAGAGAGAAGAGAATAAGGCAGAGGATAAGGTGCGTGAATGGGGGCAGAGATAAGGCAGACACGTGAATGGAGAGAGAGAAAAGTCATCAATCCAAACCAACCAGTCTCGACCAATCACATTGAAGCATTTAGGATGACGGGGATAGTGTGCTTCTTCTCGACGGTTGAGATTGAATCGACGGTTGAAAGTCATTTTTGGCAATTCAAAAATGAAAAATTATATTTATAAAAATAATTTGAAAAAACCCAGTTCTACAAAATTGTTTCCCATACTAATACACACTTATGTGCCAAATTTGTGTTTCTTTGGCATTGTTTAAAAATACATAACTAAATATACAAAATTCTAAAAATGTGAAACTTTCGCCTTGGGTCATTATTTGTGTAACAGTTGCAACTAAGAATGACAAATACGAATTTATCATATTTTTTTAAAGTTTTGTTTTCAGTTTCTTTGATTTTTTGAAAAAACGGTCAAAAAGACAACATGACTATTCATCGAAAGGTTTCAATTTTTTCAAAAATGGAAAGTGATAGTTTGAAAATTTTAATAGGAGACTTCATTAGATTTGAACATGTAGAAAATTATGACCAATTAAGACGCCCAAAAAATTGTTGTTGATACGTACTCATTTTTCATGACACGATAAATACAAGTGAGCGAGAGCGTATAATTATTGTGTTGAATAGTGGGTTTAGTAGTGAGAGAGTTAAATAATGTGAATAAAATCATCGATCTAAAGTATTGGACGGTATGAGGATGGTGCAGCGAGCAACAAGAACCTGATGGCTAGAGTTTTGCTGTGCAACTAAAATTATAATTTGTGTTAACATGAAATAAATTGGTGACAAGTAAAAATGTTGAAATTTTGTACCATACAAGTGTTTGTTTTTGTTAACTTTAGTATGCTAAATGAAACCATGTGCCATCACAATCCATTTATTCATTGTTACATGATAAATTAAGTATGTGTCCGCGAAAGAGTGCGATGAGAAATAGAGAATGATGTGAAGAGAGTTAAAATATATATTAAAATAGCTTCACCTACGGTTAAAAGTAAACTACGTTTAAAAAAAAATGTGCCATGGTGTTTTTTGGAAATGTGAGAATAGCTCCTCTTCCATAAATTGAAAGGTTTCACGTTTGTGATGTTTTATCTACCATAATATGTTTGACAGTTCTAGAATGCTATGATTTGTATTTTTGTATTTCCAATATCTATGAAACCACAATATAGTTCATAAACATATTTAATAAGCTAAAGACGATGCCCTCGCAAATGGCTAGTTATATTAATAATCACACCGGTAACACTTTTAGAATAAATCAACACATCACAAAAAATAAAACGAGTCAATTAGTTTGAGTGGAAGAAAAGTAACAAGTATTGACATAATGCAAGAATTTTTTGTTGTTGAGGAAAGTAGGTTGTACTACTCGATCGATACTCCAGCCGTGGTGTATACTAGCCTCATCCAAGTTTTTTAATCAACGAAAATGCTTCTTATCATCCGTTGACCGCTGGCCCACCTTATCTCTTTCCCGACCCACCCATCCCACACGTTATTGCCTCAATTCCTCATCTCTCTCCCCGTGAACTGTCCAAGTAAAAAAACAGTCCATGGCCATGGAAAGCTCAAGCCAGCCACGCCACTGTCCAAGCCTTGCGTCGCCGCCGCCCTAGCTACCCACCGACGCCGCCCTCCTCTCTCTCAACGCCGCCTATCCTCTAGCAGCCTCCGCCTTGCTCGCCCGACGCTGGCGCCGCTCCTTTCTCGCCCGACGCCGGCGCAGCTACGTCGGCCCAGCCAGACCTACGCCGACGGCAAGGCTACGCCGAGGGCCAGGAGGACGGACTGGCTTCTTCGAGGTCTACGCCGACGGCCCCGACAAAAGGCCGTCGGCGTAGCCTCTGGCCGTTGGCGTACTGCCTCATTCCCGTAGTGAGTAGCACAAATAAGTGGAATAAAACAGATAAACGATGTGCACAAAGTAAAATCAGGAACATCCAGGTGGGGCAATTATTCAGTTTCCACTCTCGGGCCGTAGAAAAAACTAGTACAATGGAGCAGGGAGCATGGATTTCTTAATCAAGATTGGAACCCTAGTCAGCAGGAATGCACCACTGCAACCCTACCAAAGGGGCAATTGCCCAGTTCTCCTCTTGGGCCATAAATAAAGAAATGGTTTACAAACTATATGTGTCCAAATTGTATGAAAAGGAATCCCATGATAAATATTATAGTAAGACTAGTGTGTCCTTGCTTAAGACCCGTTGAAGAGGCGAAGACCAAGCTATCATCCCCTAAGCCTAATCCCAAGTTCCCAAATCCCAACAGAAGGCCAAGCTAGCCTAGGCCAACCTCAAGCTCGGTAAAATACAATTAAGCTTGACTCATCTGGACATTTTTTTCGATATAGGGGGCTTTATTAACCGGATCAAGGTAACATTTTTTAGACCCAGTCTCCATCTAAACCCCTCAACATACTGTTTATTTTAAGACAATTCAAGACCAGCCTAGAGATTTCCAACAACTACAAACATATGTGTAACTGTGCAAACTTCAGCAACAACAAATAATGTCAACTGAGAACTTGCCTATGACAAGATGGTTAGAAGGGTGGTTGTACCCCCAGCCCACCAGAGTTCAAACCCCAGGTATGACGTTGGTGTTTCTCATTTAGGCGGAATATTCTTCAGTGGGAGGCGACATTCCCGTCGACAGCGAGGCGCCCGTGGTGACTTCGTCAATCTCAAGACTCGACTTGCCGACTCGGTATTACGTAGGTGCTCATAGGGGTAGTGGGTGCGTGCGTGTTTCATAGGGGTGAGTGTGTGCACGTGTATGTGAGCGTCTGTGTTGTACTGGGTTTCGCAAAAAAAAAAACAAATAATGTCAACTGTCATAAGAAAGTGCCACACATTCATGCCTCCATATGTCGATTTTAAGGATATAATAATGTACTCCAATTAATAAGCATTCCATGTAATTATTATTTTTCCAAATAATAAGCATTTAACTAATTAATGCATTCCAATTAATAAGCATCAACTCGCTAGACATAATTTTTGTAGGTGGGGAATTCTATCCCAGGACCATCTGGCCCTCTCCCTATATATACGTGACAATGTGTGAATAGAGTAACATACAAACAAAGCCTCCAAGGAAGCTTCACATTGCAATTGCATTGTCTCGATGAGGAAGCAAACCAACATTGTTCTTGCACCAGCCCTAGTCTTTGTGCTTCTTCTCATGTGCTTCGTTGTCCATGCACATTGTCAGTACTACTATTATTCACCATATTGATATCAAAGAAAATCCGTTATCCAGCATTAGCCCAAAGTTTTTATTGTTTGATATGGTTAATCCATACTGGTTACGAACTTATATAGATTTTAATGGTTGAATTCGTTTCATGTAGGCCACGCCATCGACGACAAGAGCAACGAGGAGATCAATTTACCGTACGGATTATGCGTGTATAAGAAACATGACCCTGACTGCAGACATGGCTACTGCTACTGCTGTATAGACCACTGCTGGCGAACCATGCACTTGTGTGAGGTAGGATGCAAAGCAACTTCTCCCGGCGCAACGGCGGCGCCGACCCATCCTCCTCTGCCCTCTCACTATTTCTAATTACTCCCATGTTATTCCGAGTGATCGTGCTAACGTGCTCTCGGACGTGCCATTTGGAAATCAGGAAATAATGTCAGTAGTTTTGTTTATTGCTGTTGAGTTGCTCAAACTCATGATGTTGTTTTGGTTGAGAAGAGCCACAGAGAAAATACAGTGGAAAAAAAAAGACAAATATAATTTAGAATGTGCACACTACAATCTTCATCCTCGTGTGCTGCAAATGTCGTCGCCGCTGCTCCACCTTCGTCTTGGTGAGCACGAATCTCAAAGAAATGGCTTGACCGCATTCTAAGAAAGAGACGCGAAGGAAATCTCTCATCCGCCTCGCCGCCGGCAGATCGCCGGCCGGCGACGGGCCTCCGCCGTCTCCCGCAATGCCGCGCCTCCGCCTCCCCATGCTCCTCCTCCTCCCCGTGACCCTCACCGTCCTCCTCCTCCTCCTCCTCATCCCCTCCTCCCCTCCGGCACCACACTCCCCCATCCCCTGCGGCGCCGCCCCCTCCGACGCCACCGCCGGCCGCTGGATCCCCACCCCATCTCCCGCTCCCCCGCCCCTCTACACCCCGTCCTGCCCCTTCCACCGCAACGCCTGGAACTGCCTCCGCAACGGCCGGCACCCCGTCGCCGCGCTCTCCTGGGCCCCCTCCCGCTGCGGCGTCGTCCCGAGGCTCGACCCCGCCGCGTTCCTCGCCGCGGCCCGCGGACGCCGGATCGGGCTCGTGGGGGACTCGCTGTCAGAGAACCTGCTCGTCGCGCTGCTCTGCGCGCTCCGGGCGGGCGACGCCGGCGCGCGCAAGTGGAAGCGCCGCGGCGCGTGGCGGGGCGGCTACTTCCCCCGGGAGGACGTCGTCGTCGCCTACCACCGCGCCGTGCTGCTCGCCAAGTACACGTGAGTCCTACCGTGTCTTCTCAATCTTTGCATATTTCCAAGTTTCCAACTCAAGAGCAATCTTGATGTGAGATCAGGACGAACCGTAGATGGATCATACTTCAGATCCAGACAGCTAGGAGTACATGCTCTTTCTTAGCAGGGTGGATGAATTGCATAATCTATAGATAGATAATTAGATGCCACACACTCTACCATTGGGGCCAAGCTTAAAATGAGTGGAGTTTTCATATCTCAGGACACAGATCACTATGGTGTCACAAACATGAGTGTGCCATGCTAGTACTTCTGATGTATTATCAGAATATTGGGATTCGGTTCTTGCTAATATTTCCCTCTAGGAATCTGAATGAGTTGCATTGGGTTGGAAGATTTGTGCTTGTCTTCATGATCAATGATGTCAAGCAACTGAAACAGAATTGCGGCCATAGTTCTGCTCTCCCAAGAAATCAAGAATAG
Organism: Poa pratensis; assembly: GCA_947311845.1. Lineage (NCBI taxonomy): Eukaryota > Viridiplantae > Streptophyta > Magnoliopsida > Poales > Poaceae > Poa > Poa pratensis. Next base: position 8,209,971 of record CAMZMU010000052.1, read on the forward strand.
TTTTGTAGCAAATTGTGTTTTGATTCTGCATGGTTAATCTCTGAGTGGCTTGTCTCCTGAGTAGTACAACTGTGTAATGTGGTCTGCTGTATACTGGACAGTGAATTCTTGTGCTATTCCTTTCTTGTTGCTTTTAGGCATGCTGTTTTATTCTGAGATCCGCAGTAAATTAATTCTACATGCGCAAGTGTATATTAGTGCCTAAAGAAATACCATTTCTGTGCATTTACATTTTGATGAAGTAATTTGTGATCTAACTAAACAAGGTTTCTGATTGCTTGCCACATTAAGTTCATTTTGATGATCTTAATATATCGTTCATTTCTTCCACTTTATCGCCACGCGTCGTAGAGATGTATGAACAGTTTCTTGATGCATAAAATTTAATAATGCTGATGTCATCAGTAAGTTGAAAAGTTTATACTTGCTAAACTTAAGCAGATGGCATATGCCATTTCAACTCTATGCCCTTGTGCTCTTAGACACACAAGGACTGTATTTTTTTATTAATACTTGATAGTTTATATAATAAAATGGTGGCGCTCACATGGTGATAACTAATGACACAAAGGTGGCAGCCTGTAGAGAATTCTAAACTTCAGAAGGATGGAATAAAAGGAACTTACAGAGTTCATGTTGACATACCTGCTGATGATTGGGTAAATATCACCAAGTTCTATGACGTGCTCATTTTCAATACTGGACACTGGTGAGTAAATTGTTACCTGGCTTTAAGTAATTTAATCTATATGCTTTCTATTGACTCTTTCGGCTGCACATTCTCTATTTTAGTGGTCACTTGGAAATGGGTCATTTATAACTAGAGAAGGCTATTTTCCTGCATAGTCTTCACTTATTATTTATCTATTATTAAATTCCTTCGATAATATTTGAGAGATCACCTGTGTGCTTTTCACATAAATCAATGCATATACTTGTTAGTGAAACTTAAAAATTTGAGCAAAGTCACATGGTTGTGTGTCTTCCCTAGTACATTTTTCATACTATTAAGAATTATATCCATATAGAGGGCAAAAAAATAAAAAAATATATACAGATAGTTTTTTCATGATTCATGACTATTCCATCATTACCTTTCATGTTAATGTTTGTCCATCATCAGGTGGGGTCCTGATAAATTTCCAGAAGAGACTCCCCTTGTTTTCTACAGAGGAGGAAAACCCATTGAGCCTCCACTCAGCATTTTCGATGGACTGAAAGTAGTCCTCAACAGTATGGCGTCATACATCGAGAGGGAGGTCCCAGGTAGAACGCTGAAGCTGTGGCGCACACAGTCACCCAGGCACTTTGATGGAAGCGAATGGGATCACAACGGCAGTTGTGTGTCCGATAGGCTCTTAGAAGAACACGAGGTACCATCTGAGGACCCAGCTTTTTCTGATCTGACACTTACCTCAAAATACTTCGTCCTGACCCCGTCTAAAACCATGTGCAGCTTAATTCTTGGTTCGATCCCAGGTTTGGCGGAGTGAACAAAGAAGCGAGGCTAGTAAATTCGGCGATCCAGGAAGCGCTAGTCGATATGGATATTCAGCTGCTCAACCTGACCTACATGAGTGAGTTCCGTGCCGACGCCCACCCAGCCATCTGGTTGGGGAAGAAGGACGCGGTGGCGGTCTGGGGCCAGGATTGCATGCACTGGTGCCTGCCCGGCGTGCCGGACACGTGGGTCGACATCCTGGCTGCTCGGATTGGGCACTACTTTAAGCAGGGCAAAGGGTGACGCCGTGCGTGCTGAGGCTTGGACTTTGATCATTACGGCTCTGTGAATGTTCTGCTGGAACAAAGGGCATTCTGTACTTGGAACAATGACACAGATGTTTGTCCGATGGAGAGGATGGGGAGGCATGGGACCATTCATGGGAGGGTGAGGTGATTTCTTTAGAATCTTGATGTTAGAACAATGCTGGTGTAGTTGGTTTGTCATACTTGTTTGTTCGGTGGATTCGCTAATCCCAGCAGCCCTGGCAGTTTCCATAAGAAACTTGGGCTGCAACTGTAAGTGAGATCTATTGTGATCTTCGTATGAATGCGAAACTCGGTTCACGGCCACAGAATGCCCAATGTTGCATCAATCTGTACATGTTTCTTCTTTGTGACCTTTGTTCAGAATCACATAACTACAGTGCATAGATTATATTTCTCCTTGTCTCCAATGGCTCTTCGCCGGGAGTGCTTCTAGGAGCAATAGGTGCTTCAGCCATGCACTGGAAATAATGTAGTCTTTAATTTTGTATATTCATACAAAGTGTGCCAAAAACTGATGATCCGAACCGAAATGTCGTTATTTTTTAAATCTTTTTTACCCTGAAGAGAGTATTTCAAGGAGTTCATGTGTTTTTTGTACGGGAGTTCATTATATGCTTTTACTTTGCTTGAGTTGACAAGACATTAACACCAGGATACATGTGCACCACTATCTGAACTCGTGTACATTTGTGATAAGCTTTCGTACTTGAAGCACCTTTATCATCATATAGCTTGTTCATCTTGTTAATCTAGGCTTACTATAATTATTTGCACAAAGTCAAATTGTTGAAAAAAAAATTGGTTAATTTAGGCTTACTCTATTTTTTGTATGGGAGGGGCTAGATGAATCTTCAGTATCTTGATTTGAGAAGCAATTCTAGTGTAGTTGGTTTGTTATTGCTGATGTATTCGCCCAGGAAAATTTGTACTTCCTGTAGTTTGGACTTGCAGCCCTAACAGTTCAGATGTGAAACTTAACTGCAAGTTTCAGCAAGTACATCACAACATGGCTTCTGTGTTAGACTAATGGCATCTAATCGAAAAACATGGTTCACACGCTTGTTTCAACTAACACCTTTGTTTCATCACTTCTCCGGACATCCAGATCTTGGCACAATAGACAAAATAATATCGTAACAGAGCAATTTACACGCCGACGAAAAAGAAATGCCTAGAGAGCACTAATCGATCCCGAACAAGTTCAGCCTGAACCAAGAGGGTACCAGGAATTACATGGTACTACCAACTAGAGTCGATCTAGAGTTCATTAGTTACATACACTGCGGATTGTCCTAGTGAATCGGAACAAAAATGCACACGCAGAAGATGTGTAAACACCATCACAGCGCATATGCTTAAACCCTGCATCTCTGGATGGTGAAGATGCACCGTCAACCCATATCGTCTCACCATTACTTGGAACTGAATCCTGAAGATAAATCAAAAGATAACATGAGTCTGGCGTGTCTAAAGAAACTAAAAGGTGCTCAGTTACTTGGAAATAAAAATGATGATTCTGGAAGTCTGGAATGGCGGAGATTTACTTTACGAGGCGCGACATAACATTATTTTTGAGCAAAAAAGTATTTATATTTGATACAGCCATTTCTAGCTGACACTAGCCAAACTGCTCTTGCAGAAAAATGTCATAAGCAATTTCATGTTACAGAAAATGTGAAATAAGCAATCATGACATGCAATGCTAGACATGTTATGTGCACACTTCTACTTTTAAAGAAAACATTATTTAAACTCTGAACAATTCTCCCAGGAACGAAGTGAGGAATCACGAGCAAATCAATGCCGAATTATTTAGCACATAAATGCAAGGAGATGCTCATATGTAACGAGCATATAATAAATGATATTGATTAGCACCAATTATTAGACAATACAATGAGTCAAATAACTGTATTACTGGACAGGTTTGAGTTTGTTCAGAGCTAATCAACAACTGAAGATACTCTACCTCTACTCCGAACTAATCGATTCAGACATTTGTGCTAGTGCCCACAAGATTAGAACTAATCAAGTCTACACGCTGAGCTACAATTGCTGTTTATGCAACATTGTCAAGTTTAAACCTCCTTTGCCAACAAAACGGGTTATATTGGTTTTCCTTTTGGCACCTCACGAAGAGCAGCCTGGTCCAGAATTTTCATGACTCAAACAGTTTGGTATCCCTACAAACTGTTATAATTCAGGAGTTTCTTATCGATGCTTGATTTCTTTCACACATGAAAGCTAATTTCAGAATATATAGAGCATCAAAAGTGTCATTAGTTAGCTTACGGATGTTAAATGCATGCAGAAACTTCAAAACCTGGAGAATCCTCTCGTCGACCGCATTACACTTGACTTCAACTATAGTAAGGTGCTCAGATATTGCAGATGGTCCCTCCATTGTCACGTAGCTTCCTTTCATTTCCACGTTATGATTTGGTCCCTATGGTAAGAAAAATATTTAACCAAGATGGACTATTAACAATAATTTTAACAGTGCAGCAATTGTCCAATCATACCTTGGAGAAAAGTTCAAGAGTGAGCTTCTCTAAAACTGGCGAGCTTTTCAGAATGCAAGCTAGGCGATGGCAGCCAGGAGCCTCACACCAGTACTCATTGAGTAATAAAGTCTTTAGGTTGCTAAATATAGGGCGGTGTTCCAAATCTCTTGCGAAAATGGACCGATAAACATGCATGCAAAAAGTAAACAAATCAAGCATTCCTTAAAGAGAATAAGTTGATGATCTAAGAACCCAAACTGGTGGCGATGCATATGTAATTTGCTCATTGCCTACTGTATCAGGCAACCATGTAGACAGTGCATCACAAAAAAGGACAACATAAAGGAGTTAAGGGTAGTAACTTACATTTCGTGATTCAGATATCAGCTCCAGATGTCTGGCACTTGAGACACCACCCAGGAGCACAAGATTGCTGTAACCGTGACAATTCGTACATGCATTATCAGCTCCACAGAAAACACCAGAGTCAACATAATTGCAACATATATCTGTTCCGTAACTTCCAAGATCCACACATGCCGTCTCTAGCAACACCATGTTGTCAAAAAATGGTGTAATACCCGAAATGCCATCTAGTTTCGGACTGAGATCCCGTGCCCTGCTAGAGGCGGGTCACGGCGTGCACTGAGCTCAGCATCCACCGTCCATTTTAATCCAACGGCAGCAAAACAATTCCAGTAACAAAAATGCATATTCGTTCGCACCCAGCCAACATCGAGATGGAGCTCTGCCACCGGCGCCGCCGCGGGAAAGGGAGAGAAGCAAGCTGCAGCACCAGTCCACCGGAGAAAACGGCGCCGGCATGCCCTCCGCACCCACTCCCGACGGATCCTCCTTGCGCCCCACTCCGGCAGCTCCTCCTCCCAGCCCCGCTTCGACAGGCTCCTCCCCGATTGCTGCTGGTCCCGTCGCCGTGCTGCTGGAAAGGCTGCCTCCGCCCGTTCCGACGGCCCCTCCGACGAACTCCTATTGCCTCCCTCCGCCGTCATCGTATGCTCCCTATGCTGTCCAGCTCCGACGTCCCCGGGCGTCATGAAGCTCGCACCAGCGAGGCAAGAGGAGAGCGCACACAAAAAGGAAATTCAGCGAAGTAGAGACAGCTGCAGCAGCGAGGCAGGAGGAACAGCCCGACGGAGTGGTAGGGGAGGGATTTCCGGCGCCGTTTTCTCCGATGGCCGGGGCTGGAGCTTGCTCCCCCTCTCTTCTCCACGGCGGCCGAGCTCCAATCGAAAACGCCGCCTAATTTTCGGGAGAATTAGATCCATACCATTAAAAGATCTGGTCTTTAGAAAAATACCACCGAAAGTTTTCGAGTTAGAAAATTACCATCCAAAGTCTGCTCCGTTATTGCCTTATACCACAACCTTCAACTCGTCGTTAATTCTGAACGAATCGATCGAACTAAAACACAAACCAGAAGCATGGCTCGACCCGAATGAACGCACAGGTCAAAAAGAAGAAGAAAAAATACGCACGCACGAGCCAGCCCACCCATGGCCGCCAATCCCCTCCCCATCTCCGGCCCCTCCATCACCGCTGCCCGGCCAATCCCCATCCCCTCTGTCACCTCTGCCCGAGTGTCCGTCCACATGGAGGAAGGAGGACCAGTATCCTCCAGCTCGCGGAGTAAGCGCTCGGGAGCGCGGCCAAGGACTTCGCCGTCGAGTCTGCGTCAGGCGGCGCCACGGACAAGTGCAGCTACCTACCACATCTTCTCCACCGAGTACCCACGTCCGCCATTATCGGGAGCTGCGCGAGCTCGACGTGTCGTCGCCGTGGTCGTCGCCACTCGCCAGGGTTGCCTGGGACTGGGAATGGAACATGGGCTTCATCCGCGTCAACTTAGCCGAAGGAATTGGGACTAGGATGCCTGCAGCCAACACCTTCTTGCTCGACGTCCTCTTCGGCCGCCGGCGAGGATCTTCAAATTCCGGCGCCATGGGTCTTCTCCGAGCACGGGCGACTCCACCAAGCACTTCTCTGTCAGAAGTCGCGACTCTTACCTCTTTTTCCCCAGAGTTCCGGAGCTCGATTCCGTGGTCACCATCGTGTTTCGCTCTGTCCGCCATGGCTGCACGCGAGCTAAGCACACACTCGTCCCGCCCTGTGCAGGATACTGAGCAAGGTAACGTCCAGTTCACGGTTGTGGTAGAAGTCAATAACGGAGCAGCCTTTGGATGGTATTTTTCTAACTCGTGAACTTTCGGTGGTATTTTTCTAAAGACTGGATCTTTTAATGGTATGGATCTAATTCTCCACTAATTTTCCCCTTCACGCCTCGTTGCCTTGCTGGGTGAGAACTGGAAGAAAGAAAGGGACTAGTGCGAGCTGGACTTTTGACGTTCACTGGTTGCAGTCCGTTGGATTAAAATGGACGATGGATGCTGGGGCTCAGGGCACGCCGTGACCCACCTCTAGCAGGGCACGGGATCTCAGAGATCCCATGCCCCGCGTGAGGCAGTGCACAGCGTGACCTGAGGCACTCCATCCACCGTCCATCCAAATCCAACGGACTACAACTAGTCAACGACTTTTGGCACTGGTTTTGCTCGTTTGCTTCATTGTTCTCACGTGCGAGACGCAACAGATGGCGGGAAACAGAGGCTTGCACAGAGACTTCGCGGGCGGGAACTGCAGGGGACTGCGCCGCCGTCGGGAAGGGCGCCATGGGATCTCCGGCGGCGGCCACCGGATAAACGGCGCCGATAATTTCGTCCGTCCCCACGGCCTTCTCATCCCGCCTCGCTCCGACGAGCTCCTCGTCCCCGCCGTGAAGATCTCCGACGAGCCCGATCTCAGCTCCGTCGACCGCGTCCGCACTCTTGCGCCCTCTCCTCGACCGCGGTTCTCCCCTGTGACCACCCAGCAACGAGCAGGTTAGTCCTCTGTAGAAATGTCCTTTGTATGTGTATACTTCAGAACTGAAAATTGTGCTTAATTGTTAGTTCATAACTGAAAATTTGAGGCATGTATTGTGCTGGAGTTTTTCAGTTCAATCCTACGAATTGTACTGAAAGAATTACCTTTATATATCTGATTGTGTGTTTCTTTAGCCTATATTGCCTCCATGTCATGAATTAATGTGAGGATTGATTGATGTGTTTCCTGTCTTATTTTACAGAATTCCTCCTGATTAGTGTGCTATGCAATTGTAAGTGTTGTGCATTTGCAAGTGTCCTGCAATGGAGGAAATTGACAAGGGGATGCCTCAAATTGGCATGAGGTTTAGAAACCCGGATGAAGCTTGGCTATTTTGGGTTGCATATGGAGGCCGCGTTGGGTTTGATGTGAGGAAGAGAAACAAACATGTAAGCAAGACGGATGGTCAAGTGACTTCATGCAGATTTGTTTGTTCCAATGAGGGTATAAGAAAGAAAGGGATAACAATGGATCATGAGCCAAAGCGTGTTAGAGCTGAAACAAGAACAAGTTGCAAAACTATCATGATTATATCATTGGATCGAGTGGCAATGAATTACGAAGTCACAGATGTTGTGTTGGAACATAATCATTACCTTCAATTGCCACAAACATGTCACTTGATGGCATCACAAAGGAAGATTTCTGAAGTACAAGCTTTTGAAATAGAAGCTGCCGAGGATTCTGGAATTATGCCCAAAGCTGCACATGAGCTTGCCTGTCGTCGAGTTAATGGCCCATTTAATCTCGGCTACACTTGTCGTGATCAAAAGAATTATTTGCGAAGCAAGCGGCAAAGAGAGTTGGCTTTCGGTCAAGCTGGTAGTATGTTGAAGTATTTTCATGACAAAATGATTGAGAACCCATCTTTCCAATATTCTTTGCAGCTGGATTGTGAGGAAGATATAGCCAACATATTCTGGGCTGATGCTAAAATGGTTCTTGATTATGCACACTTTGGTGATGTTGTCACATTTGATACAACATTTGGCACAAACAAAGAATATAGGCCATTTGGTGTTTTTCTTGGACTCAATCAGTTTAGAGAAACCACCATTTTTGGTGCAGCCTTGCTATTTGATGAAACATCTGACTCATTTAAATGGCTTTTTGAGACTTTTCTAGCTGCACATAATGGGAGGCAACCTAGAACTATTTATACGGATCAAGATGCGGCAATGGGGAAAGCTATAAAGGAAGTCTTCACGGAATCATATCATGGATTGTGCACCTTTCATATAATGCAAAATGCTGTTAAACATTTATGTCCATTGAAGGGTGAAGAAAAAATGAAGAGGAGGGTGAAGGCAGCGGTGAAGATGAAGAGGAAGAGTCTCATGTTATCACAGATTTTGGTGAATGCATGTATGGCTTTGAGGACAAAGTAGAGTTTGAAGAGGCATTTGACAATATGAGAAGTAAAGTGCACAAGCAAACTTGGTTAGATAGTATCTACAAGTTGAAAGAAAAATGGGCTGAATGTTATATGAGAGATGTGTTCAGTTTGGGAGTGAGAAGTACACAACTTAGTGAGAGCTTCAACAATTCATTGAAAAACCATTTGAAATCAGATTTTCATATTGTTCGGTTCTTGATGCATTTTGAGAGGACGGTGGAGGTAAAAAGAACAAAGGAATTGCAATCTGAATTTGAACAAAGGAAGAAGTTGCCAAGAATCATGATGCACACACCTATGTTGGTGGTAGCAAGCAAAGAATACACTCCAATTATCTTTGAATCTTTTCAAAGTGAATATGAGAGATCCATGGCTGCATGCGCTAGAGTGTTGGATGGAAATAACAAATTTGGGGTTGCCATTGGGAGTTTGCATGGTGATTTAGAATTTGAGGAGGAGCGCATAGTGATTGGTGATCCTTTGACCAAAACGGCTTCATGTAGTTGTGGAATGTTCAATAGGACAGGAATATTGTGTGGACATGGTCTCAAAGTTCTCGACTTGATGAATATAAAGACATTACCAACACATTATGTCTTAAAGAGATGGACTAGAGAAGCACGCAATGGAAGCATACAAGATAGACATGGAAGGAATGTGGTAGAGAATCCAAAGTTTGAAGCCCAATTTTGGTACAGGGGTGTGTCTCACAAGTTTCACACTATGGCAGCTAAAGTAGCCAACTCTCCAGAGTGTCGTTTGATTTTAGAAGATGCACTTGATTGTGTTAGCCCACAACTAGATGAGAAACTCAATGCAACCATGAATGCTACGAACAAGCCATGTGATGACCAAGAAAATGTTGACCCAAATGTGCAACTAACTAGTGAGTTTCTTGCCGCAAAGTTCAAGAAAAAAGAGGTTCAATCAAAAAAATTAGGAGAAAGAGAGGTTGGCTTGATAAGTTACTCAAGGGGCGCAAACTAACTAAAAAAAAGCAGCAAAGGTATGTTCCCATCTATACATGATATATTGTTACCACTCATTCCTAGACTAAATACTCGAATTTTCATGGCAGCAACAAAAGAAAAATGATGGTGCACAACCTCAAGTAAGAGTGGAGAAGGATGATGGTGTACAGCCTCAAGCAAATGTGGAGGTTCAAGAGAGCAACACGGTCATCAGTTACACACAACTGTTGATGGCTCCCCCTGGTGGTGTTTATGATGAAGATATGTTCTAACATGTACAGCTTGTTAGATAGTATTTTGGACATTTTGACTAGTATTTTGGACAAAGATGACTATAGTATTTTGGATTTTGGGGACTGACTATAGTCTTTCGTGGCCTAAGTGTACAAGTAGATTGGCCTAATTTATGTACTTCAAGGATTATGTAAGAACAGATTGTTGTTGCCAAATTTGAGTTACTAATGCTCAAAGTTTGTATAAACAAAACCAATCTGTAGAGTAGTTTGAGCTGTTCGTATGTTAAGAATGTCCCAGAATTATTTTTGTAAGCTATGTGTGACAATGTGCTACAACTATGTGTGAAAATGTGGCAGAACTAGGTTGTGCAAAAAGAATCAGAACTATGTACTGCTAGATCAGTCAAAACTATGTGTCTCACTCACTGCCGGTTCATATTGTTTCTATTTATTTATTTCCCTGTCAATTTTCAACAAACTGAAGCCAAAATGCAGGCAAAGTGCTGCCAAAATTCAGTATGACTATTCAGATAAAATTGAGTACCATTCTGGTGCCAAATTGCTGCCCAGATTCAACCAAATAAACTGAAGATATTCAGATACATTTGAGTCAGGATTTCCATCACAATTCATTACATTCAAAGACTTGTGCACTACCAGATCAGTTGCTACACTACAAGATCAGGTGCTACACATAACGATGCCACAGTACATTGCAAATGCTACATAAACTATCCAAATTGCAGCCAACATCAGATTGCTGCTTCAGGTTTTCTTGTCTTGCTTCCATCTTCACTGTCACTGCGCTTCTCCGGAACCTGAAGCCGACGGCGGCGCCCATCATCGGCCTCTCCGGGAAGCTGGGTCAGGGCGGGGGGCGGAGGAACCACCACAACCCCCCCCCCCCCGCGATGTTCCCCAAGAAGGCCAAGACCGGCGGCGGCGGGCGCAACCCGAGGCCCGCGGTTCCGGAGGACGAGCCCAGCTCCCCCAAGGTTTCTTGCATCGGGAAGGTGCTCTCCGAGCGCGAGAGGGCGCGCCGCCGGCCGCGCCCACCGCCGTCGGAGAAGGCGCAGTGGCCTCCCGTCGGCTGCTGCCCTGGGTTCGGGTTCTTGATGCGCCGCAGCCGCTCGCGGAAGGGCGCCGTGGAGAGCGTCGACTGGTCCCCGCCTCCCCCGCCCCCCGCGGCGAGACGGAGGGAGGCGAAGGCGTTCGAGGCGGAGGAGGCCGACCCAGCGCCGGCGCCCGGGCTGGCAGGGGTGATGCGGTTCGCATCGGGGAGGCGGGCGCCGGATTGGGCGGCCGAGTTCGATGAAGCAAACGAGCAAAACCAGTGCCAAAAGTCGTTGACTAGTTGTAGTCCGTTGGATTTGGATGGACGGTGGATGGAGTGCCTCAGGTCACGCTGTGCCCTGCCTCACGCGGGGCATGGGATCTCAGTCCAACTAGATGGCACCACCACGAAACTCGCCGGCGGTCGGTCGGACGAGCTCCGTTAAAACTTGTTGGCGGGCTGTGAATGTCGAAAGGAAATAAGCGCGAGGCCCAGTGGATTGTGTGATATTGCTTTTTTTTGTATGCTCTTCTATTTACAATGAGATCCATCATCAATTGTAAATGAATTTCTAGATCCAACGTTTTAAGTTTTTTTTAATGGAAATCGAAACTCGCCAAATGATGCACATATTTTTTTGACATGCTTATTGAACGGCGTGCCATGATCGGTGTGCACCGACCTTATACTACGCACATCATTTAAATTTGGAGGCCTCACCAAAGCCTTCGATTGGTAAGCCGGGAGCACAAACCAGTCTAGCTTACCGTTATAGCGCACCATATTCCCATGCTCCACAAAGCAGTCACCATCGTCTTCCGCCAAACCATTTTTAGGAGGGATCAACGCAATAACCTTGTTAGGTATACCGTCAACGCCGCCACGACGCCACACAACGGCACCCTGCTGCGCGCGTCCATCACCCCTCTTCCATCGCCGAGACCCCACAACGCATGCCGTCGCAACTCATTGTTGTCGATGCTAAAAATGGCACGTTGCTCCACCTCCAGAGCCCTCCAGCGCCTACTCCAAAACAATGTCCACAAGAGGGAGAACGTCGCGGCGCGTCTTCCTTGCATGCTTAGTACACATATGCACATACCTCATGTGGGTCCTCGAGAAAAAGTATCGGGCCAAACATGGTCTGAAACACCAGCAACACCGCGATACCTATGTAGTTGGTCATGACCTCCAAGAGCAGGAATGGGGGTTGCCACCTACACCTACTCATCGCGACGTGCTGGAGCACCAACCGCCGTTAAGGCGCTGCGAGGAAGGACGGTTGCCACGGCCGAAGGAGGCCCACCAGATCATCTCGATGTCGTGGTTGGGACTCGACCGCACAAGGAAAAAACCAGGCACCCGCATGAGACTCCGACGCGGCCACACCCTAGAGACATGACAGGAGAAGGCCCCGACTCCTTCATCAGCCGCACCCTAGAGACGCGACAGAAGAAGGCCCCGCCTCCTTCATCCCCGCTCGGGCTTTCCCCAGCGGCACTCTGGCGGCGGCGAGGAAATTAGAGGCAGTGGCGGCTAGGGTACGGTTAGGAGTCGCATGGGTTTCGTTACTACCACTCTACTATCAGGTGCCATATGCTGCTGTGTGAAAGTTTGTTGATGCATAAACTTCTATAATTCGAAACTACAGCTAGTACAAATTTTTCTATAAGATGGACTAGTGCTACTTTAGTTGGTTTGTTATTGCGGATGTATCGCCCCAGAAAATTTGTACTACCTGTAGTTTCGACTTTCGACTACAGCCCTGGCAGTTCAGATGTGAAATTGAAGTGCAGATATCAGCAAGTGCAGCACATTGTTGTTTCAGGGTGGGTATTCAGAACATAGAACAGATAGACATTCGTGTGTCACTTCTTCAAACATCCAGATATTGGCACAGGACACAAAATAACGGATCGCCACATCGAAAAGAAAGAAACGCTGAGAGAGCACTAATCAGTTCAACAGCCCGGATATGTTCAGCCTCAACCAAAAGTGTACGTAGTAGGAATTGCATGATGATACTACCAGATGGGTAGCCTAAAGTCGCTCTTGAGTTCATAAGTTGCATATGCATAACGTGACCGTACACCATCCCTGAGTGAATCGGCATGAAATGCCAGGCAGAAGCTATGGAAACACTGTCGCAGCATATATGTAATGCCTTGCATTTCTGAATAGTGCACATCCACAGACAACCCAAATATTCTCAACCTTACTTGGGACTGAATCCTGTACATAAATGGAAAAACAACATGAGTCTGGTGTGGCTAAAGAACTAAAACGTTCTCTGTTACTTGAAAATAAAACATGAAGATACTGGAACAGAGTTCGGTAAACACGAAGGAGATCCACTTTACAAGGCGCAACTTTTCTTAACACGAATTTGAGCAAAATAATTTGATTTAGAACTGTTTCTAGCTGACAATCTAGCAAGAAAACATCTAGCTAAACTGCTCCACACGAGGATGCAAACAAATGTCATAAGCAATTTCATGTCACAGAAAATGAGAAATAAGCAATTATGGCACGCACTGCTAGACATGTTATGCACACACTTCTACTTTTGAAGAAAAAATTACGTAAATTCTGAATAATTCTCCCAGGAACAAAGTGAGGAATCACAAACAAAACAATGGCGAATATTTTAAGCCCACAAGGGCAAGGAGACGCTCATTTCTAACAAGCCTACTAAAACTGTTAGCACCAATTATTTGACAATACCATGAGTCAAATAACTGTATTACTCGGCAGATTTGAGTTATTGTTCAGAGCTAATCAACATGTGAAGAAACTGTATCTCTACCCTGAACTAATCAACAGATATTTGGGCTAGTGCCCACAAGATTAGAACTAATCAGCAAGTCAAACCTCCTTTGCCAACAAAATGGGTTATACTGGTTTTCCTTTTGGCACCTCATGAGCACTAGCCTGGTCCAGAATTTTCATGACTCAAACAGTTTGGCATCCCTACAAACTGTCCTTCCGACATAATTCAGGAGTTTCTTATCCACAGTTGCCCACAAATTTGAGAATATAGAGAGCATCAAAAGTGTCATTAGTTATCTTACCAATGTTAAATCCACGCAGAAACTTCAACACTTCGAGAATTCTCTCATCAACCTCATTACACTTGACTTCAACTATTTTAAGGTGCTCCGATATTGCAGATGGTCTCTCCATTGTCTCGCAGCTGCCTTTCATTTCCACTTTATGATTTGGTCCCTACGGTAAGAAAAACTATTAAAACAAGATGGGTTATTGATAATTACTTTAACAGTGCAACAATTGTCCAATCATACCTTGGAGAAAAGTTCAAGGGTGAGCTTTTCTAGGACTGGTGAGCTTTTTAGAATGCAAGCTAGGCGAGGGCAGCCAGAAGCCTCACACCAGTACTCGTTGAGTAATAAAGTCTTTAGGTTGATAAATATTGGGCGGTGTTCCAAATCTCTTGCGAAAATGATCTGAAAAAACATACATGCAAAAAGTAAACAAATCAAGTAATCCTTAGTGAGAACTGAGAATAAGGTGATGACCTAAGAAGCCCCAACTGATGGTGATGCATATGTATTCTGGGTATTGCCTACTATATCTGGCTATGATGTAGATAGTGCATCAGAAAAAAGGGACAACATATAGAAGTAAAGAGTAAAAACTTACATGCGGTAATTCAGATATCAGCTCCAGATGTCTGGCACTTGAGATACCACCCAGGAGCACAAGATTGTTGTAATCGTCACAATTCGTACATGCATTATCAGCTCCACAGAAAATACCAGAGTCAACATAATTGCAACAGATATCCGTGTAGTAAATTCCAAGATTCACACATGCCGTCTCTAGCAGCACCATGTTTTCAAAAAATGGTGTGGGACCCGAAAGGTCATCTAGTTTTAGGGAAACAAGGCTCGGAGCAGAAACATGGAGTCGGTGAATGTTGGAGATGCAACGAGTGATGGTCAAATGCTTGAGGGAGCTAGAAGATATCTCAGCAAGACAGATGTGGCACTCTTTCATCTTCAAATCCTCCAAGGCTGGGCAGCCAGCGAAATCAAGAAATGTGCCTACTAGGCCTACACCTAAAAGGTCTACTGTTCTGAGATGCGGAGAGGCAATATCCATGTCCTCTGGGTAGAAGTATTCACTGTGGTGGGTATGAATGGTGAGCGAACGAACTTTGCACATCAGGGCAGAATGTATCCAGGATTCCACGTAGGGCGTGTCATCTGGCCAGAATTCACCGAATTTGATCTCGACAGAGTGTAGATCGGTGTTCTGATCACGCAGGTTGAGAAGATTGTCCACGAAGTTCTGGAGGTCTCGGGCAGGCCCCGGGCCGTCAGGCTCGTCGCGGGCGACGAGGCGCAGGCCCACGGTGGACCTCCAGAGGTGGCGCCAGCGCCGGCCGAGCACGTACGTCTGCACGACTTCCTGCGCTGGGAGTAGGGAGAGGATGTCCTGAAGTAGGCAGTCAGGGAGGGCGCTGATGAGGTCGGGGCTGCGCATTTCTTCGAACACGTGGTGGGCATCATCGGCGCTGTAGTCTGGGAGGCCGCTGCGAGGCAAGAAAAGAAAAGATCAAACGACGCGATAACGGAGGGAAACGGATGGGAGGAAGCTTAGGATGCCTTGCGGCGGCGGCGCCGACTCACCTCATCTCGCCGTCGGCGACCCACTCGCCACCACCACGAGAATCGGGGGATATGCTTTTCTGAAATTCGTCTGCGCTGCGAAGCAAAAGGCGATTAAACTAGATGGTGGAGAGAATCGGATGCATTAAGGCGGCGCCGCCTCACCTCAACTGGCCGCCGGCAAGCCACCGCCAGCACCTCCACCGCCACGAGAATCGGGGGATTTCCTTTTCAGAAATTCACCGGCGGTGGGTCGGCCGTCAAAGAGAAGAATGAACTCTGTTTTGAAACTTGTTGGCGGTGACCGTAAAAAAGGCCGAGGCCACATTGACCAGGTTGGTCGGCCCATAATTCTGTGAGGAGAATGGACACGGGCACGGCTCATTTGTTTTTTCTATTTTTTCTCAAAAAGAAAAAAAATGTTTTTTCTAATCGCTCAACTTTCTTATTTTTCTAAGTCGATTATGCATGCGACAACAGTGTTTGCGCACTGTTACATTCTTGAAGGCGTCGCTACTTTTTCGTAGTCAGGATGTTGCATATGGTGGGTTTGTTTTGCTGCTGATCGTTGGTAGGGTTTTTGTTTTTTTTAGCTTTTCTTCTTTTGACCATTGCATCCTTAATGTCTCTTTTGACATTATGCAGTTGCAGAGCTGAATGTAACTGGTATCTTATCAATATTAATATATTCTCTTTATGAGTCTAACCGTCTGATTGAAAACTTAATTCTTCTAAGATTCTCCGCCTAAGTCGAATCGAACATCGTGGAGGGGATTCGGCTGATAGAGAGGAGTAAGCCATGAAAGGAAGTAGGATCGCTCCGCATCAGCAAGCCATTTTGCGCCCTTTTGGGAATCTATAAAAGTTTGCTAACTCTTAAATCTAACATGTAGGATAATTGTTTATTTAAAGAAGGGAGAATGAGGGAAGCAAGTGAAGTGACTCTTAAGATTCAGTACGAGACGGGCTAACACTTTGACCTTGTATCGACGTGTGTGTTTTCGTTGTTACCGGTTTTTCATGTCGAATAAAGTTAAGACATGACCTATTATCAAGTTTTATCGAATTCAGATGAGACAGAAAAATAGTCCTAGTACGCCCAATAGGTCTTACAACATCCCACATTTTATGAATGTTCACCTTCGGGTTCTTGGAAGCAGAAGTTTTTACACAACGGTAGACAACCGTAAAAGAAGACTAGGGGATTAGCGCGGGCTCCGCCGCGCCCGTGGGCTAACGTTTCGGATCATTCAACAATAATTCATTTTCCATCTATTTTTATTGTCAAAATGTGCACCAATTGAAAATGTGTAAACATGTTTTTTTTTTGCATATATGGTTAGCATTTTTTTTCTGGTTGTTTTGTCATATTTTTCATATTATTTGGGTATTTATAACATCAGTTCATTTTTCTGGTTTAATTTTTTTCCCTTAAAAAAATTCGAAAAAAAAAAAAAAAAACCTGACAGCGCGGGCCCACTGTGATGTCATGCTGACGTCACAGTGGGCAAACGTGGCCAGCAGCGCCCGCGGCGGCGCCGTGGATGCCGGCGACGCGCCGCCGCGTTCCAGGTCGCTCGCGTGGGCTTGGCAGACGCGCCTCGGCGCGGGGAGTCGAGAGGTGGCAGCGCCGCCTGTTTTGGGTCACCGGAGCGGCGCCGGTGGCCGCCGGACGCGGCGGAAAGCAGCGGCGCGGCGGCGTCGATTCCGGCCGCGGTGAGGCGTATCGGCGGCCGATTTTTGGCGGAGAGCTAGATCCGCCGACGGCGCATCCAACCGTGGTCGGGGATCCGGCCGAGAAGCGGCGGAGCGGCGGGGACGCGCGGCGGCGACGGCGACCGCGCGGTCGCGAGAGGGAAGAAGGGGAGCTCGCTGGCTTTTTTACAGGTTAGCCCTGACGTTGCGAGTAATTACATCAAAGTCCCCCGCTGTAGAAAAGCGTGGAATTCATGCGAATAGGGAAAAGTGAGAGGGGTTTTTTGAAAAATGGCGCGGCGACCGTGTGGGCGACCGGCTGACCGGCGGGTGACCGGGACACGTGTCGTACGTTGATTGGTCTAAAATCAGGATGAATAGTGAGCTGGTGGATTGGGGGCGACGTGGAGCAATCCTGGCCGTCCGTCGCGTCAATCGGACGGCCAGGATTAGGGGGCGACGTGGAAGCAGGAGGGCGCAGCGATTCTGCCCCCTTTTATATTACTAGATGAATGCCCGTGCGTTGCCACGGAAGTATAAATGCATTTGATTTACGATTATAGTTTACTTTAACGGCTTTCACCTCCTCTCTTCTAACCTCCGATACACGTGTAGAGATATGAACGGAAAAAGAGTTCCTGGTCTTGTCTCTAAGACTCCACAACATTATATCCAAAGTGACATATATGAATATTTAGTCATTCAACACATTTTAATTTTAGTGGTGCAAACCAAGTCACATGAAACAATGAATTCTATTTAAATCATACAACCAAATAACACTATAATAGACGGCATGAAATTCTTTGCTCGGTGAGATCCCGAGAACTCCAATGATTACAATAATCTAAAAGGGGCAGTAACTGCTTACTGAGTTGGGAAGTCTAAACAGATGATGAAACAGCCAAAGAAAGTTTCAAGGATTAGCAAAGGGAAACAAGTGAAAAAATAATCATTCTATATTATTCATATATCATATACTCTTAATTCTACCTACTCTCTGTAGTTTCTGATTGGCATGACTTCTTTTCTTGAAAAATAACTAATAACAGAAAAATGGTACAATGTCCATCTGATTGTCGCCCAAAAAAGAAGGCATCGGCCAGTAATATAAATATGATACATATAGTTACTCCTCCGCAGCACCCCATCAGTCCTCGCCGAGGTAGCCTCGCCATCGCGTCATACCATCGTCATATTTCAAGCCCTGCCCCCTGCAAAGGTTACATCCATGCAATTTGCGTGCCTTATGAACAGAAGAAAAGAGGGGAAATTGTCACCATGACACTGCCTATTTGTGCAATCTGACAAATCATGATCTAAATTATAATTTATTACATACATGAGACCATGTCACAACACACATGTTTTATTACAGAAATTAAGTGGACACTGCACATTAAGACTCCTGGTTAGTTGTCTCACCAAGGGGTTATGCAATGCAACATTGGTGCGAATAAGACAGAAATAATTGCTAGTTTAGTAGAAATCCTCGTCTTTAAAAGACACTGATACTGTATAGAAGATGCATATATTTCAGCAGGAACTGATGTTTCTATCATTCTAAATGTCATGTCATATTAGAATTGCTCCTCCAATATATATTTACACATGGGAAGAATGTGAGGTAACTTATTGAAACCAAGCACATGGCAGCAAACCATGCAGTTGCACACATAAAAATAATCAGGCCATGCATCTCCATCAGGCAATTAGGATTGGACATTAGACCACATCGGACAATACATGATTACATAACAGTAGGAAGCAATGTCAAAAAAAAAAAGTAGCAAGCAAGATGAGCAAAAGTATGTTTTTTATGCACAGCGATCTTCAGCATGCACGAATTTACTCACGTGGTATCATGTCTTTAAGTAATCTATTGCATCATCCTGTAATAATATATCCATCTGCGCAGTTTTTTCAAAATAAACTATAACCCAACAATATTCTGAAATTACATTGTACATATGAACATAAGAATGTATTCACCCAGAATTTTCATATTTGGTGTGTATATATATATAAGCAACGAAATTATCAATACCTAATTCCTTTATAAGCAATTTGGGCATACATTGAATAGATACATTCTCCTCGCCCTGGTGGCTCACCGGACGACAGGTGCTGAGTAGTCAAGTTCACTCGATCTTCCACGTGGACAACTTCAATAAGAAGTTAATTATCTACCTCGTCCTTTCTGTCTAGATGGCGGTGAGGGCTCTGAGTGTTCTCACCTCGCAATTGGGACATGAAGTGAGCACATGCGTACTGGGAGAGACGTGGCCAGAGAGGGGAGCATGGACGAGCAGCAGGACTCTAATAGGATCTTGAAGAAGAATCTACAATTGGAAAATATATAAACACACATCAACTTGGAGATCCTCTGTGACTATTCTCTTTGTACCCAACAAAATCTCAAAACATGCCAAACCCCTCCGAAATTTGAGATCGCTTTCAGATAAAGTGGTGTTCTTTGGTCCCAATGACATTTATGATTTATGCGTATCCTAATGGCATAGACTGGAGTGATGTTCTAAGGAAAATAAAATGAAGTCAAGCAAAGACATGTTGTCTATTCACCTTGCTGTTTTTGCGAGGCTATATTGAACTTATGGACATCATATTTCAATTTGGCACATGACACCTACTGTCTGCTGCCAGTTCAAAAACCAACTTATGAAGGATGCACTCAAATTTTATCAAGCAAGCAAGCAAATGATTACCTTACAAATTGGCAGTCAGATTGGACACAGTAACATATCATACATAACAAATAGGATCCATCATCCTTATACCAAAATTAGCTAATGGAATAACTTGTGGTGCTACCTCCAACGACAAATACAGAATGAACCGACTTTTCAGGCATTTAACCAAACACATGACATGCACTTCACTGTTGGAACGTACCTTGACAGTCCCTGGTTCTCAGAAAACCGCCACCGCTTCTGATTGAGCCTCCTACATGACCAGCGACCTAAACACATTGTCTCATGGGTGAGTGGGAAGAAGTAAGAGGCATTTTACTGAACTACTGTTTGCATTTTCTCCCATTATCATACTTCAAAACCTTAACCTTAACAACCTTAACAAAGCCTTTTGTCCCAAACAAGTTGGGGTAGGCTAGATATGAAACCCTTTCACGAGGACTTCTCAGGAGGTCACCCATCCTGGTACTACTCTCGCCCAAATGGGTTTCATACCGATAGGACTGGCTAGTTTTTACATTGGCTCGCCAAGCCTATCACAACCCTTAGATATGAAACCTTTCACGAGGACTTCCCAGGAGGTCACCCACCCTAATACTACTCTCGTGGGTTTCATATCCATGGGACTGGCTAGTTTTTACGTTGGCTTGCCAAGCCTATCACAACCCTCCTCCTTTACCCGGGCTTGGGACCGGCTATGCCTAGAAGACATAGGCGGAGTTCATTATCATACTTCAAAAGACATAAAGAATTGCCGTACCACCATATGCTTGTTTAAACGACCTAGAGGGATCCATATCATGTTTTCAGCAATATAAAAAAATGTGAGGAGTAAATAGAAGAGATCATAATGAATAGGGAGAATGCTTTCAAAACCTAAAAGAACAAACTATAGGTGCAAGCTACGAAATTGTTAGAGTCTCACACCTGTACAACCAAATATATTGTATGATGATATCAATGGCAAGAAATGCAAAAAAAATCCTAAAACCTCTGATAAGAGATAGTAGCATTACATCCGACAACACCTTATGTTAACCCTCAAAGAAAATATCTAGTGTATAATAAGGTCTAAATCATCATTTATTCCACAAACAGTATAGTAAGATGACCTCGGAAAAAAATGCAAGCTCTACAGCCATAGAGGATTGGAATGGGCTGGGACATGGAATTGATCTAGGGATGGGAGATACAACTTGCTCCGATGACAATGACCGCTGGTGCAGGTTCTCATTTGCGGTGTAAGAACAGTTGGCCTAGTATTGAGTTAAGTTTTGTGTTTACAGGAATATTCGTCATTCTGATGTAACCTAAGAAAACACAACACACCTCAAGTTTTGCACATGTGCATATTTGACTTCACCCATTCATCAAAACACCTACTCCAACTTCAAAACATTGCCTACAAATAATGGAAAGTAAATCAGTTAAAATGTTACCAAAGCATCGGGATGTGACTACATTCAAAGATACATGTCATTTCAGTTATTATCATTTCAATTCAGTCAATAGACACAATTACGATGATATGATCTGCACTCACATTTTGAGTTCTTTCCAATCAACCATGTTAGACTTGATCTCCTGTTCAGTCATGTATATGCAGGCGTGGTCGAGGGTCGTACGTGAGAATGCTCCGACCTATACTCTGTTTCTTCTAGCAATCTGTACAAGCAAATTCGTGAGGAAATTTGTACAGGGCTTCCAGCCGCAATCTTGCACGAGAGTCCATTATATGCAGGTGATGGCAGCGGTTCCCTTGTTGTGCCCTTGCGCCGGAGGCGGTGTCTCATTCCTACCTCAGGTGTTGGGAAGTGGTGATGCTGGGTCAAGGATCAGGGGCGGCGTCGGTCAGGTGCTAGTATAAACCGTCTGCTCCGAGATCTTCAGAAGACAAGCAATAGCTGCTCCACACTCATAAACATCTAGTTTCACGGAACAATGACATGATCTTGTTTAATAGTTGGCTAAAGGTTTCTGAACTAATTGCTTTTGCTTCTCTAAACTGTTGCATGTACGACACACAAATTCTGAAGATTGGACAAACTTTTTGGGACCTGTTCAACACATATCTTATAGAACACATATGCATCAGATAATCATGATAGGTAGCACACATCTGAAGCTAGATGTAATACACCCATGCCACTACCAGATCGTGGAAAAGATGCGCGCACAGGGATAAGCCGGAGCAAAAAAGACAGAGCGACATCTTTTTTTACCTTGGCAGATGCAGTGCAAAAGAGCATCTGGTGCAGACCCGCGGGTGCTCAGGGCAGCAGTGGCGGACGGCTCCAGGGCAGAGAGCCCACGCTCGGGGGCTGCGTGGTCTCGTCGGGCAGTACAGGTCGAGCCGCGGTAGTGGACGGCTCCAGGTGCTTTGGACGGCGTCGTCCCGTCGGGCAGTGCAGGTTGGGGCACGAGGGGCTTGGGGGCGGAGTTGCTGGCGGTGACGATGGCAGCGGATATACAGCTGCTGTAGATCCCTGCTCGTGGATAAGGTTTGGACTGCGGCTTGATTTCCATGTTCCTGACTGATGCCGTGGCAAACGTCGAGCCCCTAGAGGTGGTGGAAGCCGTCGTGACTGAGCGGGCGGCCGAAAGTAGAGAGTTTCGGGAGTGCCGTGGCTGGCGGCGGGAGCGGTGCTCCGTCGAGGTAAGGACGGGGAGCTCAGGGTCGGGAAGTGGCGGTATTCGACCGGAAGTAGGCGGGGATAGATATAGATGGCAGCTGGGAATTCCGGGGCACGCGGGCGGCGGATAATTCGTCCGGCGACGGCAGACGGGCAAGATTTGGCCGGCAGCAGGGAGCGCTAGCCGCCACGCGAGAAGCGAGGAGGCCGCTTGGGAGGAGGATGGGTATGCCGTACAGGCGTAGGTACAGGTCCTTCTTCCCGCGCGGCAACATCTCTCCGTCGGGGAGCGGCGGGGCGCCGCCGGGATCCATGCGATGCAGTGGGAGGACCAGAGGAGATAGGTTTGGGCACTGCGGGAGGAACCGTTGTTTCGCTGGACAGAGAAAAAAGGACTGCGGGTTGCTATGAGAAATTCTGAGGGGTAAAATGAAAAATGTCCGGCAGAAAATGGGAGGACGCACCAACGTACGAACTCCCATTTAATAGTAAAGATATATATAGTAGGATATAGGATGAATGAGAGACCCACTATTCACATCATGAGTGAACTGTTGGTGCTTTTTCTTTGAAGAAAACTGATTTATCACGTTTGAAGGAGGAGGTTCACTTAATTCGATTGGGATGAGAAACCGAACTGAATCAGATCATTTTCAAATTCAGTTTTCCAGAGAATTCATCACAGAAACATAATACAATTTGGAATCTGGCTCCGACAGCTTCAACAAGAAGAAGAAAGGCGAACGAAACTCCGACTCAAACTCCTCTGCAAGCAACCGGAATAAGTTAGCGGCGGCCGGAAGCGGAAAAGGAAGCAGATTTGTCGGCGCGCCGCCCCCTTGTCGCCGGCGACCTCGCTCGCCCACCGACCTCGATCTACGCGCCGGCGGCAATGGCGGCGTTCGCGCGCGACGACGGCGTGGAGGCGTGGCGGGTCTGGGGCGGCACCGTGCCGCTCCAGGTCCACCTCCACGACGCCGACGTCACCGCGCTGCCCCCGCCCCCGCCCTTCCTGGTAACGTCCCCGCCCGCCCTCGATCTCTCGATCCACGGCGCCGTCCGGAATCCCTCCAAATCTAGGAGTAGCTGATGATAGATACCGATGGCACGATTGTCGAACTCTAGGGAATTTTTCAGGGTCGCGGTTGCTAGTAGACTTGCGTCTGGCTACTGTCTGAGGATTAGCAGATTCGTAGACCCTCGTGAGGGATTTCTGTGCTTCGGCTGCTTGTCCAAAATAAAATTATAAGAGAAACCCTGACCGAAATTTAGGATGGGATTATGTATTTAGTAAGGTATATGAGTTATGGCATGGATATAGGCGATGAAGTTGATTCTGCTCACCCTCAAGTGCAACAACATACAAGCTATACCTATGTGCATCATGTATGCTACATTGACTGCTTATTTATTTTGTTGTTTCTATGAAAGGGCGTATCTTCCTATTCCTGGGAGTATTCTCTCTAGCTTTAATAGTTGGACTATTATTTGCAATACTTCATTATCTCGTCTCTGGGTTCAGTTATTGAGCTTTGCTTTTCCTTGAACAGACTTTAGGGCCAAGGATTGGGTACTTGCCTCTTTTGGTGCCCATGATAAAGGCTCATTTCAGCAGCTCACTCCCGCCAGGCGTTGATACTGTTTGGTTTGAATACAAAGGGCTGCTGTTAAAATGGTAACACATGCTATCTCCTACCAATTTTAATGAATCTTGAGAATCAATTGTTACTGCTCCCACTTTTAATTGCTGACTGCCCTTTTTATCCTTGCATTGCTAGGTATATGCCCATTGGAGTTCTTTTCGACCTTCTCTGTGCAGATCCAGAAAGGCCCTGGAATCTAATAGTAAGCCTATAATCTTGTGTATTTGTTGCCAATCTGTTGGGTTGCTGGAAATACTGTTAGATGTTTTCTGTAAAATATGCCTCTTTTGGAAGGATCTAGTCAATTAAGTTAGCAATTCAGCTCAGTCAACAACCAATCGTATCTCTGCAAAAAGAAAAGTATATGTTTGCTATGAACATTGAAGCCTTTGCTTGATCGCAATTAACCATGCATCAGTGCATGAAGGGAGCCTTAATCGAGTAAAAACCTGGCTTATAATGTCTAAAAGGGTATATACTCTTTTATTTTATTTCTTAGAAAAGTGTGTTTCTAGTAACATGATAGCCCTGTGTGGTTTTCTCTGCTACTTGTTCCAGCTATCCTCTTTATCAACAAACTTTTGCATAAGGCTGACGCTGGATTTGTAGCATTCTTGTGATCAACCATGTATATTTTGTGTAAATAATTCAGTTTGTTGGAAATGTTATTGGAGATCTGAAAATCTTTTCCTATGTGGTTTTCTCTGTTGATGTTCCAGTTGTTTGTTGTACCCACGGTACTTATCCATAAAGTTGTAGGTTCATTTTAGGGGGTATCCTGCAGAAATATTGTCACCATGTGAAGGTGAAGATAGTATAAAGTGGAGCTACAACAATTCCCTGAAAGAGGTTTGTCTTGAGAACTAGTGTTACCCAATCCCTTCTTTCCATCTCAACATTAGTGTAATCTCTTGCCTTGTGCAGGCTGCCTTCATCATTACCGGGAACAGCAAGAATGTGATGAATATGTCCCAGGCTGATCAAGTTGCTCTGTGGGAGTCAGTGAAGAAAGGTATGGTATCCAGAATTATATAGTAGCCATGGTTGCTGATAAATTGGGGCATCAGATGTTCTAATTAACAGTGGTCGATGATATTCGATACGTGAAATTTCTTTGCTCTGACTACTAACGTGTTATTCAGGTGACTTGGATGGTTATACTAATATCTCCACCAGAATTAAGCTTGGACCTTTTGAAGAGGATTGGTTAGTACGAACTTCCTCAGTAGAGCGCCAACAAGGTTCTGATGAGCCTGAATCTCCTGGATCTGCCAAACCATGTATGCTCTTGTGCATCAAATTATATACATCTGTTATTAGAACATGTCCACACCGGTACTTTATCATATTATAGTTACTTGATGCCTGATTTTCACATTTATGAAGCCTCACATACACTTCCACGTTATACGGTTCTCGATTTATGTCAAATTATGAAAGCTCTATCTGCTCTGATAGCTCTTATCAATTACTACTTGGTTAGGCAGGGTCCCTGTTCGAATATACGTGCGCAGAGTTCAAGAAGACCTTGAGTATTTAGAAGATGCAATAGATGTCCATGACTGGGAAAGCATATCCTATATAAATCGGCCATTCGAGATCCGGAAGGATGGAGGTATGTAGCTCTGTCATGAACATTTGCTATCGTTGGATGTGAATACGACAAAGTGATACTTTACTTGCTGTTAATGGGTGGTGTGCATACTATTATTTTTATGCTTTAAAGGTGTTTTTCTGGCTCTAAAAATTGTAAATTACAATTTGTAGTAGTGCTATGCTCTAGTTTGGTTTAATCTCTTCTAACATCCCTGGAAAGTGGTATAGGGAGTTAGGGACACTCTCTGCTTTGCAAAATCGTTCTGAGCAGGCTAGATAAAGGGCGTGAATGAGAATTTTGTGTGTGGCTATAATCTCCCTGAAACAGTGCAAACTACACTTTGCAATAATATTATGCTATATTTCTTAAATATTCTTGGCCCTTCACATCCTGTGTTTCATGGTATTCTATGGCGCGGCGATAACAGTTTGTTTCCTTCACTTGCGCTCTGTTTTGCAGGCAAAAGCTACATCAACCTGGAACATGCTCTGGAAACACTGCTACCAGAGTTCTTTGGCTCGAAGCCCGTAGGCAGAGCCGCTGACACTCAACCCGCGGAGACACCAAACTCCCCACCTGACGATCCAGACTCCACTCCAAGAGCTCCTTGTGACGGAGACCTAGCTCAGGCTGCTGCGGCTAAGAATGCCGCCAAGGTGAAGCTGGTGAGGGTGCAAGGCATCGATCTCAGAGGGAGATGGACATTCCATTCCTCTGGGTGGCCAACAACCTCAAGAACCCTGAATGCTACCTCCATGTCTGCGTTTACGTCGAAAGCGCGGGAGTCTGATGACAGAGCAACCGTAGATGAAAGGTTAGAGTTACCATAGGCGTGCCTCTCCCGGACCAGGGAATCGACTGCTGGGCCTGTTCTCTGGTTAAACTCTTAGTCCTAGTTGTTATTCTTTTGTTTGTACAGATGGTAAAATTCTTGTCATTTCCGTGTTTCGAGGTAAGGATCAGTGCCCCGTTTGGATAGGGTTATGAATATGGAAGGATGCTTGTTTTGCAAGGAAAGATATTTCGAATCATCATAATGTTGTGTACTACTTTGGTTATATCATACTATCTCTAGGAAACCAAGTGCGTCAGCCGTCAGTCTGAAAGGAAAATAGGAAAAGGATAGACATTACCGGCCGATCGTACGCTTAGGATTTTAGCTCCCCAAATATCTCGAAGAAAATGTCAGATCAGGAAAAGCTTTTGGACCTCGGATCGATGTACCTCGTGTTCTTCTAGGAGCCTATCCGACACACAACTGCCGTTGTGTTTCCATTCACCTCTATCGGAGAGAATGAATAGTGTCATTGGTGTCAAAACAAGCTAAAAGCAAAAAAGGAAAACAGTATTCAAGCAAGATTTTTTTTCCTAAATACTCTTTACGAATATTTCTGAAAATTTAGTGTTGCGAACACTCACACTCTTTGGTAATTTTAGAAAACATAAAATTTATTTTTCCTAATGGTAGCAGGGGGAGGACCAAAAAAGGTGAAGGTGGTAACATTAGATATCTCTCCGATGGTCGGAGGTGAATGAGATCACAATGGATGTAATTAAATATACACATCTTGGAAAAAATTTCGTATAATTTTCCAACATTTTACTCAACATAATTCAAAAATAAACTTCATAGTTTTTACATTTTTTTTAGCAGATCATAGTTTTTACATGAATGGATTTTTAAAAGAAAAAAAAGAGTGGGCCATGGGCCCATCCTCCTCGTGGACTTATCATGGGCCGACCTTCCTCGCGCTACTTCCCTTTGACGGTCACAGCCCGCCAACAAGTTTCAGAACGGAGCTCATTCTCCTTTTCACGTCCGACCCACCGCCGGCGGCCAGTTGAGGTGAGGCGGCGCCGCCGCAAGGCATCTGACTATACCTCCCATCCGATTCTCTCCACTGTCTTCTTTAATCTTTTTTTTTTTTAGATACAGCACTGTAGGGCCAAGGCCCCACAGTATTTTATTGAAACTTAAACCACCACCACCCCACCAGAGTATTTACACCAGTTACAAAGAAGGTTAGATGAAGAATGTACAGAAATCTAGACTAGAGTGTCAATCCATCTTGACAAAGCTTGAACATGTTTAGACTTCACCCTATGCACATGCAAGGTGATCTCATTCACAAAGCCTCTCTTCCAAGACCTAAACGTGGGCAAGATTTGCTGGAAAATGGCTGCATTTCGTTGTTTCCAAATGTGCCAGCATGCTATAATTACCACTTCTGCAAAAAACGGTTGACTGAACCGCTGTCGAGCACGTTTGAACACCATCTCGAAGGAGTATCCATCTTCCCATTCAATCTGAAGATAATTCCAGACCCGTATGCTGAAGTTACAATGGAAGAATAAGTGAAGCCAGTCTTCGGTCACCTGAGTGGGGCACATAACGCAGTGAAAAACATCTGTTACATTCCAATGTCTTCTTCTTAGCATGTCCCGTGTGTTTAGTCTGTCACTGACCATAAGCCAAGCAAAAACTTTAATCCGTAGCATTACTTTACTTTCCCAAATCCAATCAAACACCTTGCTGGCCTGCTGATCCCGGAAGCAATGGTGGTAATATCTCTTGGATGTGTACTTTCCATCCTTCCAAATTGTTTTCCAAGCATCAGGGACATTAGGGTCTCGGTGAACCTGATCCAACATCAATAGCAGGTTGTTGTATTCTTCATAGGCTTGCTGTGACAGCGGCAGTGCAAATAGTTGAGAAGGATCATGTGCTGAGATCATCTCATTTACCGAAATACTAGCATCCAAAGCAAACGAAAATAGTCTTGGAAAGGTTTGTTGAAGAAGCTGACCATGCCAGTTATTCGACCAAAACATTACTGTATCTCCAGCTCCCACTTCAACGGTGCAAAATTCCTGGTATATCGGAGCAAGTTTCATGATGTCCCTCCACCAAAACGAACCACAGAGAGTAGAGCTTTGAGGCACCCCATCAGGATAGTGTCGCCAGACCAGGTTCACCCAAGAAAGGTCAGCTTTGTTGAAAAATTTATCGAGGTGTTTCATCAACAGTCCTTGATTCTGTTTTTGAAAATCAACTATGCCCAAACCCCCAGATTTCTTGGGTTTACAGATCATTTCTAACGAGGCCAGAGATTGCTTCTTCGAGTCCGGATTGTTTCCACGCCATAGACATTGCCTAATTATCCTGTAGATTTGCTTAATGATACCCGGTGGAATTTCCAGAGAGCAGAGAAAATAGATCGACATTGAGGAGAGACATGAGCCAATAAGCTGTAAACGTCCTCCATAAGCAAGGAAAGAAGAGCTGGCCGTAAGCTGCCTTTCCATTCTAGTTACAAGAGGCATCAGATCGATCATACGCGGCCGAGTAGTTCCCATGGGCAGACCCAAATAGGTAAATGGAAAAGACCCCACTGTGCATCCGAAACCAGCAGCCAAAGAAGCCACTTTTGCGTCTGAGATGTTAATTGGCAGCATACATGATTTATGAAAGTTGACTGCCAGCCCGGTGGATACACAAAACTCTTGCAATGCAGTTTTAAGGGTAGCTAGTTGGCCGGGGTCAGCCTCTAAAACCAGTAACGTGTCATCAGCCTACTGAACCACTGGGAAATCGAAAACGAAATCTCCCGATTCTCGTGGTGGTGGCGAGTGGCTCGCCGGCGGCCAGATGAGGTGAGGCGCCGCCGACGCAAGGCATCCGACCCTTGCTCCTAAACGATTCCCTCCACCATCGCGTCGTTTGATCTTTTCTTTCCTCGCTCCCTGACTACAGGGCCGATGACGCCCACAACGTGTTCGACGGAATGCGCGGCCCGGACCTCATCAGCGCCCTCCCTGACTGCATGCTTCAGCACATCCTCTCCCTGCTCCCAGCGCAAGACGCCGTGCAGACGTGCGTGCTCGGCCGGCGCTGGCTCCACCTCTGGCGGTCCACCGTGGGCCTGCGCCTCATCGCCCGTGACGAGCCCGAGGGCCTGCGCCTCGTCGCCCGTGACGAGCCCGACGGCCCAGGCCCTGCCCTAGGCCTCCGGAAGTTCGTGGACAATCTTCTCAAGCTGCGTGATCAGCGCACCGACCTACACTCTGTCGAGATCAAATTCGGTGAATTCTGGCCAGATGACGAGGCCTATGTGGAGTTATTGATACGTTCTGCTCTGGTGCGCAAAGTTCGTTCGCTCACCCTTCATACCCACTACAGCGAGTTCTTCTACCTGTGGAACACGCGTGTTGCCTCTCCGCATCTCAGAACAGTAGACCTTGTAGGTGTAGCCCTACGACGCAAAGTTCTTGATTTCCCTAGCTGCCCATCATTGGAGGATTTGAAGATTAAAGAGTGCAGCATCTCCCTTACTGAGATATCTTCTAGATCCCTGAAGCATTTGAGCATCACTGGTAGCGTCTTGCATAACCGACTTCGTGTTTCTGCTCCGGGCCTTGTTTCCCTGAAACTAGATGAACTTACGGGTCTTACACCATTGTTTGAAAACATGGTGCTGCTAGAGACGGCATGTGTGAATCTTGGAAGTGATCGCACGGATACCTGTTGCCATTATGTTGACTCTGGTATTCTCTGTGGAGCTGATAATAAATGTAAGAATTGTGACGGTTACAGCCATGTTGTGCTCCTGGGTGGTATCTCAAGTGCCAGACATCTGGAGCTGACATCTGAATTCCCAAATGTAAGCTGCTACTCTTAACTCCTTTATGTTATACCTTTTTTGTGATGCACTATCTACATCGTTGCTGGATATAGTAAAAAATAAACAGATTACATATGCATCGTGACCATTTGGGGGTTCTCAGATCAGCACCTCATTGTCACTAAGGAATACTTGATTTATTTAGTTTTTTGCATGTATGTTTCTTTCAGTTCATTTTCGCAAGAGATTTGGAGCACCGCCCTATGTTTAGCAATCTAAAGACTTTATTACTCAACGAGTACTGGTGTAAGGGTCCTGTCTGCCGTCGCCTAGCTTGCATTCTAAAAAGCTCACCAGTTTTAGAGAAGCTCACTCTTGAACTTTTCTCCAAGGTATGATTGGACAATTGCTGCCCTGTTAAGGTTATTAGGGATAACCCATCTTGGCTAAATATTTTTTCTTACCGTAGGGACCAAATCATAAAGTGGAAATGAAAGGAAGCTACAAGACAATGAAGGGACCATCTGCAATATCTGAGCACCTTAAAATAGTTGAAGTCAAGTGTAATGTGGTCGACGAGAGAATTCTAAAAGTGTTGAAGTTTCTGCATGGATTTAATATCCGTAAGCTAACTAATGACACTTTTGATGTTCTCTATATCCTGAAATTACCTTTCATATGTGTGAAAGCAAGCAAGCGTGGATAAGAAACTCCTGAATTATGTTGAACAGTTTGTAGTTATGAAAATTCTGGACCAGGCTGCTGTTCGTGATGTTGAAATAGGAAAACCAATACAACCTGTTTTGTTGGCGAAGGAGGTTTAACTTGACAGTGTTGCATAAACAGCAAGTGTAACTCAGCGTGTAGACTTTTTGATTAGTTCTAATCTTGTGGGCACTAGCACAAATGTCTGAATTGATTAGTCTAGAGTACAGATGCAGTATCTTCACATGTTAATTATCTCTGAACAATAACTCATCTGTCCATTAATACAGTTATTTGACTCAATGTAATTGGTGCTAATCAATAACATTTTCCTAGGCTCGTTAGATATGAGCATCTCATTCTCTTATGGCTAAATTATTCCGCTGGTTTGCTTGTGATTCCTCACTTAGTTCCTAGGAGAATTCTTCAGAGTTTACATAATGTTTTCTTCAAAAGTAGAAGTATGTGCATAACATGTCTAGTAGTGCATGTCATGATTGCTTATTACATTTTGTGTGACATGAATTTTTTTATGAATATTTTCTACATCCTCATTTGAGAGCAGTTTGGCTAGTGTCAGCTAGATATGGCCTTATCAAATAGGAACCAAGTTTTTCGCTTAAATTCATGTTATGATGTGCATGGTAAAGTAAATCTCGGTCATTACTTACCCAATTCTGTTCCACACTTCCAGTATCTTCATTTTTATTTCTAAGTAACTTAGCACCTCTTACTTTCTTCAGACACAACAGACTCATGATATATTTTTGTTTACGTACAGGATTCAGTTCCGAACAAGGGCGAGAAGATCTGGGTTAACGGTGGATCTTAACTATCGAGAGATGCTAGGTTGAAGCATATATGCTGTGACAGTGTTTCCATATCTTCTGCATGTGCATTTTG
Organism: Poa pratensis; assembly: GCA_947311845.1. NCBI lineage: Eukaryota > Viridiplantae > Streptophyta > Magnoliopsida > Poales > Poaceae > Poa > Poa pratensis. Next base: position 8,241,982 of record CAMZMU010000052.1, read on the forward strand.
TTCCGATTCACTCAATCCGCAGTATATGTTTATGAACTCTATATCGACTCTAGTCGGTAGTATCATGTTATTCCTTGTACACTCTTGGTTCAGCCTGAACTTATTCGGTCTCTTGAACTGATCAGTGCTCTCTAGGCATTTCTTTTTTGGCCGTGGCGTTACGATGTTATTTTGTTTCCTGTGCCAAGATCTGGATGTCTGGAGAAGTGAAACGAGAGCTGAGCTGCCTTTAAGTTTCACACTGTTTTTTTTTTCTAATGCATAATGGATTTCTTGTTCGATGCTTTTGATCTATCTGTTTTATATTATGAAAACCCACCTCTAAACCACAATGTGCTAAAATTTGCTCTTAAGTTTTGCATTTGAACTATTGACGGCTGCACCAAAAATAACAAACTAACTAAACTAGCACTGCATCAATGGTCCCGCCCCTAACGAGATGGACGATTCCAGATGAATATTTGCAGTTAAGTTTCCTAGCATTGCTTCTCAAATCAAGATTCCGAAGAGTCATCTTCTCCCTCCCTTGAATCATCTCATGCCTGCACACCTTCACACTCGGGTGAACATTTGGATCACGCTGTAAGCTCTGCATATGGGCACCTTTTGTTGCAGCTCTGCATATGGGCACCTTTTGTTGCGGACAAACATTTACAAGGGCATCAACGATCAAAGTTTGAGCTTAAGCACGCACATCGTCAACCTTTGCCCCGCTGGAAGTAGTGCGAGATCCATGGGGCCAAGACATCGATCCACCGCGTCAATGACACAATTGTTTAGACTCATTGTTTTGATATGTATCAAAGAACTAAGCACGTGTAGATTTACTGAAAAGACATAAAAAGACCCGACAAAGGGTTCAATCCAAAGCACAATGTGAAGTTATTCCGTGGGGCTTTAAGTGGGCATGTCGCAAATCTCCGCTTATCGTTGACACCATGGGACATGTCGATGCTTGCGATTTTTCGTCGTGCCGGAGGTAATGTCAAGACGGTTATAATTCAATGATATATGTTGGCGGTGCGGAGTCTTGAATGCAAAAGACATTTATTTCAAAGTATGTTGCGCGGACATTGCTTCAGGTTGGTTTCTGTCCCATGTGATTGTAATGATTAATGTTATGAGCTTTCGTAGTAGGCTGTATCATGTGGAGAAATTAGTTTGGTCGGTACCCTTTGAGTGTCGGGAATCGATATACACGGTGAAAACTCAAGGTATGGACTTAATTTGTTATACCAAGCAGTGGCATTTTTCTTGCTGAATGGAGTGTTCGGATCTTCTCCTTGATTAAAACCTACAATCTATGGGCGAAAATAACACTTGTGTGTTGTTTCCCTTTGGAGGCGTCGGTTTTGGAGAACCTTTTTCTGTAGTCATGTCTGTTGTATTGGCAATTTGGGACCGACTGTTCCGATCACTGTGACATGAAGGGGTCCTTTTTTATATCTTTTTTTTCTTCTTTTTGTTGTGTGCATCCACTATGTCCTGATCAATTTTTAACATTATGTTGGTGGAGTGGAGAGACCCGATGTAATTGGTTTCACCTTGCACTAAAATATGTCTAGATATATTTGGGGCAAAATTAGGTAGAACGTGTTATAACTGAGGGATTAATATATTCCTTTTTGTCAAAAATGTTTTTTCACGTGAATGGATTTTAGAAAAAGGAAAAAGAGTGAGCCACGATCCCATAGTCCTCATGGCCAGTGTGGCCTCGTGCTTTACTTCCTTTTGACAGTCACAGCCCGCCAGTAAGTTTCAAAGCTCCTTTGACCCTTTGACGTCCGACCGACCGCCGGCCCCCAGATTCTCGTGGCGGTGGCGAGTGGCTTGTCGGCGGCCAGTTGAGGTGAGGCGCCGCCGCCGCTAGGCATCCGATTCTCAACACCATCCAGCTTAATCGCCTTCTGCCGCCTCGCAGCGCAGACGAATTTCAGAAAAGGAAAATCCCACGATGAGGTGAGTGGCTCGCCGGCGGCCGGATGAGGTGAGGCGGCGCCGCCTCAAGGCATCTACTCTTCATCCCAAATGATTCCCTTCACCATCGCGCCGTTTGATCTTTTCTTGCCTTGCAGCGGCCTCCCAGACTACAGCGCCGATGACGCCCGCCACCTGTTCGACGGAATGCGCGGCCCGGACCTCATCAGCGCCCTCCCTGACTGCATGCTCCAGGACATCCTCTCCCTACTCCCAGCGCAGGAAGCCGTGCAGACGTGCGTGCTTGGCAGGCGCTGGCGTCACCTCTGGCGGTCCACCATGGGCCTGCGCCTCGTCGCTCCTGACGGAACTTCGTGGAAAATCTTCTCAAGTTGCGTGATCAGCACACCGATCTAAACTCTATCGAGATCAAATTCGGTGAATTCTTTCCAGATGACGAGCCCTTTGTGAGCCGCTGGATCCGTTCTGCTGTGATGTGCAAAGTTCGCTCGCTCACCATTCATGTCCACCACGGTGAATTCCTCTACCTGGGTGACACGCATCTTGCCTCTCCGCATCTCAGAACAGTAGACCTCGAAGGGGTAGGCCTGATAGGCACATTTCTTGATTTCGGTAGCTGCCCAGCATTGGAGGATTTGAAGATGAATGAGTGCGACATCAATGTTGTTGAGATATCTTCTAGCTCCCTGAAGCATTTGAGCATCACTAGTTGCATCACCAACTTCTATTACCGACTCCATGTTTCTGCTCCAGGCCTTGTTTCCCTGAAACTAGATGGCATTTCGGGTATTACACCATTTTTTGACAACATGGTGTTGCTAGAGACGGCATGTGTGGATCTTGGAAGTTACGGAACATATATATGTTGCAATTATGTTGACTCTGGTGTTTTCTGTGGAGCTGATAATGCATGTACAAATTGTCACGGTTACAACAATCTTGTGCTCTTGGGTGGTATCTCAAGTGCCAGACATCTGGAGCTGATATGTGAATCACGAAATGTAAGTTACTACCCTTGAATCCTTTATGTTATCCCTTTTGTGTGATGCACTATCTGCATTGTTGCCGGATAGAATACGCATTGAGCAAATTACATATGCATCGCCACCAGTTTGGGTTCTTAGATCATCAACTTATTCTCTTTAAGGAATGCTTGATTTGTTTACTTTTTGCATGCATGTTTATCAGTCCATTTTCGCAAGAGATTTGGAACACCACCCTATATTTAGCAACCTAAAGACTTTATTACTCAATGAGTACTGGTGTGAGGCTCCTGGCTCTCATCGCCTAGCTTGCATTCTGAAAAGCTCGCCAGTTTTAGAGAAGCTCACTCTTGAACTTTTCTCCAAGGTATGATTGGACAATTGCTGAACTGTTAAAATTATTGTTAATAGTCCATCTTGGTTAAATATTTTTCTTACCATAGGGACCAAATCATAACGTGGACATGAAAGGAAGCTACGTGAAAATGGAGGGACCATCTGCAATATCTGAGCACCTTAAAATAGTTGAAGTCAAGTTTAATGCAGCCGACGAGAGAATTCTCCAGGTTTTGAAGTTTCTGCATGCATTTAACATCCGTAAGCTAACTAATGACACTTTTGATGCTCTATATATTCTGAAATTAGCTTTCATGTGTGAACGAAAGCAAGTGTGGATAAGAAACTCCTGAATTATGTAGAACAGTATGTAGGGATACCAAACTGTTTGAGTCATGAAAATTCTGACCAGGCTGCTCTTCGTGAGGGTGCCAAAAGGGAAACCAATATAACCCGTTTTGTTGGGAAAGGAGGTTTAAACTTGACAAGCATAAACAGCAAGTGTAACTCAGCATGTAGACTTGATTAGTTCTAATCTTGTGGGCACTAGCACAAATGTCTGAATCAATTAGTTCAGAGTAGAGATAGTGTATCTTCACTTGTTGATTAGCTCTGAACAAACTCAAACCTGTCCAGTAATACAGTTATTCGGCTCATTGTATTGTCTAATAATTGGTGATAATTATCATTTATTATAGGCTCTTTACATATGAGCATATCCTTGCCTTTTTGTGCTAAATAATTCGGCATTGATTTGCTTGTGATTCCTCACTTCGTTCCTGGGAGAATTCAGAGTTTAAATAATGTTTTCTTTATAAGTAGAAGTGTGCACATAACATGTATAGCATTGCATGTCATGATTGCTTATTTCACATTTTCTGTGACATGAAATTGCTTATGACATTTTTCTGCATCCTCATTTGGGAGCAGTTTGTCTAGTGTCAGCTAGAAATGGCTGTATCAAATATAAATAAAGTTTTTGCTCAAATTCATGTTATGATGTCGTGCCTCAAAGTAAATGTCCGTCAGTAGTTACCCATTTCTGTTCCAGACTTCCAATATCATCATATTTATTTCCAGGTAACTGAGCACCTTTTAGTTTCTTTAGACACGCCAAACTCATGTGATCTTTTGATTTATGTTCAGGATTCAGTTCCAAGTAATGGTGAGACGATCTGGAGTGACGGAGGGTCTTCACTATCCAGAGATGCAGGGTTTAAGCATATACGCCGTGACGGTGTTTCCACATCTTCTGCATGTGCATTTTTGTTCCGATTCACTAGGACAAGGACAATCCGCTGTGTATGTAACTAATGAACTCTAGATCGACTCTAGTTGGTAGTACCATATAATTCCTGGTATACTCTTGGTTCAGGCTGAACTTATTCGGGATCGATTAATGCTCTCTAGGCATTTCTTTTTCGTCGGCGTGTAAATTGCTCTGTTACGATGTTATTTTGTCTATTGTGGCAAGATCTGGATGTCCGGAGAAGTGATGAAACAAAGGTGTTAGTTGAAACAAGCGTGTAAACCATGCTTTTCGATTAGATGCCATTAGTCTAACCCAGAAGCCATGTTGTGCTGTACTTGCTCAAATTTGCAGTTAAGTTTCACATCTGAACTTGCAAGTCCAAACTACAGGCAGTACAAATTTTCCTAGGCGAATACATCAGCAATAACAAACCAACTACACTAGAATTGCTTCTCAAATCAAGATAGTGAAGATTTATCTAGCCCCTCCCATACAAAAAGATAGAGTAATCTTAAATTAACAAAACAAAAATCTCAACAGTTTGATGTTGTGCAAATAAATATAGTAAGCCTAAATTATTAAGATGGAACAAGCTATATATATATATACTATATATAAAACCTCACCCCTTTAGCCCTCCCCACAGCAGCCCACGTCACCGGGTACTGTCCATGTGAACAGTACTCGCACTTCTACAGTGTTTCGTACTTGTAGCTTCAATTTATTCATATTTTCTCACCACACGAGCGCGGCGTGTCGCCGCGCTATTTTTCCTAGTATGATGATAAAGGTGCTTCAAGTACGAAAGCTTATCACAAATGTACACGAGTTCAGATAGAAGTAAGAGGGAGTTCAAGTACGGGAGTTCATCATATCCTGGTGTTAATGTCTCGTCAACTCAAGCAAAGTAAAAGCATATGATGAACTCCCATACAAAAAACACATGAACTCGTTGAACATACAAAATTAAAGACTACATTATTTCCAGTTCATGGCTGAAGCACCAATTGCTCCTGGAAGCACTCTCGATGAAGAGCCATTGGAGACAAGGTGTCACGCCCCGAAACCCGGCCCGGTAGAATGACAGCCGCCGCGCGTCTATAGACCCGAAAGTCTATACACGTGCAAGGCTAAAGAAGCAGGACTAAACCAGCACAGTGGATCTCAAGCAGCTCATTTAATAATTTTACAGGATTATTACATTTACAAGAATAACTAGATTCTCTAGTCGTTTCCCACCCACTGGTCCAGCCTACTCCTCGGATAACACCGTGTTCCGCTGCGAACTCTGATAACACACTCCTCGGATAACACCGTCTTCCGCTGTGAACTCTGATAACACAAAAAGATAGAGGAAGCAAGGATGAGTACGATAAATCATACTCAGCAAACAATTCATACACTTTCATATACTTTGTAAAATACACTAGGTTTTCGAAATATCAGTAAATCATTCATTGGGTGTTTAAGTTCTTAGTCAGATTAAAACACATGGTGCGACACATGAAAGTGAGTTTCCCTACCCGGGAATCACAGGGGTGAATATTCACGCTTTTTTACACTTTTAAGAGGGGTACTCCGACGTCGACAACCTCGCCCAGAACCACACCAGAACGAGCAAAGTCCTTTTACCCGCTCGGACACCGGACACCCTGACCTACTCGATGTCGGTCGCTCCTACGGATCCATCACCGACACTTTCCATTCAAGGGCCGCCCCTCGCGGAAAACTCAGACAGTCCCATACCTGAACTGCGACCGGTACAATACGATTTTACTTTATAAAAAACATTGTGTCAATTTGCATGTCGACTATACGTGCTAAGCCCGGCTCGTACCGGTGGCTCCTCGGATCCATCACCGTAACGACACCCGCACATTAGCCCTGTATACCAACACAAAGCTCATACCACTCTGGGTATCATGCATTTAACATCAAAGCATATCATACAAAATATATGAGGGAGATAGAATCGCTTGCCTCGGTTAACTGGCCGTAGCATCAAATAATATCCAATTTAGTCAGCTCTGATACTGATACGATACCACTCCACGAACTCGCTAAGATCGGCATACAATTTCCAACGCCAGCACCGTAACCAACGAGTACCACCAGTAAAGATGTTGCCTGACACAGATCGCCTCCTTCCGCAAGATTGAACAACAGCAGCTGCAGTATCTTGGCTCCGTACTCCTCCGGAACACGATGTAGGCTCCAGAATACCAACTGCTGCCGAAATCCCCAATCTCGCCTGCGCCTAGCTCATGACAGAGTGCACTGCCGCCTAGCTGTCAATCTGAAAGGAAAATAGGAAAAGGATAACCATTTGCCCGGCCGATCGTACGCTTAGGAATTTAGCTCCCCAAATATCTTGAAGAAAATGTCAGATCAGGAAAAGCTTGGACCTCGGATGGTACCTCATGTTCTTCTATGAGCCTATCCGACACGCAGCTGCCGTTGTGTTTCCATTCACCTCTATCGGAGAGAATATCTGAATGGTACCACCCTCTTCATGCTCCCCCATGCTACCATTCTACTTAAAAAAAAAATTCTACAAAAAAAAACGAGTGCTCATAAAATACTCTTTACACATATTTCAGAAAAGAGCTAAAAACACCAGACATACACCAACTTATGTGTTGCGTGCAATTTCATACAAGAACTTAAAGTTTGGGATGAACCGGTACACTAACTTAACATGTGCGTGCAAAATTAGTCCAAATCGTCCAGGTGATAACACGTGGCGTTGTTATTTTCGCAGAAAACCCCCTATCTATTTCTTATCTAGTGGTTGTGACTTTCACATATTTTTTATTTTGTTACGGATAGGTAGCACTTTTTTTTTGTGAGGAGTTTTTCAAATGTTTTGTAGTTTTTTTTTGTGTGGATTGGAAATGTTAAAACATGTGTGTACTTCGAAGTCAATATTTAATTGTAATCAGAGAAATCCGTTTGAATTTGTTTCGACATGTGGGGAAAGTTTACTTGTATGCTGTACAAATATTGGCCGTATTGAAATGGTCACATGTGTTTGTAATTTGCTCTAAGTATTTTGTTTTTTGTTGAGTATTTTTAATATATTTTATGGAATATCGAAATATTCGGCCAAATGTTGGGCAAAATGGAATTTGCAAAAAAAAATCCCTGTAAATATATAGCGTTTTTCTTTTAGTATTTTCGATATATGTTATGGAATATCTGAATATTTTCGCAAATGTTGGCCAAATTGAAGCTTCCAAATATGTTTTTTTATTTTGTTATTAGTAGGTAGCATTTTTTGTGAGGAGGTGTCACATCGCGCCTATGGTAGTTTGTATTTTTTATGAATTTGAATTGTCTAAATATGTTTGTATTTCGACATTTTGTGGGCACGTCGATACATTTTGTAGCACCTCTAATATTCTAGCAATGTGAAATATCCAAATATACTTCTAATTTCCAAATAGTGCTTAATTGAAGTACGTAGTTAGTGGTAATGCATATTTTTTGATTGTTTATTTTATTGTATCCAAATATTGACTATTTTGAGTTGTTATGTAGTTTAGACAATATCGAAATATGCAGCAAATTGAAATATTCAAGTATGTTTGTATGTCGGTACAAATTCTTAACTGTAATTAGGGGAAATGTATTTAAATTGTGTCCAAATGTTGTCCAATTTTAATTTTTCGAAAATGGTATGGTATTTTCGAATAGTTAGCAAATTTGAATGTTCGATTATGTTTGTATGTTGGCATAAATAATTGTTTTAGTTTTGTAATTAGGAGGTGCGCATTATATGAGCATTTAGGTAAGTGAATATATAATTTGAGGAAATGCGTATGAATTTCATATTTCAATGTCGCGCATGTGGGGCTACAAATCAAATTTCGAAATGGTGGTATTTAAAAATTGCGGCGAACTGAAAGTTTTTGTAATGCAAAGAAAGTCTGTGTTAAAAAATTGCTCGGATCTTGAAAATTGAAGATTTTATTTTTGTGAATTGTAGAAATATATTTGCGAACTTACGGGAAATTATGCGGGGTTTTTTTTTGTGTGCGCAATTTTGTATGCATGTTTTTGCATTTTTGGTATAAACAAACTGGAAGTATGGATTTTTTGTGTTTTTTTTGTAATCTATTATGGATGACTTACGCACTATTTGTTTTTTTTTTTGGAACGTACCAAAGTTTCTAAAATGTTGATTTTGACCTGTTTCAAATTTGAAGAAATTTGTTTGGTCTGATTTAAATTTGTATTTGCAAAATTACAGAAGTTTTCAGAAATAAGGAAAGAGAACAGAGGGGACGGAAAAAAAGAGAGGCTGAGCCAGGCGCGAAACAGGCGGCCCAACCTAGCACGGAGCCCACGTACCAGCCCAGGCCCACAATGACGTCATGGTGACGTCATTGTGGCCGGAGCTTGTCGCGGCGGTGGCGAGCATGTCGGGGGCGACGCAGGGCGATCTGGGAGGCGCGGCGGGCGCGCGCAGGCGCGGGGTGGCCGGGAGCTGCAGCGCCGCCGCTCCTGGGTCGCCGGAGCTTCGCGGGCGGCGTGTGGACGCGGCGGTGGCCAACGGGCACGGCTTGCTCGATTCCGGCGCCTCCGCGGCGTCCCGGCAAGCGAGCTTCGACGATGAGGCGGAGGGCGCGACGGCGCACCTGGCGGTGTTCGTCGATCTGAGCAGGGAGGCGTGTTTCGGCGGCGCAGCGCGGTGGCGGCGCGGCGATTCCGGCGTCGCGCGGAGAAGAAGGAGGGGGGGGGCTTTGGATTTTTTTGCAAAAAAGTCCTCAGATTTTGCTGTAATATCGTGTAGGTCCTCTTCTTCGGGGAAATCTGGACTGCGGAGCTATTTTTCGGGAGCGAGGTTTTTTTTTGCAAAACCGTGGCAGGCGTCTTTTGTGGGCCGCCCGATCGCCAGGCGACGGCCGGAGCTTGTCGCGGCGGCGGCGAGCACATCGGGGGCGACGCAGGGCGATCTGGGAGGCGTGGTTCGGCGCGGCGGGCGCGCGCAGGCGCGGGGTGGCCGGGAGCTGCAGCGCCGCCGCTCCTGGGTCGTCGGAGCTTCGCGGGCGGCGTGTGGACGCGGCGGTGGCCAGCGGGCACGGCTTGCTCGATTCCGGCGCCTCCGCGGCGTCCCGGCAAGCGAGCTTCGACGATGAGGCGGAGGGCGCGACGGCGCACCTGGCGGTGTTCGTCGATCTGAGCAGGGAGGCGTGTTTCGGCGGCGCGGCGATTCCGGCGTGGCGCGGAGAAGAAGGAGGGAGGGGGGCTCTGGACGTTTTTGCAAAAAAGTCCTCGGGTTTTGCTGTAATTTCGTGTAGGTCCTCTTCTTCGGGGAAATCTGGACTGCGGAGCTATTTTTCGGGAGCGAGGATTTTTTTTTTGCAAAACCGTGGTAGGCGTCTTTTGTGGGCCATCCGATCGCCAGGCGACGACGCGGATCGCTTCACTGGTCAACACTGTAGCAATCTACAGTAATACTGTAGATAGCTACAGTGCTCACTCGCTGAGAGGCCGGCAAAGGGACGGTCGCTCTCTCACGACCTCTGCTTCCTCTGCCGTCCGATCGTCCTCCTGGATCATTTCCGTCCGTCGATTTTCGTTTAGTCGCGCTAAGTGGGCTCCTCCTGGGCCGGATGTCCCTGAGGGACGCTGCTCTGGGCATCATTTTCGTGTTTCCTGGTGCATTTGGGCCCAGTACGGGCAAAGCCCAACAACTTCTCCAAAAAAAAAACACTGCTTCGCTTACCGCTTGGGCTCTGGTCAACGCAGAGAGCGGGCGACGAGCAGGCGAGCGGATGGGGCGACGGGGGGCGGCCGTGCGAGGACGATCCACCGCGAGGCGACCGGATCGAGCGCGTGTGCGAGCAGCGGCCCGGCCGATCGACCGACAGTTCGAGCAGCGGCCCGGCCGCACGCGAATCGGCCGGCGATTCATGGCGATGAACTGAGGGGTCGCTCGTGATTGCTCTTCATGCCTCCAGCAGTGAGGTCGGTTTAATTTTCAGTTCGTGCAGCCCTCTAATGGCAGCCATCATGGCCATATCACCGGCGTGGAGTGAATACGGTGCGTTACACCTCTCCTCTCCTATAAAATGTGTTATCTCAATCCTTTCCATACAACTTCCACTCGAGCAGAACTTCCAGTGCCGATGTCCTACTGCTAGGTTGATTTTCTGTCCTCCCAAATAACCATTTCCTCATATTATGCATTGTTTGCGTAGCAGCGTCTCTAACATCCAAAAAAATTTCCGCAGGTTCTGCTCATTCTGGTTATCAAGTTCTTCCAGTTTGGTTCCATTTTATTAACTCGGATTTCATAGGCTGCGGATTTTCTGATTCCAGTTTTTGCAATGGCTTCGGGACAGGTGAGTTCTTAGAATACATCTGCTATTCCGTTCAATATTATATGTCCTGCTTACACTGTTTCAGATTGCATATTCAGTTAGTACAATTTCGCTTTAATTTCCTCATTGTATGCTGATTATATCCATCGGTATGAAATTATAAACATGCAATTCAATCCCTTGACACTATCAGTTACGGTTCAGGTCGTACGAATCAGCTCAAGTTAAGCCACTAGAACCAAATGAGGAAACGTAGTCAGGCTGTTGTTGACGGGGCCGAAGCCTCCACGTCGCGAAAACGTAGCCGGACTGTAGGAGGGGCCGCAGCCTCGACGTCAAGGAAACCTAATGAGTCTGCCGTACAGAGGCCCAAAGCCTCCACGCCTAGAAAACGAAATCCCTCTACCGTAGAGCGGCCTGAATTCTCCACCTCGAGGAAACGTGGTCGCTCTGCCGTAGAGCAGCCTGAATCCTCCAAGTTGAGGAAACTTGATCGGGCTGCTATAGAGGCTCTCCATAAGCGAGCAAACAGCAATGCGTTTGGTACAGATTTTTTCCCTAAGTATACGACAGAACATGCACGGAAAAATCGTCTGGCGAGAATTACATACAGGAGACAGAAAAAAATTGTGAGGTCAGGACCAAAGCGTGATTTCAATGGCCAGCCACGCTTGCCTCTAGAAGAGAAATACTCAAATGCTCTTAAAGGTAACGCGTGTATGTTGGTTTATTCTTTCATACATTTTATTGTTACACAGCGAACATTAGTTAACTTCTATTTTAAAACCCACTTTTTATGATCAGCTACATATCGAGGTCGATCACGCCTAGGACCTCCCTGTTATACATGTCACCACTATGATGCATTCTTCTGGTGGAACGAGTGTGTGCAGCATGACTGCGCAGGCTGGGAGTCCATGGAAATCAACGTCCTCGCAGAAAATTAATTAGGCCAAGTGAGTCCATTTTTATCCCTAAGTATTCATAATCGACCTTTCTATTTACTCCATCACACATGATTTTATTTCAGCTGACTAGGTTTGGATTGTACCTCCTTAGCGACATTGGACAGCTCGAGTGTATCCTGTCCTTGCGCCTTGAGTGACTTAGTGAGCAAGTAGTTTTAAGATTGAGTTAGAGTGTTGTGTCGCTTAACTCATTCGATGGTTAGTGACATTACTGTTAATACTTTCTCATATTACTGTTTTTCATATGATCAGCTATTCAGTTTGCACCTATCACTTTCTCTCTATAGGTAATACCAAGTTACTACGTGAATTGTGTCATCTATTTGCTGGTGATGGTGTTTAAGGAATCATAATATTTGTTATCTATGAACACACTATACCTCCTGAAAGATTCTAAGTTGCTTTCACTGCTTAATCTGGGTATATTAGCCAATGGTTTGGATGTTCGAATCATAGTAAAAAAGTTCATGTGTTGCTCTTTACTGAACTTTGTCATACTTCTCTAGCTGAGCATTGCTGTCAGCTGAACATCTGTTTCTTATTGTTTTTGTCAGGAATGTCAGAATCCATTCCACTACCGTGATGTTGTTACTCATAAGAACGGAAGAGGTTTCAAAGGTGGAATAATATTTTATACGAAATGGAAAGGAATCGAACTGGATCTTTGGCTCAAGGGAATGAAAATGAATGTGACTTTGAGAATTAGAAAATTTCAGTATCTTCCATTTACCGCAAGAAGGGCCCCATAATAACCATATTGCTGCTCTTGCGGTAACACCAAAGCAAATTGCTACACCTGCGTATACATCATGCATTTAACAAGTTAAGAAAAATGCTCAATCTTTGATGTCGGCCTTGCTCACAAGAAAGTATAGATTGGGAACTGGTGGCACTGATAATCACTTGGTACTTTGGGATCTCAGAACTTTTGCTTGACAGGTAATAGTTCTATCGCTTAAGTTGCAGCGAACCTGTTCCGTAACTTTGTTAGTTAGATGCATCCAGTATCTTATTGCCTTCTACGAAGATGCAAATTTCTGTGCTATCTCTGATCAATGAACAAAAAAAGGGAAAGTAAAATGTGTTTGTAAACATGGTAATGTGGTTTGAAATCGAATTGTTCAAACAATAATGTCAGATGGCTACCAATTTAGTTCTTCAAAGTAATTTGCTGTTTTTTTAGATATTTAATAATTATAAATGTTTCGTGTGAAGTAGTGATGCACATGTCTCATAGTTTGTTTTGCTTCAAGTTTGAACACGGAAGAACTTCCAGAAGGTCTAAGAGTTGTGCTACATATCTATAAATAAGACTCCAACATATGGAAAAAATAGCTCAGTATATCTCGCTGGTGCGCGGATTGGTTGGTTCTTATAATATGTCATTCCATTTACTGCCTACACATTTGTTTGCCAAACAAAGTATGCTCCTGTTGCTTATTGTTATGGTGTTGCATGCCGTAGGAACACCTGCAATGACTACTCAAGGTTTCCCCGAGGATGACATGAAGGTGATAGCAGATTTCCTCATCAGAGCAAAATGGATAGTGGTGTTTTGAAAGAACATGGAAAAGTGCACAAGGAATTCCTAAAAGGCGTGGAGGACAATAAGGACATCACAGAACTCTGTGTCCTTGATGTTTGACTATACATGTACATTACACCTTTGTCGGTTTTGTCCAGATCAGATTTAGTAAAAAGTTGTGCCAGTTAATTTGTAACGGAGGGAGTAGTTTGGAAAAGTTATATTGATTATAAACTCTGAAACAATTGTGTACAGGCTTGCTATTTCAAGTCCATAGTTCTGATTTATCTATGTAGTGAATCTTTGCATCAAGAATTACCACCGATTCAAGTCCTTGGTTGGAACTCTGGTGGCTGTCTGGGCTCCACAGTCGGGGGTGAATGAACCTTTGATATTTTACCTGAGCTCTTTCCCATATGCTATTCTTTCCCATATGCTACTCTGTATATTAAATCGTTTGCTCTAAGTCCTCTAATTTCTATTTTTCTGTGCATTAGCTGGTAGCGACTTAAAGCTTAAGCAATAGGCTTATCTATATATTGATCGACAAGAGGGTGTAGTACTGCACCACAACATATACGCCACACTACCGACATTTTGGTGATGTGCATCCTCGGCACCACCACTGGAAATCTATTCTTCTAAAGGATGGGCGCGGCAACGCGCGCCTAAATGATCTAGTTAGTAATAATACCCGGCTCATAGCAATACTTATTGGGCCAAAACCTGTAGCACTTTGCAAGTCATTGCTAGCATGTCTTTATTGACCTTTGGCATCAAGTAAAGTAACTGATTTTTGTTTGTACACGATCTTTCTATCTACTAACGTGTATACATTATTCTACGTGGTCATGACACATCCACTCTAATCTATGCTATATATATATAGATAGACTTGATCATCATGGATTTTTGGCAACACTGACAAAATTATCCACATATGTTGTTGTGCATAGACCAAAACGTAAACAAACCACGAAAAGGCCGGAGTCACAAGTGACAAACAAAGTTGTAGAAAGTACGAATAATATCGTGTTTTTATTAGATGTCACACTATATCCAAGAGCTACGTACAAAAGATGGTGCTAGCTTGCTTAGTCACCACTAGTTGTACACGGAAAGCAACACATATCTTCTAAGGGAATTATATCAATTCACATTCTAAATGACGTCCAAGTCACCATAGATATCTTCTTGTTCAACGTTAACAATTTTTGTCATAATGTGCATCCTAATTAACTACTTCTTATGGCTATATAAACTAGGTTACATTCACGAAACTAGCATCACTCAACCTTCTCTAATCCGTTCAAATAATCATGGTGACTACTAGTTTTCCATCAGTGTTGTTTTGCATGTTTCTCTTGTGCAATGGATCTATGGCTCAGTTGTTCGGACAGAGTTTTACTCCATGGCAAAGCTCTCCTCAAGGAGGTTTATGGGGCTGCCGGTTCGATAGGCTACAAGCATTTGAACCACATCGACAAGTCAGGTCACAGGCAGGCATCACTGAGTACTTTGATGAGCAAAATGAGCAATTTCGTTGTACTGGTGTATCTGTCATCCGTCGGGTTATTGAGCCTCAAGGCCTCTTGTTACCTCGATACCACAATGCTCCTGGCTTGGTGTACATCCTTCAAGGTTGGTGTTTGATTTATGCATGACAATTGCATTTTTATATTACACGTAGGAGTTGTGTATGTGACAAATATTACATCAGTACCCATAAGTTTTTGGTGTTGAAACGGAAATGATTTTTGTTGGTAGGGGCTACACTGGGTTGACGTTCCCTGGATGCCCAGCTACGTTTCAACAACAGTTCCAACCATTCGAGCAAGCGCAATTTACCCAGGGTCAAAGCCAAAGCCAACAGTTTAAGGATGAGCACCAGAGTTCATCACTTCAATCAGGGAGATGTTGTTGCGTTGCCAGCTGGTATTGTGCATTGGTTCTACAATGATGGTGATGCTCCGATTGTAGCTATCTATGTCTTCGATGTAAACAACAACGCTAATCAGCTTGAACCTAGAAAAAAGGTATGTACATTTTTTGAACTAATCCACATAAAGATATGTTGTGGTTTACAAGTTATCTAATTCTAATTTAAAAGTCTATAGTAATGGAGTATTATTGACTTTGTTCTACTTTCATATAGGAGTTTTTGGTAGCTGGTAACAATCAGAGAGAGCAACAGTTTGGACAAAACATATTCAGCGGATTCAGTGTCCAACTTCTTAGTGAGGCCTTTGGTATCAGTCAACAAGCCGCACAAAGGATTCAGGGTCAGAATGACCAAAGAGGCGACATAATTCGTGTGAGTCAAGGCCTTCAATTCTTGAAGCCCATACTGTCCCAACAAGGACCATTCCAGCAGCAGGCCTACCAACCAATTCAACGACAGGAAGGACAATCAACCCAATACCAGGTAGGGCTGACAAGTCAATATCAAGAAGGACAATCAACTCAATTCCAAGAAGAACAATCAAGGGATGGAAGTTCCAATGGATTAGAGGAGAACTTTTGTTCATTGTAGGCAAGGAAAAACATTGAAAACCCCAACCGTGCTGACACGTACAACCCACGCGCTGGCAGGATAAACCGCCTCAATAGAAATAATTTCCCCATCCTTACCTCATCCAACTAAGTGCTAAGAGAGTAAATCTATACCAGGTATGCACAATGCTATATTTGGATTCACACTCCTAGTTTTAGATATTGTAATCTTTGTATATATCACATAAGTTTAATAATATGCAAACAAACTAATTGTTCTTGCAGAATGCCGTTCTTTCACCATTTTGGAACATCAATGCACATAGTGTCGTGTACGTGATCCAAGGACGTGCTCGAGTTCAAGTCGTCAATAACCATGGCCAGACAGTATTCAATGACGTTCTTCGCCAAGGACAATTGCTAATCATAGCACAACACTACGTTGTCCTCAAGAAGGCAGAGCATGAAGGATTCCAATACATTTCATTCAAGACTAACCCAGTTCCCATGGACAGTCGCATCGTAGGAAAGAACTCTATCCTACGTGCGCTGGCCATTGATGTCATCGCCAATGCGTACCGCATGTCAAGACAGGAAGCCCGCAACCTAAAAAACAACCGGGGAGAAGAGTTTGGTGTATTCACTCCTAAATTTACCGAACCGAGCTTACAGAGATACATTGACAATAATGAGGAGTCAACTTCCATTGATAAGGCATAAATGAGTGTTGTGAGAACTAGTATAGTGAAATAATGGCATCACAAGTGTGTAAGTGTGTTCCAATAAATGTCTATCCCAATAAAGGAAGTTCATGATGCTATATTCATTGTTTGTGTTTTGTACTATTGTTAATTCTTTTATTTTCTGACAAATCCCCTTCCCTCATTCTGACGGGCTCCGTGGTCATGCACCTGCATGGCCACCGACGGTCTGCATTGTCATGTCGCCTGCGTGGAGACACGGCAGTGCAGCCACTGCAGGTTCCACTACTAGGGAGAGGCGCGGCAGTATAGCTCGGTCCGTGCATTGCCTTTTCTATCTTTTATTGCAGCGCGTTCCACCGTTTACTAAAACATAGTAAAAAAAAGAAACAACTTGTCATCATTGTACTGCTAGGTTGAGCACTTTTTTTTTGTTCTGAACACCATGACTTGTAAACCTGTATTCCTTGTTACTCTGTTCACTCGGACCTCCTTTCGCTGTGGCACGTGATGTCCCGGGGCCGTCGACATGCCTCGTGAGCGAGATGTGTGAGAGGAGGGTATCAGTGCTGGGAGGCGAGGGTCAGCCTGACGAAGTGTCAACCGCAAACTAGTTTCAGTGAATTCAGTTAAGATGAGCAGTTGTGGGTATCTCGAGGCAAAGCAGCTGCGTGAAAGCTGCTCAGTAGATTTTACATTGAATACTCTTGATATTTTTTGTGAGACCTGAATCACCATTGTAGATTAATTCTGGTGTCTAATTAAGGTCTCACATAATATATTTACAAACAATCTATGAAATGGGCAAACAAAAAATATTTCTCTCCATGGTTCTGAAACATGAAATCTGGATGGTGAACCTGGGGGCAGGCTTCCTTCGAGATCACTACTTATCATGTTTTTTTTAGAAAGCGACTTCTCGATATATGTAGCTCATCCAAGTACTGAACTGATGCACCGTAGAAAATGCAGGAATACGGCCTGTTTTTCCGTAAAAACAAAGCTGAAACAATATTTAACATAATAACAATCGAAAGTGATACAATATGTCCACGAGTTCCATGCGTTGCAGGAAAACCCTCTAGCTACGTTCGCTGGAAACATAACCTAAGGGACGAAAAACCTGGTACATCAAACTAGCCTTATTACACACCGAACAAAGCAGATTCAGCAAAACAAACTGTACAGGACAACACACGCAGAACTTCGTATTGGCAACGGAGAAAGAACATGTATTGAACTTGGAGAAGTGATTGGAAGCGTGAAACTGGCCGGGGCAGAGGACGGTATGCAGAACGGAGTCGATGCATTTCATTTATTGGTGGGGCTGTGAAATTAAATAGACAGCGAGCTAATTAAAGGAGATGCTGAAAGAACAGTAAGGGCTTCTAGTGTAGAAAAAAACTGGATAGAACAAGTACGTTGACGCAGGATTTGGTTCATCGCTCACCGCCTGAAATTGAAAAGCAAGGACTGTTAGAGCAGACAAAAAAAAACAGGGGACTGAACTAGATGCAGGAGTACAAGTATTCCAAAGTATGGAAATGGGGTGAATGCTCTACCTCTTGTTTCATCACTAGAATGGATTAAAACGAAGAGTCGGACGACTGGGATGGTCCTCCGCCGCACGCTTCATCGTGTCATAAACAGAATCATGGGAATACCTCTTAGAAAAGTCAATTCGGACTTGCTTGAGCGAAGGGAGGTTCTGTATGCACAAGTTGTCATCATGTAGGAGACCTAAGCGAATCCGTTGAACCATGGGCATAGCTCCTCGCTCGAAGATAGGATTTATCAGCATAACTTTGTTGAAAAGGCACACTCTCGCGCAGGGGAAGGCACCAGCGCTAAGCACTAACCTTTCCACTCTGGTATGTATCTTATCTTTTGGCGCGTAAGCCCTCTCCAGGGAGATATAACGGAGAGTTGGAAGCATCCCAAGGATCTGGATGTCCTCGGTTCGCACTACATCGAGATACATATCAAGGTAGGAGAGTATGGGAGTTGATGAAGGATTAATCCATATAGGGAAGCTGTTGAAGTATCCTGTGAATTTAAACCTACGAAGGTTTGGAGACGGCTTAAAATTGATCATATCGGGATCACCCTCACAAGATAAAATCTCCAGACTCTCGAGTTTCTGTAGCCTACATATGGACTCCAACAAAGCTGGCCATTCCCTCCATTTAAGAGAAAGCTCCCTAAGCCTGGTTAAATTGCCGAGCTCTTTTGCGTCATCTTCCGAAGAAAAGCCCACCCACAGTCCCGTCAGCTGTTCAAGGCATGTCAGATTGCTAAAACCTTTTGGTAGCTTCATACCTGGACCAAGGTTTAGGCACATCAAATGCCCCAGATGAACCACACTTGAAGGCAACACTTTTGTATTGGTTTTTTGTACGTCTAGGGTCTGCAAGAGCCGTATTTCTCCTATTTCCATTGGAAGGCTGCCAACCTTTGTACCCCTTAGCCCAAGGTATCTCAAGTGTGATAAGTTCTTAACATGAGTAAGGTCAATACCTCGAAGATCACAGCCTTCTAGATCCAATACACGTAAAACTTCAAATTCAGAAAGAGGAAGTATCCGATTAATAGCTGGACTGAAGATAGTAAGAGACCTCACTTGTGACAGGCTCCTGGTAACCAACTGAGTAGTGGTCAGATCTGCCATGCCCTTTTGGAGGGACAATCTGCGAAGCTTCCTCTCCTTCATTACAACCTTCTCTTTTGTGGATTTCATAACATCCACAATGGTAACAAAGTTCTCTTCACTTGACAAATCACATATAAGATCCAACATCATATCATGTACACAACAAGCTTCTGCCCCACCATCAGCATGAATGTTTCTTGGTAGGACCATGCTTCGGTTTATCAGATCGCTGAAGTAACTCTCTGCAGTTTCAAATTGACTGGTTCCCGTTTCCTCCTTCACAAAGCCTTCTGCTATCCATCTCCCTATCAACCGATCTTTACCAATTTCACAGTCTTCTGGAAATGCACTTAGATATAATAAACAAGCTTTTAGATGAGAAGGAAGATCATAATAGCTGAACGATAATATCTTCTTCATATTCTTCACACTATCATCACCTTTGTCAAGTCCATGGCCAATGGAGTCAAGCAAAATAGACCATTTGTCATTTTCTTTTCTGTGCCCATTTTGTCCATTTGCCAAATAACTTGCTAGAGTAATGATGGCTAATGGCACCCCATCACACTTTTTCAAGATGTCTCTAGATACTTTCTCTAATTCAAGAGGACACTCATTTTTGCTTCCAAATACTCTTTCGTTGAAGAGCCTCTGGGAGTCGAGTTCAGAAAGAGATTTCATACTATAATTCATATTACCATCTGAGGAGCAACATTGTTTGGAGATGAGAACATTACGAGTTGTAGTGATTATTCTACTTCCATTTTCATTGTCCTGTAGAGCATATTTGATTGTATTCCACGCATTTATATCCCATAAATCATCAACGACAATAAAGTACCTACAAATTCACATGACATTAGAAATTAAAAAGTATCTACAAAAAAGAAAGTATAAAATCACATTGTGCCTTCTTTTTATAGTAATCATATCGTGACTCTGAAAGTCGTAATTCTCTTATATTATATAAGCAGTAGAAAAGAGCATCTTAGATTAATTAGACATAAGAAATGGTTAAAGAACTAAATGATGGAACTAAGGGGTGGAGATTTAATTGCATCTCAAAGTATTGCTAGTCCAATGAATTAGCTAGAACAGAAGTTCGACCATACAACATATGGACATGTATCATTTGCATATTGTGCACTTCTTCATAACATACGCTTGACTCCACCAGAGCGACCCAACTCAACATGCACCCATACACAACACATGACTAACCTATGTGTATATACCCTATAAATACTCACCCAGCACAAATATCATATTTATACATTCTCATGAGATGAGTAATAAACCTCCGTGTTGTCTTCACATAAACAGGTACTGCAAAGTCAATGGTCAAGTTCACAAAGGCTCACTTTCCCATATAGTATATACGGGGAATACCAATTCTTCGGCTAAGGCTAATTCATTTGAAAGTACATATCAAGGAAACCACTAGGCCTTATGCGGTTATGCCAATCTAGAGGAACAAGAGCCTGGTCAGTTCAGTTCATGGTCAATTTTTTCCTTGGCAAAACCAACGTTTTAGCATTGCCCACAATTTGGCAACGCGGCATAGGCAAGGCTAACAATTGGATGGTGGCCAATAGATAGTTCTTTAGGAAAAAATTGGGCAGGGCATATTGGCGTGTCAATATTTGGCATCAAACAGAACACAATTGCCAAATTTATTGGCATGATAAAATTTGGCAGGGCAAAAATTGGCTGCGAAGCGATCAACCCAAATATTTGTCTCAATAGAGATAAATATCTGATTGATTGGAACATTGAAACACACTGCTTTTTGATTGATGCATTCAATTTTGAGTTCATCACAAATACATTTTCTTCAGGAAACAAGTTAAATAGTCATATCTGAAACACTATTTTGCTCCATTGGAAAAAAAGTCCACACTGGATCATAATAACACCTTGTTGCAACAAACATATATACAATGGTTTACGTCTTGTTGTATTATGTTAGAACTCTGTGATGCTATCTTCAGTGCAAAGAGATGATCACTTGAAGAGAAAAGGTGTTCTCTCTGTTTCTTCCCTCCTTTTAGCTAAGAAAATACTCCATTTGTCCTCATTTAAGCCGACATCACTATACATGCTCTTATCTCCATTACTGCCTATATAAATAATGATACAGCCTAAATGTATGATTATGTTTCCATTACTGAGTCCTATTTTCCACCCATAAGGTTTTAAGAGTATTGTTGCATCACACAGAAAGATGAGCACATGCGGTTGCCATGTTCTATTATCTACTTGCTGAATGTTTCCTAGGCTGAATAATACAACAGACATATACATATCAGTTACGGAAGTATATTCTCACACCCTACTTCCTGAGTTAAAATATTTAGTAGTGTCAATGTTGGCAATGCTTTCTAATAATTATAGTCTAGCCCAAATGGACTAAGAGACATGTTAAACTTAAATGATTGCCCCACGTAAATTTTAAAAGAATTATTTTAAAATGAAGGGAGTTGAATGATGCATATGTGTTTACTATATGTCTCGGATATGCATACCTCCTTGTTTGAAGCAGCCGTCTGAGTTGATCAATAAGCTGACTTTCTGTAAACAGTTCTCCAATATTCAGAGTATTATATTTTCGCGCATCAAGTTGAAAGAAAATGTCCTTAAAAAGTTGCATGCCATCAAAAATCCGAGACACCGACACAAAAGCTGTGCAATCAAATTGCGCTTGAAGACTGTCGTATACAGCTTTAGCGAGTGTTGTTTTACCCAACCCTCCAAATCCAACAATGGAGAGTATCTTGAGCTGCAGCTTGGACACGTCATCACCCTCACAAAGCTTCGCGATAATCTCGTCTCTTGCACCATCGATGCCAACAATATTTTTTCGATCTTCGTACAGGGCCACCAAGAAAGGGTCAATGGTGGTTTTGGTCCTTGTACCTAGAGTTGGAAGCATATACCTGTCATACGCATCAGTGCTTCTGAACCCCTTCTACCCCAAATACCAGTCATGTATATAAACCAGATTAGATTGACAAACTCACCTTTCACGACGGTTGGCCACATCATGCACCTGTTCTTTGATTTCTTTGATTGCTGTTGCAATCTGATGACGATCCTTTGCCTTCTTGAAGTGGTTGGTCATCTTCCCCATGAGCCCCTTGAACCCATTTTTGTTGGCAACTTGCTCTGAGCCCTCAACACGCACAAGTAGGCTGTCAACGACATCCTCCATGTCATAGGAGAGCTCCCTAAGATCGCCGGCCCAGAGCTTGACCAGGTCATCGAGCTCGTCCTGCGGCGCCTGTGCTACGATACCCAGGGCAGTGTGTATGGTTGTTAGCTCTGCCTTGAGAAACTCGACATCTTTCTTCACACCCTTCTGCAGATTATACTCATCACGCAGGAGCTCAGCCAGTTTGGGGAGGAGAGAGCCCAGGGCCCCCATTGCGAGATCCATGGCTCGTTCTCTTGCTTTGTGTGTGAGTGTGCAAAGGGTTGATTCTGGAAGTGGGGCTGCAGGATCACTAGTTCGCTACCTGTTTTATACAGCGTGCTAAAATGCGTATTATCTTTTCTAGTTGGGGAGGTGAAGAAAGAATTCTCAAAAGATGAGGGGCTGTGCAGTCGAGCTGACAATATTTCTGCAAAGTTGGGGTATTGATGTGTAATCTGACTATACCATTTGGAGCAACTGCTCACAGAAATAGTCCTTCCCTTCCATCCATTGGACAGTAGAGACATGTCCAGCACAAGGGCATGCTGAGATAGGATGATCAATCAACCAATATACAACTTGTAGTCTGGATTATTTTTGTAGGCAACCAAAACAAGTTGCTTTTTAGTTTTTGCTATCAAGTGTAGGTCTCCTCCCTCCGCACTCCAAAGTGACACCTTAAAAAAAGTAAAGTCGCAAAGTCTTGCCCTTCCATCCATTAATTGAGACATATCGAGGTCTTCTCTTGGCTGTCACTCTTTAGAAAATACTAACCAATTACATTTTAAGATTATTAAGATCAAGTGAAGAAAATGTAGGAGTGCTACCACACACTTTGTACATTATTGTACATGAGGCGCGCATGTATGATTAAGCTTGGTATATGCGTACCACGAATTATTCCATCCTCATAGCTGGATGTTCATGTGCACAGTGACGTGCTCCAGTAGTAGCTTCAGATATAATTTATATCTTTGCATAATTGGATAGTCGCAGGCTGTTCAACTCTCGGTATAGGTGTAAGATATTAATTTTAACACACATAAAGAGTGTTTTCAACTATATACTTAGCCAACAGTCCAACAGCGCAGCAACTGCAAATTCTTCTGAATTTGAGATTCATTGTATATGAGCTACGCCAATGTGGTCTCGCCAAGGCCCTTCCATCACCGTGTACTGGACGCCTTGCCATTGAGCATGGACAGTCAATGGCCTAATGGCCACGGATATCACCAGCTCCGCCATTACAACGCTCACACGGAAGTTACGGAACTACCGGAACACATGGGCCAGAAGACAGGGGAACACAGGTGCAGTGCAGAAGAATGATGTGAGCCAGCAAACTATTGACTTCCTGGGAGCCAAGTGGATGAGCTTGATTTCTGGGAACCAATCACAGCTATTCAATCTTGCAACAGCTAAGCACTGGACATTCTTTTTGGGCTTATATATAACAGACATAGCTAGCTTACCATGTTGACCGCTGGGGTATCTTCATTCTTAAAAGGGCACAGCCAGAGCACCACGCGATACAGACAACCCGGCATATTGCAAGTCAGAATGATGACACCGCTAAGAAAAAGTCTGGAATGATGATTTTATTTCCTTCTTAAAATAGCAGGTTGATCGTCATATTACATATTTATGTCAGTACACCCAACAAAGTTTCTCAAAAGTGACGTTCCATTGTCTGTGACCTGAGCAAACAAGAATTTTCTTCCAAATAGAAAAAGTCGTGGGAATGGAAATTAAACAATTACCTCCAATGGAATTCAAGCATGGAGTGTGTGAGTTAATTAGGGCACCATCACGGCAGAGCAGGCAGTGGTTTAAGAGGAGCCAGGTAAAGACACTACATGTATCCATGATCCTCAATATAATTTTACCTGTGCAAGCGCCAAGCGAACTGGAAAGCATAAATCCAAGCATCCCATCATCCTGTCCAGTTGGGACGAATCGATACGTGGTACAGAAGACCTCTGATGACAACGGTTCTATACGTACAGCTTGAGATCTGTTCTCGAACCAATCACAGGGTCAACTAACCAATCTTGCAACTAGGCATATAATAAGAGCAACTAGCTGGGAGTATCTTCGTAATTTCTTAACATAACGGTGAACGAACTGAGAAATCTAAATTAGAACGCATGGGAATGCAAATGGCACCGAAATGTGTTGGTCAGACATTGAATTGAACAGGTAGTGAGCAGGCCAACGGAATAACCAAAGCAACCGATTGAAGGGGAGACAGCGTTATGCTGCCGCTATTACCTGGCGCGCTTGAAGCCATCGGCCGGTGGGCCTCCGCGCTGCAATTCCGCCGGCTAGCCGGCGCTAGGCTAGAAACGCTCCTGACACTTGCACACGCTCCTGCTCGCTTGGCCGCGACGACGCTCTCCCCCCTGTCCCCGCATCCGGATCTGTGTGCTCAGATGGAAGAACGTGCATAGATTGGGTTTGAGATCGCGACAGCCCTCAGTCAAAGATTCCCCAATGTATAAAATACGAAAGATGTATTTGCGTGTTTCAAAAAATTCTGAAAACATCTCCTGGTGTAGCCAATAGTATATCCATGAATATGCAAAATATCAATTTCAAATAAAATTTGTATTTTGGGATACACAGAAATGATAGAATTGTGAATCTAAGTATACATATTTTTAAATCTCTAAGTTCATCAGGTTTTGTTGTTCTTGTGTAGCCCATAATATAAAGTATTTTAAGTTGAAAATTTACACTTTCATGAGATACATCATTGGCTACATCCGGATTTTATTTCATATTTTTTTTGAACTCATAAATATGATTTCCGATTTTTTTTTAAATGGAGGGACCACTGGATATCGGGAGCCAAAAACACATTCTAATTGTCACAAGAACATTTTCCTGTCCTTTTATTTCTTTCTATAATGACACAACTAGTTTTCCCAGTATTCTTTCTAGTTGCCATAAGAATATTGCCGTCCGCCTCCGGTGCTTTTATTTTTACTTTTAGAAGTTGTAAACACACGGTTTCTGCGTTGTCCCTCTTGTGATGTATTGTCCTCTATTCAGCGATTGGATTCTCTAACTCGTGTGCAAATTTGCCACCCTTCGCAACGGTTTTTCTATCCGTGTGCGATCGAGCGACCCCATCGCTCACTCATAGGTGGCACACCGACACGGGTGGCTACATTTGGATTTTATTTCATTTTTTAAATGGAGGGACCACTGGATCTTGGGAGCCAAAAACACTTTCCGTCATTCTAGTTGCCATAAGAATATTCTCCTATCCTTTTATTTCTTTCTATAATGCTGAATATCGCCGCCGCACGGTGTATTTATTTTTATTTTTAGAAAGTGTAAACACACACACGGTTTCTGCGCAGTCCCTCTTGTGATGTATCTGTCCTCTATTTAGACGATTTGATTCTCTAACTCGTGTGCGAATTTACAACCCTTCGAAA
The DNA here is from genome assembly GCA_947311845.1 of Poa pratensis. Taxonomy (NCBI): domain Eukaryota; kingdom Viridiplantae; phylum Streptophyta; class Magnoliopsida; order Poales; family Poaceae; genus Poa; species Poa pratensis. The sequence continues at coordinate 8,267,796 of CAMZMU010000052.1, forward strand.
CAGTTTTTTTATCCGTGTGCGATCGAGCGACCCCATTGCCCACCCATCGATGGCACACGGAGGCAAAAACCGAGTCCGATTTTGACCGTCTCCGTTTGCCATATCTGTACTAGTTATTTGAATTGGTGCGGGATTTGAAAATAAATTGATGCGGGGATATGGAATTGTACACGAAGTTCAAGCCGGGCTCTGTGAGATCCACCCAACTCTGCATCCATGGTACAAGCCATTCGGTTCTTTTTTTTTTTTTGAGGAAGGGTCTGAATCATATATTAGGAAGCAAGGCACTTTTACAAATAGGTCCCCAAACGAACACGAAAATACAAGGAAACCCAGGAAAAGTGCAACAAGCACCCCAAACCAACGAAGAAGAAGCACACAGACCCTCAGCCGCACCCAGAACTCCTAGGCACCGCCGGCGACGCCATACCTCGAACCGCCGAGAGGGAGCACCACCACATGTCGCAGACAGCCGCAGGATCCATCCGCCGCGCAGCGACGGAATCTGAACTCATTGAAAGAGCACGGCCACAGCGCCACCCTCCCGCCTCCACCCTTCATCCAGCCGCCGCCGCGGCAACCAGGACCACCAGCACCAGCCCAAAGCCACCTCCAGAAGCTGCTCCCCTCGCCACCTCGGCCGGCCGGAGCAAAACCACCAGAGAGAACCGCCCAGAACCACCTGCACCAAAAACGGGTCGCCGACCAGCTCCAGCTCCTCCCCTCGCCGCCACGGCCGGCCAGAGAAGCCAAGGAGAAGAAAGGCGCCCGACGAAGCTTCACGGCCTCCCCGACGACGAGGCCGGAACAGGGGAAGGAGGGGAAGCACCACGCCCAAAACACCGCCGCCATCGCTTCCGTCTTCAACAGCGACGCCCGGGCACTCACACCTAATCTACACGCACGAGCACCAACCGGAACTCCCCCCACCTCACGGTGCCACGACGGCGACCGGAGGCAGAGTGTTAGAGTATGGCATATATGTTCGGTATGGTTGTATTGGATAGAGATAGGATCTATTTTTCGTATAGTCCTAACTTGACTTGTACTTCAAGATGATTCCCTGTACGCCTATATATACTCGTCCATGAGGCTCAATAATATATCCAACATATTCCGCCAATCTCATAATTCTACATGGTATCAGAACGGCACGATCTGACCTATCCGCCGCTGCCGCGCTTCCGCACCGTGCCGCCCCCGGGGAGATCGATCTATATGATCTCTCTCGGGGGCCGCACCGCCCGTACTTAGGGTTCGTCCGCCGTTCGTGTTGATCGGCTGCCCTAGAGTCTTTTTTTCCGGTCGCTTGACCCGGTTTTTCTCTTTCTCGCTGGACGTTTTCGATCGGCGTTTCTTTTGGTTTTTCTGATCAAAGATCGGTTTGCGTCGCCCGCCACCGCCGCCGTCTTCTCGCGCCTCTACTTCGACAACGGCATTGACCTGCACCGGCCTCCTCCTCGACAGCCGGCTATCGCGGCTGACTCACCGGCGCCGACTCCGCACCGTCCGGCTCCTCCAAGTCGGCTATCACCGACGACACGCCGACGTCGACTCCGCACCGACCGGCTCGTCTTCACCGAACGTGCAGCAAGGCCGGACGCGCCGTCCAAGGGACGCGTCGCCGCCGGCTTCTCTCGCTTGTAAAGTCTCCATCGCCGGTTCGTCTCCGTCGTCATCGACCAGGACTTCACCGACAACTTCGCCATCAACTCCGATCTGCGCGTCGTTGCCGCGGCCATGGCGCGTACCGCGCTGCGTCGGTCTGATCAACCGAATGCGCGCCTGTCTACGCCAAGCACGTCCCCGAGCATGCGCCTATCACCGATCGAGCTACAGGCTGCCGCCGCGTCACCCCTTCGGGCTGCCGCGCAGCCGCCATTGGTCCATGTTGCCGGCAGCCAACTAGCCTTCCCAGGCGTGTACGTCGCTGGCGGCTTCCCGCCGTCGCCCCGACCCGTGCGCTGCTGCTGCATCGCCCCTTCGTGCTGTAACGCTGCAGCACGCGGTCCACACCGCCGTCCCCGCGCGTTGACTTTTACTTGGTATGCGCCGCGCCGCCTCCCTAGGCGCGGGAACGCCACCGTCCGCGCATGGTCATCATCAAGCCGCCGGGTTCTTCATCGCTTACTTCGAGTAAACGCCGCCGCCTACCACAGGTAACCTACATGGACACTTCAGGCCGCCGCAGGTCCCGCCGACCACCCCTTGTCCAGGCGTCTAGCATGGCCACTCCAGGCCGCTGCCTTCGCCGCCTTCTACGTCTTCGTCCACCATGACCTCGTCGCCAGCGCCATCATCCTCGTCCCCGACTACGTCTACTCCGACAACCGCATACGACATCGGCACCTTCTATCCCACGTCGATTGGCGCCGCAACTGTCGTCGAGTTCTCCTCTGCTGGCCCCTCCGACACTGGCGTATGGTTCATGGTGGTCCCTGCCCCCGCATGCACGGTACTGGCAACACCGGTGTGTGCCTTCGTCCCCGACGTGTCCCCAGGTCTGGCAAGCCCGGGTTGGCGCCTCGTCTACATCGGCTTCGACAACGTCCTCGGCATCGACTCCCTCCTCTACGGCTGCCTCGACGGCATCACCGACTTCTTCTTTGCGTACTCAGTTCTGGCAAAACCGGAGTATGCCTTCGTCCCCGACGTGCGCCTTGTTCTGGCAAAACAATGGCCGCACCTCGTACTCGACGGTTCGTACTGCGTCGTCTCCGGCATCGGCATCCTCGACGACTGCCTCAACGTGTCTCCGTCAATCTTCACGCGCACTATGCGCCCGCGGCTTCTTCTGCGTCTACCTCGACACCGGCAACCCGACCACGACATCGACCACGGCGACCCCCTCGCACGGCTACCACGACCAAGGTTGCACCGCCCAACGCTCTCGGCTCCCTCGACATCGGCACAAAGGGCTACCACCTCGCTTGATCACTCATCAGCTTCCTCTACAGTCCAAACTCCGCGCCGCGACACCGTCAACGACGTTCCCGCTCCTACTGCGGGGGGATGTCAGCCCTTAGATTCTACTTCGGCTTATCTCCAGTCTGACCGTCCGCGACGTTCCTGTTGTTCACGACGCAACCGCTACGACTACGGGGGATGTTAGAGTATGGCATATATGTTCGGTATGGTAGTATTGGATAGAGATAGGATCTGTTTCCGTATAGTCCTAACTTGACTTGTACTTCAAGATGATCCCCTGTACGCCTATATATACTCGCCCATGAGGCTCAATAATACATCCAACATATTCCGCCAATCTCATAATTCTACACTTTCGTTAGCTAAGTCTATCGCTGACACCAGTATTCAAAGGTTCACATTACTGCTTAATCTAGAGACAGAGAAGAAACAAAATACCATGGTTCGACATGCAGATCGCTTTTCGTAGGCGTGCCGTAGAAATATAACTTTGCAATTTGCCTTTTCATCTTTGTTTTTTTTCTAGAGCCACTTTGCCTCTTCACCTGCACGGGCCGGAATCACCTGTCCATGCTGTATCCAAAACTGGGTGCGTAAGTCTTCGGCACTTCGGTCCATGTTGTGGTCCGGGTTACCGGGCCCATGAGGGTCAGCCCAGCGCCATCCGGAAGCTGTGTTTGCGTTTGCGCACTTCACTTCCTGTGTCGACGAGATTATATTTGGTTTTCCAGGAATGACATCCGTCTTCGACGGGTGATTTTTTCTTTTCTTCCGAAAGTACTGTGATTATTCTATACTTTTCAAAACCGTGGACTTATAGCAGCGACGTGACCCTCCTTTGCTTCGGATAGAAAAATATCCTTAGATACTGGTTGGACCAAAGCGATCCTTAGACAAAGAAACGATTAAAAACAAAAGATCAAATCAACGGGATACGAGATTTAATGTGAAAAACCCCTCCAATAATGGAGGAGAAATAACCACAGGCGCCAGCCAGCAATACTTCATTATATCGGGTGAGGTTACAAACGCCAGAGATTTAGAACATGCGACTTATCCCAACCGGCGGCTTACAAGATGTATTTATATGGAGGCAAAACCCTAAGTCGGCTGCAGTCCAACTCGAAAACGGTCCAAGCCTCAGGGATTTACACTACGGCCCAATCATCCGGTGACGGGCCTCCGCTCCGCTTCGAAGGTAGCCTCTATCTTTTTATCAATTTGGATCACCATAAAACAACGTCTACAACTCCAAAAGGACATGCATTCAATAGTTCAATTCGTATATGCAGTGGTTATATGAAGTGACTATTCTCGTTCTTGTGCGTATGCTGCTAAAATTTGTTCGCTGTCTTTCTACGTGAGCAGATAAAACAAAACAAAGAACTCGAGACAAGTGGCCATTCCCCGAAAAGTCACTCGAGACTACTAACAAGAGGTGACATATTACGCCTCCTCAAGAAACAATCGGACACCGCCGCACCGCACCCACCAAATTGTAGCCGGATAGGCCGCCTGCCCTCTCGCTCCGGGCCGTGGCACGGTGATCCCGCCAGCTGAAAACTGGGACGAAGCTAGGTGCAACTAAGTCACGTGCATAGGATAGGAAGCCGTCCAAGATGGCCCATGCCAGCGTCGAAAGTGCCTCAAGATAGGATCCGAGGTTACCCCATGACACCAGAGCGAGACCGTGAGGTACCAGAGCTCAATTGCGACGCCCCAAGATGGTGATGACGCGACACGTCGCCATCGCCAAACCGATGTGGTAAAGGGTTATCACCCAGAGCCTTATCGCGTGAAAGATAACCATGGTTTCTCGTCATTGGCTAGTAGAAGCGCGGTTACGACGGGCGGCGGTGGCAGTGGTTACGGCAGTGGGTGGCGCGTCGCTGCCACCCACTGATTTGGGTCATGTAGGCCCAGTTCATGATGTGCGTCGTTCGCTGGCGTTTTCTCATGCACGTCGTGTGGCTTGGGCGCCATATTTGGGCTAGGCGGGTCCTGATCGGGTTATATACCGGCAGACCCATTTGGGCTTCTTCAGGGAGTGACCTCCGGGGGACATAGAGGTGGTGTGTTCTCGTTTGCTTGTTGCACCCTATCTACTCGCGTACCGATGGATTTAGGATGTGACTTAGCACCGTCACCCCCCATCCATGTCGTTCAACACGTGGTGGCTGTGCGCTCTGCACCACCATTGTGAGAACCAGAATGACGGGACGACTGCCTTGGAAGGTGGAGTGCATGGGTGAATCTCCGGCTAGCGATGTGGCGGTGGTGATGGACTTTCTCTTTGGCCACGAGGATGCGAAAAGGGAGTGGCGGAAGATCCTGTTGTGGGCGGTGCTTCTGAAACGGTGGCTCCCACATCGCGCCTTGGAGGCCTGGCTTGGTGACAATAGGTGTCCGGGTATCGGAAAGTGGTGCGTAGGTTTTCCGGAGGTTAACCCGGACAGCAAGGATGGCGGCTCTCCCTGAAGAATGAAGCTTAAAGATAGAAGAGGAGCACGCCCACCTGGTGCCCGAGTTACCCATGGGGCTACTGTTGGGGGGATTATAACCCGGTAGGCCCATGAAGAGGGAATCATGACCCGCCGGGCAGGAGACTTGGCCAGGCCAGCTAACCATCGACATGGGCCGGGTTACATTGATGGGCCGGAGAGCTTGTCGGTGACCCGACCTATACAAGGAAGGTTCCAGAAGACCCGGATGCGGTACGCGTCACGGAGTCCAAGACTTGGAGCGCACGAAGAATTACGAGAGGTAGAGTAGAACTCCAAGTACGGGTAGAGACCCGGCCTTGCCTTGTAAAGGACCAGGAGACCCGGTCATCTATATAAACCGGCTCCTGGGTCATAGATAGGGAGGATCCAAGCTGGTAGAGATTTGAGAGAGACACACCCATTGTAACCCTAGACTCAAGACTCGGTGATATTGCAGCCCTGGTCTTGAGAAATTCCCTTCAATAACAAGCAAGCAGGAAGTAGGTCTTTATATCCGATGGAGAGGCTGAACCTGGGTAAATCCTGTGTCCCCGTAGAGCTAAACAATCTCCTGTACACCAGAGTCGCCATGTCCCCCATCTGTCGTGACAATCCCACGACAGAGGTGGTGCTGTTTCCTAGAAGTCTTGCAAGCAAACGATCCTGACGAGATTGACAATGGAAGCAGAATTAACAACATTGGACACATCTGGTGTCGAAGTAGGATGGCTTCGAGATCTATTGATGGACTTGCCAGTGGTTAAAAAGCCAGTACCGGCTATCCTTATGAACTGTGACAATCAGACAGTGATTACCAAGGTCAAGAGTTCAAAGGACAACATGCAGTTCAACAAACATATAAGATGAGATTAAAAGCTGTCAGACATTTGAGAAACTCCAGAGTAATAGCGTTGGATTATATCCAGTTGGCTAAGAATCTGGCAGATCCCTTTACAAAAGGGTTATCACGTGTTGTGATTGAAAATGCATCGAGGGAGATGGGTATGAAACCCACATGAGTTGCCATGGTAGGCAACCTAACCTATGTGATCGGAGACCCCGTGAAGTAGGACCTGGGAAACAAGCTAGTGGTTAACTGAGGAGAGTACTTTTACTAACCCACTCCATTGGAGATGCACTACTCTCAGGAACTGTATGGCAGGTTGACATTTGTCTTAATGTGTTCCAAGTCTTTGTATAAGGAAGATGCTATCCTACAGAGCAATCTTTGGAGGAACACACCTATATGAGCCTGACTGCTGGTCACAGTCTATGAGATTGGGTTGATCTCTAGTAAGTTCATGAATAGGCCAGGAGTGTGACTAATATGCTCCACCCGAGGGGTCAGCCTTCAGCATCCTAGTACTAGTAAGACATTTGGTGAAACTACTTTACGCCAAACTGACAATTCAAGGCATAGTCCATTGTCAGTTGTGAAGGAGTGTAGCTATTTGTTCTAGGTGGATGTTCAACCTTAACGGGTCTCCACTGAAAATACTGGTATATCAAAACAGTGTTTGGAACAGAGAACACCATGGGTCTTTGGGATCTGGTGGTGGATTTCTGAAATATTGCTTAATATTAGGGTGGGCTTTAGGCCCATCTAACAATTCCAGAAAAATCCCTAAAGGCCCATGCTGCCATGGCAAGTGGTGGGAGTTTAGTCCCATATGATTAGTTGAGAGAGATGTACACCAAATTATAAGGTGAGCACTTCTCCCACATGTCTGAGGTGTTGGTTGTGAAGAGAAGGGAGATGCTCCACACGCCCGCTCCTCCTCCTCCGCCGCCCGCCTCGTCACGACGCGCGTGCTCCACACGCCCGCTCCTCCTCCTCCGCCGCCCGCCTCGTCACGACGTGCGCGTCGCGCCGCGGGTTGCGGGAATCTCGCCGAGCCGATCTTATCTTTTTATCACGCATGAAAAATGTGAGCGGCAACAGAAACGTTTTGCCTTAATGGAGAATGAATGTGAGCTGAAACATTTTGTCTTAAGTGCTCTTAAGTACGGCCGTTTCCAATCTCTTAATTCTCCCATTAATTGTGTGCGTTTCCGTTGGCGTTCCTCCTGCGTGTGTGCCTATATGAGAGATGTCGCTCCTCTCCAGCAGAGACACACAACAGATTACATCTGCTCGCGCCGCCCCCATCGTTCCTCTCTATGTTGCTGCCACCGGTGATCCCATCCCGTCTACCGCGTACACGGCTGACGGGAGAGCAGGCCTTCGAAACCCCGCCTCTCCACATCCTGTACGGGAGAGGGACGATTAGGTTTCTGGGGAGCGTCTCCTACGCGACTGCTCGCCTCTCCGTTCGTCTGCTTCAACTACATCTGCGTCAACTACGTCCGCGCCGCCTTCATCATCGTCATGGCCACCGACGCCGACAAGGAGCAGACTGCTGCTGACAAGAGGATCGCCGACGAGGCCACCGCCTCTACTGCTGCGGCCAACTGGCCTACTGGAGGGTATAACATGTTTATCCCTCTCCTGATTATTTCCATGTCTGCAGTACTAGTGATATGCGTAGATGTTTCTACTATCTGTCTAGTACATAGTTTTATCATCAAGTCTCAGTATGTCATTAGCACTGTTTACGTCATGTTCATGATTTATTATTGGATTAATTTAATCGAACAATTGCCTATATTCTCCAGTTGATGGGTGTGAGTACTTGTTGAGCACTTACTCTCTGCAGTGAAAAACTTCGAAAATAACTAGTTGTACAAGGAGAGCACTGAGCTGAGAAGTTATATTCTCCAATGGAAAATCCCTTCTGTTAATAAAGCAACCACGAAGTGAAAAGTATGTGACCATGGTCACTCAAAAGCCACTTGTGATGTTGACCACAACAAACTTTACACGTGACTACATGGTGTGGTCGATCTGTTTGAAAATGCTATTATCATTCGGAAACTTGTCACCATTCTCTTAATGTGAGTTCACTCCAACCAAGTGCGATTCTTTGCTTGCTTCGTGTTTGTCAAGAACTAAAAACCTGAACATGCAAGTACAATAGTCAGATAACTGTGCAATCAACTCACGCAATAAAATAGACATGATAATTTTTCCCGTATGGCGTGCTCATGCATGTTCACAGTTATTTGTTCATAAGAGCTAACAAAAACTAGAGATGTGTAGGACTACTATATATATGGCTGCCTTAGGATATCACAGTGATCGCCATATGAGTTCAAATTTGCTAGGGTTTATGTCTAGCCTAAAAGCTATATGAGACATTGGAGGAAACAAAAGGAGCATGGTAGTATTTCGTAAATGTTTATGTGTGATGACTTGCGATATTCAAAGCAGAGCGTGACTAGCGGGTTAAGAAACACTATGCTGGACGTGTTATATGTACGGACATCTAAATCGTTGATGCAGATGTTCTTGGTACTCCTAGAGTCTAGAACTAGTCAAGAATGATGACTCGTTATCATGAACTAGATAGACATGCGCGCTTCGCCGCACCGTCTGCATGGTGTTGGCGGATGGCGTGGCTGGGACGATGCATTTGTTAGCGCTTTGATCTGGTGTACGCGTTCTTAATCCTTCGTCTTAATAGCTCAGGAAGTTGCAAAAGGTGGATGGTGCCACCTTTTACTATTTCGGAGTTAGTTGGAGGAAATAAAGAGAACAACTACATACTTCTTTTCCAGCCACCTTTTGGTATCATGGTTATTAAAGATCATGTTTCGTTTCCACGACTTCTCTATTTACTAAACTTGGTACATGCTGTTTAAAGATAGATAAATTTGCCTTACTGCAAGCAAGTAACATTTTAGAGAGTCAAGGCACCAGCTGAAAAACATGGAATCGCTAAAGCTCCAAAGATTTTTTTATAAAGGGCTTTAGTATTTAAAAGATTTAAGCATTACACCGGACCTTTGCATATCAAGTATGCACGTCACATTGGGTGGTGAGGACTGCATAACCGTGGCTATGGTATCCCCATTATGATAAACAATATTTTGGTATTACCTAACCGTTTGTCCTATCAAAATCTTATCTCTGAAGCACGGAAGACATGTTTCTTTGCCATCATTAGGCCGGCCCAAAAGTTTCATGATAAAATAGACATGATAATTATTCCCGCAAGGCGTGCTCATGCATGTTTCATGTTCACAATTATTTTTTCATAAGAGACAACAAAAACTAGAGATTTGTAGAACTACTATATATATATGGCTGCCTTAGGATATCACAGTGAGCCCCATATGAGTTCAAATTTGCTAGGGTTCATGTCTAGCCTAAAAAAAAGCTATATGAAACATTGGAGGGAAACAAAAGGAGCATGGTAGTATTTGGTTAATGTTTCTTGGTGTTGACTTGCGATGTTCGAAGCAGAGCGTGACTAGCGGGTTAAGAAACACTATGTTGGACGTGTGATATGTACGGACATCGAAACCGTTGATGCAGATGTTCGTGGCATTCCTAGAGTCTAGAACTAGTCAAGAATGATGACTCGTTATCATGAAATTCGAGTACGCCCGTGAGGCTTTTCTGGTGCCTAAGGACGTCGATGAAGTTTTGTCGATGATATCTGCGGACATTGCCGCGTGCGCTCTGTTCATTAATGATCACAAGATCAATCATAGATCTCATGGATTTATATATAATGTATGTTGGAATAGTTATATACAGTGTTGCTTGCATGCATGTGTAATTCTCATACTACCCATGGAGACGGGCATTCCAAGCCACCTATTTTCTCAAAGAACCGAAAAAAGATTAGTTGGCTTCTCTCCAACTTATTATCTTATAAGGGAAAATTACAGTTACTTTAGTAAAAAAACACCTTCGTTCCTACTTTTTTATGTCCTCGATAACTCTGCCAACACTTTTCCATCGTCAGAAGTAAGAAATAAACATTGTGAGAGAAGCGGGAATAACTGTAAAAAATGGAGGCTCATCAACATATTCCATCGAAATTATTGTCTAAAAGGATAGATATTTTTTGCTAGGCTAGACTAGCGGGACAAGTCTTAATTCGTGAATATTAACCTGAGGGCACACGCTTTCAATGTGTACATCATGTGACTATCTAGAAGATGATAGAATGCCCCCTTATATATGTTAGCCTTCTCAACCTCTTTATGATAGCAAGCTGGAAAATAAACATTGCAACTAGGAAAGTGGAACTGTTTGTAACCTCGTGTATGGAAACACACGTGGACCTATATATGGGTCTTTCTTGAATTCCACTATTGGACCATGGATGATGTTTGGCGCTTATTTGCGCCAAAGAATCATGACTAGTATTTTCCCTCCGTTACACAATATCAGATGTTTTAAACTTTTTTCACATTCACACATGTATACACACATATTAAGACATATTTTACTGTGTATGTTCACTTATTTTAGTGCAAACGGACTTATACTTATGTGCTGCTCTTATTTCCTAGTCATGTAAATGGTTCACATGATGAACGAAAACTAACATAACATGCATACTAAGTTCTTCCGGTGATTGAAAATTGGTGATTTCAGATCATTCAACACTAACATGTTGTAAATATATGTTTCGTTCAGCAACTCACTCATTGATGAACATCTCCATTATTTTAGTGTGCCCATACCCTCCAACCAAAACAATAGATCACATCACTTAGACTTTGGCAAGATAAAAACGTTTTTGGCAGTCATATCATGTGTTTAAATTGTTGTTGAATGGCCTACTCGGCACATATAGCATCCCACAATGTCTTTTTTTTACGAAGAGCAAACAAGGAGCACTATATGGATGTGTAGAAGTCCTATATATAGCCCTATCTTAGGATGTCAATTTGTGTTATATATGAGTTCATAATTCAGATCTGTCTGTTTGCTTGCTCCCTTTAGTTTATTAGATAGAATATTGGAGGAAACCAATAAGTGAGACTCAAAAGAGATGAAGGAAAATTAAGGAGATGGAAATCAACTATGATGGGTGTAACGTTGTGGTTCCACGCTATGTCCATGGGTAGTGACGGCCATGGACTGATGTTAGCGTTGTTGTCGCCCTGGGCGCCAGCAACATTGGTTCACTATTGGCTGGGACTGCTCCCCCGTTTTTGTTGTTCTGTTCTTGTGTTTCTCCTTGTGTAATGATTCAGAATCTCAGCGTTTGTCCCATGAATCAGCCTCGCTATGAGGAATGTGCGATGGATCGTCGGGACTGATAACTGAAGTGTGCTGCGGTTGGCCATCGAAGCTTCCCCCGAACAATCTCATGCCTTCAGGAAATTAGCTTCACAAAGGACACGCATACACTACAGGACGCGACAGATACGCCGACGGCTGAAAGCCGTTGGCATAGGCCGGAATGCCCTCGGCGTAGACATACGCCGACGGCCGCCGTCGGCGTAGGTCCCTCGGCGTATCAGGCCCTCGGCTCAGCCTATTTGGCCGTTGGCGTACAAATTAACCGTCGGCGTATACAAGAGTGGGGCCCACACGGCGTATAAGAAGAAGAAACCGTCGGCGTAGTCAGCCATGGTGGGTCCCGCCTTGTCAGTTACTACGCCGAGGGGTGCGCCGTCGGCATTGGTGTGCCACGTGCACGCATATGGGAGCTCCTGGAGATACATACGCCGATGGCCAGGCCGTCGGCATAGGGGCTCCACGTGCACGCATCTGGGAGCTCCTGGAGAAATATACGCCGACGGCCCGGCCGTCGGCATAGCGCTGGCCATTTGGTCACATGGATGACCCTATGCCGACGGCAATGCCATCGGCGTATAAAATTGCCAGAATTTGTTTTTTTTTGCTGCAGCTCGTTTTACAGAAAATTATTTACGGCAAAATAGACAGCAAGCAATATCACAAACAAGATCACATACTAGCAATTTGTAGTACATCAAGTAGTACACACATAGGAGTAGGTACACACTTAGGGACAGAGGGACAGAGTAGAAACACACATAGGTCTATCATCCTATCATCGTACATCTAGGGAGACGTGTGAGCCCTAAATCTCCCGCAGCAAGATCAGGCGACGGACGGATGGTCATGGCAGTAGACGAAGCACCCGGTGAAGACGAAGCACCCGGTGAAGACGAAGCATCAGGTGAAGCACCACGCGAAGCACCAGGAGAAGGACCACCGAGATGTAGCGGTGTCCTATCACGGGAACCCGGCAAAGCACCAGCTGAGGCACTAGGAGAGGCACGACTCTCCGAACATCCTTGACAGCGTCAGAAGCTCATATTGTCCAATCACCTGCATTGAGAAAGGGAAAACAAGTTAGCAACAAAGACATAATAAAATTAAGACACTAATAAAATGAAAACAGTAAGCATAAAGACATAATAAAATAAAGACACTAATAAAAGGAAGACATAAAAGACCGTCACCTCGAATCATCCGACTCATAATTTTGTTGGTTATCATTCTCACTATCACTATCACTATCACTATCGCGTGAGATGTAAGTTGGAGGCTCATTGCATGGTGGAGGCTCGTACTCATCAGCATTGTCCGCGTGGAACTTTGAGAGGATATCTATGTCCTTTAGATTCACCACTGGCTCACCACGAGTGTGTGCATCGTTCTCGAGGTCCTCAATACCACCCGTTTGTAAGCCAAAGTCCCTGAAATCCTCTTGCTCTTGATAGAAAATTCACTCGTATGTTTTAGGGTCAATGTTGTTGTAATCGTCGGCGGAGGGCATGGGTAGCTTACCATGTGGCGATACCCGGAACACGACTTCCCAGCCCTTGAGATTCTCTTTCTGGCATGGGTAGGGCAAATAATAAACTTGCTTGGCTTGGTTAGCCACAATATAGACATCGGCTCCGGTATAGGTTTTTGAAGGCTTAACTTCAACTAACCCAATGGATGGGTCACTTCTCTGTCCACCGTGTGGTTCGCTGTGTGGGTCGAACCAGTGGCACTTGAACACAACGAGCTTGAGTTCTACGTTCGTACGATTGAACCAGTGGGACGGCGGAGAGGAGAGGGAGGGGTGGGACGGCCGGGGGCGAGGGGCGGCAGACGAGCGTCTCGGGCGGCGACCGCGGAGAGGAGAGGGAGGGGTGGGACGGCCGGGGGCGGAGGAGGCGGTGGCTAACCCGGAGAGGAGAGGGAGGGGTGGGACGGCCGGAGCGGAGCGCGGCAGCGAGCGTGGGTGGGGATCGAGCGGCGGCGGCGTGCGTGGGGATCGAGCGTGCGTGCGTGTGTCCGTGTGTGTGGTGTGGAGGAGGACGGGTACGAGGGGTTGGGGATAAGGGTGAACACCTATGCCGACAGGTTTCATTTTTTTTTTCATTTTTCATATTATTACCTAATTTATTAATATTTAAAAAACATCATAATTTATTTCATTATAATTATATAGAGTTTTATTTTAATTTATTCTATTATATGGTAGGTCCACGCGCGAATTATATTTTATATTTTTTATTTTTTAGATTATATTTTTTGAAGGAAAACAAATATTATTTACTAAGTTAATTATTCATGAAAACAAATAATAATTAATTTTATATGATTTATTACATTATATTCATGAAATTATTTTATATCTAAGCGAAACCCTAGACCCTAGACAAATATTATTTACTAAGTTAGTGGATTTTCTTGCTTGGTTGTGTTAGGTTAGGGCATACGAACATGAGAAACCAACTTTTATCACAAATTGTCACAAGATTGCCCCCGTTTCGCCCGAAACGGGAGTTTTCAGCTATAAGTCCACACACTTAGTAGAGAGAAAGTGAAGCCGGTGAAGCCGGTCACACCTAGGAGTAGGATATTGCACATCTACAACACAAAACACACTTGTATATATATGGTATGACACAACCTAGGTTTGGGTGGGGTTCCGACGCTCCGGGGCCCCGCTTCGGCGAAACCCTAGATCCGCTGGAAAAACCCTAACATTTTCGTCTACCCCCATAGACGTGCGTCGAAAAGGGGTAGCCCAGTGGACTTTTTTGCTTGGTTGTGTTACGTTAGGCCATAGGAACATGAGAAACCAAAGTCTACCCCAAATCAACACAAGATTCCATCCGGTTCGCCCGAAAGGGGAGTTTTCACCTCTAAGTGCAGAAACTCACTAGAGAGAAAGTGAATCCGGTGAAGCCGGTCACACCTAGGAGTAGGATATTGCACATTTACAACACAAAACACACTTTTATACATATGGTATGGCACAACCTAGGTTTGGGTGGGGTTCCGACGCTCCGGGGCCCCGCTTCGGCGAAACCCTAGATCCGCTGGAAAAACCCTAATGCCCTGTTTGGTTGCAACGAATTGGGGCAAGGAATTGGAATTTGGGCAAATTCCGCGAATTCCACCGTTTGGCTTGCCCTCGGAATTGCTCCTCAGAAATGGACCCAAATTCCACGCGCTGAATCGTCTAGTGTAAAAGAGCGAGCGAAGTTTCCGAGCTCCACACCTCCGAATCGCTCGGAAACGAGCGAACCGCTCGCTCGCTTCTTCCCCGCCTCGCTCCCGTGTTCCCCGCCGCCTCGCTCCTTCCCCGCCTCTGCCCCGCCGCCTCGCTCCTTCCCCGCCTCCCGCGTGCCCCGCCCCTGCCTCCCTCCCCTCTCCCCCAACTCCGGCCTGCCTCCCTCCCCTCTCCCCCGACTCCGGCCCGCCCCCGACGCACGACCCTGACGCCGCCGTGTGCCCCACCGCCGACGCGTGCCCCGCCCCTGCCTCCCTCCCCTCTCCCCCAACTCCGGCCTGCCTCCCTCCCCTCTCCCCCGACTCCGGCCCGCCCCCGACGCACGACCCTGCCGCCGCCGCGTGCCCCACCGCCGATGCGTGCTCCGCCGCCGACGCGTGCCCCGCCGCCGACGCGTGCCCCGCCCCTGCCTCCCTCCCCTCTCCCCCAACTCCGGCCGCTCGCCCCAACTCCACTGATTCCGGCCACCGCCGCCGGCGGGAGGGGATGCATCTGATTTATTCCGAATTTTTTAATCTTTTTTATGTGTGGTAAATTATATATGGAATATATGCAAACATAATCCACACAACAGAATTTGGAATTAAGTGTGGAATATATGCAAACACAAATTTAAATTGTCCAAATTCAACAAAACACTAAATTCCATAGTCTGTACATCCAAACAGGATTTGGAATTGAATTACACCCTTTGATTCCAACATAAAATTCAGAGCACATCCAAACAACCGAATTGAATTGGAGCCAATTCATTTCCATCTTTGGAATCTTAGTCCAATTCAATTCCGCGCTCCAATTCCATGTATCCAAACACAGCATAACGTTTCCGTCTACCCCCATAGACGTGCGTCGAAAGAGGGTAGCCCAGTGGAATTTTCTTGCTTGGTTGTGTTAGGTTAGGGCATACGAATATGAGAAACCAACTTTTATCACAAATTGTCACAAGATTGCCCCCGTTTCGCCCGAAACGGGAGTTTTCAGCTATAAGTACACACACTTAGTAGAGAGAAAGTGAAGCCGGTGAAGCCGGTCACACCTAGGAGTAGGATATTGCACATCTACAACGCAAAACACACTTGTATACATATGGTATGACACAACCTAGGTTTGGGTGGGGTTCCGACGCTCCGGGGCCCCGCTTCGGCGAAACCCTAGATCCGCTGGAAAAACCCTAACGTTTCCGTCTACCCCCATAGACGTGCGTCGAAAGGGGGTAGCCCAGTGGACTTTTTTGCTTGGTTGTGTTAGGTTAGGCCATAGGAACATGAGAAACCAAAGTCTACCCCAAATCAACACAAGATTCCATCCGGTTCGCCCGAAAGGGGAGTTTTCACCTCTAAGTGCAGAAACTCACTAGAGAGAAAGTGAATCCGGTGAAGCCGGTCACACCTAGGAGTAGGATATTGCACATTTACAACACAAAACACACTTGTATACATATGGTATGGCACAACCTAGGTTTGGGTGGGGTTCCGACGCTCCGGGGCCCCGCTTCGGCGAAACCCTAGATCCGCTGGAAAAACCCTAATGCCCTGTTTGGTTGCAACGAATTGGGGCAAGGAATTGGAATTTGGGCAAATTCCGCGAATTCCACCGTTTGGCTTGCCCTCGGAATTGCTCCTCAGAAATGGACCCAAATTCCACGCGCTGAATCGTCTAGTGTAAAAGAGCGAGCGAAGTTTCCGAGCTCCACACCTCCGAATCGCTCGGAAACGAGCGAACCGCTCGCTCGCTTCTTCCCCGCCTCGCTCCCGTGTTCCCCGCCGCCTCGCTCCTTCCCCGCCTCCGCCCCGCC
Source organism: Poa pratensis (assembly GCA_947311845.1). NCBI lineage: Eukaryota > Viridiplantae > Streptophyta > Magnoliopsida > Poales > Poaceae > Poa > Poa pratensis. Next base: position 8,284,391 of record CAMZMU010000052.1, read on the forward strand.
GCCTCGCTCCTTCCCCGCCTCCCGCGTGCCCCGCCCCTGCCTCCCTCCCCTCTCCCCCAACTCCGGCCTGCCTCCCTCCCCTCTCCCCCGACTCCGGCCCGCCCCCGACGCACGACCCTGACGCCGCCGTGTGCCCCACCGCCGACGCGTGCCCCGCCCCTGCCTCCCTCCCCTCTCCCCCGACTCCGGCCCGCCCCCGACGCACGACCCTGCCGCCGCCGCGTGCCCCACCGCCGATGCGTGCTCCGCCGCCGACGCGTGCCCCGCCCCTGCCTCCCTCCCCTCTCCCCCAACTCCGGCCGCTCGCCCCAACTCCACTGATTCCGGCCACCGCCGCCGGCGGGAGGGGATGCATCTGATTTATTCCGAATTTTTTAATCTTTTTTATGTGTGGTAAATTATATATGGAATATATGCAAACATAATCCACACAACAGAATTTGGAATTAAGTGTGGAATATATGCAAACACAAATTTAAATTGTCCAAATTCAACAAAACACTAAATTCCATAGTCTGTACATCCAAACAGGATTTGGAATTGAATTACACCCTTTGATTCCAACATAAAATTCAGAGCACATCCAAACAACCGAATTGAATTGGAGCCAATTCATTTCCATCTCGGATTTGGAATCTTAGTCCAATTCAATTCCGCGCTCCAATTCCATGTATCCAAACACAGCATAACGTTTCCGTCTACCCCCATAGACGTGCGTCGAAAGAGGGTAGCCCAGTGGAATTTTCTTGCTTGGTTGTGTTAGGTTAGGGCATACGAATATGAGAAACCAACTTTTATCACAAATTGTCACAAGATTGCCCCCGTTTCGCCCGAAACGGGAGTTTTCAGCTATAAGTACACACACTTAGTAGAGAGAAAGTGAAGCCGGTGAAGCCGGTCACACCTAGGAGTAGGATATTGCACATCTACAACGCAAAACACACTTGTATACATATGGTATGACACAACCTAGGTTTGGGTGGGGTTCCGACGCTCCGGGGCCCCGCTTCGGCGAAACCCTAGATCCGCTGGAAAAACCCTAACGTTTCCGTCTACCCCATAGACGTGCGTCGAAAGGGGGTAGCCCAGTGGACTTTTTTGCTTGGTTGTGTTAGGTTAGGCCATAGGAACATGAGAAACCAAAGTCTACCCCAAATCAACACAAGATTCCATCCGGTTCGCCCGAAAGGGGAGTTTTCACCTCTAAGTGCAGAAACTCACTAGAGAGAAAGTGAATCCGGTGAAGCCGGTCACACCTAGGAGTAGGATATTGCACATTTACAACACAAAACACACTTTTATACATATGGTATGGCACAACCTAGGTTTGGGTGGGGTTCCGACGCTCCGGGGCCCCGCTTCGGCGAAACCCTAGATCCGCTGGAAAAACCCTAATGCCCTGTTTGGTTGCAACGAATTGGGGCAAGGAATTGGAATTTGGGCAAATTCCGCGAATTCCACCGTTTGGCTTGCCCTCGGAATTGCTCCTCAGAAATGGACCCAAATTCCACGCGCTGAATCGTCTAGTGTAAAAGAGCGAGCGAAGTTTCCGAGCTCCACACCTCCGAATCGCTCGGAAACGAGCGAACAGCTCGCTCGCTTCTTCCCCGCCTCGCTCCCGTGTTCCCCGCCGCCTCGCTCCTTCCCCGCCTCCGCCCCGCCGCCTCGCTCCTTCCCCGCCTCCCGCGTGCCCCGCCCCTGCCTCCCTCCCCTCTCCCCCAACTCCGGCCTGCCTCCCTCCCCTCTCCCCCGACTCCGGCCCGCCCCCGACGCACGACCCTGACGCCGCCGTGTGCCCCACCGCCGACGCGTGCCCCACCGCCGACGCGTGCCCCGCCCCTGCCTCCCTCGCCTCTCCCCTAACTCCGGCATGCCTCCCTCCCCTCTCCCCCGACTCCGGCCCGCCCCCGACGCACGACCCTGCCGCCGCCGCGTGCCCCACCGCCGATGCGTGCTCCGCCGCCGACGCGTGCCCCGCCCCTGCCTCCCTCCCCTCTCCCCCAACTCCGGCCGCTCGCCCCAACTCCACTGATTCCGGCCACCGCCGCCGGCGGGAGGGGATGCATCTGATTTATTCCGAATTTTTTAATCTTTTTTATGTGTGGTAAATTATATATGGAATATATGCAAACATAATCCACACAACAGAATTTGGAATTAAGTGTGGAATATATGCAAACACAAATTTAAATTGTCCAAATTCAACAAAACACTAAATTCCATAGTCTGTACATCCAAACAGGATTTGGAATTGAATTACACCCTTTGATTCCAACATAAAATTCAGAGCACATCCAAACAACCGAATTGAATTGGAGCCAATTCATTTCCATCTCGGATTTGGAATCTTAGTCCAATTCAATTCCGCGCTCCAATTCCATGTATCCAAACACAGCATAACGTTTCCGTCTACCCCATAGACGTGCGTCGAAAGAGGGTAGCCCAGTGGAATTTTCTTGCTTGGTTGTGTTAGGTTAGGGCATACGAATATGAGAAACCAACTTTTATCACAAATTGTCACAAGATTGCCCCCGTTTCGCCCGAAACGGGAGTTTTCAGCTATAAGTACACACACTTAGTAGAGAGAAAGTGAAGCCGGTGAAGCCGGTCACACCTAGGAGTAGGATATTGCACATCTACAACGCAAAACACACTTGTATACATATGGTATGACACAACCTAGGTTTGGGTGGGGTTCCGACGCTCCGGGGCCCCGCTTCGGCGAAACCCTAGATCCGCTGGAAAAACCCTAACGTTTCCGTCTACCCCCATAGACATGCGTCGAAAGGGGGTAGCCCAGTGGACTTTTTTGCTTGGTTGTGTTAGGTTAGGCCATAGGAACATGATAACCAAAGTCTACCCCAAATCAACACAAGATTCCATCCGGTTCGCCCGAAAGGGGAGTTTTCACCTCTAAGTGCAGAAACTCGCTAGAGAGAAAGTGAAGCCGGTGAAGCCGGTCATACCTAGGAGTAGGATATTGCACATTTACAACACAAAACACACTTGTATACATATGGTATGGCACAACCTAGGTTTGGGTGGGGTTCCGACGCTCCGGGGCCCCGCTTCGGCGAAACCCTAGATCCGCTGGAAAAACCCTAACGTTTCGTCTACCCCCATAGACGTGCGTCGAAAGGGGTAGCCCAGTGGACTTTTTTACTTGGTTGTGTTAGGTTAGGCCATAGGAACATGAGAAACCAAAGTCTACCCCAAATCAACACAAGAGTCCAGTGCATGTAGTATGCCCAATCAGGAAGAAGCACACGGATCGTGTGTTTCCTTCAGGCGCTTGTGAGCCATTGGATCAGCGGTGTGTTTCTTTCGAGCGCTTGTGAGCCGTTGGATCAGCAGTGTGTGTTTCTTTTCAGGACTTGTGAGCTGTAGTATGACCAATTAGGAAGAAGCAAACGGATCGTGTGTTTCCTTCCAGCGCTTGTGAGCCGTTGGATCAGCGTTGTGTTTCTTTCGAGCGCTTGTGAGCCGTTGGATCAGCGGTGTGTTTCTTTTCAGGGCTTGTGAGCTGTAGTATGCCCAATCAGGAAGAAACACACGGATCGTGTGTTTCCTTCCAGCGCTTGTGAGCCGTTGTATCAGCGGTGTGTTTCTTTCGAGCGCTTGTGAGCCGTCGGATCAGCACTATCACGACCACTTCGTAAGCCACACGACCCTATATATAGCCCACCTCCAGGACATCTTCGACACACTCAGTGTGTACTCATTGTAGTTCTTTTGGTATACAGAGCATTCGGATTCCCTGCATACGTTTAACGGTGCATTTGATATGCAGGCACTCACGAGCCACCGTTGGACTGTATGCAGGGGAAACCGTGTGTTTTGTTCAATATTTCTACATAATTCTTCAGTTCATCGACCGAATGCAAATCATTTGGATTCCCGTCATACAGCCCAACGGTGCATTTGATATGCAGGCACTCACGAGCCACCGTTGGGCTGTATGACGAGGAAACTGTTTGTTTTGTTCTATCTAGAAATCTTTCAGTTCATCGACCGAATACAAATCATTCGGATTCCCTGCATACATCCCGACGGTGCATTTGATATGCAAGCACTCTCAAGCCACCATCGGGCTGTATGCAGGAGAAACTGTGTGTTTTGTTCTATCTAGAAATCCTTCAGTTCATCCCGACGGTGCATTTTTTTTGCTGTGGATTTTCTTGCCGCGTCGTCGAAGGACAAGAGTGCTGCGTCATCGAAGGCAGGAGTGATGCGGGAGGCTGCGTCGATGGTAGATGACTTTTCTTTTTCTAATTTGCAGAGTACCATGTATCTTCAATTTATGTTGTGTTGTCGCTACTACCGATATTTTGTTCTCTGTGTAATTTATGTTGTCAATGTAATTTGCATGGTTTGTTTAATATCAATGTGAAAAGTGGTCGAAAGGGGGTAGCAAAGTGAAACTTTTTACTTGCTTGTGTTAGGTTAGCCTCTAGGAATACCCTAAACAAAGTTATACCCCACCTCTTACGCAATTTCTTGACGTGCAATTCTGAGAGACAAGATTCGCGACGGCATTTTATGTGGATGGTGACCGCTATTCGGTGTAGCTATATACATAAAAAGGAGTAAAACATATTAAATTTAATTTAGAGTAATAAATAAATACATAAAAATGAAGATTATAAAAAAAACATGGACTTATGCCGTCGGCATAGCTATAAGCATAAAAGAAATCACAAAAAACAAAGATTAAAAATAAAGTTTGCTTTGCCGACGGCATTGCCGTCGGCGTAGACGAGGCTGCGACGTCACCAAATTCAAAAAATAACCTACGCCGACGGCATTCTCTAAGCCGACGGCAACCGTCGGGTAAAAGTACCTATGCCGACGGCATTTTTTATGCCGACGGTTTTGGCGATGGACTGGCCTCGTCGGACTGTATGCCGACGGCCCCGACAAAAGCCCGTCAGTAAAGGTTCCGGCCGTCGGCATATGTACTCTCTCCCGTAGTGATATAAGCATGTATTCTCCAACAGAACACAATGTGTGAATAGCTTGATGTGTAATTATGCTGACTAGAGTGATCGCGAGCGAAAGGGACGTGAGTAGACAGATAGCATCGTGACTTAAGCTTGAACAGCAGTTACATTGTTAATCATCGGGGATGCATAAAAAATAAATGAAGTACTTCTTAAGCATTTGCAAGCACCGGACTGACTCTAGTGTCTTAAAGAGAAAAAAAAGAACAATTCTCTCCTAGTACTCACGGAAGCACGGTTCATGATACAATCGTTGCACAAGCACCATACGGTTTGGGTAAAACACTACGGGAAAGACTCAAGACGCCGACGGTCAGGACCTACGCCGACAGCCAAATGTCGGGGCCGTCGGCGTAGACACCGACCAGGCCAGCCTAGATCTTTCCTTTTTTTTAGCTATGCCGACGGCATGCCGTCGGCCTAGTTTTTTTTTGGAGCTATGCTACGGCATGTCGTCGACCTAGCTCTGTTTTTTTTTACTTACTCACCGTTTTGAGCATAACTTTTGAAACTTGGATTTCGCTATTCTTTAGCTCGTTTCGAAGAGGAGAAGTATATCTACATCATCATACACATTGTTCGAACTATATTCTTAAAAAAAATCCATGTTCAAACTAGGGTTTCGCCGAAGAGGGGCTCCGGAGCGTCGGAATCCAACCAAAATTTAGGTGGTGCCATACCAAGTGGGTACAAGTGTGTTTTGGGTTGTAGATGTCCAAGATTCCACTCCGGGATGTTAGCGGCTTCACCGTCATCAGTTTCTCTCTAGGGAGTTTCATGACTTATAGCCTGAAAGTCCCAGATCGGACAAACATGAGGAAATCTTGTCAAGAGTTGGGTTATACCTTTGTCTTGTGACTTCCTAGAGCCTAGCCTAACACAACCAAGTAACTAGTTACACTTTTCTACCCCATTTTGACGTCGGTACCGGCTTTAGTCGTATAACTCTGGTTTTTCTCCAGTGGGGCTAGGGTTTTACTGGAGAGGGGCTCCGGAGCGTCGGGATCCCACCACAAGCTAGGGGATGCCATACCATGTTTGTACAAGTGTGCTATGGGTTTTTGGATGGCAAAGATTGCACTCCGGGGTGTGACCTGCTTCACCGGCATCCACTTCTCTCTAGGGAGTTTCATGACTTATAGCCTGAAAGTCCCAGATCGGACAAACATGAGGAAATCTTGTCAAGAGTTGGGTTATACCTTTGTCTTGTGACTTCCTAGGGCCTAGCCTAATACAACCAAGCAACTAGGTATACTTTGCTACCCCATTTTGACGCCGATACCGGTTGTATTCGTATAAGTCTGGTTTACATGCACTTATAGCGTGATAGTGCTCGATTGGACAAGCCAAAAGGAAACTTGTCAAGAGTTGGGTTATGGATAATATGGATGTCATATTTGGATTTCTCTCATTTTTCTAATCGATTTAGACATATTATTTATCAAATTTCGATTTACGGATTTGTAGATATGAATTATTCAGTATTAAATAGAAAAAAGGCAAATAAGTTAATTATTATTTGAATTCAAGAATATTTTAATTCAAGATTATTATTAATGGTTCATTTCTTTTTATTTAAATAATTATTTGGATTCATAAAATAAAGGTGTGACATCATAGTCCATGGGTTAATAGGAATTATAGGATACTATTGTCAGTAAAACATCTGTTGTTTCTAGGTAGCTCATAGAGAAAGAACTAAGAAGTTAAGCGTGTTGGGGTTGAAATAGAGGATGGGTGACCTGTGTGGAAGTATTAGTAGAAGCGAGTAATTAAGATTGGAATTAAGAATGCTTAGAGATAAATGTGTATCTAGTGCGATTAAGTGGTTAAACAATTCAAAAAAAATATTGGGAAGAAAATTTGAAAAAATAATTTAAATAAAATTCTGCCAATTCATAGGCCGACGGCAAAGCCGTCAGCGTAGCCCAGTCTACGCCGACGGCTTTTCTACGCCGACGGCAGCTAGGCTACGCCGACGGGGATACGCCGATGGCCACCGTCGGCCTACCCCTACGCCGACGGTTTTCAGACTTTCCCCGACGGCAGGGGCCGTCGGCGTCTTGAGTCTTTCCCGTAGTGATACCTGTAGTTGGATTTTTCAAACAAACGAGAGTTGCAATTTGGATTTAGCGGGGCGAAAGCCTATTACATGTGGTTGCTATATCAATATAGCGGGGGCAAAACCTATTTGAAGCGATATGGATTTAGCTTAAAATAGTATGAGAACTGCTGCAAATAAGCTTCCACCCACGATGATATTTATCAATGACGTTACGCTCTGTTAGAGTTGTAGAATAGACTGTATCAAAAAAAAAAGTTGTAGAATAGACAAGCCTTGCAGGAAAGAGAAATACAATCAGGTCGTTCCACTTACGCACCTAATCAGCACCGTCTTTTTTCGGAAAGGGAGGTGCAATCAACTAACACAACTTTCATACAACTACTAGTTGAATTTTGCGTGGCGTCACGCCACCCTTGGTGAGATTTTATGCGCATTTTTTTTGGGCTAAATGTTTGCTAAATTGGAATGTGCAAACTTGTTCATATGTCACGGCACGCTTGGTGAGATTTTACGTGCACCTTTTTTCTTGGCCAAATGTTTGCTAAATTTGAATGTGCAAACCTATTTTTATTTTTGTTACGAATAGTTAGTATTTTTTGTGTGGGTATTTTTTATATGTTGTGTGGAATGTTGAAATGTTTGGTGGTGTGAAATGTTCAAACATGTTTGTATGTTGGCGTCGCTGATTATTTGAAATTAGAAAAATTCTTTTGAATTTGATTCTACATTTAAAGAAAGTTTGTTCGTATGGTATCGAAATATTGGGCTAATTGTGATGTTCCTAAATTTGCTGTATTTTGCTATAAGTGTGTAGGTTTTTTTAAAGCATTTTCGATATAGTTTATTGAACATTGGAATATTCGCGCTAATGTAGACCAAATTGGAATTTTGAAATATGTTTTTTTATTTTGGTATGAGTAGGTAGCATTTTATGTGAGCTTTTTAAAAATATGTTGTGCAATATTCGAACATTTGCTAGTTTGAAATGTTCAAGCATTGTTGTATTTCGTCGTTAATATTTAGTTGAAATTGGAGGAAATGCAGTTGAATAACCTCAAAATGGTGACAAAAGTTTGAGTATTCGGGATTACATGTTTGCATTTCGACGTCAAAATTTAATTGAGATTATGGAAAATGCATTTGAATTGTATCTAGATGGTGAGAAATTGTGAGTATTCCTTATTTTTTTCTGTTAGCATAAGTAGTTTGTATGTAATTATACATGGCATAATTCTCAGGAGGCTAACTAACTGTTGTGTAAAAAATTTAAATTTGGGAGTGTGCATGTTTAAAGTTTGCATGTAAAGTTTGTTCGAGTTTCGGAAATTGTTTAAATTGGAGAGGCATTCATTTTTGAGTTTGGTGTATGTGTTTTTTAATGCTCGGATTTGAAAGGCATTGTAAATGTTGGAACGCTGAAACTTGAATTTTGATCGTATACCATGAATAGTCAGCGTTTATTGTTATTGGCATGTTCATATTTTTGTGACACTTGTAATAAATGCTGTGTAAAAAATCTAAATTTCGGAGTGTGCAAGTTCAAAATGTGTTTAGGTTCGAATGTGACGATGTACAAAAAAGGTTTTTGCCTATGAGTTGTTTGGTTTTGAAAAGTTCGTAAAATAGGTAGAAATACTGTGGGGCAAAAAATACAAATTTTGGGTGTATCCATGTTAAAAAAAATAAGCATTCCCAAATTTGAATTATACCACACAACATTTTCCAAAATCTGAACAATTTTTCGAACGTACACTACCTTTTCATTTCAATAATTTCCAAATTTTCATACTTTCAAAATAAGGACATTTCAAAATTCTAATTTCACCTCACGGGCGCGGCGTGTCGCCGCGCAATTTTTCCTAGTACCAATTACAAACACAAAACACATATAAAGATCTAGATTGGATGCAGCGAGATGTACAGTGTTTGAACCAAAATTGCAAATAGGCGCGCCTAACTTTCAGACGGGACCCACGACAGCAATTGTTCTTGTCCTTCACTACCAAGTCATGGTCTCCTCCTCTAGAAGCTAGCTTTGACAAAAATCAATATACGCTACACCAGATATCTCACGGTCTCTCATATCTCACCCACGGGCAATATTCCTTTTCATTTAGCCAGCTCCATCTCCATGAAGGGCAAGGACCATTGACATGGCAACTCCCGGCGGCTCCGATGGTGAACCCAAGGACGGATACCTTCAGGCTTCCAGCTCAAGCGCAAGCTCCATGTCCAGCTCCAGGTTAGTATACGCGCGGTTCTACTTCATCCCTAGAGCTAGAGTACATGTGATTTGATTCTCGGTATTGATTTTCTACGTTTGCTCCAATAGTTTCACCAGCGGAGACAGTAGTAGTACAACCACCGAGCCAACTAGTCTAACCTTCCGGAAATTAGAAGAGATCACGGATAATTTCTCCAAGGAGCGAGTACTTGGTCAAGGAGCATATGGAAAGGTTTACAAGGTAAGGTTCATCCAGAGCATGCATGCTAGTGGTTCTTAATTGGGCGATTGACTATGTGATGGACATGCTAACAGAAAAGGATTTCTTTGGCTAATCAGATCGGGGTATACTCCTCTATTTTGTCTTCGTGTGCTACGACTATTTGCATCTGATTTTCATCAACGAAAATACATGAGCCGACATCAACACCTTAATTGCTAACTTCGAATTTACAAGTAATTTATCTCTTCAATAGTTAATCCTAGCTAGGCACCGAAAATAGCTACGATGTTTCTAAGTTTCAACGAACATAGATCCGGCACACCAATTGCTATATTACTGTATTGTTGTTTCTAACTCATAGTGAACAATTATAACGATAATAATGCTTAGTCACAAGATAATGTTTTGCACGTTTTTACTCATCACATTGTTGTACAAAGTTAGATGGAGGGTATTCATGTGCTACCAACAACTAAGTGTTGATATGACTCCACAAAATTAGTGTAATGCAAAGAAAGTTGGTACCGCATGGGATGAAAACGTGTTGCCGGTATATTTCATCCCATGTTGTACGTATCTTTCGTAGTCAATTAAAATAGGCAAACATTATTGCTTCCATTTGAAAGAAGTGACGGAATTTTGCATCACACTTCACTTATTTGCATGACGTGAAAGGCTATGAGGTCGCTCCCAAAGCTCCACGGTGGCGCCTCATAGCCTGCCACATAAGAGTTTTATCTACGTGTCTCTATATACAATCATATGTAGAGATATCATCAAATCTCAAAATGTCATCCAATTAGATTCACGCATCTTTATAAAAGTGGGGACTGCCACAATAAATACCTATCATATCTAAGGTATGATGCATTATTGGATTAGTTGTCTCAGATCTACATTGTCCGGGAGAATGCTTTGAGAGGCGATGTATTGTTAGTAGCCTAAGAGGAGCAGGGTTGCTTTAATTGCAGTAAGAGGGTTTCAATAGGTAAAAGAAAATTGTTGCTCAATTCCTATTTAGGAGAACAATTAACCTGGTCACGGAATAATTGTTTGTAAGAAAGCTTGTGGCACAAAACACTAGTTACCAGTTTTTTACTATTTTGTCAATTGATTTTTTCTTATATCATGCTGATGATAGAGGGCTTCAATAGGGGATACTTGAAAATGGAGAAGAAATTGCTGTCAAGATTCTTCACTATAACACACAAGCAGTTGACGATAACAATTTCAAACATGAGTTTGATAACCTTATGATGCTCGACCACAAGAATATTATACGGTTTGTTGGCTACTGTTACGAAAGACGATTTCAGCATACGCAGTTTGAAGGAAAAAGAGTTTTTGGTGAAACAACATACAAAGCTCTGTGCTTCGAATACATGCACATGGGCAGCCTTGAAAGCTACCTTTCTGGTACGATGTTGCTCCACTTTGAGTATACATATTTCTAGAATGCTAAGAAAAATGGTAATCTATTGCAATTCATCAACACTGTGTTAATTTTTTTAACTTGCAGATGAAACAGAAGGACTTGACTGGCAGGCACGTTACAAAATTATAAAGGGCACATGCGAGGGTTTAAATTACCTTCATGAAGAATTAGAAGAACCAATTTACCATTTGGACCTAAAACCTGACAACATACTGCTCGATAAGAATATGGTGCCAAAACTGGCAGATTTTGGTCTGTCCAAACTCTTCCCAAAGAACAAACCCGGGTCACACAAACTTTTAATGGAACACTGTAAGTGAGCCAAATCCTTTTTTGTTAAACTTAAATTTTCTTATAAAATAATTATTTGTGTGCGTATTTTTGTTATTATGTTGACATCTACAGGGGATACATGCCGCCAGAATACTTACGTGGACAAATTGTCTCCAAGAAGTTTGACATCTTTAGCTTGGGCGTTGTGATCACAAAGATAATTTCAGGGCCAAGAGGCCACACTAGAAGTGCTGAGGGGTCTTTACAAGAATTTCTTGATCAAGTAAAGATTGACATCTCCTATACTTCATAATAAATATAACAGAAATATTTATGATAAATGTCATGCTATTCTTTACATTTGATCATAGTACTCATTCGTCCATATATGTAGGATATTTTTATTCGTCAAGACAATGCTTTCTTTAACCATTACTTCGATAATATGTGGTTGACCATCAAAATCACAACCATCGATAGTTTAGTATACCTTTTTTAATACAGAGGAAATGACATAAATTTTGTGCCACATAAGCTAGTATTAATATCAATGCTTGGCCGCAACCTTTTTCTTCAGTAATCTACATCCCATGTACCCGAATGGAGGGAATACCATTCTAACTATACACATTGACTACACAGGTAAATGCGAATTGGAGGAACAGGTTAGAAGCAAAATGTACACGAGAGACACTAGAAACAAACTGCGAGCAAGTGAGCATATGCACTGAGATAGGACTCAGATGCATGGATGAAGATAGGCACGAAAGACCCAGTATAGTGGATATTATCCATATGCTGGATGTGACAGAAACTATGATAAAGAAGGTAACTGACTTAAAAATAAATATATGGTACAATTTTCGCAATAGAAAACGCACACATGAGCTTTAGTTTTCACTAAATCAAGAGATGGGTACATTTTCTTCCCTCAACTTATCATGGTGTGCAGGTTTGTTCCCATAACAAGAAAAGTATATTAACTAATGTTGACCGTTTTGGCTCTCTAGGGTACAACATTGAGAAGACTTCTTTCAAATACCACTCTTGATGACAACAGAAGTGCTAAAGTGCTAGCTTCTGGCTTCTCGGTCAGTTAAAAAATATATTCGGATATAGTACATCAAGAAAAATGAGAAACTCAATATTCCGCCCCATATATTATTCACTATTTTGTTTGACCATATATAAAAAAATTATCTATATTCAGGAGGCCCTTGCTAGATTATTCCGTCGACAAACAGTGGACAATGCTTTTAAGTCTACAGATTCCAGCGAGGTATATTTATATCATCATGTAGAGTGGAATCACATGTTAGTATGTTCTCTCCTGCAAGATATTAATTATCTTATATATTATTTTTCATCAATTTTCCTTAACAAGGACGACAAGCTTCTAAAAGCCAAAGAATCTCCATGGCGCGTCGGAGATATACCAGATACACTTCTGAAAAGCATTGTGACCATGTAATTACTGCTGCATCTTTCTTTCCTGTGTGTATTGTGTTAAATATTAAGTCTAATACACAATAATTTCTCACGTAATTGAGTAACCAACTGTTCGACCATTTACAAATTTTCTTTGATATTTTCATTAAAAAAAACTACTATAAAACCCGTACCATATAAGTAGAAACCCAGTACAACAGATCTAAAGCTAGGTAATTGATAACTTTATTAAAAAACACGCAGTTTAGTGTTCCTCAATGATTACCAAGGTACGCAGTGTCTAAACCCAGGAACTTATTATTGCACGTCTTAATGCCTCAATTTGTTTTATTTTAGGTATGATCATGAAACAGAAAAGTGTGATCCAAAAGTAAGGGACAAGGAACGTCAATATATGGTAGAGAAACTAAGGAAGGTAAGCAGGGATTAAAGGACTTTGGAATATATAGTGTTTTTTTTTAATATTTGACGCAATAGGACTATTGCAGACATAAGAAGGAACAAGTTGATGGTGGTTAAGGTACCCCACTAAGACTACTCATAGTGGGAGTAACTAGCTAGTAAATAAGTACCACATAGGCAAAAATGATGACGTGGCATGTAATTAAAAAAGAGAGAGACAAATGGAGTAAGTAGCTGTGTTACCGTAACATTACACAACCCAACATAATATGAGTCTATAACCTAATTAATGAAGAGTTGCATGACACCACACACATGTTACTACCCACTATAGAGGTGGTAACATAGCATAGTAACACGTGTATGTTACTCCCCACTATAACTAGTCTAAGAGAAAATATGTTTTCCTGATTAACAATCACTTAAAAATATAACTTAAGTACCTGTTACGTGACAACATGAGTGGAATTGATTATAAATATTTGAAAAAGTCTATCATGGTCAAAGATCGCCAAACAACGTCATTTTTCCGATCCACTACCGCAACTTAGGCTTGTGTGGACTACTGGCTGACGCGATTACGAAAGTTTCATCATTAAGATAGTGATTCGAGCACGACTTCGCTTCTGGGGTGAAAACTCTTGTTATGTCCTTTATTGGTCAGGCTCATCAGCGATGAACTTGCCTTGTTGCCTTGTTGGAGGCGTCGTCTCCATGATGATGTGTTGGCCTTCACAGGTTGCTGTCGGCAAGCGTGAATTATTTTTTGTCCTACCTGCTTGCCGGACATGGAGATGAGGCGCGATGGCGTGTTTCCCTCCTTGAATGTGTTGTTATGTAGGAACGACTTAGTCATAAGTGTTAAATCGAATCTTGTATAGTCATGTACTATGCGTGTGGATGTCTTTGTCTTATTGCCTTTCATCAACTTCAGTAAAAATGACTATGTGCATCAATTTGATGCAGAGGTCGCAGGTTTTCAACTCCCTTTTTAGATAAATGTAAGCCTAGCTAGAATCTCAACCAGCTAGGGCGACGAATATAAACAATAAGCAATATAGGGGTGCGCTATATGATGATAGAATTAACATGTGCTGACAGAACGGCCATGCTGTTTTTCCAAAGTTGGAAGCCTTGTGGGCAATCTACCTCGGATTTAGTTTAATATCTTCCCAGCAAGTGATTTGTGTAGAATTCGATTTTAGCTAAACAACGGTTATCATCACAGACAGACACCATGGAAGTCCTAAAATCTTTTGAGGAAATCATTATTTTGTAATGCTCATAGAATCTGGTATTTGTTGCATGTGGTGTGCAGGAGATACGTGGGACGGAAGAAGCAGAACATGCACAACTAAGATCTGGTGAAACCGTGGAAGAAATCCTAATGAAACCTGAAGAGACGACGAAAGAACAACAGAATGCAGAGGCAGAAGTGACGCGTCAAATTCAGAAACAAGTTAAGGAGGAGTTGGAATATACACGGCCGATGCCCGCCAAAGAACAGAACCATAAAGAGAAGTTGCTTGCTGAAAAACAAGAGCAGCGTATTTGTATTGTTCAGTATATGATGGAAGGAGATTGGAAATAGAGAAAAATCTTTCGGACCAAGAGTCCAAGATACCACTAGTACGGATCGGGAAAGTTAAATCCCCAATCAAGTATGGATGGAGCTACGCGCGTGTTATTCCATACCGCCTACCATACAAAATTCTAACCGTGTGTCAGGGTTCAACCCACGATTCGCAGGCCAAGAAATCACACACGGTTGCCTTGTTTAAATGTGTGCTACATATCGCACATGGTTAGAGATATGAAATCATGTGCATCGTGCAAAAGAATTGTAAATGGTGAGAACCGCAGTCACAAATTACCTCCTCGGCTTCCGTTCGACGTGTGTATAGCCTTCTCGCCTTTCTCCCGCGTCTCACGCGTTAGCGATCAGTAAGCTTCCTAGGTCACGCTGACAAGCCATATAAATTGCCCCTCGTCACCATCATAGGTACATTGTTTTGTCAGAATAAGATCGCTCGCTTTTTGTGCGTGCCCCATTAGCTCCCGCCGCGGCGTATGGGAGCTCCTCACTGTCTGCAGATTGTGGCACACAGAAACCAAGACACACACGAGCCGACCTTCGACTGCCATTGGCATAGTGTTTTGCCCCATGTTTCTTAGAAGCGGAGGCAAAACGCAATCAACGCCTAGCCCTTAATAAAACCTTGTTCTAGGAAACTAGGGTTCATAATGCACAAGTTAGATGGACAAGTAAACTCGGATACTAGGAAATTAACCTCAATATCTGTAGCTTTCGTGAAAGATAGGAATTCGTATCTTGTGCGCACTTCCAAGCTGATGTGCGCACGTTCTGTATACACGCATTCATAACCTTGTCTAGTTTTTTATTCGGGTTTTCTTTCTAGTTGATATCATTTTCGTCCATGTTGGATTAAAGACGATGACACACTATATCTACACATCCTTGCAGAGCTTGGCCACCACCAGTAAAAGTGGACCATGGGGTGGAAGTGCAGGTACCACTCGTGACATTAATGAAAAGCCATGGTGTCTGGCGAGTATCATGATTAGCTACTTGGGGTTAGTGGAGGCATTCTCATTTTGTTACATCGACCAAGCTGCGAAGAAGCATAGTGCAGGGCCTTGGGGCGAAGTATATCATCACGACAAAATTGAAATGGTTTGTTTTATTTTCTTTCTCATGCATGTATGGTAGATAATATTTTTATAGTACTTTGATATACTGCTAGAATTAATTATGGCGTCACTTTTGTACTCTTATTGGGTGTATTGCTTGCCCGCTTTAGCCCTTCAGAGTTTGTCGAGGAAGTATCTGGAGCATACGGAAGCCACGGGGAAAACATTCTTGTGACGTCCCTTACATTTGTCACCAACGTCAGAACCTACGGACCTTTGGGAGATCCGCATCATCAAAATGTGGAAGCAACTCCTTTCAGGTTTAGAGCTGATGAGGACAGCAGCATAAACATGATATCTTATGATATTTTCAACTAACAAAATACAGCAGTACATTCGTAATTTTGCGGTCTACGATTTTTCTACACTAGGCTGGGGTGCTGGTTTTGGCTAAAAAAACTTGTCTCAACCAAGTGCTTTATTTGATGGGTAACGTGCCTTGCATTTCTCATCCAAAAAAGCTACACTACAGATTACCATAGAAACTGTGTTCTTTAGTTTGCCAGACGCCGGTTAGTACCAGATGCATATACTGGATGGGTTTTGTTCACTTAAATCGACCGACTCCCATGGAGAGCTAACAAGCTAAGAAAATGTTGCATGTATTGGAGATGAGTGTCACTAGTATCAATCACTTTATTTTCCTCAGTCTTGAATCTCATCTACTCCCATGGGTCGGAATAGGATTCCGTAGTGCAGCCCAGCAGCCATGGGGAATTTCAGAGGAGACGTGTTGTGTGGCCGTGTGGAAGGAATTCTTCTTTGGAAAAGAAAATACAAGAAACAGAGGATCTTAGTTTTTTGGGAAAGAAGGACTATTGGGGAAAAGGGAAGAATATGCACGAAAGTTTCATTTAGTTGCATAATTAAACTGGATCAATTGAACAGGGGACTGAATACGAAAAGGATCCAGAAAGACACTAATTGTGATGGGGCATTCTGTCAACTAGGGGCTCGATACTAATTTCAAATGACATGGCGTTCTTTCCTGTTAACCTGGATTCATGGAAGACCTGCAGACTTCAACAACTAGTCTGGGGAACAGATTTGTCCACATCACGAGAGCAAGAGAGCAGAGATTTTTACCACTTGATGCCGCTGTTGACCTGTTGTTGCCCGCAGCTGATGCCGGCGGTCCCCGCCGCGGTGAACGTACTGAAGGACGGGACGCCGGCGAGCGGCGGTGGCATATTGATGGATTCGGATGCGCCACCCACCAGCAGACGCAGCAGGTAAGGGTCCGGCCGGCCTTGGAGGAGGTGCTGGCGCGTGACGGTGGGAGTCTCCGCCAGCCGGTGAAGAGGAACAGAGGGAGAGAGAGAGAGGGAGAGGGACAAAGAAGATGGGCTCATCAGTAAACCATGGATATAATTTACAATATGAAAAATGTACAAAAGAAAGGCACATGACCATGTTAGATAACTCAAGTTTTATGTACCCATGGTTTATGTGGAGAAGCCCAAAGGGGAGCTGTCAATTATTAATGAAGGAATTTAACAATAAATAAGTATCATTTATAGATTATGCAAGAGAAAAGATCTTTTCCAGGTATGAATGACAGTTCCAAGTGACCAACAAAATAGAGAATGTGCAGAGCTAAGAGTCAACAGAGGAACACCATAGGAAAGCAAAGTGTATTAGTGTAGCTAGAGAAAATTGACTTGCCAATGTCCAGTATTGAAAATGAGCACGTCATAGAACTCGGTGATATTTACCCAATCATCAGCAGGAATGTCAACATCCACCCTGTAAGTTCCCTTTATTCCACCCTTCTGAAGTTTGGAATTCTCTACAGGCTGCCACCTTTGTATCATTAGTTATCAGGATGTGAGCTTAGCAATTTCATCATATGAACTAAGTAGTTGAAAAAAGTCCTGCTTGTGTGTCTAGAAGCACAAGTGCGTGGAAATGTAATGTCACAACATGTCACTGGTTCAAGTTTAACAAGTAGTAACTTTCTAAGTTATGGATACAAACAACCTCAATTCTGCGTTTAGAAATTTATGCATCAAGAAACTGTTGATACATCAAACATATGGCATCTGCCGATACTGTAGCAGAAATGAAACATATATTCAGAAATCATCAAAATGAACTTAATGTGACGAACAATCCGAAACCTTGGTTTTTCTAAAGTTAGATCACAATTTCTTGATCAAAATATACAATGGACAAAAAATATTATTTTAGACACTATTAGAAATCGATTTTCTGCTGATCCAAGAGCATGCCTAAAAATAACAAGAAAGCAACAGCACAAGAACTCGCTGTTCAGTATCAACAAACAACACTACACAATCTTGCTCAGGAGTCACACCACTGCAGGGATTAAATTTACACCACCACAACACCATCTGCTACAAAACCGTTCCTATAGGAAAAAGTTCAGTCTAAACTACTTAGACATCGATGATCATGTAGCCAACCACAGGCCTTCCAAACTAAATAACCAAAAATTGCAACTCCTTCAGATTTCATAGAGAGAAAGATTAGCATCAAGCCAAATTCTCACTCATGTTTGTGACACCATAGCGATCGGCCCTGATACATCAAAGTCAAAACTCATCTCATTCTAAGCTATGTACATGTACTGCTTAGAAAGAACATGTACTCTAGCTATCCGGATCCAAAATTCAACAATCTAGGTAATGTTTAATATACAGTTTTTGATTCGAGGAATTAGATCTATCTACAGTTCATCGTAATCTCACATCAAGATTGCCTCTTTGTTAAAATCTACTACGTACAAGATTGAGCAGATACGGTACGACTCACGTGTACTTGGCGAGCAGCACGGCGCGGTGGTACGCGACGACGACGTCCTCCTTGGGGAAGTAGCCACCCCGCCACGCGCCGCGGCGCTTCCACCTGCGCGCGCCGGCGTCGCCCGCCCGGAGCGCGCAGGTTCTCCGACAGCGAGTCCCCCACGAGCCCGATCCGGCGGCCCCTGGCCGCGGCGAGGAACGCGGCGGGGTCGACCCTCGGGACGACGACGCCGCCGGCGGCGCAGCGGGAGGGGGCCCAGGAGAGCGCGGCGACGGGGGGGCCGGCCGTTGCGGAGGCAGTTCCAGGCGTTGCGGTGGAAGGGGCAGGACGGGGTGTAGAGGGGCGGAGGTGGTGGGGATGGGGTGGGGACCCAGCGGCCGGCGGTGGCGTCGGAGGGGGCGGCGCCGCACGGGATAGGGGGTGGGGGAGGGGAGGAGGGGATGAGGAGGAGGAGGACGGTGAGGGTCACCGGGAGGAGGAGGAGCAGGGGGAGGCGGAGCCGCGGCATTGCTGGGCAAGGCGGAGGCCCGTCGCCGGCCGGCGATCCCCGGCGGATGAGAGCAGAGGTGAATTCCTGTTAGTTTGGTCGATTTCTGCGAGATTCTAATTTTGTTTTCTTTTCTCCATTGCATTTTGTTTCTTTTTTTTGAAGGATAACGGCAGGTGTTCTGCCAAATCAATTAAGAAGATAGAATTGCATTTTGTATTTTGTTTCTGAATGCGTCTCTTCTCCACGAAAAAAACTGCTGACATTATTTCTTTATTTTCCAAACTATAAATAACAATCGGCATGATCACTTGCAAGAACACGGGAGTGATATTAGAAACGGCGGGAGGGGAGAGGAGGAAGGGTCGTCGACGCCACCGTCGCTCCCGAAAAAGTTTCTATGCATCCCCTCTCACACGCTTCCATGCTTGGCCAGCAGTTGTCCATACAACAGTAGCAGTAGCTACCGGCGCATTTCCAGCCATGTAATCTAGAGCATAATCCGTGTGGAAACCAATCATGTTTCTTATCGGTGAACAATCCGTGTGGCAGATTCGTCTTCTCGCTACTCATGTTATCAATGACGCGGCCTGCAGGACAGCGGACATCAACCGTTAATATATCCATATAAATAACCGATACCGATTAACAAAATCAAACAATAAACCTTTAGACTAATGTTGGATACTGGAGAACCAGTTTCCTGTTTCCCTGATATAAGTATAGTAAATACCAGTGTACTTACAGTGTGCATGGAAAGCGAAGCACATGAGAAGAAGCACAAAGACTAGGGCTGGTGCATGAACAATGTTGGTATGCTTCCTCATTATGCAATTGACATGCGACACTGCCACGGAGGGTTTGTCTGTCCGTTATCTGTTAGAGTACTCTAGAAGACCATGTTGCTCCATGCACACGTTTTCACGTGTATATATAGGGAGAGGGCCAGAGGATAGAATTCCCCACCTCCACAAAGTATGTCTGGCTGAGTTAATGCTTATTAATTGAAAAAAATATTTACGTGGAATGCTTATTAATTGTAGTACATTAGTTGTGACCAATACAATATATCCTTCAGATACATTAGAGACGATATCGACATATAGAGACATGAATGTGTGGCACTTTTTTATGACGTTGACATTATTTGTTGTTGCTTAAGTCTGTATACATGTAGTTGTTGCAAATCTCATTGCCAGATCTGGCCTTGTTTGGTGTAGATAGTGTGTAGATCTGGCCTTTATTCGCCGTTTCCTTGCTCATTGCTAGAAATATTGAGTCGAGACACACCCCTTCGCCTTGTAATCAATTTTATTAGTCTTCTTTTGCTATTCCATAAATAGATTTACTTCTTACAAAAAAAATCTAAAATGTTTCTTGTTTAACCTTTATAATCTTCTTTATCTAAACAAGTAGCCCAACTACAAGATTTTTTTACATATGTGTGCATCCACGTCGCCTCAAGTATTGATACCCATCCGATCAAAACCGCGTCGGCGTTCATGAAGGAGAAGAAGAGGGTGTTGGAAAGCGGCTTCTTGATGACGACATGATGATGTTAGACTCTTGGAGGTGACAAAACAAGACATGTAGATTATAAGGAGGGGGGGGGGGGGGGGGGGGGGGCAATCTTCTCGTTGAGCTTGATGTAGATGGATGAAAATTGTGAGACATTGGCGAATCTCTGGTTGTCCCCCCTCTACCAATGCAACAATTTTCAAACTCAATAGATATTTTCAGCATCACACACTTGTGCGCACAGCTGCCGACCACAAAGCGGTTCTTCAATCTACCTATACTTAGTGGAACAATATGTAAGCACTTGGTTTCTACAGTTGAAATACATCAGATCACAGACCACAATGAAGTTGTGAAGGATAAATTACTGACCGAATCGAAGAGGAATATGTTGATCACAGAGGAATACTTAAAGCAGTTTGGTTTACTTTTTATCTTTAAATTAAAACGAGGTCTTACCCTAAACGATGGCCGACCACGTGTATTTATACAAATGTGCGCGCGGGGGTGGGGCAAAACCATAATAATAAGAACGAAGATTAGAAACCTACACTGGTTGAACCAAACTGGATACAAACCGAGCCAAACTTGGTTCGGCCAAGACCATGGGCTCGCATGCCCAAATTCAAAATGTGTACACACTTAGGCAGTTTTTTTAATCATTCGAAGACCTATGTGTAACACATAAATCTGACGTACATTGATGCCTTAGTCTTAGTTCACGTGTTGTTGGAATTGTCCTAGCATAAACCATACCCCCTTCTATTGGTGTTAGATTTCCTTCTTTCAAGCGGTTGTATTGTAGTCCGGGACCTCCTCCTAGCTCTCTATCAAAGGGATTTGCGTTCGGCCGGGGAGAATGGGAGATCTACGAGATTTTTTGGTGTTTTAACAAGAAAAAAGTATAGATACCCCCAGAACTATCCCATTCGGATCACATAACCCCCCCACCTCTAAAACTGGGATCTTAATCCCCTAAACTATTGTAAACCAGACAAATCACCCCTAACCTGTTTTGAACAGCTGATTTGCCTACGTGGAATCTGGTTTTGACAACGGCCGGCCACGTCGGACAAGGACCGGTAGGTTTCCTCCTGTGCGCGCCATGGGGACGATGAGCACAATCAGCTCGGGATAGTCGCGCCGCCGTAGCCCGATTCCTCCGATCCCCTGCATCCTCATCGTGGTGAGGCCGCCTTAGCCTGGATCCTCCGATCCCCTGCATCGTCATCGTGGTGAAGCCGCCTAGCCCGGTCCTCCGATCCCTGCATCCTCATCGTGGCGAGGCCGCCGTTGTGCGGGTCCTCCGATTCTCTGCATCCTCATCGTGGCGAGGCTGCCGTTTCCCAGCCTCCCAGGTCCTCCGAGCTCATTTCAGTTTGATTTTCAATGTAATCGAGTGAGCTTTGTACTGGAATATAATGGTGTGTTAGCGTTGTGCTTTTGACTGAATTAAAGAAACGTGGTTTGTGCAAATTGTGCTATCAGCTTTGTGATATGTGTGCTCTCGGTTTTGTACACAAATTAAATATCTCAATTCGTCAAATACAACAGGGCTGTTACAGCTAGATTGTAACATTGTCAACTGAATTTTGCATAAACCAGAGTACAACCTGAGTGCGCAATATTCGGTACACAAGCTTCAATACAAGCTTCACCACACAAGTTTCAGTACAAGGTTCAGTACACAAACCTGACAATTTCACACAAACTTGACAAATTCAGAATGGACACAAGCTGTAGAACAAAGAAATGAAATTGTTGCCAACAAATAAAAAGGTAACTGAAGCCACCGTTTCCTAGTTTTCGCAGCCACTATTTCCTATCTAGCTTTCAAATCAACAAAAGCAATCAACACATTCACTGTTTCCTAATTTTCCGAGTCAGAAGCCACTCAGTTCTGTTATGCGTTGGCACCTGCATGTGTTGTGAGCTTGATGTTGATTGATTGCATGGAGTAGGCTGTGAGCCTACTGTTATATTTCTTGCTCGATTATGTGGAGGCTGAGAAGATGAACTTCCTGGACGAGGTGCTGCCTGCTTTTTTTTCCTCTTATCTGGTTGAGAAGATGATCGTGCTGGAGGTGGTGCTTCTTGCTGAACCTAACAAAAAGAATGGTCAGTGATTTAAAGTTAAGAGATAATCACCTCAGTTATAGTTGAGAGATATTAAATTTTCATAGTAATTACCTGTGTGCTATTTTCCGAGTCTTTTTGCTGCTTCTTCCTTGCTTTCTTTGCTGCTTTAGTGTAGCTAGCATTCTGTTTTTTACCTCTATCTGGATTCCCTTCACACTTTCTTCTGTTATGAGTAAAGCTCCCACAGATAGAACATGCAATTTTAATGCCTTTCTTTGAAAGCTTGTTCCCCTGAGGTTTCTCACCTTCTTCTCTTCTTCTTTTTGTCTTCTTTCTTCCCGGCATTACCCTATGAGGAGGTGGATGAGGTTTTGGCATGTCGGCAATCGGCCAACTCTCTTTTCCCTCGACTGGTTGCAGGACATGGTCATAGATCTTGTTGTATTCGGAGATAGTGTAGCAAGGTGCAATGAAATCATCTATTTGTCTAGAGCATGTGTAAATTGCACTGATAGCATGGCAACAGGGCAAACCTGACAATTCCCAATATCTGCAAGAACACGTCCATGTGTCCAAGTTTACTGTAAACCTCCTATGAGTACCTTCTTGAACCTCAAATCCCTCCTTTCCATTCCAGAGAACCTGACATATCCCTGACCTCCTAATATTCAGCTTCAGTTTTTTGAAAATGTTTCTGGCACAATGAAAGCATCAGGTACATTGCATGGTTTGCACTCATCTTATCTCAACATTTTCTTTTTGACTTGATCCTTCAATTCTTTTGCATATTTTCTCAACTCTTGAACTTCATCGTCAGATGCTGAGCTGTTGCTCTCTGTAGGGGGAATAACATAGTCACTATCAGATTCATCACTTGAAGTGTTTACTTCCTCCTCATCCACAACTAATTTTCCTCTGCTCACTGGTAATTTAGAAGTCCTACCCGGCTGATAATACAAGTTGGAGCACTGCCAAGGTTCTGGTTCTTGTTGGGGCTGCTCCTCTGCACTTGTAAATTGATGATGCTCCTCTAGATTTCCAAACTGCTGCTGCCCCTCTGCATTTCCAAACTGCTGCTGCTCCCCTGCATTTATAAACTGCTGCTGCTGCTCCTCTGCATTTGCAATCTGCTTCTGCTCCTCCTCTGAATTTACATGTTTCTGCTGCTCTTCTCCATCTGAAAAGTCAGCCGGTATGTTACAGTATATGTCCATCACACCTGCATCATTGGCATGCGTTGCCATTTCCAAAACCGATCTCTGATCATGTAACATTAATAGTGTGCTGCTCATTACCCCATCTCTAATCAGGCCTGGAAATTTCCAATGCAATGTAGCTTCCTTCAAAGCCCACTTTGAACAAGCAACATGTTGTGATAAATGAATCTTCAGTTCATCAAGGCTCAACTTGGACTGCCGAACTGTGGACATGCCGTGCCTACCACCCACATACTGCCATTCTCTCCCATCATGCAGAAAATATCCTCTGAAATGAAACTTGATTGACAGGAAATCTTCCATGCTTCGAACCTGTCCATAAAATTGAAAGAAAGAAACTGAATAAAAAGCACTCTTTTATCTTTCAGTTGTAGCTGAATCAACTAATCAGAACACACAAAAACAAATCCACGTTACACATCATGGTCGCACTACCCTAGATGAATAACTCTATACCTGAACAATCTGAATGCCTATCATGATTTCGAAATACCCTAAACCAAGAAAACCCCAACCTAAAACAGAGAAAAAGGGCATTCATCTTCGATGACGGACCTGCTAGTCGCCAGCCGTCCCCTCGTCGTTGGCCGTCGCCCTCAGTTCATGCCGCCGATCGCTGTCACACTCGTCGCTGGTCCGTCGCCCACGTCGCCGCCGTGGGAGAGAGATGAATCGCATGATCTGCTCGTCCCAAAAGAAGGCAACTTCCAACTGGTTCGGGGGGTGATTTAGACTGCACCCACCGGTCCTTGTCCGACGTGGCCGGCCGGAGTCAAAACCAGATTCCACGTAGGCAAATCAGCTGTTCAAAACAGGTTAGGGGGTGATTTGTCTGGTTTACAATAGTTTAGGGGATTAAGATCCTAGTTTTAGAGGGGGGGGGGGGGGGGGTATCTATACTTTTTTCTTTTAACAATGGAGAAGAGAGAGTGAGACTTGGAAATGAAAATGACCTCTTCCTACTTATAATGTGTCAGCTAATTAGTGGTGTACTTACGGGGTATGTGTCTTGCAGTTTACTTAGAGAAGATGATAGCTCTGTTCTTGGCATACCCAAAGACTACCTTAAGGATGGCCTTGAGGATGCGACTGAGCTACTGGTCATTACAACGCTTGGTCTAGCTTGCTACGCAGGCAAGGGCATTTATTGAGTCCAATAACAATGTTGCTCCCCGGGCCGCTCGCGCGAGGGTTGTTCCGGAGACGAACTCAGATCGCCCAAAGCAACCTCCGCCAGATCCTCTCCTTCCGGCCGCTGCCGCCGGCGCCGGCGGTGGTGGCCACGCCTGGCCATGGAAGGCGGGCGGCGAGGATGGTGCAGCCTGTTAGTTCCTCTTCGGGCGGGGGTCCGAGCTCATGGCGGCGCAGGTGGAGACCAGGCCGCGGGGCGGCGACGCCCGTTGTGTGTGGCGCTCGTCGGCGCGCGGGAGTGAGGCGGCAGAGCGAGGCCAGGACGGGTGGTGGTTCAGGAGGCAGCGGCGCGGTGCGTTCCTGCCTCTAGTTGCTGCCGTTCGATCTGGGGCCAACCATGGTCGTTGTGCCGGGTTAACCCACTCGATCCGCTCGCCGGGAACCGACCGGCGGCGTAGGGGCTGCGGGCTCGGAGCAACAATAAAGGTCAGCGGTCCTAGGTTCCGATTGTTTCTTCGATCTGGCCGAGTTGTCGAGTTTCGGAAGGCTTCGCCGGCGAACTCCATTGGCAATCAAGCCTGGAGATTGCCGGATCGGGTGGGATTCGGTCACGCGCAACCATGTTTTTTCTGACCTTTTGGTTTCAGAGGAGGCGTCGCGAAGCTTTGCAGTCTATTGCCATTGGAGACATGACTTTCTGTTTCACGGTGAAGTCAGAGTGCGAAGAATGACATGGAGGCCTAGATTTGAAAACGAGTAATGGTGTTTCGATTCCGGTGGCGATAAGGAATTTGCTTGGTGATTTGCAACATGTAGCAGCGGCAACGGCAAGTGGGGGCGACAACGCACGAGAAGTTCAGAGTTCAAACTTTAAGGGTGAAAACCCAAGGTGAAGGCTTTGCTTTTGGGAGTGTGAATTCTTCAGGGTGAAAACCTATGATCTATATGATCAGGGCGGCGACATCGCTTTAGCGTTGTTCCCTTCTTGAAGGCGCCGCTTTTGGAGAAGCTGTACTTCTGGTGTTGTTTTGGCGGTGGTAGGCCTGCTGATACAAGGAGTAGATCATTGTAGCGGGACTTTATTTTCTGTAATTCTTCTTTTTATTCTGGGCTGTGTGCATCCTCGTGTTGTCGCTAGGACAATGCGTTGTTGCAGAGGATGGGTGTAATTGGTATCTCTGCGATATTAATATATACTCTTTATCTAAAATGTGGGAAGTAAATTTCCACGGCTGAGCACATCCCCTCGTTGATTTTTTTCCTAAGTGAATTCTTCTGCTTCCATGACCCTGGGTATCTTGATGGTTTTCGAACCATGTGATGGTAGGTCTCGCACACCGGCTTGTTATACAAGTACATGTTCTTGAGATTCACGGCTACTTCCATGACATTTGTGATAGAACTCATAAACTTTCCCTCTGTTTGAAACCCAAGGATCTTGAGCACTACCAGGTTGTGGTGTGTGAAATCAGATGCAGAAGCATCCCATTCTAATCCCGTGTCCTTCTTCTCCTCACTGAACGCAAAATCCTCCCTCTCTGCCTCATCCTGGACAATTTGACATAAATGATCCCACACCGTGATGCATAGCTCCTTAAGGTAAGGTGCGCCTTGTAGAATGAACATTATCCAAGTCAGATCACAATCTTCAGAAATGTTAATCAGATCGACAACCTGTAGTCTGCGGAACACCTCCGTAGTTCAATTGGACCTTCAGGTACAATCCAAATCTTCTCGCTATTAAAGTTCAAATGCAGATCGTTTATGGTGGCTTGGCCAAGCAAAATCACTTAATCTGAGCTTGCTGCTGCAGCTCAAGGACCTGCGGAATCGAACCTTGGAGTACCAAAAGATTGGCTGTCTTGAGCATCGGGTCCTGGCAGCATATGCAGCTTGATTTCTCATTGGAGTATCAAAAGAGACATCGATATACTACTCTGTACCAAGCCAGAGTTGCAAGGTGCACCACCAACCGACCAATTTTGATGACCGTTTTATTCAGTTTCGTCAACATAACATATTTTATTCAGTTTCGTCTGACATTTTTTCTGTTTTCTTTCTCGTTTAGGATTATTTTTCAATTAATTTTCTATGTGTTCAGTACTTCAGTTAACTATATTTTTGAACACCTGCTAATTTATATACTTGATTTCTAATTCTCACACCGTTGCAGAATTTGTAATAGTAACAAATTCAACATTCCATAGTAATTTATGTCAGATACTTCGTTTACACTTTGTCCTTTCGGGGGTGGTTTCAATTGAACCCCACTCCCCTCTCTACAACATACATGTCAATCCAATCCTCAGTTCTCGCAGCACGAGAATAGGTTCACCGTAAGACATCCCACCAATTAATCTAGGTAAAATTTCACTGCCCTCCCGACGACAAAGGGTTCCTCTCACCGTATGCATGCCAGATTGAGGGTGCGCTATTGCACAAGCTCACGTATAAGCCTCAGCAGGAATGAGACCTCCCGCTCCGTGAAATTCGGCGTCAAAGTGGAATCTCTCACCACCTGACTGCTTACTGAATCCTTGATTTCAGTGTCGATCCGTGGGGTGGTGATGGGATCGTCGGAGATGGCTTGGGTGATCTCCGGCACGAGGTCGACGATGACCCCGTTCACCCCCATCAGGCGCTGCATGTACACCGCCTCCGGCACGTTGCTGCACAAGGACATACAGGAAATGTTTAGAGCTACAATTCAGATAGCCCACGCCTCAACCTCAATTCAGAAGAAGTTTGTGACGAAGAACTTGGTAGTAACTTACTTCAGTGTTCCGTATGTTAGCAGGGAGAGGTCAGCCTCTTTGATCTTTGGCACAACGGCTGGAAACCTGAATATCGCACGGGCCTCGGACACAATCCCCTGCATCCCGCTGGCGAGGCACAGCTTGACTGCCTCTTCCAACGAGTTTCTTCTGATGTCAGTGTAGGTTTCTGTCCCTCCATTTGTCAAGAAGTAAACCTGAACATCATATATAACGGTTATATATGCAATCATTTGTTAGTGCCAATCATGGTACAAATACAAGTTCCATGGTAGTACTTGCAATATGTGAGGTGTACTTACAGGGTATGTATTTTGCAGTTTTCGCATGAGTTGTGCGGCATCGGGCTGGAAGCTCGAGAAGATGATAGGTCTGTCCTTGGCATGCTCGAAGACTACCTTAAGGATGGCCTGGAGGATGCGGCTGAGCTCTTCCTCCTCGTACACAAGATGATCATCGAATTTAAGCTCCACGTTGAAGCCCAATCTTGGATTGACTTTCTCGAATGCTTCTTGAAGGGTGCAGAGAGGATCATCTGACTGCACGTTCCAGTTCAAGATTCTGCCGTCCTTCATTTTCCGCAGTAAAGGCTTCCCATTCTGTGAGCGTTAAGCAAAATATTAGTATTAGATTGTACTCAAGTCACTATTGGAAAAATGAGCAAATTAATAGGTTATTTGCTTACCTTCCCCTCCTTCTTTTGTGGGCCATACTGGAGGAAGTCTTCCAGCTGAAGATCCGTGACACGCTTCTCTGAAACTTTACCCTGAAAATAGATTGTCGTAATGACATTTTGGGATACTTTGTTTACAGAAGTGAAAAGAAAATATGTTACATACAGAGGAAACAAGGGTATATATATATGGAGCTTACATGCTCTTCAGTAAAGATGAAGTTGTCATGGAAGATGACTGGGCAGGCGTCCTTGGTCACCTGCAAAATTGATATTCATTCTTCTCTTCTCAACATCTTTGCACACTGAATTATTTCAGACGGAGGGAGCAGGGACAGAAGTAAAGAAATCAGTATCTTCTTGGAGGCACTTAAGTAAATTTAAAATGGATTGCAGGTTCCATTATAAAACAGTATGATTGCAGAGATGTAAATTTTGCTAGGCCATACGCAATGAAACGACAGGCATGTGTGGATGAACTGTCCCCATCATGTCTGAATTAAGGTCCACGTCTGGTCTAGGACCTATTCTTCATGTCTGGTGCAGGCTTAAATAAAGTTTTTTTCTTGCGTGGATAAAACGAAATTGGCCAGATCTGGAGAACTCGATGATCAGAGGCCACGTAGGATGCACATGTCGCCCCCTTGGTACGCGGCGATTCCCCATGTTCTCTGACCGAAACACGGCGAGCTTGTCGCGTGCTCGAGCCGCCCCGGCCGGACGAGATCACCTAGACCAAGCCCACTACACCGAGGAGAGCACCGCTATCAAAGCCGGGATGATAGGATACCCACGTCTACGTACACCGACCGCATACAACGGGAGCCATGATGAAGAAGGGATCGCTGGATTTTCAAGTACCTGGACGTCGAACTCGACGTAGTCGACGGCGAAGCGCGCGGCCTCGTTGAACGACCTGACGGAGTTCTCCTTCACCTCCTGCAGCCGCCGGTCCGGTGACGCCAGCGCGTTCATCCCCTTGCCACGGTGCCCGATCACCGCGAACCGGCCCTGCTTCGCCGGCACCTCGTCAATGCGCGTGGCGGCGGCGAGGTCGGAGACGATGGCGGCGTCCAGGGTGGGCACGTCGGAGACGCGCACAGCTTTGAGAAGAGCCATTGATGATCCAAGAAGAATTGGTTGTTACTACAGCTAGGTAGTGCGTGGCAAGGATGGGTTCTTGGTGGAGATTTGCGCAGCGACGATTGACGAGGAGGAGGGGTTGAATGACCACGAGGCCGAGTTGCGACGGACAAGGAGAGGAAGCCGGGAGCTTTATAGCGTGGCACGGTGGCGGGAATATTCGAGCGGAGCCATGGCTGTGCCCGGGGTTTATCCTCCAGGATATTCGCTGCCTCCTTCATTGCCTTCCGGACAGGTCTCCGTTTCCTATTTTTTTCTTCGGCATGCATGTCTGACTTTTTTTCCTTTGAAAAAAAAACAGGGTAGAGAAGATCACCTTTGTGTTTTTTTTTGAATTTAAGATCGCCTTTGTGTTGGTATCGAGTTCCACCGAGGAAGATGGAGATATGCGTGTGAGTCAGTTGTGACGCAGTTGGCTGAAAGCGATGCTCTCTCTCTCTCTCTCTCTCTCAGACCCATTGCGAGTGCCATATGCAGATTCAGTTTAGAGCATGGGTGATGGGTGGTAGCCCATGATTTTGTTGTCATATATATATACTACTTGTAGATTTTTGCCCCGCTTTATACATATATCTGCACGTACAAATTGGTATAACGTGATGTGGGAAACATCTAACAAAGCACAAAAAATAAATACAGGAGGAGGCAGAAAAAATAAATATAGGAGGAGTCACCCCCCTCGAGGGGCGTCCGAGATTACAAATTATAGCTCACACCAGCCTTCGTGGAAAACCATCGGATACCGTACATCATGCACGCACCAAGTTGTCGCCGGAGAGGACCGCATGTCCTCCTGCTCCGAACAGTGGAGAGATACTGCCAGCAGACCATGAGGAACGAATACGATGATAAAAGAAAGTCACATATATAGGATGGGTCACATAAAAACTCCATGCTCTAGTTTTAATTTTAATTTTGTTTGGTCGTATTTAAAATTTGGTCAAAAACTTAGTCGTATGTCTTGGAAGTTTCTGATTTGTCGATTATTTCTTTTGCAAGCCTAGCTAACACTAAACAAAATTTGTGTTTACTGAGTATCTTTTTTACGGAGTGTTCTCTACAATACACTAGGCAAAGGTTGCTGAGTACGCGTGAAAAACACTCGACAAAAATTCAAATACTTGAGTTGTAAAAGAATTCCCTAGTGCATGAGTTGGACATACACGTGTACGAAGAACCAACATTAGAATCTATATATTTTACTTAGCATGACCGAATCACCGAAGTAGGAATCGGCGTCGATGTACCACGCGCACAGGTGACCCAGTTAATTCAACCTTTTATTTGTCTACGTACTTGGCTCTTATGCATCCAGCACAACACGCCACTAAATTAAGCAGATTCAACGGCAGACAGACGCCGTGACTCATAGCATGGTCACCAAGGAGAGATTTGGTTCTTAAACACGTTATAATACCGTAGAATCAGGAGATTGCCGAGTGGAGTCCCATGCCTGGTCCATGCGCCGCCCTGGTAGTTGGATCTGATGAGAAAGTACGTGAACTCATGTGCAAGCAACAACAACAAACAGCTCAGGCTGAGGTGCTCATCTTATCCCCCAATTTGTTTGGCCAGGTACCTGGCCATGACTCGGCAACCATCATTTGACGAAGATTTTCTTTTATCTGCTCGATCGATTCCATTCGTCCCGGAATCAAATTGCGCGTATTAAGATTATGTCTGACTGGGCATTTACGCGGCAAACATGCAGTACTAGCCCAGCAAATGTTGACCTTAACTGATTAAGCAGATAGAACATTTACATGTGCCGTTTTGCAAGGAACAAAAATAAAATAAAAAAACTAGAGAAAAGGAAAGAGGCTCGAAAGGAGCTTCAAAAGGCGAGCTGGGATCAAGGGGATCCACATCAGCTTTCTTGCCTCTTTAGCTCCAATGAACACCCGCCTCTGTTCACGAGCTTCTTTTCCCGAGCTTTCTTGGGTGGCAGCCGAGTAGGTCTCATACTCATGACAACCAAATTCACATCAACCTGTGGAGCAAAAGCTAATCGTATATTTATCATTTAGGATATATTAGTGGCCTGCTCGTAGAACGACAAACAGAAAAGGCCGTCTAATTACGATCGAGGCCGCCGTTTTCTTGTCACTGCTATGTATCGATCCAAAAGTAAGATATGACCATGGCTCATGAGCTTCAGACTAGGCTTGACTTGTTGTGTTGTGTGATATGCGTGGGCATGGATTTACCTTACGTCCGACGTCTGGTGCAAATTGATTTTCATCAATTGCAATAATATAACCATGCCCGTGACAAGAGCTCAAGGAGAAACAATATTCTAACTGTTAGAAAGTGAACTGCAATAGATCAAATTATGCTAAATTATTTCTTGATTCCAAATTGTATAAGTGCTAGCACATCATGATGACCTCTTGGAACAACATGAAAGTAACTAGAACTGCCGGGAGGGCAAAGGAGGATGGATCGGCGTCGCGACTTCGCTTGAAGAAGAAGAATAAGAAGGGTTTTTGCACTCTAGGCCACATAAGAACATCGTTTTGTAGCAGTCGTTTGTTCCTGAACAACAGTAGCAGAGGGATGAACTTTTGCAATCTGGGGCATGATTTTTGTAGCCACATAATCCATTCTTCTCGTTACTCATGTCACCAATGATGCGGCCTACGTGCAGAAAAAATGAATATCAACCATCAATATCCATATAAGTCTCTAAATATTGATCAAACAAATCGAAATAAAGAAATTGTGGACAATTGACCTCTGAAATGTTAGTACTTACAGTGTGCATGGATAGCCAAGCACATGAGAAGAACCAATGAGAGTACGGCTTGTCCATGCGTAGGGCTGGCGTGCTTGCCCATCCCGATAATGCAATTGCAATGCGACACTTGCTTTGTATGTATGTTTCCTGATAGATGTACTCTACAAGATTATGCTTGCTCTATCCACAACATTGTTGATATATTATATAGGGGGAGAGAGTGTGTGTGAGGATCGGGATACAATTAACCACTTCCAAAAATTTGACTAGCAAATTAATGCTTATTACTTCGAATACATTAATTAGTTGCAACCAACGTAAACATATCTTTAGACTAACCAATTCTACAATGTATTATTAGAATACATTAGTTAGTGGTAAAATAGTATCATATTAAATTAATCCTATTCTTAGAAAAGTTTCCAAATATAGGACATGCATGCATGTCTGGCACATTGTCATGATATTAATAATATTTGTAGAGTTGAAGATATGCTTGTAGTTGTTACAATTATCTAGCCCATTATGAGATGTATATCATGGGCTTTGGGCCATTTATCTTGGGGGTGGTCCCCAAATATAGGCGACGGGCCATACTATTGTGGGGAAATGCCCTCCGCCATGCTACCGCGCCCCTTCCAATCATGCGCCACCGTTGCCCTCCTTGAACGCAGAGTAGCACACAACCAGGTTCTCTAGCAGCGATTGCCCTACGAGCCCAATCGAGTGGCCCCAGCCGACGCGAGAACACACAGCAGGGCTGAATGTCAAGATGGTGCCACAATAGGAGGAGTACTAGGAGAGAGTGGTGACGGAAGACCGGTCGACCACTGCAGTGGAAAGGGCAAGATGAGGTGTAAGGGAGGAGAGACAAGGTTTCGATTCAACAGCCGGTGGTGGCGTCGGAGGGGGCGACACTGCAGGGTATCGGGGAGTGCGGTGGGGAATGGGACGGGAGGAGTTGTGAAGGCAAGCAGAGAAACGACATTGTGAGCGGAGGTCCATTGTTATGGAGACAGACAACGATAGCATGGTGTGACAACGAGGGTGGAAGGTGAGAATGGAAGTGGAGGTCGTGACGATATGGAACAACCATGATGGTGCATACAAGAATGGAGATTCATGGTGGGATGGTTAGAGTTGGAGGGTGGGGCACTATACTGAGCTCGTTCCTGTTGTAAATTATATTTATTTTCGCCATATTTTGTTTGTGGCTCTGTGTATCCTCAATGAGAACAATTATGAGTGTGAGCAACTGAATTTTATAAATCGAATTACGATAAATAAAATCTTGATTCCAAATTTTACATCAGCCAGTATATTAGCATGGTCACTTGTATTACCATGACAATAATTATAACTGCTGGAAGGTCAAAGGAGATTGTGTCTGTGTTGCCTCTACATTTGAAGGAGTGGAAAACGGTTTCTTGCACTCTAAGTCACATAAGTACATCGTTTCGTAGCAGTCATCCGTTACTAAACAACAGTAGCAGAAGGATGAACTATTGCATTTCGGGGCATGCTTTTTATATATGCATAATTAATCCGTTTGGTAAATTGATCTTCTCGCTGCCCTTGTCGTCAATGATGCGGCCTACACAGCAAACGGGTATCAACCATTATTATCCATATAAGTCCCCAATATGGATTAATCAAATCTGACAAGAAGAAATTATAGACATATCAGTTAGTACATCAAAAGGAAAAAAAATTACTTACAGTGTGCATGGATAGTAAAGCACATGAGAAGCAATGCGACTAGGGCTGGTGCATGAGCAATGCTGGTGTGGTTTCCCATCGAGACAACACAACTACAGTGCCACTTGCTTGGTGTTTCCAATAGATGTACTCTACAAGATGCTTGCTCTGTCGAGACACATTGTTCAGGTACTTATAGCGTGTGTGTGAGAGAGAAGACGACGAAATTCAGTCCGAGGATACACTTCACCACCCCCAAAAATACGTCTAGCGAAATAATGCTTATTACTTGGAATACATTAGTTGTGGCCTACATAAATATGTCCTTAGAATACATTAGTGAAATCTATATAATATATTCTTAGAATACATTAGTGCTAAAAAATGGGAACGTCATGAATTTCTCCTAATTTTAGACAAGTTTCCAAATCTAGAGACATGCACTTTTTTCTAGAAAAACTATATGAACATTGCATATTTTGTAGAAAACTACAGAGACATGTATGTGTAGCGCGTTTTGCTAATAATATTATAGAAAACACTTTTACACAATCAGCTGGTTCGACCGTGCGTCACAACAGTTTCGTCGCGTTGCTTGCGTCCAGCGCACAACTCCTTCCTGGTATCTCTCACGCACCAGTTAAGTATGCTCCAATTACTTCACGAGATATGCTAGAGGGTAAGATAACTATCAAAATATTCCATCCGTGATGCCAACTTTCTTACAATGTCTCTAAATTATTTTACCTATTCAAACACGTGCACTTATTGTGCTTATTTGTTTTAAATGGAATATAAGAACTCCATTTCCTTGTTTCACCCTATCGAACGAATGGGAACTAGTTGCCGCTTCTTTATTCAATCTAAAGTGAAGACGGCAATACTAATACTAATCTACTACATATACAAGGATTTCAAATTACATCATGGGTAACAAGAAAATATCAGCTAGATTGTAATCTGATTTGCGAGTACAACATAATACTAGCTTTTCCACGGCTAATTTTTCATAACGTCTTACATAATAAGGTCAGCATCGTCTAAAAGTAACTGGCCCAAACAAACAACACATACGTGTAAACGTCAAATATTTGCACCGCCATTAACCAACCCTTCTTCAGGTAGTTTCGCGCTTGCCACGGGTATCAGATGTTCTGACCTAACACCAAACATTGGTAAATCATTCAATAACTAACATCAGACCGGAGCAGATACACACACGACATGAAACGGCAGTGATCATCAGATGAGTTGTTCCTAATTAACAAGCTTGAATTATCGGTTAGTAAAGACGACTAAACCCGATCCCGCTAGGGCTGCTGCTTCTGCCTCCTTGAGCTTGAT